>OZ010669.1:14647862-15857835 GCA_963932185.1 Troglohyphantes excavatus | reverse complement strand
GTGGGAAAATAAAAGGGCGTCACATTTTGTTTAAAAGTTGTTAACTAACAAAAGAATATCAATTGAATTCGAAAATATTTTTTTTTTGAATTATAAAGAATTATTTTAAAGTGGGAATATTTTTTCTTTGTATTTAGCGAATTGGATTTCTGTAATGGGAATAAAAAGAGACGATTTTTTAAGTTTTTCTCATGAAAATTCAATTGAATTACAACACAACTTCGAACCATATTTTTTTTTAATTAATGGTTAAAAATAATTGTTTTTAATTAATTACCCTTACTTAGTTTTCCTGAAAGAAAAGAGACGACAAAATTTGTGCGATCTGTAGTCCAACCATAGACATCAAATTTACAAATCCGCCACTGATCGAGAGCCTTATGAAGAGAGAAATCGAAATGGCGACTTCCTAAATTACCTTCTAACTTTGCAAAAATAAATACTCAGTACCGAATGCGGTTTTTAGATAAATTTATGAGGGGCGCGCGCCCTCTTCGGCTTCGCCTTCTCTCTGAATCCACGCTTGTTTCATGGGGATGTGTGAGTAAAATAATTAGTTCACTCAGCGACTCAACTGAAAATTAATAAGACTTTAAAAATGTTGTTGAAAAACTATTAATACTGATCTCTATTAAGGTCTACACGCTCAAATAGCATAATATAACCATTAAAAATTCTAATTTTGAAGACTTCAAAAACGTGCTCTTGCAATAGGTGGCTATCCTAGAACTGAACTTGTCTACATTCAATCAATATTCTATGTACAGAGATCAGTCTGGTTGTAGGCTAGCCAGATGTGCTTCATTTGACAGTTGTATACATTTAACTCAATTTATTCAACATAAGACGCAGCTCTGACAATAACATTTTCAAATTCATCATCTAGGAGTATTAACCAAGCAGAACTCGCATTGGAGGTGAGACGAATAGGAAAGATTCTTTCTTGAATAGGATGAATTACTATTAGGGCCATCACTTACTACGCTTAACTGACTCGCAGGAACTAACAAATGATCGATTCGACCAGATTCATTTCGCTCACAGGGCGACTGGTTGTTGGTGAAATTTTTTAATGTAATTGTATCGTTCGGCAAAATAAGAAAAAAATGTTTTACCTCGAGTGAAAAGATTTATGAACATTTTAATGAAAAAACCAAGAGCGGGTCAAATTGCGACGTGTGGCGTGATAAGTGACGGCTCCTAACAAGAATACGTTATCCCTGTACTTATTTTTCCAATTTCGTCCCACCTCCACTTCGATTAACCTTGGATTGTACCCCTCACGCACAGTGCGAGCTTTGCAGTGTTAATAAATGCAGTTTTAAAATAGGTAATTAAGTAACTTGTAAAATTGTCAATCAATAGGTTGTTAGGATTCATTAGGGGAAATGTTTCATCAAAATTTAATTATATAATTTTGCCATTCCGTGTAGAGGTTTAGTAAGGCATCTTCTAGAATACGCTGTACAGTTTTGGTTACCATATATTTACGAGAAATACTTTGATTTATTAGAGGGAGTTCAGCGCAAGACTACTAAAGTGGTTCAAAGTATTTTAAGCTTGAATTATAAAGATATATGAAAAAATTAAATAGGTATGCTTTAGTAAGAGATAAGGTTAGAGAAGATTTGATTTAACTGTTCAAATTTGTTGAACAAGTGGATGTTAAGGGTTTGGATTTTATAAGAGTGATAGAACAACAAAGATTCAAATTCTGCAGGAGTAAATAATTTTTAAAAGAAACATAATATCTTTATTGTGGTATTTTCAAAAGAGATACTAGACTGTTCCGATCTTGTTGGGCCTTGAGCCTGTTGTTGGTCGTCAAAATTAGTCATTCTAAGGATTGTTTTTTCTTGGACAGGTACTTGCCCGACGAGGAGTACGTGTACAGCAGAAGCATCGATTACTCCGGACAGCCCGTGCTGCTCGCCATGTGGGACAGGGTGTACAGCCAGAAGGAAGACGATTGTATCAGAGCACTGCAATACGACCAGGTACTTCCAGTCCGCCACAAACTCAAGGATCTCCAAACACATTTATAAACATCTGCTGTAGAACACCAAAGTACAAGCTGGATTCGATAACACTAACCTTTTGTTTTCCGCAGGCAACTTCTGAAACACGTAGAAGAAAATTAACAGAAATGTTTCAATTGCCTTTAGACAAGTATACTCGTGAGATCTATTTGCGGGATGGGTGCTATTCATAGAAACTAACCGAAGTGTTTAAGTCATATACTTATATATATTTTTTTAAGTTAGGAAGCACATACATGATATGTGCCTTAATTCAATATTTTTCGAATAGATTTTCTTACTATTCGAGTGTTCCTTAAAGCTAAATAGCAGCACTGTTCAAGAGGCAATTTACTTGCAATAACAATTGTAGAGTTAAAAAATTAAACGTATCTATAGCTCGTACGTCTCAAATGTTTGAAACAGAAACACTAAAACTCCCAATATATAATATTTTTTTGATAAGGTACACCCTAAGAATTGGAGATGTCTTTGCATAGTGGTAAAGGACTAGTGAAAAAAAAATCGATATTAAAAAACTAAATTGAAGTCAAAAATGTCTCTCAAAAAAGTGAAATTGAATATTTCTATTACCATGTTGGTTATTAAACTCGTTAGAAGAAAAACAAGCCTTCAAGCGGGCTTTTACAGCAAAAACAAATCTGCCACAAACTTTACTGTGAATTAACATTTGACTTTAGACTCCGCAACTCTTTTAAATGTCAATTAACATGTTCTAACTTTTTATGTAGACGGACGTCTTCTTGCTGTGTTTCAGCGTCACCGACCGAGTATCCTTCATGAATGTTTTACACGTTTGGAGGCCAGAGATTATGAAGCATTGCCCAAAGTCCAAATGTTTGCTGGTCGGTAAGTTATTTTCTACTCGGTTCCAAATTTAACCTTTTGCAAGCTTATGTCAACTACGGAGAAACAAGAAAAGAAACAGGAGAAGCAACTGTTCTATAAAACGAACGTAAATGTCAATGTTTTTGAAGAGCAAAAGCTTAAAAACTCTAATTCTAAGGTTACACAGCAAAATAAGTCAGCATGAAAATGTCATCAAATTTGTGAAATTGAGAGTTTTATGCATTTTTTGTTTTTTGAAGTTGAATTAAAACTTTAAAAAAAAACTGTTTTTGTTCCAAATTCCTTTTTAAAAAAAAATTTCAAAACACCTTTAATTTTAAAACATTTAATTAATTGAAGGAAAAGGAAATTTTTTTAAAAGCCTTATGCAGAAAAATTAACTTTAAAAAATACTGTATTTTTTGTTCCAAATTCCCTTATAAAACATGCGCAATTTTTTTTTTTTTAATTTTACAATTTCAATGAAATTTTTATGTTGACTTTTTTTTTGCTAGATGTGCTTTCTGATTTTTTTTAAAAAACAGCAACACTTACTATTAGCATCAGCCTGTACAGTCTGGCTCCGATTAATTGGCGGATGAGTAACGCCCTTTTAAGCTGGTTCAAACTTTTCAACAAACGAGTTTGAGCGAATTGACTAATGAGCTTATCAAAAACCTGTAAACAATTTGACGTCACATTCGGAATTCAGCCGGAGCTGAACTATATGACCTTTTCTTACTCCGGTTGCTTGAAAAATTTCTTCTAGCATTTTGATAATAGCTAGATTACATGTTGTAGAGTAGGTCATAAAAAAATTCAATGTTTTTACTTTTGGCGTCTATCGGTTCTAAGTGCAGGACACACATAAGAATATGTCAGTGGGTGGATGAGGGATTATGCTAAATTATGTTTGTGATCACAACGTCTTTCACAGGTCTTAAGAAGGATCTGCGATGCGTTGAGAAGACCGACTTTTCTAGAAGTATCGTCACCCGGAGCATGGGCCGAGACATGGCAGAGAAGATACGGGCAGTCGATTACATGGAATGCTCTGCGAAGACAAAAGAGAGTATCAAGCAGGTACCCCAACTCGTATCTCCAAATTGAATTAGCCACTTTTATAGTAATTACCACCAGGGGACATGGAACCGATATCCCCTTATTTTGCTATATAAATGCACTTTATTAACCTAGCAGGGTTATGCATCCAAAGCCTGATTAACAAACAATAGCCCAGTAAAGCACGGTTTAATAGTTTACGAGGACCCACAATCTAAAAAAAATTTCCCTGACAAACTTAACTTAATGAGAGAGGTAAAATTCTAACACATTGGTACTTCCTACTCGTAATCAATTACCACATCCCCACCAACTATCAAAAATTCGAATCTATAGGTTTTTTTGTTGTTGGACATTTGCATAGTTCTTTTGTATAACAACTATGATCCCAAATTACTAACATGATTACATGTACTTATTTGATTGGATTGGAACAAACTATGAAAAATAACTATTATTTACATGATTAAAAACGCAAAAACAGCAAAATAGTATTAAAATTATTAAAACAAGAAAAAACAGTAAAAATAACACAATCAACAAATAAACATTTGTTTGGAACTAAACAAATAAAATATAAACAAAATAATATTTTTTAAAAATGTTTTGCCTTTTTAGACATTTATAAAAGTATGTTTTAATTACAAAAAAATATATAAACTATGCATACAGTCATATAAAATTATTGAAATCTCTACATTCTACAGACAAACCGTACAAGTTTATGTGATTACTTAAATAAACAATCTGATATATTACAGGTGTTCTCTGTGGCTGTGCAGTCAGCAATGGGCCATCCCCCACACAAACAGAAGAGCTCCATCAGATGTGGGGGTTGTCGGCTTTTCAGACTCGCAAGACTACTCTAGATTTATGAGACAAGGTGTAGTGAGGTTCTCGCTGAATGATCACATCACATTGTTTACGGGGAATATTAGAATAACCGGTTGATCAATTCTCTCACACTTGTTTGTTAATTCGCTGAAACCAGTTTTGAGGAGAGTTACCCAACAGCCAATTAACCAGAGCCACATACAGGGTCTATTCTAACGGACAGTCGCGAGTGACTTAATTAAACAATAGAAAATTGACAATTGTAAAATTTAACGTTTGCTGTTAATATGAAAAGTGAAATTAAGGAAATCTGAATATTCTATTAATAAATTTTCAAAATTGAACTGGTTGAAACAAAAGTCGATGCTCAGTCATTAAATTCTCCAAGCATGTTACTTAAACGATTCTTTTTTATTAAACACTACTTCATTTTTAATTTTCAAAGGTGATCAAAAGATTCAAACGACTTTTATCTAATCTACTTTTGGCGAATTTATAAAGTATTCACTATTACATATTAAAATTTATAGAATACATAAACTCATTCGAAAATTAAATTAGAAATCGCTTTCAAATTAAGTGGAATATTGAAAATATATGGAATATAATCAAGTGTATGTAGAAATTAAAAAAAAAAAATTGTAGTATTAAAAAAATATTGCACTGCAATTTAAAAAAAAAAAATCTTTAAAAAATTATGTGTCCGGCACTTTTCTTTTTGATTAGTGAATTTTAAATCTCCGATCTCATGAATTGGACAGTCTTAAATTTTTTCAGAAATTGAGCAGTTATAAATATTGCTTAGAATAGGCCCTAACCACAGACAGTCTTTCCAGCTCATAAAGAGTAAATGATGGACACCAGGATCTGAATTCTGAATGAAGCACTGAGTTCTCATACTTGGGATAGTCTAAGTGTTGAAGACTAGTGTATTTTGTTTGGCTCAAATTTTTCATATTGTAGAATCAAGATGTCATCACTCAATGTACAATAAAATCATATTTTTTAAACTATTTTGTGTTTTTAAAGCTATAGTCTGAAATTAAAATAATAATTTTTATATTTCTTTAAGGTAGCGATTAATTTTAAGGAGATAAATTTCAACCAGACTAGAATAAATATGAAAACCAAAGGGAAAAATGAATTTATAAACATCGTAAAAAATAGGAAATCATCCCTCTATCTTTTCATGACATCTAATATAATAATTTCGACCAATATTCATAAAGCAAAATCAGAATTTTTTTTATGTTAAAGCATTTTCATATATACAGAAATATGACGAATTTAATATTTTCTGCTTGTTCGAGTTTAATCAATTATTTCTTTTAAACATCTACATCCCAAAATTGTCTCCAGTTGCCCAGTGGATAAAGGCGTTCAGCTCGTAATAACAGGATTGCTAGTTCGAGCCCTTGCGATGGACTTGACAAGGAAAAGTAAAAAAGTAATCATCTTGCGATCGGAGGGTTGCCAGCTTCGCTACAACAATACTAGAAAGTCGTCCAGAACATTCAACAAATTATACTGGCGTGTATACGGGACTGGTGCACGATAAATCTGATCGGGGTCCAATGTCCTGACGCCTATTGAGGTTGCGTCGAGTGCCTGCTCAGGTGTTGTCCTCGTCATCTGACCATAGTTCAAAAATACCAAGCATCGTTCCCGTTTCTTTCCTTCGAGATAGGTCCCGAACCGTCGTCAATAGCCCAATGTGCAGCTGTAGCGAGACGTTATTTAACCAAACCAACCAAAACTGTAATGAGCAGAGTAATAGGTAGGTTGTATACATTTTTAAAAAACAGACTAATGAACAGGTTTGGTTTGGTTAAATAACGTAGCACTAGAGCTGCAGAGTGGGCTATTGGCAACGGTTCGGGGCCTATCTCGAACACTGAAATCTCGAAGGAAAGACCATATTAATAAACAGAAAGGTGTGTGCGATCGCATCGGTGCTAAGAATTTTGGGGGCGCCAAAATCAAATACTACACCGAGAAAATATATAGCTGTTTGTACATCCAGTTGGTGCATTTGTTATTAAACATCAACAGTAAACTACTCAGGTGAATATATATGATTTATTTTAGAGATTTTTAACACCAAATATCGCCCGCGACTCGGGAAACCCCGGTTCCCATTCGCCAATTCAGTCAGTGTGGTAGAGTAGTAGCACAGTTCAATGAGTGAGGGTTTGTATAAAGTGTGGACAACACTTCGAGATTTACTAACCATACATACAACTGTGAGTAAAGGTAAATCAAAATTTTTAGTAAATTAAAACTTATCACAACTTATTTAACTTTGATTATGCATTCAGATCTTACAATTTTATCCATTGAAAACTATATTACACAAAATATAAATAATTCCGACCTAATCCACAAATTTTCTATTGTTAAAATCTAGAAATGTTGATTTTTTTTGCTATGCAATTGAGATCTGATGTTTAATAAAATATCTACAATAAAGGTGTGTTTTTTAACTAAAACACTTATCCTAATTTTTACTAATAAACAAAATGTAACCTGTGCATCGCTTAATTTATCGATTAACTGACTTTCATAAAAAGGAGACAGTTAGTAGGAGATCTCGCACCGCCTAGTAAATGTTCTAGAAGGCCATCACTGGACCCAGTGCTACTAAAGAAATGTCTCATTCCCACTATAATTCTAAACACAGTTGTTTATATTTTTTCTATAAAACAATATCCACCAAATTATAGTTTTCATTTCTTTAAATAAAAATAATTTGATATGAAAGAATTGCAATTCTAAGGCTATGAAGATCAAAAATGCAGCAAAGACTGCTAAAGTAGTGCGATTTTTATGGCCTTTTGATAACATTATTTACTTAAGTAAAGAATAATCCTCTTCGCAACATAATTGAAATGTAAACAAAACATGCTTATACATTTTGTGAGGCAAGATTGAAGAATTTAGCTGAACCGAAACATTTGCAGTGAATGCTGCTTTAAAATTGACAGCAAAAAATAATTAAAAAAATTCGTATAACTGCATAGTGATAAATAAAAAAAATACTTACATATTTTAGCCTAATGTAAGTATATTCATGATAATAAAGTTTGATTTGAAAATGGCAGCTAATCATATTGATTGCATAGGTAGCCCCAATTACAGGCAGAGCCGGATTTAGACTTAGTGAGCTAGATTGAAAATGTAGTGCAGGCGCCCCAACTACACGGGATGGGATGGGAAGGATTTTTTTTAAATATATATTCCAAAACTGCGAATTAAATAATTTTTAAGTATATAAATTAAATTGGGATAACTGTTTTTGTAAATTTCAATTCTATGTTAAAAAAGTATCGACGGCTTCAAGGAATCTCAAGGTGCAATGGCATTCTGGAATCTATGAAAAATATAGTAAAATATTGCACTCGTGTTTTGTATTACCCTCAAATGGCTCTAAGAAATCCAATAAAAATATTAAAAAAATAAAAATAACTGATTTCCAAAAAAAGTAAATTTATGCCATTGTAATTATCACAAATTAAACATATTTTTTAAAACTATATTTACATTGTACAAATCTGTTAAAAAATATATATAATTTTTCTCCATCATAAAAATATTGTAGTTTTTTTTAATATTTATTAGGATTTGTATTACCATCCTTCAAAATAATTTTATCTGCAAGTTGACTGGGTTTCTTTTTGTGTGTGGTGTGGGCCCGTAGGCTGCAGCATATGCCTAAATCTGGCCTGATTACAGGTTCAAATACAAAACAGTTGATTGCTTAGTTGGTTGAATTCACATATAACTGTACAATGACGACCAAAACAGAATTGGAATACAGATTCAAAAATTAACACTTGCTGTGTTAGAGGCCTGCAGTTACCCAATTCATAAACACCTCTCACTAATATGGGTCAGTGGCTTGGGGCATCTTACTCGTCTAGAACAGTTTATTATGGCAACTGGAACTCAAAATACATTGTAAATCAATCACATTGTAAACTAAGCAATTAATCAGAGAAATTATGTTATTATTTAAATGAATGTCAATCAATCAAAGTGATTGCCATCCATAGAGTTTCACCATTGTGATCGTCCAGTAACAGGTAAACAAACATGATGTGCCATTGGTAGAGAAGATTGGCTGTCAGTAAATTGTGCTGCTCACCCAAGTTCAATATTTATTGACTCTCTGATCAGTTGTCCCAAGATTTTCCCACTAAAACCTATCATTTTTAAATTATTATAAATACTTCACTTTTCAAATCTGTGTGATTTGGGTAGAAATCAAAAGCTATCTTTTTAAAAATAATCAAGTTTAATTAGTAATTGCTTATACAGTGTTCACTCTAGAAACAAAAAAGGCCAGGGCGCTGTTGGCTGTAAAAGGGCACCCTGTTTTTAAAAAGGCACTTCTTGTTTTTAAAAGGGCAATTTCAAAAAAAAATTGAGATGGGTGTGGCCACCCGTTGATATATCGTTCCCGTGACCAAACAAAAAAAGTTCCGATTTGTTGATTAATATTGCCGTAGAGCTGCATATTGGGCTATTGGGACGATTCAGGGTTTATTTTGTAGGAAAGACCCGTACAAAATCGATGTCTGTTTATGAAGATACTACTTAAAATTCAAAATTTGACACTTAAAAATTAATGTTTTCACTAAAAAACAAATCTGTAAGTAGCCCTAATCAGACCCCTTACAAAACTGATGAAAAGAATACTTAAATCTAAAATTTGGTAATAAAAGGCCTAATATTGCAACCAAACCATCTTCAGTTTAAAAAAAACATAGCCATTTCATATGCGGGTACAGGCACCCCAATAGGATTCGTGGAATGCCCCGTGCCCGAAATAACCGCGGAATCAAAGCGATTGTACAACACGCGTAGTTAAAAGCAGTTTGTTTTTCTGTCATATTTCACTTCATTCCAATTTCCACACACTTTTTTTTAATTAATGCATTTTTTAAAGACAGATGGGGAAGCAAGAATGCTTGTGCTTGACTGAAAAGGACAAGAGGGGCGGAATTTTTTCCAAAGAGGGCGGAATTTTTTAAAAAAGGGGCATGAGGGCGCTATTGAGAAGAAAAAAGGGCGGGCAGGGCGGACCGCCCTTCAAAAAAAGCCTAGAGTGAACACTGGCTTATAAGTATGACTAAACACTGTATTGTCGTCGGATTATACAGTTAGGAAAGTTTCAAGTGAACATGTATTTAGAAGGGGTTAAAATTTAGTTGCAAATAATGATGTTACAATGACAACAGAGTTATATAAAATCAAGTAAAAAGGCATTGATTTGATGATCGACTAAATTAGTAGAGTATTTTAAGCATAGAACAGCTTACGGATAATTATACAAATCTAATAATTTAAATTATACAAATCGCACTTTAGTCAGAAAGCACTATTTTTATAATAGAATAATTGAACAACTTGCCAGTGGAGATTGTGCTTTTGCACGAGTGAGGGTTTTTAAAAAACAATGGTTAACAATCCTCCTAGTTTCTTACCAAATACAGTACCTTTTTTGACAACCCTGCAGGAGGAAAAATATGAAGTTTTTTATTGCCAAGAATGGATTAAGGTAGCAAATATCATATTTTCATAAAAGTATCCAATATGTACTATTTTTTGCATTCTAACCAAAATCTGTATTGGGAAGTTAATCCAAAATGTACTATACGATTCCCCCCATTTTTGGCAGCCCTGCAGGGAGAAAATGGAGTTTTTTTATTGGCAACAAATTAATTGTTAAATTAGTTTTTGTCGAAAAGAACATGTTAGCGTTGTGAATATCGTTTTCACCCAGGAAGACCGTAGAATGCCATTTTAACATTTACTAATTCATTCCTATAACATTGGTTGCTAATGATACAAATATAATTAGCTGGAAAGTCAAGCCCTATATTTATTTCGGTCATTTTCTTTAGAATGAGTTAATATTCTTTAATGACTTGAATATTTTGTAAATTTTTTTATAGTAAAGTAGACCCTTCATACAACAATCTTTCACTGGAACAACACCAGATGGTTGTTATAACGAAACATAACTACATATATTATTACTTTAGAAACAAAACAATCGATTAAGATTTTCAGAGGTGGTCGCTAGATCATGGAATTGTCATAATGTGGGTCTACTGTATTTAATGGCTTTGTTATCAATCTTGAAACAACATAAATTGAAAATATTTCTGGGTTGCTTTAAAAGATTCTCGTCTTGCAAATTGTGTGAGCTTGCTTATATTTCGATGCCACAAACTTTACAATGTAAACAACAATGCTTATTGTGATGTCAAACGTTAGTGTTTGTAAGGCAGAATTTAATTTTTTTTAAATTCGATTTGTATTCAACTACAAAAATTTCACACACTTACCCACTACTACACCACCTCATTTATATCGGCTTTTTCCATCTGTGAAATCGCAAAAAAAAAAAAATAACAAAAAATACCATCACTCCGAACTAAAGCTCATAAAGGGGAATTTAATTTCACTCAATGGTTACATCATTTTGAATCAGACACTTGTTTTAACTTAATATGTATTGCGGAATTCCGCCGTTTAACAGTACGATGTCTCCCAGCAGCATTTCGTGGTGTATAATCATCTAACAAATCAACAGTTGAAGTCGTGGTCGATAGCGTAACTGTCTCCAAATAAAATGTCTTTAGTTGTAGAGCAAGATTCACAGCTGTATTCACGGAAGCTCCGAGTCCGTGGATGCATATTTCTTTTTCGCTTAACAACAACGTCTTACATTTGTTGAATTGAGCTATAAATGAGCTCTTTTGATTGACATAAACATCACTGCGAGTTTTCGGTAGCTTTGGCGGCAGTCTTTTGGTGAAGAGGTATTCAGCATCGGCGGGGGAATCTTTTTCAGTTTCGTGACTGGAGCTTGCAAATATCCGATTTTCTCCTTCACGATTTGAATTAGGAGACTTCCAATTAATTTTCGAGGTGTTCATGCTTTCCTTATATCATACACGCCAATAATTATAAAGAAAAACATAAGATTGATGGCATGTGAAAATTTTGTTTTTATTTACATTCGATAATTTTATTTCACTTCATTTCAAATAGTGGCGGTTTAGTTTGGCTTGTTAGAAATATCTCTGTGCAGGTGACGTCATTAATGAAATAAACAAAACTATTAACTTAAGTTTTATATAATATATAGGCTATAAATTCCTAAGGAAAACGGGGTGCATTCGGTACTGCGACCGAAAGGGGTTTAAAAATACGAGACATTGCTCTCGGTTCTTTTCTTCGAGACACATCCCGAACCGTCGCCAATAGCTCACTGTGCAGCTCTAGTTCAATGTTTTTAACCAACCAATCCAAACACTTGGGGTATTTTTATTTATCAATGCAAAATTGATTATTTATCCTTCTGTATTTATAATCTCCACAGAAAGCTATGCATAGTTTTAATAAAGCCTATAATGATTTTGATCTCTGCAAATCTATTTTCAAAATTATGGGACAGACTATATACCGCAAAGCAGCAGTTAGTAAGGCTGGTAGGAATACTAAGAATGGCAAACAATTTATATCTTTTTTTAGCGAAGGTAGAAAACAGTCCTTTCGCATTGTATTTGCTATAGGATGAAGTGCATTCTCCTATAGTTTTAAAACCATATTTCTGGCTTTCAAAAGGCAAGTATGGTAAAACATTAAATGTTACACATTTAATTACCAAACTCCGTGCATGTAACAGAATTAAATTTCTGAAATGTGCTGCCCTCTACTTTCACTTAACGAAAAGTTTCTCTTCTGCGCAAAACTTTTCCAATTTTCCTTATAGCGATCATTTTGAAGTATTATCCGCTACATTTTTTCCTTTGCCTTATCTTTATCCCAAACTATATTTTTCTATAAAGAATTTTTGTAAAATTCCGTTCCTTATTTTCATTTGCAAATTTAGAAAAAAAATTTTTAACAACCTCATTTCAGGATAGGATGTTTTTGGTTTTGTTTATACATTTTATTCCTTTTTTTTTAATAAGGATGAGATTCAGTATTTGGCCTATTCGGCTAATATGCCGAATATTCGGTTAGGCCGAATACTTTTGATATTCGGCCAATCATCAGCCGAATAGCTGTCATAGAAGAAGGGCTTAAAAACTGGATTTGAGGGAAAAATCAGATTTGAAAAATTGTTTGCTTGTAATTAGTAAAAAAACTAGCTGAAGTAAAATAAGTTTTTGAGAAATGTACTATTTTTTAATCATTTTCAGAAATATGCAGCTTTTTTAATCAGTAATTAAAACTAATTTTAAAGTATCTTTAAAAAAATACAAAATCTATAACTTCAACAGTATTTTTTTTTATTTTATTCATTACAAAACAGATGTTGGTAATGATGGATGACAAAACTTTTAATGAACAGCACCTCTCAACTTTATATTAAATAAATAATCTAAAATTGTTAGAATTTAAAGATTTTTTGCAGAAAAAGGTTTTGTGATAAAGGTTTGTTTAATATTTATTATTATTAGATATAATATTCTTAGATTTAATATTATTACTATTCTATAGTAAATACAAATACTATATATATATATATATATATATATATATATATATATATATATATATATATATATATATATATATATATATATATATATATATATATATATATATATATATATATATATATATATATATATATATATTATGATAATTTTACGTCCTAAACCTCTACCTCGGGTACTTGAGTTGTGTGCTAGACTCAGTGGCGGCTCGTCCACTACAGCAAGTACAGCCGGGCTGCACCTAAATTCATTAGTGTATTTTAAAACTAAAATCAGATATTTTACTAATTTTCTTAAATGAAGATTAGAATTGAAAATAAAATTTCTACGGTAGTAAACAAAATCTCCGATAAATAGCAAGCCTTTTACCGTAATGCATAATTCAGGAGGGGAAAAAACTCCATTCAATCAAAACTGCAGCCAAAAAGCGAAATTCGAAATCGGCTGCATCGTTGCCATGGCAACCTCTACATAGTATGGAGATTCCCCCCATGCTAATGCACTGCATTTGTGAGAAGGTACAGCCGAAATGAATTTTCTTGTTTTAGCTGCAGTTGAGATTCGATATGCTGATTGGCTCGTGGGTGAAACGAGAACTTACGAGAATATCTCCAAACGGAAATGGTTTTCGTGGTACATTTACTATGTGCTGTTGTTTCAGGACATGGTCCTGCTGTTGTTTCGTTATTTAAGTTAATATTAAAATTGACCGATTCGCATGTGTAAAAAAAAAGGAGGATTGCTGTAATTTTCCAAAAATAATTAAGTATTTTATATTTTTTTTCGCATATTATCATTTCGTAAAATTTTAAAGGAAACTTTGATTTGAGTAGTAAATAATAAAGAATTTCCATTCATGTATGGTTTGTGGAAAATTGGGTGGGGGGGGGGGGGGGGATTCACATTATTTCGGCGGCACTAACATTTTCGATCACGGGCCCCAACTGGTGCTGGTATAAAGAATTTTAAGGGAAATTGTTATTCGGCCTCAAAGTAAACCGAATATTCGGAATTCAGCCAAATCGCTATTCGTCACATCTCTACCTTTTAAACTGACTCAAATAGCACACGATAACCTTCTGCTATTCATTTACGGGCAGTCATGGCTTATAAATGAGCAGTCAGAAATTTGAAATCGCGAAATTTGACCAATCGCAATTTTAAAAGAAAATTAAACACTAGAAAAACAACTTAGAAATATTTCGATCTGTGTTATTTTATAAGATATTCTAAATACCTTAACAGAGTTGGGTTAAAGAAAAGTCTACGCTTGTCATCCATTACGTTCGTCCTTGTACATTGTACATAAAGCTGAGGAATTGGTTTTTTCACCACTGCGGCCGCGCTTGACGTCCAAGCGGGTTGGCTTTCCTCCGAGACGCTGGAAAAAAAACAATCGAGTGTTTCCGTTTCAACAATTATTTATCGACTGAAAATTCGGATGAAGTTCTAAAAATTCATAAATATTCCAAATCAGACATTTAACGTAAGGAATCTCCAGGTGCAATGTCATTCTGGAATCTATGAAAATGGTAATAAAATATCGCAGTCGTCTTTGTATTACGATCTCAAATGACTCTAAGCAAAATTAAAAATGTAAATAAAATATAAAAAACTGAATTCCAAAAAAAAAAGTAAAACTATGCCATTGTAATTATCACAAACTAAACATAATTTTTTAAAAGAACATAAAAGTATTAGGGTGTGAGTAGTGTAAAAAGGCCGCTATCAAGCCGAGGAATAATGAGGAATACGAGGTGCTGTGAGGAATAATGAGGATTTCTGCGGATCTTTGGCGGATCTTGGTGGTGCTGCTGGCGGATCAGGGCGGATCTCGTCTGTCAAGCCGAGGGGGCGTGGCCTAATGGAGATGACCTCACGAAGAACCAATCAGGTGTCAGTAAGTGACGTCACACGCAGGGGGCGTCGTCGGGGAACAGGTGTCGACGCAGAGTCGCCCATGGGCAAGTCGCCGATGGGCATGTCACACCGTGTCTCAACGTGTTTGTACAGGAATGGACCAATCAGAGTCTTGTTTGAAGATGACCTCATTAAGAACCAATCAGGTGTCAGTAAGTGATGTCTATGGAGTGTCATGTAACATGAAAGTTGCTTTTTTTGTTATTTTGCGTTTTTATTTGGGTATTGGTGGAAATTTGCGACGCACTGCATCTACGCATTTTTAATTATAAGCTGTGGGTTGTGACATATGTTAGGAATAGTTGGTTTTTGAAAATAATATTAGCTGTATATACAACTTCAATTTGGCGAAAGTAAATAAAATATGACAGAATTAGACTAATATTAGTTTTTAATATTTTATTTTAATATTTATTTATATTTTTTGATATTTCTTTATATTTTGATATTTATTTGTATTTAATTTTTTTTTTTTTTTACATTTATTCTTTTTATTATTTATTTATATTTTTAATATTTATTTATATTTTTATTATTTATTTATATTTTTATTATTTATTTATATTTTTATTATTTATTTATATTTTTATTATTTATTTATATTTTTATTATTTATTTATATTTTTATTATTTATTTATATTTTTATTATTTATTTATATTTTTATTATTTATTTATATTTCAACTTTTATATTTTATTATTCATTTATATTTTATTACTCATTTATAGTTCATATATATTTTAATATTTATTTATATTTTATATACGTATACATCTTTGCCAAAAAAAAATAACTCAGTGAGAGCAATTACGCCCCACTAGAGCTGCACAATGAACTTATGTTAAAGGGAAAGACACTAGTGTATATATTTTAACTATGGTTAGTACAAAAGAAAAGAATTTTGCAAGAATGGTTTTAGAAAAATATCTTTTATGTGACCAACTCCACCATACAATTTCGCCATATAACTCTATGAGGAATCATACTATGGGATTAAATAACATACTATTGCGTACAAGAAGGTGGACCAGATTAATTAGTAAAGCGTTTAGACATGTGTACCAAGGGTATAAAAAATGACAGTTTGGGGTTTTATGAAAATAATGCATATAAAAATATACGTTTAAATTACAATGTATTTCACGGACATTAGTCTCAATGGATGAAAAATAAGTAATTAATATGAAAGCTGATACTTTGAAAAAGAACTTTGGGGACCAAGAACCTTGTGTTACGGTTAATTAAACTTTTTTATAAAAGTAATGTGTTCTTTAAATGTTTTTCACATCATACGTAAAATTATTATTGTAAGAGGGAAAATATCATATCGTTATGACTAGAAGGAGGGATCTCACCTTGATCACAATTGGATACATTAGAATTACTTACTGTGTAGGAATATGATGTAAAAGTTACTCTATCGCACTGGTTGTGGTGCTGGGCTTGATAAGAGCATATTAGGGGTTGGTATGTAAGATAATGAATTTATTACTTGTTATAATACGTGTTAAAAAAGGGGATTTGTCTTAGATGTAGTTGTTTTAGGGGTGTTTTGTAGTTGGCTGTGTGATTGAACGCGCAGTGCAGCTACACAAAGGGAGTTATTTTAACAAGATAAAAAGGTAAAGTTACTTTTTTATCGTGTCAATGGTAGGTTTTAAGGGTGATTGGAGTCTTTGCAGTTGATTGGTGGAACATTTTTTTATATGTTATTACAAATTAAAAAAAATTTACAAGTACACATTTTTTTTCTTATGTCATAAAATTATACTATAATAAAACGCATGGGTATCCACCCATGAATAAACCCCAGAAATAAAGTAGCACTATACAAGGGGAATTATTAGGGCGGGTTGGTTAAATTTTCAAAGACTAAGGGGCAACAAGTTCCCATATGAGTACAGTTGAGGGTGATTGTATAGAATTTGGCGACATCAAGTATCCACAAGGGGACAATTTGAGAGGTGTATTCATAAAATTGGCGACATAAAGTACCCATAGGGAGACGTTTGTAGGCGTACACATAAAATTGGGGTGAAAGCGGGGTGTGTAGTTGTACATTAGACAAGAATAAATGTAAAATGAAAAAGTTTAAGTTTAAAATAAATTATAAAAAGAATAAATGTAAAAAAAAAAAGTTAAAATACAATTTAAAAAGAAAAATGTAAAAAAAAAAGTTTAAAATGTAAAAATAAAAAAAAGTTTAGTGTGAAATAAAAATTATAAAGTTAAGTAAGAAAAAAAAAATTACTAAAAGTGAAAAAAAAAAAAAAATTGTATAAAATAAAATTTTTTTTAAGAAAAATTAAAAATAAAAAAAAAAGTAAAAAACAATAAATAAAAAAGTTTCAGTGTAAAAATACAATTTAAAAAGAAAATGTAAAAAATGAAAAATTTAAAAACAGAAAAATTAAAAAAAAAAAAAAATGTCAAATAAAAAATATCTTAAACGTAATAAATATTAAAAAAAAGTTTAGTGTAAAATATTACTCATCATAAGCTTTTTACCCGAATCGACCCAAAGCCATATGGTGTTACGGAACGTACTAGCCCCATATAGGCACAGATGCCCGTGGTGAGTTCTGTGAATGGTCTACCCACTAATCGAACGACAAGTACCACAATTATATTAAATAATTAGCAAAAAAAAAAAAAAAGCAGGAAATACTACTATAGATATAAAAAATATTAACAAAGTATCGAAAATAGAACCAAAGGTAACTAATAAATCTGTATAGAATGAGTGTCTATAAATGTATAAGAGAAGCCAATGTATATATTTCTACTAAAATGTTGACACATATACTAAATTTTTAACAAATTAAGTCAAATATTTGCGAAATAGAGAAAATAATACATACTTTTTAAAATTGTATCAAATAGTCTATGAATAGATAAAAAAAAATATCATGACATGTATTTAAAAAAAATTAAAATAATGGACTTACGTGTAACACATTAAGTTAAGAAATTTATACTTATCAAAGAAAGTAACGTAAGTCATATAAAAAAAAACCTGTAGTTAAGTACAATTGTTAATTGAATATGCTACAAAATATTGTCAAATTACACCATTTTTAGTGATATGAGAAGCAAACTTGTTAAAATGTCATATATTTATCAAAAATATTATACAAAGTACGAAAAATATTGCCTATTATGTTAAAATATTATCAATAGTACATAACCAACAGATCCAAATGACCTTCTGTACTCTATGAAACATGAAAACCTACGGCGATTGACAACAATCTTGCCTCAAAAAATAAAAGCAATAGTGTGCTGCTAAGGATTAAATGTTAAGTGCACACCTATTATTGTTTATAAGTAGATGTAGATAAATAATATTGTTGAATTATTAACAAAGTGGTTTCATGTACAATAAAATGTAAAAAGAAAAAAAAAAAAGTCTAATAAAAAAAAAGTTTAAAAAAAAAAAATTAAAAAAGAAAAAAAGTTAAAAAGAAAAAGTCTAAGTGTAAAATATAATTTAAAAAGAAAAAAAAAGTTTAAAAATAAATAAATGTAAAAAGAAAAACGTTTAAAAAAAAAGTAAATGCAAAAAGAAAAAAAAGTTTAAGTGTAAAATAAAATGTAAAAAGAATAAATGTAAAAATAAAAAAAAGTTTAATAAAAAAAAGTTAAAAAATAATAAAAAAAAAAAATTAAGTGTAAAATACAATTTTAAAAAAAATGTAAAAAGAAAAAAGTTTAATAAAAATTAATTGTAAAAAGAAAAAAGTAAAAAAAAAAAAATTAAAAGAAAAAAAAAAGTTAAAAAAGAAAAAAAAAGTTAAAATATAAATAAAAAATTAAAAAAGAAACAAAAAGTTTAAAAAGAAATAGTTAAAGTGTAAAATACAATTTTTAAAAAAAAATGTAAAAATAAAAAATTAAAAAAAATTTAAGTGTAAAATTACATTTTAAAAGAAAATGTGAAAATAGAAAAAAAAAGTAAAAAGAAAATTGCTAAAAGTAAAAAAAAAAAAATGTGTAAAATGTTAAATAAAAAGACCTTAAGTGTAAAAAATAGAAGAAAAAAGTTTAAGTGTAAAATATTACTCATCATAAGCTTTTTACTCGGTATCCACCCAAAGTCATATAGTGTTACGGAGCGTACTAGCCCCATATAGGCGCAGATTCCCGTGGTGAGTTCTGTGAATGGTCTACCCACTAATCAAACGATAAGTACCATAATTATATTAAAATATTAGCAAAAAAGCAGAAAATACTACTATAGATATAAAAAATATTATCAAAGTATAGAAAATAGAACCAAGAATAACTAATAAATCTGTATACAATGGGTGTCTATAAATGTATTAGAGAAACCAATGTATATATTTCTACTAAAATGTTGACACATATACTAAATGTTTAACAAATTAACTCATATATTTGCGAAATAGAGAAAATGGTACATACTTTTTTTTAAAATTGTATCTATAAATGGATAAAAAAAAATCATGACATGTATTAAAATAATGGACTTACGCGTGACAGATTAAGTTAAAAAATTTATATTTACCAAAGAAATTAACATAAGTTATTATAAAAAACTGTAATTAAGTATAATTGTTAATTGAATATGCTACAAAATATTGCCAAGTTATTCCATGGTAGTGATTTAACAACCAAACACTTTGTCTTTAAAGATTACGATAACGCAGTTTTAGAAACTAACACAGGGGAAAATGTGTATAATTATCATAAAATACTTCACATATTTGTTAAAATGTCATATAATTATCAAATATATTATACAAAGTAAAAAAAATATTACTCAATATGTTAAAATATTACCAATAGTACATGCCCAACAGATCAAAATAACCTTCAGCACTCTACGACACATGAAAACTTACGGAGATTAACAGCAATCTTGCCTCAAAAAATAAAAACAATAGTGTGCTGCTAAGGATTAAATGTCAAGTACACACCCAGTGTAGAAGATGTAGACAAATAATATTGTTGAATTATTAACAAAGTGATTTCATTAATACTAAAATAAGGTCTTTGTTACAATAATATATATATATATATATATATATATATATATTTTAAAATTAAGTTATTATTAGTGAAATTTGTGTAATATTTTTAGACTGCTTTGTTCAATTTATAATATGTAGGTAGAATTTATACATAAAAAACCCCTTTGTGTAAATGTATTATCAAAAATATTTCACAAATTAAGAAGAAGAATACCTAAGGAAGGTCTTTGCACATGATTATAGTACAAAGACCTTCCTTAGGTATTCTTCTTCTTAATTTGTGAAATATTTTTGATAATACATTTACACAAAGGGGTTTTTTATGTATAAATTCTACCTACATATTATAAATTGAACAAAGCAGTCTAAAAATATTACACAAATTTCACTAATAATAACTTAATTTTAAAATATATATATATATATATATATATATATATATTATTGTAACAAAGACCTTATTTTAGTATTAATGAAATCACTTTGTTAATAATTCAACAATATTATTTGTCTACATCTTCTACACTGGGTGTGTACTTGACATTTAATCCTTAGCAGCACACTATTGTTTTTATTTTTTGAGGCAAGATTGCTGTTAATCTCCGTAAGTTTTCATGTGTCGTAGAGTGCTGAAGGTTATTTTGATCTGTTGGGCATGTACTATTGGTAATATTTTAACATATTGAGTAATATTTTTTTTACTTTGTATAATATATTTGATAATTATATGACATTTTAACAAATATGTGAAGTATTTTATGATAATTATACACATTTTCCCCTGTGTTAGTTTCTAAAACTGCGTTATCGTAATCTTTAAAGACAAAGTGTTTGGTTGTTAAATCACTACCATGGAATAACTTGGCAATATTTTGTAGCATATTCAATTAACAATTATACTTAATTACAGTTTTTTATAATAACTTATGTTAATTTCTTTGGTAAATATAAATTTTTTAACTTAATCTGTCACGCGTAAGTCCATTATTTTAATACATGTCATGATTTTTTTTTATCCATTTATAGATACAATTTTAAAAAAAAGTATGTACCATTTTCTCTATTTCGCAAATATATGAGTTAATTTGTTAAACATTTAGTATATGTGTCAACATTTTAGTAGAAATATATACATTGGTTTCTCTAATACATTTATAGACACCCATTGTATACAGATTTATTAGTTATTCTTGGTTCTATTTTCTATACTTTGATAATATTTTTTATATCTATAGTAGTATTTTCTGCTTTTTTGCTAATATTTTAATATAATTATGGTACTTATCGTTTGATTAGTGGGTAGACCATTCACAGAACTCACCACGGGAATCTGCGCCTATATGGGGCTAGTACGCTCCGTAACACTATATGACTTTGGGTGGATACCGAGTAAAAAGCTTATGATGAGTAATATTTTACACTTAAACTTTTTTCTTCTATTTTTTACACTTAAGGTCTTTTTATTTAACATTTTACACATTTTTTTTTTTTTACTTTTAGCAATTTTCTTTTTACTTTTTTTTTCTATTTTCACATTTTCTTTTAAAATGTAATTTTACACTTAAATTTTTTTTAATTTTTTATTTTTACATTTTTTTTTAAAAATTGTATTTTACACTTTAACTATTTCTTTTTAAACTTTTTGTTTCTTTTTTAATTTTTTATTTATATTTTAACTTTTTTTTTCTTTTTTAACTTTTTTTTTTCTTTTAATTTTTTTTTTTTACTTTTTTCTTTTTACAATTAATTTTTATTAAACTTTTTTCTTTTTACATTTTTTTTAAAATTGTATTTTACACTTAATTTTTTTTTTTTATTATTTTTTAACTTTTTTTTATTAAACTTTTTTTTATTTTTACATTTATTCTTTTTACATTTTATTTTACACTTAAACTTTTTTTTCTTTTTGCATTTACTTTTTTTTTAAACGTTTTTCTTTTTACATTTATTTATTTTTAAACTTTTTTTTTCTTTTTAAATTATATTTTACACTTAGACTTTTTCTTTTTAACTTTTTTTCTTTTTTAATTTTTTTTTTTTAAACTTTTTTTTTATTAGACTTTTTTTTTTTTCTTTTTACATTTTATTGTACATGAAACCACTTTGTTAATAATTCAACAATATTATTTATCTACATCTACTTATAAACAATAATAGGTGTGCACTTAACATTTAATCCTTAGCAGCACACTATTGCTTTTATTTTTTGAGGCAAGATTGTTGTCAATCGCCGTAGGTTTTCATGTTTCATAGAGTACAGAAGGTCATTTGGATCTGTTGGTTATGTACTATTGATAATATTTTAACATAATAGGCAATATTTTTCGTACTTTGTATAATATTTTTGATAAATATATGACATTTTAACAAGTTTGCTTCTCATATCACTAAAAATGGTGTAATTTGACAATATTTTGTAGCATATTCAATTAACAATTGTACTTAACTACAGGTTTTTTTTTATATGACTTACGTTACTTTCTTTGATAAGTATAAATTTCTTAACTTAATGTGTTACACGTAAGTCCATTATTTTAATTTTTTTTAAATACATGTCATGATATTTTTTTTTATCTATTCATAGACTATTTGATACAATTTTAAAAAGTATGTATTATTTTCTCTATTTCGCAAATATTTGACTTAATTTGTTAAAAATTTAGTATATGTGTCAACATTTTAGTAGAAATATATACATTGGCTTCTCTTATACATTTATAGACACTCATTCTATACAGATTTATTAGTTACCTTTGGTTCTATTTTCGATACTTTGTTAATATTTTTTATATCTATAGTAGTATTTCCTGCTTTTTTTTTTTTTTTGCTAATTATTTAATATAATTGTGGTACTTGTCGTTCGATTAGTGGGTAGACCATTCACAGAACTCACCACGGGCATCTGTGCCTATATGGGGCTAGTACGTTCCGTAACACCATATGGCTTTGGGTCGATTCGGGTAAAAAGCTTATGATGAGTAATATTTTACACTAAACTTTTTTTTAATATTTATTACGTTTAAGATATTTTTTATTTGACATTTTTTTTTTTTTTTAATTTTTCTGTTTTTAAATTTTTTATTTTTTACATTTTCTTTTTAAATTGTATTTTTACACTGAAACTTTTTTATTTATTGTTTTTTACTTTTTTTTTTATTTTTAATTTTTCTTAAAAAAAATTTTATTTTATACAATTTTTTTTTTTTTTTTACTTTTAGTAATTTTTTTTTTCTTACTTAACTTTATAATTTTTATTTCACACTAAACTTTTTTTTATTTTTACATTTTAAACTTTTTTTTTTACATTTTTCTTTTTAAATTGTATTTTAACTTTTTTTTTTTACATTTATTCTTTTTATAATTTATTTTAAACTTAAACTTTTTCATTTTACATTTATTCTTGTCTAATGTACAACTACACACCCCGCTTTCACCCCAATTTTATGTGTACGCCTACAAACGTCTCCCTATGGGTACTTTATGTCGCCAATTTTATGAATACACCTCTCAAATTGTCCCCTTGTGGATACTTGATGTCGCCAAATTCTATACAATCACCCTCAACTGTACTCATATGGGAACTTGTTGCCCCTTAGTCTTTGAAAATTTAACCAACCCGCCCTAATAATTCCCCTTGTATAGTGCTACTTTATTTCTGGGGTTTATTCATGGGTGGATACCCATGCGTTTTATTATAGTATAATTTTATGACATAAGAAAAAAAATGTGTACTTGTAAATTTTTTTTAATTTGTAATAACATATAAAAAAATGTTCCACCAATCAACTGCAAAGACTCCAATCACCCTTAAAACCTACCATTGACACGATAAAAAAGTAACTTTACCTTTTTATCTTGTTAAAATAACTCCCTTTGTGTAGCTGCACTGCGCGTTCAATCACACAGCCAACTACAAAACACCCCTAAAACAACTACATCTAAGACAAATCCCCTTTTTTAACACGTATTATAACAAGTAATAAATTCATTATCTTACATACCAACCCCTAATATGCTCTTATCAAGCCCAGCACCACAACCAGTGCGATAGAGTAACTTTTACATCATATTCCTACACAGTAAGTAATTCTAATGTATCCAATTGTGATCAAGGTGAGATCCCTCCTTCTAGTCATAACGATATGATATTTTCCCTCTTACAATAATAATTTTACGTATGATGTGAAAAACATTTAAAGAACACATTACTTTTATAAAAAAGTTTAATTAACCGTAACACAAGGTTCTTGGTCCCCAAAGTTCTTTTTCAAAGTATCAGCTTTCATATTAATTACTTATTTTTCATCCATTGAGACTAATGTCCGTGAAATACATTGTAATTTAAACGTATATTTTTATATGCATTATTTTCATAAAACCCCAAACTGTCATTTTTTATACCCTTGGTACACATGTCTAAACGCTTTACTAATTAATCTGGTCCACCTTCTTGTACGCAATAGTATGTTATTTAATCCCATAGTATGATTCCTCATAGAGTTATATGGCGAAATTGTATGGTGGAGTTGGTCACATAAAAGATATTTTTCTAAAACCATTCTTGCAAAATTCTTTTCTTTTGTACTAACCATAGTTAAAATATATACACTAGTGTCTTTCCCTTTAACATAAGTTCATTGTGCAGCTCTAGTGGGGCGTAATTGCTCTCACTGAGTTATTTTTTTTTGGCAAAGATGTATACGTATATAAAATATAAATAAATATTAAAATATATATGAACTATAAATGAGTAATAAAATATAAATGAATAATAAAATATAAAAGTTGAAATATAAATAAATAATAAAAATATAAATAAATAATAAAAATATAAATAAATAATAAAAATATAAATAAATAATAAAAATATAAATAAATAATAAAAATATAAATAAATAATAAAAATATAAATAAATAATAAAAATATAAATAAATAATAAAAATATAAATAAATAATAAAAATATAAATAAATATTAAAAATATAAATAAATAATAAAAAGAATAAATGTAAAAAAAAAAAAAAATTAAATACAAATAAATATCAAAATATAAAGAAATATCAAAAAATATAAATAAATATTAAAATAAAATATTAAAAACTAATATTAGTCTAATTCTGTCATATTTTATTTACTTTCGCCAAATTGAAGTTGTATATACAGCTAATATTATTTTCAAAAACCAACTATTCCTAACATATGTCACAACCCACAGCTTATAATTAAAAATGCGTAGATGCAGTGCGTCGCAAATTTCCACCAATACCCAAATAAAAACGCAAAATAACAAAAAAAGCAACTTTCATGTTACATGACACTCCATAGACATCACTTACTGACACCTGATTGGTTCTTAATGAGGTCATCTTCAAACAAGACTCTGATTGGTCCATTCCTGTACAAACACGTTGAGACACGGTGTGACATGCCCATCGGCGACTTGCCCATGGGCGACTCTGCGTCGACACCTGTTCCCCGACGACGCCCCCTGCGTGTGACGTCACTTACTGACACCTGATTGGTTCTTCGTGAGGTCATCTCCATTAGGCCACGCCCCCTCGGCTTGACAGACGAGATCCGCCCTGATCCGCCAGCAGCACCACCAAGATCCGCCAAAGATCCGCAGAAATCCTCATTATTCCTCACAGCACCTCGTATTCCTCATTATTCCTCGGCTTGATAGCGGCCTTTTTACACTACTGGTGTGTTTACATTGTACAAATCTGTTAAGAAAACTAGAACTTTTCTCTATTATAAAAAGGTTGTAATATGTTCTTTTCAATAGGATTTTTTTGGGTGTGTGGTGCGGGCCTTTAGGCTACAGCCTATGTAGCCTATGCCTAAATCCGACCATGTCTACAGTAGCTCTAAAAATAACTAAGACACTTGAGCGAAGGTGTTTTTAAATGTTTACCAAACGATTTGACAAAGAAAAAATACCAGAAAAACCCTTATCTGTCTACGTGTGATTAGAGATTCTCTCAGGACGGCCGGAAATTGCGATTTGCGTCTAGAACTTGATAAAACGCATGCGTCACTCAAGATGACGTTTCCCTCGTGATACCAAAGAACGTAAATCACGGAGATTAGGCTCTTATTCAATGGTATTACGACACTAGTGTGGGTTTATCTCCAATAGTACAGCTGAAATCATCTCGATTAATGAAGCGCGAATTTCAAAATATTTTGGAATTTAATTTTCAGAACATGAACGTTTTATCTTCAATAGAACATTATTTCTAAGTTAATTTGGTAGAGCCAACACAATAGTAAACTTGTTTAAAACAATGGAAATTTTTAATAATTTGTTTTATGTAGAAATATTTTGTATAATAAAGATATATCATGATTTGCTTTTTTTTTTAATTTTACTAATCTTTTGTTCAGTTATATAAGTGTCAGATTAAATTAATGTTATTTAATAATTTGTCAATCTGCAAATTAGCATGAAATGATCTGACTGGATTTCGAAAGGAAATCGTATTTTTAAACACTTTTAGGAAATGAATGAGTGTTATAAATTAATTGGAGAGCTGAGAATACAAAAGACGAAGTCCCTTATTTTCTATTTTGAGTTATCAATATCAATGGATACAGCTTGATGAGGTGTATCCCAATACAAAAGTTCTCATTCAAATCGAACCAGAAAACAACTATTAATTTTATAATACAGACAGTACAATATTTATTATTTAATTAGATTAATTATTTGAATTAGATAATATACAAGGCGGAAAATAACTATCGTGACGTAAAATATATGACGGAAAAAAAATATATAGCACAGTTTTTGTCCTGTTCTACAAACTCAGGAAGTCAAGCATTAACAGCCTTTAGACAATAACCACTGAATAAATCTAACATACAATGATCTCTCTCTCCTCTCAAATAATCCCAATCTGACAACGTCTTTACATAAGTCCCCCCCCCCCCCTTCTCCTCTTACATCGTATCAATAACCACCAAAGTTAGGGGTAAATAGGCCTACGAGCGGCAGTCACGTCTTTACAATAGAATAAACAACCAACTTGTCTTTATCTGGTGGTCCCCTTATTTTGACTAATGACATTCTAAATGGACAATTTTGCATTTCATCGGTAATGTTATCCATACACAAAGGCAGATTTGTCGTAAGGTTCAAATCTATTTTGGAGGCTGTACGGTCGGGAAAAATTTAATAAAACTATTAATTATTGAAAATTAAAGCTAAAAATGTACGAAATTAGTGATAATTAGGTTATTAATTATGCATATTGTTGACAAATTAAATAATTAATTGAATAATACTCATGAAAAGAATATTATTTACTTTACATATATTTCAATACTGTCCGGGTCATGTCTGCATGAACTCCCCCCCCCCCCCCCCCTCCAGACTTTTTTTCTGGATCCGCCTATGGACATGCCTTTTCTTTTCCTGTTGCTACCTCCATGTTGATATTAAGAAAAACATTATAGAAAATAAAGCGATAATTAATCTAAGAGCTGAAGAAGCGCACATGCTGGGCATCTGGGTAACGAGTCGGCCCATGGCTTTGTTAAAACTGCGGCCTTCTTGGGACCAATGCCTTTGCCTTTCCACATTCTTTAATTTAAACTCTTTTGCAAAAATAGATTGGAAAAAACTATGGGGAAATTCTATTAAAAGTCTTTTCAAATGTTCCACCACATGATTTAATCTTTCAAATAACTTGCTGGTTTTTTTTTTCTATTGGGACACGGATCTTTTCTCATTGTCTTACATTATTTAAATTTAAAGTACGTTGATTCTGAGGAGTGTCCTTGATCCAGTTGGGAAACCCAAGCGTTACTTCTTCGAATGCGACTCTGACGCAATTAAAAAGACCATCAAAAGATAATGAGATGACTTGGCTCTAAATGGTTTTTAGAAAATAGACATTCAATAAGCAGAATAATTATGTACAGTTAATTATTTCAGAACAAATAATGTAGGGATGTAAATACAGTAGACTCTCGATAACTCGAACTTCGATAACTCGAATTTTCCGATATCTCGAAAAAAATCGATTTCCCTGCACCTTCATTACTTATTTAATGTAATTTTATCTCGTTAATTCGAAGTTTTTCTTTCTTATTTTCGATAACTCGAAGTTTCCACACAACTCAAAATTTGGTTTTCCTCTCAAAACTACGGATTTTGAAGAAACTGTAGCAAATATGCAATTGTCGTGGAGTTGATTTGTCGCTGCGAATAATGGCGACAAAACAAAAATGTACTACACTCTCTATAGCAGCTTTTGATGTGAGATCGCTCTCGGAAAAAGAATATGAACCTCCTCTAAAGATAACTTTGAAAGAGGCTCTGTCTTCCATAAAGACTATGCGTGCATTCAGTGAATAGTGGCCGGAAATAAAAACAGCGACATTTCCTGAAATCATGCATTTGGAAAATATAATTGATTCCGAAATAAATAGAAATACTCACCAAAAAAATTTGGATAGATATTTTAAATAAAGTAGGGTAAGTATACTTGTATTTATTTTTACCAAAACAGCTTTTTTATAGGATTTTCGATAACTCGAATTTTTGATATCTCGAATTTTTATACACTTCCCTTCGAGTTCGAGATAGCGAGAGTTGCCTGTACCTAGTTAAGAAATGTGAATTATATATTTTTTTTAATTGATTAGGGGTTTATTAGAACTGAATATCAACTTAATCTTTATAAAATACCAGGATGACCGTGCGACTTATCGCATGAACAACCCTTCCTCCTCCACACGCACGCACATATTCGTTGTAACTACTTAATGATAGCACTCCGTTCAACGAATTCTACCCATAGTGACAGCACTACCAACGGCTCGTTTAAAAACTGCTTGGAAACTAATTATTTTTAAACGCATTTACAGAACAAAAACTTTAATTCAAGAGACAAAAGTACGATTCGACACTGCGCGCTCCGGGAAATTCCCCTTTTTTTATACCTTAAAGATCCGTTGTATGTGAAACCCGCAAAAGGGATCCTTACAACTGAAATAACATATACGGTTGGTTATTCTCGTACTGTTCTGTTCTGAAGGCATTTGGTCGAAAGAAGAAGAGTCATTTTGTATTAATATGTTGTAATTTATAGTATAATATTTTTATTTCTACCTCTCAATGTATGGTCTTTGTTCAATTGAGGAATTGTTACATTGGAAATACTCAGTATTATTTATATATGGTAAGGAGTGTGTTGTTTTATTATTTAAACTAGCAATATGGCCCGGCGTTGCTCGTGGTCACAGTAAGAGCTGCGCGATTTTGTCTTGTCAGCGTAGCCATCGTATATCACTTTCTGTGCACTGTGAAAAATAAACTTTATCAAAATCTAGATTTACTTTGAATATTACCCAGAATTACTTTGAGTATTTTTTGAGATACCTAAATCTATTTTTATGTTCACGACTTTACATGCTATTGCGACTACTGTTTAAACTGATGTTTTTGTAAAATGTTTATTTTTTTTAAATAAAAATTCCTAAATTTTTTTAAATTGCATATTTTTTTGTATAACACTAGGGGGCTCCGCCCCCTGCTCCGCTAACGCTTCACCAACCCCCGGAGGATTGCTACGCAATCCTCTATAGTTTGCTTCGCAAACAATACCGGCTTCATACACTGTAGACAATGACAATGTGTCCTAACAACAATACTTTTTTAGTTATATAAATTATTGCTGGCAGTGCCGTCACACAAATTTATTTTTGGGATGTTGAGACAAGAAATTTCTCAACTTAACGATCCGAAATTCCGAAAGTGAACGATTCAAAATTCATAACTTAAGGACGTCAGGTACCAACTCTAGTGTTGTCCTCGTTATCTGACAATTGTTAAAAATATGAGACATCGTTCCCGGGTCTATTCTTCAAGAAAGGCCTCGAACCAAAGCGTCCTTGATGTAGTAAGTAAATACGTACCAATAACCAATCAAGGACGCTTTGTTCGAACCAACGCCAGTAGTTCAATGTGCAGCTCTAGTGCGACGTTTATTAACCAGACCACACTTAACGATTCGAAATTCAAAACGCAACAGTGCTAAAAAATTCCCAGTTCCAACTTATAGACATTTGTCAGCTTTTTTATAGGTAATATTAAACAGTTATCTCGAAAGTATTGATTTATTGCACGCATGTTCCAATGCAGTGTTCTGTTTTGAGGTCTAATTTAAGTTTCATCTTAATACAAGCTGGGCAATTTCTAGTCTTCCATCGCTTTCATTTGCTAATAATATTAACTTTCCTGAGGCATAAATTTTCCCAACTCAGGGATTTTTAGAACTCGAAATTCCCAACTTTTAAGGTATAAAAGTTTACAGCCCCCCCCCCCCCTGGATAACTGGAAAATCTCAACTGCTTCAACGCAATTGTTTCTACTCATTGAAAAGCGAAACATGTGTAAACAAACAGTAGCATAAACGCGCCAATCTTAAATAATTCGCCAACTTTTATTTATATAAAGTAAGATTATTGAGAATTGGCGTTAATAATAATTTCCCGTTAAAATATATAATAAGCTACAGGATTTAGATTTACATACATGTTGGCATTTTGCCAACGTTGGCATTTTGCTCCGAAATATCTTTTTAATAATAATTATAGTACTTCACATAATTAGTTACATCTAATTTATTTTTTAAGATAGAATTTCAGTATTGATACCATTCAAGAAAGGAAGATTTTACGAATATAACTATATTTTTTTAACGGGAAAAAAGTATATTTTTGAACTACTTAGAGCAGTTTTAATTTATCACTTAAAATTTTACGCGTAAAATTGACGATTATTTCAGACATTTCGTCAATTATTTAAAAATTTATAACTACAAAACTAAATCGAAATTTGACAAACGCTCTGGATCATTTGTAGCCAATAGTTTAATCTATACCCCTAATTTTTTATTTATTTTTTTGTTGAAAATTGGAAGACAAGTATACAAAAATGTATGAATTATTTTCAAAATGTTCTAAAATCATGAATTTAACATAAAATAACGTCTAATATACTGATCGTATTGAAAAACAAAAATATTCATCTTATTACCCAAACATTTCTTAATAAACTGGCATAATTTCATAATTTTAGGACATTTACTTTTTAGGATGCAAGCGGAACAATGAGACAAAAATTCGCAAATTAAAATTTTCTCGAAATATCCGACATTTTTCCTTTCTTCACTATTTTTTATACCTAACTTAATTGACCACATCTAATTTAATTGTAAAGATAGAACTATAATCTTTATAACATCGGAAAGATGAAGTTTTAACGAACATTAATATATTTTTTTTAATAAGAAAATATGTCATTTTAAATGACTTATAGCAATTTAGAAATCACGTTTCAAAAATGAGGGCGAAAAAACTTCAAAAAGTGGAGCGTGTTCAAAGGTTTAAAAAATTTATAAATCCAAAACTAATTCGAATTTTAAAAAATGCTTACTTGGATTTCCAGTTCAAACCTATTTGTACACTCCCTAAAAAAATTGGATCTCTCCTCTTAATAGTGTTTCAGAAACTCGACGGACAAAATTACTTGTAAGCGAAATTTTATCAACGACGACTTTAATATTAAATAACTTATAAACTAATAACAGTATTGAAACAAAAATATATTCTTCTTATTTATCAAACATTTCTTAACAAATTCACTTAATTTCGTAATTTTAGGACTTTAACATTTTGAGATACGATCTGAATAACATTGAAAGAACTGAAAATTCCCCCTAGGGCCGACTTTTTCCCCCTAGGGCTTACTTTTTTTTAAAATAGAGAGAATTAACCATTTAGTAACAATAAACCCTTGTAGAAAAATTCCACATTCATTAGTTTTATTATTGGCGACGCAATAATATATCAAAGAAAAAATATTGCATTGTTCCAAATCGAAATAATTTATCGTATTTGGTGAATTTTTTTTTGTGCCAATTGGTGACCGGAGTCTATATATCCGTCTTTCAACATAATTTCACATGGGTCAATATTTACGGACAATATTTCTTATAAAAATTAATTATCGAATATTCATTTTTGAATTCCAATAATATGTTTTTGAGGTAAAAATTTAAAAATAAGCTACATAGAGGTATAAATATAGAAAACCTTAAACTAAACTTTTAGGGTGGCCCATTTCAACACCATAGAAATATTCCACTCCGTAACAAAAAGCACTATTGTCATAAAGTTAAGTTGTTCGGAACATGAATACGCATGGCGTCAGTCGAAAGAGCTGGTTTATCTTCCTCCTTCGGCTGGCGAGGTTTTTGTTAACGACGTTCATTTTGTTATTTGGACACTAATTTCGCCATTGTGATGATATTTTTAAATATAAGACCTCTATTTTAGCTCATTTGGCAACATTTTTATTGATTTGGAGAAATTTTTTATTCATTTGGCGACATTTTTAATTCGTTTGGCAACATTTGGCGACATTTTTAATCCGTTTGGCGACATTTTTAATTAATTTTGCGACATTTTTAATTCATTTGACGACATTTAAAAAATGTTTGACGACATTTTTAATTCATTTGGCAATATTTGGCGACATTTTTAAATTCATTTGGCGACATTTTTAATTCATTTGGCAATATTTTTAATTCGTTTGGCGACATTTTTAATTCATTTGGCGACATTTACTCATCAGCTAATCAAAATAAATCGTTTATCCCAGTATTGTTGAAAAATGTTTTTGGTCGCCAAAGTGATTTTTAACAATAATGTTATGAGGGGAAGATCGAGATGTAAATTTCCCATAGGAGTAATGTTAGAGAAAATGGAAAAAGTCTATAACTTTTGAATGGTTGCAGATATCCACATGAAACAAAGCGCAGATTTTTACCTAAGAAAAGTGTGTTCAAATGGTGCAAGTTTCATAAAAATCCGTGCAGTAGTTTTTGAGTTAAATCCGGACAAACAGACAGACTGACAGACAAAAAAAATTTAATGTGATTTTCGGAATCAGTGTATCCTAATTCGTGAAGAAAACTCAAAATGAGGGGTTTTGTTCGAATCCACTGACATACACTCCATTCTTATATTTAAGTATTGATTTAAGGAACTACTTTTTAAACTCTGTATGTTTAGTTATAGAGAATACTACACTATAGAAAAATATCTTTTTTTAAAAAAAGAAAAACCGACTTTAAAAAAAAAGAGGTAAGAAGTAAAATTTTTTTAATTTTACGAACAAGTCGAAAATATTGAATTATTTAATATTAATTTTATACTTATTAAAACATTTTGAAAGTTTGCGCCAAAATTTATGCATATTTTTTTTTAATTGGGACCAACTTAAAAAATCTGTAATAAGTATAAAATTGATATTAAATAATTCAATATTTTCGACTCGTTTGTAAAATTAAAAATTATTTTTTTACTTTTTAGTGCATTTTTCTTAAAGTTGGTTTTCCGTAACAATTTGTGCTCACATTTTGTCTCAACAATGTATATTGTAAAACAATCCCTATCCATGCCAACAAATGCTGGGTAAACGAAATGTCATTGTTGTGCAACTTCTATCAAACAATGAAAACATTTTGAAATAGGAGAAACTGTTTAAAAAAAAGTCCGGTTAATCGACATTGCTGGATATATAACAGCCGGATAACCAATTATTTTGTGCAGTTTTTGCCAAAGTGGATTTTTCTGTATCCAACAAAAAAGAATTTGCGAAATCGGACAATATTTTTATCGAAACGATCTGGTTAATTGAGAATTTCGGATATTTAAATGCCGGATAACCGCAATTTTTTTTTCAAAAGGATCCCAAGTGAGACATCCTATATAAAACACAAAAAAAATGAATTTTCCGAATATCTGAACTATAACAGATATCTTGCGCGTACATACATAAAAAATACATAACAGTCGAATTGATAACATTTCTCCTTTTGGCTCGCTTTGGCGGTTTTATTTTAAAGTTTTGGTTGGCACGCTTTTCAGTCGGTTAAAAATGGTTTTTAATTTGTTTTTTGAAACATTTCAAACTCTTTCTTTTGTTCTATTGTAAAACCTCATTACTCATTTTCATTCCCTCTCTGCTTTAAACTAAACTTACTTTCATAATTCGAGAGTTCAATATTAAATTATTACTAATATAATTTAGAATTATTTCCTATTAATTTAGGTAGGGGCAAGGATCGACCTCGCGCAATTTTTCTACACTGTTGGATTCATCATTAAAACATCACAAACTAATTTTGAACGATTATTTGCTGGTTCAAATTCAAAAATTAATACTTCATAAAACTTTAGCATTGTACAAAAGGTCATAAGAATGTTGCTTTTACATTCAGGATGGCACAAATTTGCAGGTATCCGTGTTCCTGAAAAATATTAGCATTTGAAACTATTTAACTTTTTCAGTAATTATTTATTCAATAGAATGTGGAATGAAAAGGCTGAAATAAGTATTTATAAACAATTGCTAAAATTAAATTTATCAAATAACAGTATTGTAGAACAAAGTTTAATTTTAAATATAAATAAATATATTTTTTATAAATAACACTTCATCTCTGGGCAATAACAAACCATTTTGTTAGACACTATGCATGACGTGGTCTCAAGATTTAAATTTTGAGGGATTACAAAAACGCGTGGTCGATTAGCCGCTGTGATTGGTAAATAACAAATACGTAATCACCATCAACCAATAACAAATGCGCGTGAAGTCACTTATATTTTATGACGTCAGGTGAATTTCAGCACCAAGCAGCGCAAAGTGTCCATGGTGAACAAAGAAAATTTTTTAGAAACGTTATTTTTTCCCAATTTCTAAAACATATCTTCAACACTGGAAAACTAAATTTTTTTCTCTGTTTTAACACTATTATAAATAGGTGTATTTATAAACAATCGGCAAAATAAAACCTATCAAATAACGATGACAAAATTGTTTTTGTAAATGTATAAAATTATTTTTTTATCTGTATAAATATTGCGAAAAATTCATTTTAATAATACCTCTTTTAATTACGTTGGAATAAAAAGGCTGAAATAAGTATGAATTAAATAACGTTTAACTGTTATTACCACATAACCTATTAACTCATACGCGATAAAAAAAATTTGGCAATGGAAAGAATGACATCCACCTTTTAATCTGCTTATTTCACCCTCTAAATGATATTTTTCGAAGATAAAACCTATCCCAATCGAGTTTTTACCCCAAAAAGTAGTAATGCACCAATTTTCGAAAAACTCGTCAGAGCGGATATCGAGATCATGCAAGCAAATAAATAAACAAAGTCAGAGAAGCATTGCTCGTTTAATAGTATTAGATATATTAGATTAGATATTGTTACATATAAAATATGTTATACTGAGTGAAAAAGAATAGTATACAAGAAAGAAAATATTTTTTATTCGTTAATTTATTTTATAAGTTCATTTTTATACCGAATGGCATTTCTTTCTACTTTATTTCTGTGTTATTCTTGATTTGATTTTATACTTAATTTTTGTTTGCACGTGTTTTGTTAATACTTATTTAATTTTAATTTTCTTTCAAATATTTATTTTATTAAATATATATAGGTTGCATATTTTCATATATTTTGCATTCAGTGAAAATATACTGAAATTTCATATATGATATGTAAAACAAATCTAACAATTGCTTAATAAAACAATTTTTTACAAAGCTTTAGTATTATTAAATATATATAAAAATGTTTTATAGATCATAAAAGCACTAGAAATATAAAATTGGACAGGTTCTGCATCAATAACACAACAAAAATATTTTTGTCCGGCTAGATCGGCCAAATAGCCCACTGAGCGACGTTACCTAGAAAACGAAAAACATAAATGAAAATATTTGAAATTACATAGAAGATTTTTTAGCTGTTGCCATTATTACTTCAAATCGTAAATTTTTATTTTGAAATATTTTTTTACAAAGTTTCTGGAGATTTAGATTTTTTTAAAAAATAGCGTGATAATATTCTGAATTATGTGCTGTACAACTAATTGCAAAGTTTCATAGTACTTTATCGAGCCATTTAAAAATTATTCGGTAATTTTTTTCGCATTTTTTGCATCGAGACATTTTTTTAAGTATAATAACTTGTAATATTTTAGTGGCAATGATTTTAAAAAGAACGATGGCAGGCATAGTATTGCCTCTTAATAATTTTATATGAATTTATAACACATTTTTCATTATAATTCTTACCATACAAATTGTAAGATATTCGGAGATGGGTGTCTAACAAAACACCAAGGCATATTTTCCTTTGTATCTGAAATATTCAAAATAAATAAGAGATTTTGATACTTTATTATATATTTATCCGGAATTCATCATCGCTAAAACAAAAAGAACATAAAACAGGGCCCTATTCTAAAAAGAAGCTTTCTGATGGAAAGGATAAATAAAAAAATTTTCTCCGCCCACAGATTTTATTCTGAATCGATCGTTTTATTCCAATTATAAGTACTGGGGTGATCGTCATTAATATATAATAGTTTGTCTTCTGCGAGTACTGATGCGTCTGAACCAAATAGGAAGGAATCGATAAGTTTCGATTTGCTCTCTAAAATTCGAAGCCAGAGAGTTTTCTTCTGATTGCTGGTGCATTTTGTAACTTATTAGTTGCCAGTACAACACTTTGCAGTCAATTGATATTTTAAAGTATTGGTAACCATATTCCTAACTGTAACCCTTTCCGGTCCATCTTTTTTTTTTTAGGGAACGTTCATTTTTTACATCACGCTATTTTTCATCTTCTATCCACCCCATGGCATCATAAAACCCCACCGTCCTTATCCGTATCCAAGGCAATTAATTTTTTTGCAAAGAATTCCCTTATCCCAATCTTAATATTGTGTGAACGTTATTTGGTAAGATTTAGTGCTAATTTTTCTGAAAGCCATAATATATACATCTGTTTAATTCTCAATTATTTCAACGTTCAAACCATTGCAACCACGCATGAAGTGCAGAGAGAAAACGGGGTAAAAATTGCTTTGCCCGTCAAAACAGGATCCGAGGTGACTCGGAGCGTGGCGTAATAAGTGAAGGTCCCTGGATAACATTGACGTCACAATCTGAATCGGTCTCGCCTTCTACTCCTCTAAACGCTTTGATAGTTACTCTTCCCCCTATGTGATGTTGCGATACATTTTTGCAGTTAAAAATAGTTATAAGTGATTTATATAAAAGTGACAAATATTTAAGTTTATAAAAGAAACTTCAATATTTTTTCTACAAGGTTTAGCAACGTCACGTGATCATTGAGCCCCAAAGGGAACGTGACGTAATAAATGAACAGCCCCTTAGGATATTGGTAGACAGACCGAAATGCTTCTAGGTGTGGAAAGAAATCACCTCACTAGTGGGATTGGGCCTGTTCCATCGAAATGCGATACCCAAGTACTACTGAACAGTGGACAGCTAAAAGTTAAGACACAAAAGCATGTCATTTACGATTGTATCGTGCTTAATGGGTAGGGTACAGAATCTGAACAAGAAATCATTTACTCAATGAAAATTCAACCATCTTCAAGTTTCTTCAGTTTCAAATTTGGTATTAAAAACAAAACACTGCAATTTAGCCACTAGATACAGGCCCGTCCATAAAGTGGAGCAACAGCAAGGATCGAATCCGCCAGATCAGCACAATGATCTGAAAACGTGCATCCTATGTATATTTTCCTGTTTAGATTATAGCAAATAAAATTTAGACGCCATTCTGCTTTATTTTACGCCAAAAAAGCAGATTTGTTTTGAATTACAATTAAAGTATCAAGTGTAAGTGCGAAACTTGTTGATTTTCAGTCTTCTTATTGTGATGAAGATGTGAAATTTCTCATTTTATCTGCAACAAAATGAGAAATTGCCCTTCTTCTCTTGCAATTGTCTCTTCATCTCGACCTGAAATAAATGTTACTTGATAATAGAAATAATATCATTTAAAGTAAATTCTTATTCAAACTTACTTTTTGCATAGATGAATTACTTTTTGATCTCCTGTCTTCTTATTGTGACGAAAAAGTGCAATTTCTCATTTTATCTCCAACAAAATGAGAAATTTCACTTATCTTGCAATCAGCACTTCAACCCAACCTGAAATACATATATTATATGATATTAGAAATAATAGCGTTTAAAACAAATTCTTATTCAAATTTTTTTTTCATTGATGAATTACTTGTCTTCTTGTTGTGGCAAAGAAGTGAAATTAATAATTTTTCCTTGAACAAAATGAGAGATTGCACTTCTTCTCTTGAATTAGACTCTTCATCTCAACGTGAAATAAATGTTTACATTAGAAATAATAGTATTAAAAACAAATTCTTTTTCAAACTTACTTTTTTCATTGATGAATCACTTATTGATGTACAGTCTTCTTATTGCGATAAAAAAGTGAAATTTCTCATTTTATCTGCAACAAAATGATAAATTGCACTTCTGCTCTTGCAATTGTCCCTTCATCTCGGCCTGAAATAAATATGTTATTTGATATTAAAAATGATAGTATTAAAACAAATTCTTATTCAAGCCTATTTTTTTATGTCCTGTCTTCTTAGTGTGACAAAGAAATTAAATTTAACATTTTCCATTCATTTACTTAAATTTTATAAAACATTTCTTACCAAATCATATTCCATATAAAATATTTTACAAAACTACTTTATAATGAACTACATCAAGTTTCCATTGAGCACGTAATGGCTTATATTCAATAATCTCGTTTAGCTCAATTTCAATGGTTAATAAAAGTAAAATTCATAAACAATTTTACGAAAGTTTTCATTATCATAAAATAAAATAGTTGTCAATAAAAATACCGGAATGAAATGAAATATGCATTAAAATATTATTAAAAGGTAATTGAAGAGTACAATAAACAGATAAGTAAACATAAGCGATATTCTTAAGGAAAATAAAAGTCGCATATAACGATGCAGATAAGGAACTCAGTGATAAGTTAGCCTATTGAAATATTTCGATATTTACATGACAAGACTTCTTAAATTTTATGTGTATTAAAGAATGAAACTTAATTAAGTAAAACAAGATGTTCGCATAAAATTCCATGCGCCGGAAAATGGAATAATTTTATGCATTTACAGATGTTTCTAAAACTTTTTCAAATGGAATCTAAATTAACCAAATTTAAACAGAGGATTTAACATTGAAATCGCATTGTTTTAAAATGACATTACCAAACATTGTTGCAGTATTGAGGACTTTGTATTAAAAGTATGCTTAAGTAGTTTAACAATTAATTTGTTTTATTACAACGTTTAAAAGTATTATTGTAGCAATCCGTTTCTAGATTATAGATATAAAATAAAATCAGTTGTAAAATTAGACTTTATACAATCGTATTTCAAAGTATTGTAACTTGGGTAATTAAGTACAAGTTAGACGTGAACAGCACTACTGTTAAAATTAAATTGAAATGCAAAACAAAAGACGTTTAAAATGTATAATATTTTAAAGAACAATCCTATGGTTATTCCTTTAAAATGGAAATATGTCTTTTCTATGTAAAAGCTCAATCAAGTTTCAACAAATTTTCATTCATGGTTACTTAAGGCAATGGGTTCTTTAACATAATGTTTGAAAATATTTTTTATATTTATTTTAAATTGCTAAAATTCTAGTATTTTTATACATCCTTTTTCAATTACTAATAGGGTAAAATCGGTAGTCAACCAGGAATTTTTTCATACAAAAAAATATTATTAAAACAAATTTTTTAGACAAATTATTAATTTGAATAAAATATAACAAGTAGCAGCCATTAACTCTTACAAAATCAGTACATAAAAACTCAGTAACAGTCTTAATAAAAATAACTTAATCCGCTATTTTAAAAAATCTACTTTTTTTAAATATTTTTTTTATCTTCGAAATAAAACCTTTGTTTTATAATATTTTTGTTTGTTTTGATGCTGGAATATTCTCTTCATTTACGTTATTTTTAATTTATTCGGCAGACGATTTTTTAATCTTTTTACAACTTTTTGTGCGTGTGTTCTAAGATAACAAAAAAATGGCGTTTTTTGTGATAGAAATGTGTTTTTGTTGTTCACAATTTGTTTCAGAAAATAGGTATGTAAATTAATTATATTAACATATAAACAGTGTTAAATATATTGTAGGTAATTATTGTCCTTTATAAGCTTTAAAATCATATATTTGTAGAATATTGCTTTTCTTTCGAAAATCGTTAAATCTATTCTTTAGCATTAATAATTCGATTACCCATTTTACTTTCAAATCATTGAAAAAAAGCTAAATAGAATACTTTTTTTGGAAAAAAAGAATTTATTGGTATCAAAAGGTTTCTTTTCTATACAAAACACAGGAATATTGGTAAGTATTTTGAGTTTTCTAGTTTTCATATGAAAGATTTCAAACATTACACTATCGCAAGTTCTATTGTAAACTCAAACAAATCGTATTTTTAAATCACCCAGAAATTAAATTTTTTGCTGAAATTTACTCCATTAGACGAAGTATTGTTTTAAAAAAGAACGAGATCAAAGCATAAGTTTTGGAATGTGTAATTTATATTCAAAATCCAATTTACCCATTTTACCCCACCTTACTCTATAATAATTTATTTTTACTACTCTTTACGTATTTTTTTTTAATATATTTTAAATATGGATATGTGAAGCGTTCTGAGCTAAAGTTGACCAAATCCAAAAGTATAAAAAAATTCGTTTATTGTGGATTAATACTTGTTAATAATGTATATTTTTACTACAACAATAAAACGAAAATTATCCTCTAAATCCTTTTAGAATTCTACTAGTGTTATAAACTTTCACCTTGATTATTTAAAAACTATTATTTCTGAACTTGATTCACTTTAGCTCTAAGCGCTTCATATATTATATATGTGAAGTTTTGCGTATGGATTCATACGCAAATTGAATAATTGAAAATATTGCTATTACTCCAGATTTATACAACCTTATTTCATTGACTGATACGGAGAATAGTGTAAAAGTGTATGTTTTTTATTACTTTGTGATATATAAGAAATGAATAATATATAACTTATTGGATTTAAAAGAAATAGAATTAATCATTTCCTCATTTAGTTGGTTGAAACCTTTTAAGGTAAATAGCAATAAAGCAGTTAAATAGTATTTATAATTCAGTTGATCTTTTTTTTCACGGAGTTACTATAAAGAAAGTGAGGATGGCTGTGTAGTGCTATTTAAAGAATAAAAGTTTGATTAAGCTTGAAGGCGTCCGATTTAAAAATTCCCAATGTTCTGTATAATTACTTCTGGATATTTCTAGTTTCAATTTAATGTAAATTTACATGTATGTTATTATACATATACTATTTGAATAATTTAGTTACTTTTTCATTTTTCGGATAAGGTTTTATTTTTAATTAAAATATTTTAAACTTCATTCAACTTCATATTTTATATTTTCACTTCACTAAACTTCATATTTTAAACTCATAATTTTAAACTTAAATCAAGATAATAAGAACTCTATAATTGCTAGCAAATTTTTCATTCATCCTAAAAAGTGTATAAATTCTTAAATACTTTCTAAATTCAAAGTACAATTTACAAGTTTCTTGATAAAACTTTAAAAAATCTTAAAATCTAGTTCAGAGCTTCATACAGGGTCCCGCTCCTGCTAAGGGCGGGCTTGGTTATACATTAATATTAAGTTAATAATTCCTAACGGGATGACATGGGTGATAAAAGTAATTTCTTTAAAAAGCTTCCTTACAATTTAAATTGTTCATAGTAATATTTAATACGGTCACATTTTTTTAAATTAAATAACTCATTTAAAAAAAAATAACTAAATAAAGGTGTGTGTATGTGCATATATGTGTAATGTAGAATATTTTCAAAATATTATTTCCATGGCAATAGCCCAATTGAGGGAGCCGGGTTTACCATATTCTCAAAGAAGAAAACTTTTGTTTATCGCCCGGACAAAAGGTTGCCATGGGCCGCAATTGGAACTTTCCGATTTCCATGACATCCGCCGTTCATTCAACTCTTCATTTAAATCAAGATAATTCGCACAAAAGTAAAAAAAAAAGATAACGGGAAAAGTTTCGAACAAAGCATGTCAAATATCAGCGAAATTTTGTAATTGTTAGCTATCACTTCCCTCTTTTGTGCAGACGACTTTAATGCACTCTTAAGGAAATGCATTGCGAAAACGCATTAAAGGAATGCACATGGTAAAAAACCCGGTGATGGAGCTTTGTATGCAAATAAACCGACGTCCCTTTCAGAACTGGCCTTGACATTGCAGACGAAGACAAAAGGTTAACTGTATTTGATTAAAAGAGAAAAAAAAGCAGCATTTGTATTAAATGATTACATGTTTTTATCAAGAAACATAATCACTAAGAATAAACTTCCATGTACATTTCCCAGTTCTTTTGTGTTAAGCCGATCAGTTTCAATAGGAAGAAACTAAAAGTTAGCTACACTCAACACTATCAACACTAAATTAGTAAAATAATGACCATTTATAACTATTAATTGAAATAATTAATAATAAGAAATAATTGAAATTTTATACACATATAAACTATATCGAGTCGTATAATTAATTAAACGATAAACTGAAAATTGTAGAATTCTTCTAGTAATCTTCCATCAACTACAAATATTTGCATTCCAAATTGGGTTAATGAATTAGTTATAAAATTTCCCAATACCAGAGGTCTGCGTTTGTTTCCTCCATTCTTAAAAACAAATGAGACAATTTTAATGAGACTTTTAAAACCATAGTTTATAACGCTGAAAAAGATAAGTAAGTTTTTAATTTATTAAGCTTATTCATTATCCATTAAAAACACTCTGTTCTCTTAGACGCCGGGAAGTCCCCATCCACGTCCCGTATGTATTTTGCTTTATTACTAAATTTGACACACACATCAGCGCCTGCATTTTTTTCGAAGTTATGTTAATCGTTATATTTGCCACGGAGTTATTGTGTCGAAATGGATAATCCTAAAAGCTTGACATAGTGCTTCTATGCTGAGACACAATGTAACAACCACCGGGAAAAATTCTATATATTAATTAGAAAATGAAATATAACTATACAAATATTAATCCTACGTATTCTTTTAGCTAACGCAAAAGTTGCATTTTGTTCCAACCAATATCAACATTTATTGCACCAATCTTAACAATTTTTTTTTGTAAAAGTTAATTAAAAGGTTTTCTACTTTGTTTTAATGCGATATAGTTACAAAGAAATTGAGTATTTATAACTTTTTTTTCTGCAGTGGCGGGTTTGTATATTTGTCGCATAAGGACTGCACAAATTCCTCAGCCCCCTTTCTCAAGAAACATAGGGTAAGGGTCGTTACTACAAACCATTGTGTTTAGTTATTATTTTTTTTAATAAATGGTTCAAAACTTTGTTGTAATTTAACCGAACTTTATGATATACACAAAAAGCCCTTTTTTATTTATTAACTTATCATAGAAATCAAATATATTACATAAAAAGAAAAAATACTCTTCACTTCAAAAATATTTTTTTATAATTCAAAAGAAAATTAAAATATTTTAAATTAATTTTATATTATTTTGAATATCAATATTTAAACATAAGGTCGCCATTTTATTTTGCTGCTTCGGGATATGGCCCCCTAAACTCGCCTGTAAATATACGCCACTGGTGTGCACCTATCTTGATACTTTTTTTTTAATAATAAATGAGAATCTCATAGTGGTTCCATTCCACAGATGTTTCATGAAAATCCATAGTTTTTCCAAGAAAAATAAAAGTTTAGAAATCCCGTACAACAGTATTATTAGATATTTATTTTTATTAGAGATTATGCTTATTTAATTTTTTAGTGTGCGCCGTTTTAATTCGGACAACTTGTAATATTTCTGGTTGGAAAATATGTTCTTCCTGAATCCAAGTGCATTGAAAAGTCTGCACGAACCATGTCTTTCTTTGTACTTGTAACAAAACTGCAATGCTTCGTTTGTAAGAATTAAGAAGAGTTTTAATTTAAAAAAAAAAAAGGATACCAATAACTTGAATGTCCCCTTTTTAAATGATCATCCTGAAAGCTCTCAATGCCCTCACACATAGTCTATATCCTTAAATAAAAACCGGATCAATGGGAACTAGTTCCTTCGACGGATCTTCATGCAAATTACGTCATGATGACGTATCCCGACACCAGTGACACCTTTCGGCCATTTCTCGGTGAAAGAGAATAAAGGAAAAGAGAAAACAAAATGAATTCCAAACTTATAGAAAGAAAATAAAAGAAGGTTGGCAATTTAGAACTGTTGCTTCCTATTGCGAAATCCAAAGTCCCTGTGGTTTTCCTCTTTTGAAGGAATACAAGGCGAGAAGAGGAATTAATCGTATGCATATTTTAAATCACACCTGTTGTCTGGCGGAGCGTGTGATGCAAACGATTTTGCTTTTGTTGCTAGCGGTGGTTCCAACGTGTTGCGCCGCAGCCACTACTGTTATTAAAAAAGTTGTAGGGTGTTGGGAAAAAGGGTGTTGTTAATAAACAAAGTCGTTATTATTCCTTGTAGAATGCAGCTCGCGTTTTTGTTTTCCGGGGAGATTGTTCTTCTGGAATTGGTGTGGTGTTTTAGTTAATATTCAGACAGAAGGTGTCGGGTTGCATAACTGCGATGCATCTAATGGCGACAAGTAGGTGTTGCGCGATGTTGTATGCGGGATGATTCCAAAACGTATTAAACATGATAAGCGTAAAAGGACCGGGAAGGCTAATTTATTGGCAGTAGCCCAATTGCGGCCGAAGGGAGCCAGGTTTACCATATTCCCAAAGAAGAAAACAAACGTTTATCGCCCCCAGACAAAAGGTTGGAACTTTCCGAATTTATTACACCTATTGATAATCATATTCATCTTAAAATATATATATTCCAGTGCGTTAAATCCTTTCAAAACTTGTTTCGTGATATTTTTCATTTTTGTTGAGTTGTTCTCTTCTTACTATTTTCGATGAATGTAGAAAAAGCCTCCTTGCAGTCACAGATAAACTAAGTTAATATGCAAGTCCGTTAGTATTTTACGAGAGCGAATTGGATATTTGAAGAAAATATATGTGTAGGAGTTGTAAGACACGGATGAAAAATTATTAATTAAAAGTTGCTAAATAACGTCCCATATGTTCCACATCAATCACTATAAATTACCAATACCACACCAGAAAATCATTGTAAGATTCCAGAAACCAGAGGAATATTGTTAAGATACCAGAATATTGTGAATAGGCATATTGTTAAGATACCAGAATATTGAGAATAGGAATATTTTTAAGATACCAGAATACTGAGAATAGGAATATTATTAAGATACCAGAATATTTTAAATAGGAATATTTTTAAGATACCAGAATACTGAGAATAGGAATATTATTAAGATACCAGAATATTTTAAATAGGAATATTGTTAAGATACCAGAATATTGTGAATAGGAATATTGTTAAGATACCAGAATATTGAGAATAGGAATATTGTTAAGATACCAGAATATTGAGAATAGGAATATTTTTAAGATACCAGAATATTGTGAATAGGCATATTATTAAGATACCAGAATATTGTGAATATGAATATTGTTAAGATACCAGAAAATTGTGAATAGGAATATTATTAAGATACCAGAAAATTGAGAATGGGAATGTTGTAAAGCTACCAGAATATTTTAAATAGGAATATTGTTAAGATACCAGAATATTGTGAATAGGAATATTGTTAAGATACCAGAGGAATATTGTTAATATAGTTCAGCTTAAAAAGTTAGTAATGCGCTTTATTATTATACTTTCATGCCAATTTCTAAATTGTCTAAAATTAAGAAACTTAGATAAAAAAAATCGTATCACCAATTTTCTAAAAAAAAATCAAATATTTATACTTTTTTTTTATTCGATGTATATATTCGATCTATTTTTATAAGTAAAGGAATTTTAAGAAGATTCGGACTATAAAGATTAACACATTTATATATAGCTAATTAAAAATAGGGTGTAACGTCTAGGATATTCCAATTGACAACTCTCACTGATAATGAGAGTACCCTGTTTTGCATATGACAAAATCTAAATTTTCGTAATTTTTGTAGAGATTTAAAAAATTGCCAGTTTTTATTCCATCATTTCGAATAAAATTTCTCATAAACGTCATAAAATTTCAACCTCAAAAATAAATTCATTCGCTTGTGGAATCTTTTTCGAACAGATGCTAAAGAATGTCTCATATTTTTTTAAGTCATTACTATTTATAACTAATTTTTAATTTATGATAATAAGACTCTTTAAAAATGGCATAGTTATAAATTAAAGTATTTTACAAATTTTACCTTTTATCAATCTACAAATAAGCAAAGAACATACTTTTAGCCCCCTGTCAATAATACTTATGAGCTTAGTTTGCTTAATTTGCATATCATGCGTTATAATATATACGAATTTTGTTCAGTTATGAAATATACTTAACAAAGAAAGTCATTTTTAATTTAACTAAAACAACTGAAAATTAATTATCTTTCTTAGCCCTTTTATATACTCTAGAATCTCTTTATAAATAACTAGAAGTCAACAGAAAATTTAAAAACTAAAACCAGAAAGATTTATTATACAAGGCAATAATTTTGATTTGAGGTTAAGAAATTTTCTTGCTTTGTTTTATTTATACTCATAGAAATTATTTCTCAAACTGATCCTTAAAAATACTTTTTTTTTATTACAAAATTAGCCCAGCCCCAAACCGAGAAGACTAGTTTTGACGTTTAATAACTAATCACTGCATAATTGAAGGTTTTGTTTTATATTTCTTGGAATTTTAATCGTTTGATCGTTTTTTAAATGAAAGTAAATTTTCATTTGAATTGTAAAACATTAAACGTTCCAGAATATATTGTATAATCTAAATATCGAGGTGTGTAAAAATTCTTTTAATGTTTTATTGACATATTAATTGTACTAATTACTTGTTATTCATATCTTACATTTCAAAATTAATAGAAACTGAACCATGCTCATTGAAGTTTGGGGAGTTATTCTACCGTAAAATGTTAATGATGTTGTGTGGAGTTATTGAATTGTATCTCTATTATATAATTGGCATGTTTTGTTCCTAATGACTATTTTCCAAACATTTTTCAATTAAAATTCTTCTTACCTTAGCCATCAAATCATTTACTTGTTGCGATTGAGAAATAATTGAATTATCTATTCACTCAAACCTGTTTTATTGTGCGATTTTTTTTTATGCAGTATATGAAAATTTCAATCAAATTGGAACATAATTGATTATCTGGCTACCGAGACATATACAAGCGTCTAGTGAAACAACAGTCGTCTCAAAAATTGATCACTGACTACATGGTAACTAAAAAAAAGTCAACTCTAAACGAGTGCGAGGTAGTATCTTCAAGTGACAAAAGCGATTTTGAACCAAGTTCGCGTATTGTCAGACTACGAAGGATAATGGTTATACGTTTTGAAACGTTTTGTATGTGTAAAAAAAGTACACATGTAAATAAAATATTTAAAAATTTTCGCATGTGTATTTTCTAAATCAGATTCCAAAAGGTTTGGCGAGATTCCAAGTAGCTGTCAAGCCTCGTGTCTTGATTTCGTTTGAAAAAGCAATTCCTAGTTATTTCGTAAAGTTTTGAGCTATTTTCTATGTGAGACTTTTTTTATGCGGTCCCTATCCACCGCATAAAAAAAAATATTTTTTAATTGTGTTGCGAAAACTATTTTTTATAGCTACTCGTAAAGTTTTTTTGCGAATTTTTTTTATGCATTTTTTTTATGCGGTCCCTATCCACCGCATAAAAACAGGTTTGAGTGTATTCATAACGAAACCTAATCCTGTCTAAGATAAACTATTTCTTTTAAACATAGGTATTACTGAATAGTCGTCGAATAATTATTTCAATAAAACATTGACCGTTTCCGAATTCATTTAAAACAATTTCTCAACTATTGTGAAAAGAGAAATATGTATTTAAAGTCATCTGTGTCTTTTAATTTTTGTATCTCCTATTTTATCTAGTCATTATGAAACATTCCTTAAAACTCCTTTTAAATGAAAGATACATTCATGCCATTTTGAAATTTTAGATGACCTAGAATAATTTTTAAGTGTTTTAAATTGTTCTTTTCGACAAAAAGCTCTCCCTTTCTCTGCCATTATACGTTTTTAATGACATCAAAGCAATGTTAACGATGCGTGTAAAAGCTGTATTTTTTTCCTCATCGTGGATTTTCTTTCAATCGATAACAGACACGTAACCTACTGTCCCTTAAGAAATGTTTTATAAGCTGCTTGCTATTCAAAAACGAAAACTCGACAACGAAAAAGAAATTAGTTACAAATTAAAATGCTCTGTTAATTTTTTACTCTTGAAACGTTATATAAATTTCAGACGTAGTATACAGAAGTGGTTTCTAACCAGTTGTCCGCGGTTCATTCCAAATAAGTTATTATTTTACTTCAAAAAAAAAAAAAAAAAAAAAGGTTATTAAGGTGTGTACTTTTTATAACAAAATATCATATTCAGAACACAGAACTATGTCTTAAAGTAACAATTTCATGCTTTGGAACCTCTATTCTAACTCTTTCATATGTTTGCTTTAAATATTTCAGAAATAATTCTTTATTCCAATGAACCAGAAATGTTATTTATTGTGTAAAGTGTCCTTTTAAATGATACCTTTGTCAGTCTATCGATTTAGATTTTATTGATTAAAAATACGTTTTCAAGAAAAAGTGGAAATAGAATAATTCTATTTACAGCTTCGAAGAAGAATTTTACTTTAATTTTTCTTAAAGATACTTTTGTATTTAGTACTATCTAAATTCAGTTTTACTTACATTTTATTTATTATAATTAATTAGTGTTATTTGGAAGTGGTGGTGTTCGCGACTTTCCAAATTTTAGACTCAGTGGCCCGTGGTTATCTAAAGTTTGATAATCATTGGTATAAAGCTTCCAGATATTATGAAATAATTTAAGTTTAACTTAATAAATCCACTGCAAATAGAAGTAATGATAAAGTTTGTATCGTGTCAATCTCAATTTAAATTTTTAATTTACCAAATGGAAATCGTCAAAATAGAATATATCATCCCTACTATTTTTATTTATTATAATTAGTGTTATTTGGAAGTGGTGGAGTCTGCGACTTTCCAAATTTTAGATTGTGTGGTCCGTGGCTATTAAAGATTAAAGATTATTGGCATACAGCTTCCAGATGCTATGAAATAGTTTAAAGTGTACATAATGAAATCCTCGGTGAAATGAATATAGAAGTAATGATAAAGTATGTAGCATGTCGATCTCAAAAAATATTAAAAAAATTCTTGTGGATTTCAGTTAAAGCTCAGTAAAACACATGTGATCAAAAAACAAAATTATCTAATAACTAATAATTTCTTAACAGTAAATGAATCCTAATCTAAAACAGTTTAAATTTTTCCATTAATATGAATACGGTATCCCTTGAATATAGTCAAGCTCCGATTAATTAGCGGCTGGGTAACGCCCCTTTATACTGGTTCCAATGAACCAATAAACGAGTTTAAGGGAGTAGACCAATTAGATATCTAAACCATGTAAGATCGATGTGACGTCACAGCGGCCATTTAGTCGGAGCCGAACTATAATTTCTATTCACAACCAGCTCACTTTCATTTATACAATGAATGAGTTGAAAAATGTGTATGAAGTACTAAACAATCACTACCGCTGTAAAGCGTGGTTTATACGAGAATTATTTACCGTCGGTGGGCAGATAAATCATCCCAAAAAACACACTTAACATTTACACCAGAGACGATTTTGTTATCGAGAAGCATTATGAGTTTTTCCCTTCCAAGGTCAAGGTTTTTCCCTTCCAGGAATTGAATAGTTGTTTTCACGTATTGTTCATAGGGAAAACTCTTCACTTGTAAATGAGCCTTTAAGGGAATTTAAAAATGTTATGTTTAATTTTTTTTTAGTATTGTAAATAAGACTTCTTATTTTCATAATTTGATGTTTTGTTAGACTTACCTTCTTTTGTTTACTTATTCTAGCTCATTTTTACTTTAAGAGTATTTTTATTTTATTTAAAATATTTCATTTTGTATATTTTTAGTTCTTTGCTCAGTAGTAATCAGGCGTTTTGTGGATTTGCATACCTATATTTTATTTACACCAATTTCACGGTGCGTATTCTAGTGCAAGTCTACCTTCTGCTGTAAATCATGGCACACAAGAATAAAACTATGCAATAAAAATCAATATACAATCCTTTGCCCTAGAACTGTAGTTTCGATAATACGTCTACGAACATTTTTGTTTACTTTTTAACTATTATATTTCTTTGCATTCTCAGCATATTATTTTACCTGAAATAAACTCAAACATTGATGTTTTTCTTCGTAAGGAGAAATTTTATTATTCTTTTGTATTTTTTAAAAATTTTATTTCTTAAGTTGTCGAAATATAGAATATCTTTTGATGCAAATAACAGCATATATTTAAACTTTCAAAAGAGAAAAGAGATTTTTTGTGATATAAGAATTCATACCTCGTGGTATGAATTCTCGAATCACCGAAAAGCTAGCGCCCGTTTTACTCGTTCGCGTAGAGTGGGCCGTATGTGCATTTATTTTTGTGGTTTTATTTCGGAAAGTAATTTCATATTAAATTCTTAAGTAGATTTTCTTTATTTTAACACTTTTCATTCCATAATATTTTTTAATACTTTTTTTATTTAGAAGAAATTTAAATGATATCTTTACGAAGATTAGTAGAATTTATTTACATTATAATATATTTCAATAATCTTTTTTTATTGTATAGAAAGCTATTACATTATATAAAGTATTAAAAATAAAAAAGTTGATGAAAAGTTATTAAAAAAGTCACTTATAGCTACTAAAACAGTTCCCGCATGAGAGCACTTATTAATAATCAACGTTAGACGTAAAAATTGATGACTATCTATAAAAATACGGTTGTCAAAACTGAATTTTTTTTAAAGTTTTGCGTAAAAAATGACGACTACGTAAATAATTACGTCGTTAAAATGAAATATTTTTAGGTGCAAAATACGACTGACGACCGCTAATTTATAACCCCTGAGCAATACATCGCTATTCCCCAGATGTGTAAAAGCAACTTCTCAATAACAGAATACACATTCGAGTGCTCATTCTTTTCTGTTGAATGAAAATTAAAAAGGAAAGTCTGCCACTTAAACAGAATTAGCTTCATTTATAAAAAAAAAAGTAACTCAGCTATACATGGATCGCATGCAGCTATACATGGATCGCATGCAGCTATACATGGATCGCATGTAAACGGAACTATCAGCTAATAAAAAATATCAAGCAAAAAATAACATTAGGTTTTATTTTATAAAAAACCAAACATGATTAATTAAAAAATTTACTTTCATTGCTACCCACGGATTTACAAGGGTTAAATTTTTTTATCCTTTTGGTTCGTATTCCTCGTTTATTCCTTCAATTCTATTTCCTCAAAAGCAAAATAAACTGGTCTCTATTGTTCAGACATCTCCGGGTGCATGTTAACTTTTCGATTAGTTTTTCCGTAGCAGCATAATTGTCTGAAAGAGTTATTTCAGCAAAACAATTTTTGATCGACAGCTGTCATTGTTTAAAACAATAAATATATATTAATTTATTGTAAAGTATTCCAAAACAACTTTCATTGTTTAAAACTATAAATATATATTAACTTTTTTTAAAGTATTCCATTGTTTGTCAAAATCTGATGTATATAATATTTTTTTTAAATAGCCATTCAAAACATAGCTTCTAAAATCGTTATAAACGGGAAAACTAAACGGAATTTTAAAATTTCAAGCCTCAAGTGCACAATTAGAGGTTGAATAGTATCCATATATAAATTTTCAGATATATCTGAGCAGTGGAAGTTAGTGTTTGGCGTGCCATAGACACACTCACAGATTCTTTTATTATTATAGATAAACGACACTCCTCACTTATAATACTTCAGTGAACATTTAATCCTTAACTGTCTACTGTAATAAAACCACCTCAGAAAGATTTAAATGCGTTCATATTATTTATCCAGAAAAAGTCACACTAATGTACTCATTTCCATAAAACTATGTAATAGACACATTTCCTGTATCTTCCAATGAATTCAGTCATCATTCCCTCCTTTCTACGGTAAGTTAATAGCTTTCAGTTGCATTTTCATAATGATATTTATGCATTAGAATATTTCAAATAAATTTCAGTTAGCTATTCAACCGAGAACGTTAGTGTTTTGTTTAGAAAAGAACATTTTAGCGCTAAAATAAAAGAATGAGAATGAAGACGAAAAACCAACAAATAAATTCGATATTTGTATTAGTTTTCTTTATTTCATTTCAATTTTCGCTATCATAAACAAGCAGTTAAAATATTCTGGTGTTCAGTTTATCAATTAGAATGATCAGATGAATTGTTTAACCATATTCTGAATAAACATCTTATATTTCCATGCAGACATGTTTAATCTTGGAGATATTCATCTTGCATGCACTCTTCTGGTGAGTAAAAAATTACATTAATATAAATAGATTTATTTTACATATTTTGATGTTATTTTAATGAATAATTTATATTTTGGATGAAATATTTTTAAGAAATAAGTCAGATAATATGTAAAGTAAAAACATTTCTTGAAATACTCCTTAGTAACTAAAATTTCAACAGTTTTCTAAAATAAACAATTTTCTCAAAATACGAGGTGTGGCTAGAAAAAAACCGAACTAGCACAGGTGAAACAATAAAACGAATGCAATAAGGCTGAAAGTCGCCTGGCCTGTCACGTGACTCTTGCTCCGCCTACTGCTCGAGTTTTATCTGCCTCCTGCACTCAGTCTGCCCGTGGCGTCTGTTCTAAGTAGTTGATGTTTTGTCTGTGCGTCGGAAAAATGTTGAGTGTACAGAAAGAACAGCGTGTTAACATCAAATTTCTTTTCAAACTTGGAAAATCTGCAAGTGAAACGTTTGTAATGTTGCAACAAGTGTACGGCGATGATTGTTTATCGCGAACACAAGTGTTTGAGTGGTTTAAACGATTTAAAGATGGCCGCGAAGACACAAGTGATGACGCTCGCACTGGCAGACCATTGTCAGCAAAAACTGATGCAAACATTGAAAAAATCGATAAACTTGTTCGAGAAGATCGCCGTTTAACAATCAGAGCAATGTCTGAGTTGACAGGAATTGACAAGGAAAGTGTTAGGCAGATTCTTCATGAAAGTTTCAACATGCACAAAGCGTTGCGTTGTTAGTGAAGACGTTTTTAGCCAATCACAACATTCCCATCTTAGACCATCCACCCTATTCACCTGATTTGGCCCCCTGTGATTTTTTTCTTTTCCCTAAAGTCAAGTCAGCTTTGAAAGGAACTAGATTTGAGAGTGTTGAAGCAGTAAAAGAAAAAGCGACGGAAGTAATGTATGGACTTACCGAAAATGATCTGCAGCATTGCTATGGACAGTGGAAAATTCGTATGGAGCGGTGTGTAGACCGAAGAGGAGAGTACATTGAAGGAGATAACATCAAATTGTAAATAATGGAAAATAAAATTTTTTTATAGCATCAGTTCGGTTTTTTTCTAGCCACACCTCGTATAGTTTTGTCAAAGGTATTTATACTGAATTGAAACGTAGTGAATGTTATACATTGATGATACATAATTTTTTTTAATATCCTATCAATAGCGTTCGTACCGTTTTTGTATTTTAACAACGATAAATAAATTTTTTGGTCAAATTAATAAATATAAATTTTCAAATAACCAATTACACTTTTGTCTACTTCAATTTGTCAAAATAAAAAATTGAAAATATAAAAATGAACTATTAATTTTGTATAAAGTTTTTAAGGTTATTGTAATAATTTTATTTATTACTGTAATCGTAATATGAATTGTCCGCAATAATAAATTTTCAGAAATAGTTGAATGGATTATTAGTATTATTATTATTATCAGTACTCGACATATATTATGAATTACAGCATATTTCTAAGTAATTCTGATTAAATAGAATTGTGTAAGCCAATTCATTAAAAGTTGTGAAATATAAATCTCAGAATCAATTATAAAAACAAATAAAGAAAGCTGTAATTAATGTTTTTCATCACTTCAAACATACAAACTATCAGACACGATATTGACGCAAACTTATCACACGCTTTGTACTTTCCGACACACAAAGGCCCATACTACTGTGGGCTTGCTCCGCCGACAGTTTGGGCGCTAGCACCACAATCTTGGGATCGGTTCCCGAAAGTTGGCAATATATGCAAATATACATATATTGGCCAAAATCACTCATTTAAAACAACCTCTTAAATGTATGGCCAAAAGTGGTAGTACGATTGCGTTGTTAATTTAAATTTAGTCATGCGTTGTATCGAAATAACATAATCATGATTAACTGAGAAACCTTGTATAAATAAATGATAAATAACCCAGGACACTATGGAGTATTGATTAGATAATGAATATACACAGAGGCGATCGATTACAACAGTAATATAATTTATTAAGTTGATAGTCTTGATTATAATTTTATAGCTTACATAAACCAGTTACATATAAGGAAATTAAAATACTCTTAAAATGATTGCTATGTCGATTAAATTACAATTAGATAAAACACAATAATAAAATAAGTGCGAATTACTTAGATACAATTTACATTCAAACCTAACCATGGGAGTGAGGGGGAGTTATGTGCACTACTAATCGAATCTAATCCACTCACCTTCATTTCGTAGCGGGGCAATCGTCGCATAAAGTGGGTGACGCAGAATAAAAGAGAGCAGGCATCGGCGCTCGCTCAGGGGGAGAATATCATCTCCAAAAGACGTTGCGTATCACGGCCGAGACACGGTCCGGTATCTCAGGTCACTTCCTTCGGGGCTTCCAGGCGGATCGCTCGGGCAAATTTCCTAAGTCCCTTCGGACAAATTTCAGAGAATTGTCATCCCTTCGTTTTGGGGTTCCTAGCCAAGGGCTAATGTCTAAGGGAATGATCCCGATTATTTTGGTACAAGTCCCGATTACGACTTTAGGGACTTCCTCCCACTCATAGCGGTCGCGAATCATACTCGGGGCCCTGCCCCCAAGGACTATGTGTTAACACGCCACTGGTTGGGTTAGGGCCCGCCTTAGTTTTCGGTGGTCAGTATTGGTTAACTGCACCCCACTTTTTAACAATCGAATTCTGGTCAGATGCGTCCCCTCCGCAATATTTATGATATTGCGCTAGGCCGATTTTTGGAAGCGAAACTAATTCAAAGTTTCGCCTTTTGTGAAATAGTGTCATGTTGCATTTTTTAACAATCCAGCCTCACGAGTTATATGCTTCTCCATTTCTAACTTCCATTGAAAAGGCGCATTCTCGACTGACCAGGAGGTCCGTCTCTTACATATTGTTGCACTCCCCCGTAGAGTTACGAGTACCTTTTACAAAAGAGTGCTGCGAAATACCTTCCCATTCAAACCCCAGGTGTGAGCTTCTACGTCTCGCGGTGGTCAACGCGTTCTCCCAATTATTTTCTATGGTGGGTAAGCTATGAGCATCATAGCAACCCAACAACTACCGGCAGCCCCCGCAAAAACTTGGAAACCAAGTTTTTCTAACAAAATAGCTCAAGACCTGCTATCTCCTAAAAACCTGCACACTTAGTCCTCCCTCTCACTCCAACCCCCATCAGGATATTCCAGACAGAACCTAAATTACATTCATGCTCCATGTCCAAAATACACTGTAAAATTCAATACAATAATAAAACTATAGATACAATCAGAATATAAATGTTGTTAGTATTATGCAATGTAAGTGATTAGTCATAAGATAAACGTAAATAAGAACAAACAAAAATCATAGCAGTAAAGTTTCAATGATATACAAGACGACAGGTCGCTGTAACGAAATATCGTAACGTTTCGTGACATTGTCCATTTTACAAGTTGAATGTAATAATGATTATCCCTTTTGAGTGGGTTAATTTTTCTTACAACCTGCTATCCTGTTTACATGAGGGAGGTAGCATCTCAATGTCATTTGTACCTAAAATTATAAAGAAGTTAAGGTACTGTTTCAGAGAAACTACAACTAAATATATATATATGCACTGTAACTTTTGTGTCCACAATTCCAGTGTCCGATTGAAAAAGTTTACTCTCCTGAGGAGCTTTGGTGATATTCGTCGTCACCTGTCTCTAGACAGGCTACCAAAGTTCAGGTTGATCCTTCTGAATTTGAGACATTGTTTCTGTGTAGAGGGTGTAGGGTTGCTATGATGCTCATAGCTTACCCACCACTACGCAAACCTTTTTAACGCGCGTCGCTTTTAGAAGATGCCTCTGTGACTGATCAATGTAGTCCAAGTGGTTTGTATTCACCAATCACAGTAGCATTGGCTAAATGCAACGCGCGCTTATAACGTCCGTGTCGTATGGATACTAGAAAGTTAGTTAACCCTAACCGAAGGCTATTTGTTTTTTCATCAATGAAAAAGTGTGTTGAATTCTAAGTACTTGGCTGAGATGATAGAAAAGTCTTATCACTCTATCAAAAACACAACACTTCGTCGATGGTAGATAATTGAATCACTGATTGAAATTTTATTGAAAACGTCAAATGGCTTGCATTATTCGTTCAATATAACACTTGTTTTTTTATCATTAGATACGCAATTAAATTGCAGTATAATTAAATTTTTAACATAATCTATTACATTTTTATTCATTTAACAAACTTATTAGATTTCCTTTTTGGTCATTAACTTCTTAAAAATGAATGAGACTTACACCACTGTTAAAAATAGGTACTCAAAAATAAGTAAAACGTACTCATTTTTGAGTGCATTCTCTGCTCATAATGGCTCCGAATACATAAGTTTCAATATTTAAAAATATATGCAATCAAAAAGAAGTAGATGCTTGCATACATAGGCTGCTTTCATAAATCACTTTCAATAAATATCAACAATTACAACCAAGTCTTACCAGGAAGCGAACCCAGATCCTCAGTACCGCAGTCCAGTGCTTTATCCGTTACCAGGAAGAAACAGAAGAAATATTAAAAACAAGTTTACCAAAAGAATGAAAAGTAAGATAATTGAGTTGTAATAACTCAGTTTCTATTTAAGCAATCGATATCAAATAATGCGGAAAACCATCTTCTGAAGAAATATTTTAAGTTTGTCAGGTTTATTAAGATTGTTTGCACAGAAGCTGATATAAGAAATATTAAATCCCATTGCTACTTTTTGAGAAAGTACGGTTACTTAAATTTGAGCACGTCATCGTTCATTTGCGATGCAATTATACTTAAAGAAAAACGAATAGGTTCAGGTACTCATTTTTAAGTACCTTTTTTTTACAGTGTATGTATTCTTGTATACACGCATTCAAATCAAATTGAATATCTAAAAATAGGTTCCAGGAATTTTAATTCATTATTCGTATTTAAAAGTTTAATATTAAAAAGAATATTTTTCTTGTGAATATAACAATTATACACGGAAATAATTGCGCAAGAATAACCTAGTAAAAAAAAGGAAGAAATGAAAATAGAAAACTTTATGTATATTTAAGGTACTTAATTTTTATATTATTTATTTATTATTATACACATTACTTTTTGTTTTTATAAATCATATGTTTATATGGATTTTTAAAAAATATAACTAAAATAGTTTAAAACGATATACCTATTTGACTGGATAAATGACTATAGCATTTCGAAATCAATCCATACGTCGTACATACATATTGCCATTTGTATTGATACTTCGCCATTCGTATACGTCGCCATTCGTATTGTAAGCAACTGCTGTAAACGTATACAATTATATTCAGTTAGCAATCATATAGAAAATTCTTAAACAATTCCTTAAATTAGAGAGATAAAAATTCTCTGGAATAATTGCCTTAGCAGACAGTTCTAAACGACTGTCTGTTGAGAAACGCACCTCTTTTCTGAAGTGTTTGATGCATTCTCATTTGGCTCCTATTGTTTAACAGCTCGCTCCAGACCGATTGGTCCTTTTTAATATTCTGAATATTAAAAAAAAAACAATTCTGTACTTTTTAGTGAGATAAAATGCATATGAATTTTTTAAAAAAATATTTAAATGTAAAAAAAGAATTTTGAGTTTGACCAATCATAAAATCCAACAGTACTAACAATAATGCATGAATTATTCATTATTATTCTAAGGGTAACATCTACTGACTAAAATATTTCCTCCACCAAATAACATATTAAAGTCACATGGCCGTCAAAAATGTATTGATCGGCGAGTGTTGAAATCTAGAAATTTCAATATACTAACGTTATTCAGTTTAAAATTAAAAATAATTGCCAAAAAAAATATTTTTACTCTCGTAACATGTTTACACTTTCAACTTCATACCCAAATCAGTTAAAAAATTATTAATCGCCCTTTATTAATATCTAAAAATGTCTATAAGAGTTTCATTCATTAATTTTTATTGCACTAATTACTAACAATTACCACCCCCCACAATCGCATAGCATGTTTACACTTTCAGCTTGATTCCAAGATCAGTTAAGAACTTGTTGATCGTACATTTTAAAAAATTCACAAAATATTAATCCATTCTTTTTTAATACCCAAAGCTTGAAATTTCTAACAATTACCGCCCGGAAATCTCAGCGAATGTTTACATCTTTAATTTTATCACTCTAGTTATCACTAATGTTTTAATTGTACATTATTAATCATTTACTGCATGATTGGTCTCAGAAGATCCACGCCAGTAAATGCCATCTGAAGATGGTTAAAACAAAAAAAACTTTTAAATGGACATCATTTCTTTTGATCCCTAAACACCTGACACCTTTTGGTTCGCTTTTTAGCTTTCAAATTCCAGAATGTGTCAAAAAAGAGAAAATTTTATTTGGGACGCCACATTACAACGGGACAGGTGTGACGCGTACATCACTTACCTTTCTTGCGAAATAAAATCAGGGGATCTATGACTTTGCTCAAATTTTTTAGCCGACCCAATAGCACAAATAAAGTTTAGAAATAACGTTTAAGTGCATTATATCATCTGTTGTATAATTTTTTCTATGTCTCTTAAGACCCATACCCCTTTTAAAGGCAAACGAGTCGATTTGGTTAACAAATATTTTTAAAAAATATTTTTTCAGGTATCTGGAAGGTATTGTGCCTGTATACTTTTTTTCACGAAGAAAACAATGTGTGGAGTGGAAGATTAGTATCCAAAAGTGTCAATCAGAAACCCATCCCTTGTTTTTTATTAACCCCTAGACGGAGCTGAACGACTTAAGTCGTCCATGGATTCCCAGTTTTTCTAGCAATACACATAAACTTTCAATTCATAAAAATATTCAAAAACAAAATATTTTTCAAATCTAAAGCGTTGGGAGTATTTCATTGGATGTTATATCTATTAAAATAATAAAAATTAAAAGTATGAATAACATGCATGCATCGGAAATATAAAGTAAACTCTTTTGACAGGAAAAACAACTTTACAATTTTACCCTTTTTCCCTAAACTCTCAGAGGTTTAAAGTAGAAAATGAATAACAATCGCTACCCCCAAAGTCTCCACCACCATCGCCAAACCTATCAACAATTGGCCCACCTGTTGACAAACACCAAACCCGAAACCCCCAAACGAACAACAACAGCCAAAGGGATGCTAGGAGGAACCGAGAGAGCGGCGAAAGGGCGCCTCTTGGCGATGGAGATTGGCGAGATCCCCATCTCCTTCCGACACCATCCCCCGTCGCAGGTGGCAGTAGGAGATCTGTCGTCAAGGAAGAAAGGGATACGATGAAATGGAGTCGCTCCACCGCTTGTGGGCACACGGACGTCCGTCACTACCCTAGGCGGCCGCACAACTACCTAGGCCCGCCCGTGCCCCCTAGGCCAGCCGATTGGACGGAGGCCTCGTCGTCCCCGCAGGATACCTACATCTGTTGCGCCTACAGTCCCCGCTGTTTCATCATTCAGAAGGTGAGATAATCCCAATGTTTTCCCTTATGTTGACAGATGGTGATTTTTTTTAAAAAAGAATTTCTCCGCATCTTCCATGGGATGGTGTGGTTTGCTCCCTACCGCATCCTTCATCCCCAGCATCTTTTTGTGAGATTTCATTAAAACAAAATTTAAGGAATTGAGAGAGAATCGCGAAGAGTCTTATTTTTCTTAAATTCCAGTGTTGACAGACTCCACTCCGGAGTTTTGTGTTGTTGCCTGCCGCATCGTCTCGGGGGGGTCGGGCGGGGAGTGAAACATACGGTGGGGTTCGGGTTCGATACCAGCTGGGACCAGGAGTGTGTGGTGTACCCGTGCTGTAAGAGCACCGAGTGACGGGTGACGTGCACGCGTTGGCGCGAGATTCGAAATTGTTTTGGTTCGGAATTGGCGGAAGGATCGGGCGGGGGTGGGGGAGAGGGGGGATGCTGACCATATGGTTAGGCTTCGTGCGTCTGGCATTTCGCCCATTTTGCTCTCCCTACAGAAGCAGACCTGTTGATATTTTTTTTTATGTCTTTTGAATTCAATTCGAAAGTTTAGTGTATAATTCTCTATCTTCAATAACGAAAGTTTATTCTTTGTGCATAATCAACATTTATATATTTAAGCTTGTCAATATCAGTATATTGCATAAAATTGAAATTATGTTTAAATAGGTGTGCAAGTAATTTGCTTTACCAAATTGGGTTTGAAGAAAATTCTATGTCTCTCTTAGCTATTAACTTGAACTGCTCCTAAAAATATTATATATATCGATCTTTTTTTCCTCAAGCCCGTATTTCACGCAGTTGAAGTGTATGAAATAATGTTATACTAAAAACATGTACATGATTTCCTTTGCCGTTCGAATTGGTTACTTGTCTTGTAGAATACCTTATTAGGAATTTCCTGTAATCGTGTCCGCGAATATGTATTTTAACAAAATGTCTAGTCACTTCTTCATCATTTTAATATTTTTAAAACATGCGTAATAATGTTTTTTTCCAAATACGTCACTTACAAATATTTTACACTAAATAAAGAAATTTTACACGAATTGAGGTAAAATTAAAAAAAAAATATTCTATAAAATCTGAAATATTAAACACTATTTATAGTTAAACTGTATATAGCATATGTTAATACTTTATTCGAATGCATAGTTTGTCTTGATACATATATGCCTGATGCAGAAACGACTATTTTGGTCTCTAATTTTTTTAAATTTTTATCCTCGAATTTAATTTATCCATATCTCTATTTCCTTTTTTTTTAATTTATTATTTTTAATCAATCCTGTAGCTGGCTGTAAAACTTTTAGAGACTGAAAGAATTTCCATAATAGGCTTATATCTTTTAAATATTAACTTTTATAAAATAAAGACAAGCTATACAATTTTAAACAAGCTGAAATTTTACCGATTAATAGTCATTTGATATTAATAGTCATTTGATATTACTGTTACTTAATGTCCAGGTTTAAATTACTGTAAATAAGAATAGCGTAATTAAAAAAACATTAACAAATAAAAAAACATGTATGAATAAGTTGTTGTATTTAAATTTTATTTCCGATAATCTAGCATATTGTGAATGTAAAAAGATATTGTTTATCAAATGTTGATAAAAATAAGGGTTTTTTACTATAATTTATAAAAATAACATATTTTGTAATAGTAAGAGTTGCGAAAATAACCTTTTCGTTTTAATTTTATGAATCAGAATTATATATCTGTGAAAAAGTGTTATTAGATTTTGTAGTGATATGGTTATTATTTATAAATAATATGAGTACACATAAAATAATTCTGTGAGTCGCGGGCGATTCTTAGAACTGAATCAGATCGTTATATATATATTTCACATTGACAACCTTTCCTTAATTACACAAAATACTTTCTTAGATTTTATTATTTGAAAATAAACTATTGAAGCAATTTTTATCAATAACGTTCAATTCATGAAAATCAATATATTTCTTTCTCTATATTAATTATTGATTTCAGTCGTTAATCCATATAAAAAAAATTAAAAGTCATGTTCATGTAAATTTTACATGGTTTTTTAAACTTATCCAGAAATCGATACAAACTTCAATGAAGGTTATTTAATATTTTTAAATCTAACACAAAAATTATAAAAACTAATATAAACATACATTTATTAAGAATGAAAATGGCATTAATTCTTAAAATATATTACAAATCTAAAAGATAAATCGTTAACATAACAATATGAATTTATATAATATTTTAAATTACAAACACATTTCTATCTATTTACAAATCTCAATCAATAACATGTTTAAAATTTTATTTTGCTAAATTATACAAAAATTCCACGTTTTTTAATTATTAATAACTATTTCATTAGTCATTAATACACTAAAATTACTTTTATAAAAATTTAATTTCTAACGCCTGTGTAAAATAAAATTCAAATTTAAAAAACAGTGAAGTTCACTTACGTGATGTTAACAAATTTCTTCAAAATTGCTGTCTTTCGAAAGCTATTATTAACTCTCAATTATGTTATTTGTGAATAATTGCTCTTTGTTTTATTTCTATTTTCTTTAAATGCAATTAATGAAGTGAATTTGTGGATATATTTAGAAGATTTTTAACCGAACAATCTTAAAGGTTGTCATTATTTTTATTTAAATTTATTATTTTCAATATAAATGGCATGCGCAAATGCGCAGTGTCTCGTTTCATAAATAATTTTATTTAGAGTATTCAGTTTTTAATGATAAATATTAATTCAAAATTCCTTCTCCGTACACAATTAGAACGTTTTATTCAATACCAAGTATTTGTTTATCTTTAAACTTGTACTTTTGTCTATTTTTGTGCAAATTTCTTAACAAATAAACTTTTGCACGCCAGGACAATGATAACATAGAATTAGAAATAATTTATTTGCATATGTAAAAATTCAAATTAATTTTAACATTGAATTAAACTTTATAACACCTCATACTTTAGCAATCGAATACTGACTGAGACAGTATAACATGAGAATAATTTCAAACAAATATAATTTATCTCAATAAATTGCACTTTATAAAATATGCTGTTTTGCATAAAATACAATTTTTTCTAGAAATATATTTCACTGTGGAATTTATTTATGAATGTTTATACCATCCTTTGTAATAAACATAAATAAATCAGCTTTTAAAAATTACATAATTTTAAGTATTGTAAAAGTCATTATACAATTAAAGCATTATATATGAAAGTATTTTTCATAAATACTTGCGATTTTAAATATGTGCGATAAGTATGTTTTATGAAATATGCATAAATCGATACCATAATGCATAGATGTTTAAAGTGCATTTTTGAAAAATTAAGAGTAATATCACATATCAATCCCCAAATTGTAATCTAAGTAGTACCTTATTGTGGTAGGGAATAAATCATTATTTGAATTGGCCAAAATCTCTGACGATTTGATGGAGGTATGAATTTTCCTGTTTTTTGACAATAGCAGCAGTACTGTAGAAGTCTTATTTCAAGATACTACACTGTTAAAAATAGGTATTCATAAATAAGTAAAATGTACTCATTTTTGAATACATTCTATGCTTATCATGGCTCCGAGTTTCAATTTTGAAAAAGACATGTGCTCTAAAATGAGTGCAATGGATAAAAATTAATAAAAAGAGCAGATGCTAGCCTACATAGGCTGCCTTCATAAATCACTTTCAATAAATATCATCAATTACAACCAAGATTTACCGGGAATCAAACCCAGATTTGCAGGCAGCGCTGTCCAGAGTCTCATCGCTGTCTAGAGAGGAGAGAGAGTTAAGCTATCAGGGCGACGTGAAGAAGTTATTAACAGAAGTAATGTTAAATGGTGTGCCAAAAGAATGGGAAGCAAGATAATTGAATTGTAATAACTCAGTTTCCATTTAAGCAATCGACATCAAATAATTGTGGAAAACCATCTTCTAAACAAATATTTTAAGTGTGTCACTTCGCTTTTTTAAGATGGCTTGAACCGAAGCTGATATTAGCAATATTAAATGACAATGTTCGTTTTTGAGAAAGTACGAATATTTAAATTTGAGTACGTCATCGCTCATTTACGATGCAATGTACTTTAAAAAAAAAATATGTTCATGTATTCATTTTAAGCACCGTTTTTTACAATGTAGTGTCATGAAGGAGGTATGTGACCACAACACGAAATGAAAACTTAAAGGTCAAATTTCTCAAATCTTACTTTTGTTACACACGTCCTCCATCCAATCATCCTTTCAATTGTCACTTACCCCATCTGTGCCACCAAGACATCGACATAAAAGTCATTTCAAATAACTAACCACTTAACACACTGAGCCGATTACAACAAAATTAATTCCAAAAAAAAAAAAAGTAAACTAAATTTAAAAAAATATATTTTTCATTTTTCACAACCACAGACAAAATTGCGATATCTTATTCTTCCTGTTAAAATCTCATTTCAACATCTCATTCTCATAAAAAATAAATGCGCAAAATAAAAGGCTTCAAACCACTCGATTTCTCTCCCTCTCCATATGGCCCCCCCCCGAAAACTGGAATCCGCGCTTGCGGACAAACGACCGTGTGGGGGCGTTGCGGACGCTGTAAGGAACCCAGGGAGTGTGGAAGGGAAGAAAACTGACAGATTACTGAACACACTCGACTGTGGGGGTGGCACAACAAGTCTCTAGAAATCGGTTGCTATTTTTGCTTATCGATTTGCGCATAGGGCATGGAATGGGGAAGGGGGGGGGGGAGATGGAGTGGATTGATCTTTCTACACTCATTCAAACCCATTTGAATGTCCGGTAATTGCTTTTCCACACCGGACTGCTTTTAAATCATTGCCTCGGTGTCTCGACCTTTACGGAGGAAGAATCACTAATGGTGGATATAAGTCACTGTTGTTCGGTTAAAACGGTTACGGTTACGGTGTTAGTTTCGTGAAATGGGTCGGAAGGAACCACTTTGGATATTAAATGTTTTGTTGTTGGGTTTGGGATGGCATATTGGAATTTTATTATTTAAAATATTATGTATAATAAAATGTAATAATATATAAATGTAATGCTTGGATAATAGAATTCGTAATAAGAATTTTTAGTAAGGATTTGGAATTCTAAAATCCCATCTTGTTGCTGCTTAAATACAAATTCTAACATTTTACGATGTTAAATTAACTTTAATGACGAAGAGTTTACATTTGATAATAAATAAATATTTAAAAATTAAATTTGTACTTATTTATTCATTTTGGTTTGGTTTGGTTAATTAACGTCGCACTAGAGCTACACAGTGGGCTATTGGCGACGGTTCGGGGTACACACATTCATACATGCACTTCGTTATTTTAGAACCATGGTCAGATGACTAGGAAATAACTGAACTGGCACCCAACGCCTTCAATAGACGTCGGGACTTTGGACCCTGATCAGAATTATCGTGCACCAGTCCCGTATACACGCCGTTAATTTTTACCGATGTTCTGGACGACTTTTATAGTATTTTGTAGCGAAGCTGGTAACCCTCCCTACTTTTTACTTTTCTTTATCAAGTCCATCGCCTAGGATCGAACCAGGAATCCTCGGATTCCCAGCTGACGCCTTTAACCGCTCGGCCACGGAGGCCTCTTATTTATTCAAGTACTGTAGAATTGTAATATGTTAATTCTTAAAATATGATAACTAAAAATATTTTCAATGTTTGACTGATAAAACTAGAATAGTTTCTAACAACAAAAGTTATACATTTCTCAGAAGGTTAATAACAAAATAATTTGAAAGCATTTATATACATTTAACTCTGTAATGCATTATTATTTTTCCTAGCCTAATTTTTTTAAGAACTCACCTCCTAATTACAGGGAAACTAAGTTTAAAAATATTTCTTGTATATGAGGTGATATGTGTAACAAAATATAAATATGTTTGTTTCGTAATGTAAAGTCATGGAGGAAATAAAGATGACGGTCCACACTTAGTGTTGAAATTGGTACCTCAATACCACATGTTAGCTATACAGCTGTACTTTCTCTTTTACCAAATTGTAAATAAGTAAGAACGACAATGGTCCATTAAATGTTATGTTAATGATGTGCAGAATGATGTGTATGATTATGTGCAGAATGATGTGTATGATCTATGAAAGTTTGTTTTACATTTCTCACAAAATCACTCAGGATGAACCATCATCGTTCTACCCCTTTAGCCTTTCACTTACAAACAGCTCTATTTTTAAAAAAAAAAACTTTTTTACTTTAAAACTACGTGGTTTAATTTTAAGACACTTAAGCGGCTAAAAAATAAAGTACATAAATTGGCGTTAAAAAACATAGGTTTCTAAGACGAAATAAATATAAAAGAGATAATACTAAAAATATTGGATTTCTTCTTTAAAGGTGACTTAACTCTCAGACGTTCATGGACATTCCATCACGTGCAAGGATCTCCAGTTTTTCCATCCATGCACTCAATTTTTAAATTTATAAAAATACTTCATTTTACAATATTTTGAAATGTAAAGGCTTTAGGTACAAGTTACATGTAAAGAGATATCTTTACAATTAATTACACATTTAAAAAATAATATAAAATATTATGCTCCAGAAAAATTAATTAAACTGCCAAAGAGTGAAAGTAACTTTACAAATGCCAAAATCACTTAAGCGTCAGTGTGTTAAACATTACGATTGTACAAATCCAAAGGCACATACAATGGAACATCTCTGCAAAATTACTCTACTTCCTTGGTAAAATTTAATTAATGTTCGAAATTTATGTTACCTATACGTAACAATAAAATTCGAAATCTTAACGCACTACCACATTAAATCTCGAAGTATATAAATTCAAATACAGCTAACTATGAATAACTGAAATCGAAAACTTCTAAACTATTAACACCTACACAGAATTAATATAATTTCTTTAAATGACTTGTAATTTAGAAATAAAGATTGCAATTTAAGTCAACAGGCAGTTATAATTTCAAATACTGTTTCAAATTTCTATACTAGTAAAGTATTGTGAAAATTTGAATTGATTAAGGATGATATTTCTTAAATGTGTATGCTTTTTTATTAAATAACAAATACAGTTTGACAAAGTTTCATTCCTTATTCTTTTTTTTATAATTATAAAAGTACAAATTAAGCATATTTATTGAAAGGGCACCGATTATTTATCTATATTTAATTATTTTTATGTTGTTTATATTTTTTCTTTTACGAATTCAAAATTAGTGATTATAGTTTTGATCGGCATAATTATTCTATAAATTTATATTCTAACTTTTTGACATTTTAATTGTTATTTTTACTTTTGTTATACCGAAATATCATTCTTTTTTTTTTTATTTCAAAATTAAATTTCCATCATTAGTTTTTTAAACGCTAGCCAATCAAAGTGAAATACTTTAAGTACAATAAATCAACCTACCTGTACTAATATAATATATATCAAAATGATACGTTTTTTTTTTTCTGGAAGTTAAATTACAGAATATGCAATAATTTATATTCTTCAATAAAATTCATTAAAATTCTATTTTTTACACATAGAATTATAATACGCAAGTTCTATACAAAATACAACAATTACAGGACAAAACATTTTGTTGGTACTTCCATATGAAAAGCATAAACTAAATTGCTCTTACGGTGAGTTAATGGACATATCCCATTCCTATTAATAATAACTTGGTTTCCGTGGTAGACACCTTATCGCATTCATCCTCTTAATTTAATTATACGTACCTACTTCCCATAGAGAGTACTGTTCTTTCAGTCGTAATAATAAGTTCGAAAGATCAGTTCAATAAAACTAACTGAAATATTTCTTTCTAGATGATTGGACTAAATAGAAAACTAAATTATCTAATTTCTGTACTAACTCTGGTTAAGTTAGTACACAAATTAGATAATTTAATTTTCTATTTAGTCTAATCATTTGAAATGCAGAAATGTTCGGATCAGTTTAAATTATTCTCTGAGTGTGTTTAGCTTCTAATTGAAAAGCGTCAATTTAACAATTTTGTTTTTTACTATGTCTGGAATTTGAATTAATCTTCTATAAATACGTAATTTATAGTATGTTTTATTAATTGCTTATTAAAATGAATTTAACGTAATTTTTATTTCTACTTTTTGATAGCAAAATTATTTTTTTATCTGTTTTCCTATGGGAAAAAATCAGCTAGACCATCAAATATTAACAAGCATTATTCACTGCGCACCTTCGTTCACGCTTTCATAAAGTTGTTTTTGCTGCAACAGCAGATTCAATGGAGAAGGCGACGGCTTTCCAAAATGGTATATAAAGGAAATTATATGAAATTTGCTTTTTACCTTACATTTGTAATAGCATGACGTTCTTAGAAAATTATGTTCCTAATAATTATGTTGTTTGCTAAGTTTTAAAAGAGTAAACCTAATATTTGTATTAGCATGTGCGATTTTCCATTAAAATTTATATTCTTTAATTTGAGTATTCAAACACATTATTAAAAGTCATTTGTATTTAAAAAAATAATTATATTATTTAATAAAAGGATAGCAAACACGAATCTTTCAAAATTGTTTTAGTGATTTGATTTATAGATTAAATGATTGCCAATTATTACAAAAGAGATATTTTTTTTCACTAATTTAAATCAAAACTTCTAATTTTTAAATTATTTATTGTTTATGTGTAATATTTTGAGGACTTAATACAGTAAATTGGTTTAATTAGATTTCGGTTATATAGTTAAATTTAATATATAAATGATGATGACATTCAAGTAAAGTACTTGTGAGATATTTAATTTAATTTTTACTGTTCTTTTAACGACAAGGTGTATGGTTGGTAAAGTAATCTGTATGTAAGGAATGCACCTAAAAGTACCTTCAATCAATGTTACTCAATGACTTTTAAAATTTATGTAAATTTCATTTTAAAGTCTAATGTGAGTTCAGTAGTCACACATTTGGCACTGATCGGAAATGGGTACATTCACCCTATCATAAAATGCAATTCATTTAAGAACTTTTTAATTTTATATTATAACTAACTGAAATACCCGTTCTACTCACGGGAAAAAAATAACTTACAAATACAATATTTTTAATAACTTGCAAATATAATATTCGCACATGGTGATATTTTTATTCATTTGGCGAAATTTTTATTTATTTGGCGATAATTTTATTTATTTAATTTTTGTTTATTTGGCGACAATTTTATTTATTTGGCGACATTTAGGCATTGGCCAATCAGAATGCTCCTCATAGTTTACATACTATTAAAAATTTCCATTGTTTCAATCTTATAATATTGCATTGTTTCATGTTTTCCATATTAATCCTATGGAAAGGTTTTTAAAAAATCGTTATATTGGCATTTCGAGTTCGAATTTTTAAAAATCCTTTCTTAGTGCACCCCTAGAGTTCAAGATGAATCTGTGTTCCAAATTTCAGCACTCTATGTTTTTTGGGTATGTAAATTACCGAAAAAGGGGGTTTTCACCCCCTTAAATACGCTCGATCGGAACAAAAAATAGCTTACTTTTCCTATTTAAGTTAAAAGGAGCAACTTTGCCAAATTTCTTATTCATGGCTATACGAGAATATGGAGAATTAGTGATGAGTGGCTTGGGCTTTCGCATTTATATATATAGATTCCACAAAAATATTAAATTCTAATATTTACTGCATTAATATAATAAACCACTTTTAACATTCCCTTTATATATACTTATAGTTTTCATTGTAAAAGTTTTCTTTTAGTAACATTAATATTTTATTTAAAAAAAAGTATATACTTGCTCATATTGCAATTTTTGAGTAAGAATTTTAATTTCTACTTAATTATATACAGTACTAATCGCGCTTAAAAATCTAAAAGGAATCATAGACCTTGAATACAGATTCAAAACGTAAAAGAAATATTTCAAGTAGCGAATTAAATCATTTTATTTTGTTTCAGCTGACGATCATTCTTTTAACTTAATTCTTTGTCGAATCAATTGGAATTAACCTCTGTGTTCCAAGACGAATTGAACTAAAGAACCGTGTAAGCAGCCTTTTAAATGAACATAAGTTCAAAGTTCGCTAATTAGGGATTGTTTTCACAGAAAAAACAAGCCAAAAATAAAAGAAAAAGAAAACTCTTCAGAATCTTTAATTTACCATTTCTTCGATCAGGCCGGCAAAAGAAGACCTTACCTAACTGCCTGATTAGAACCCTATCGAAGTTTCCAGACTCGTAAAATAAACATGATATTGCTTTTAGTAAAATAATACCCCGGATTTTTTTCCCTTTTTATTGTTGGTAGTATATTTTTCTAGTAAATAATACAAATATCATACATTAAATTTTTTTAAATAAACGAAATGGAATATTCTGAAAAAATTTTACTCCACTGCCATGTCATCATTATGATATATTGAAAATAAAAAACATGTTTTTTCATACGGCTTTTTTATGTTATAGAGCTAGTTTGGATAAAAAGAGAAAATCCCTCCAATTAATGCTTTTTTTTTTCTTTTTTTCCCTCGTCTGACTATATTTAAAACCAGTTGCGTCATTCAACGTTTCTAAGGATTAGTTGAATCAAAATACTTTCAGATATAAAAAAAATAGCTCCCTATAGAATCGTATTTTTTAAGGTCTTTTGAAAATAAATTAAAAATAACGTGGATTTAAAAATATTAGTTTTTGTCCTAGAATGAAACCATCTCATGGCATTAAATTGTGCAATAATCAAGCAAGAGTGTCACCAAATTTATATCTGAGGAAAGTACTATCTACTGTTGACATTTGATATAATTTTTATTAACTGTTTCTGTTAATTACAAAAAGGTATTGAGTTATGCTTTCGTATTTAATTCTATATCTCCGTATGTTGCTTTATTTTAAAGACATTTTGTGTTATATGTCTAATTAGAAAGGTTATCGTTTCATGTTGTGTTTTCATGTGTAATTTTGTACCCTTTAATTCAACCTGTATGTCATGGATTTGTGTTATTATTGTCAACCATTTTAAATATAACATGGCATAATGTCTCTATCGAATGTCTGAATAAAATGTCTCTATTGAACATTTAAAAACTCCCCACATATATAGTTGTATTTTTTCATTTCCTCATTTAATAGTATGCAAAAAGTGTAATTCAAAACAATTTTACATTTTAATTTCATATTATTTCTAGACCTTGGATATATTTGACATTTATTTAGAATAAAATAAATATGTAAAAAATAGGTATCGGCAAAAAGTTGGTCACATCAGAAGACGTCTGAAATAAATATTTTAATTATCTTATTAATGTATTTAAAAACAATACTCTTCGATTAAACCATTTCATTGCATCTGAGTGTTATATAACTTCTGACACCATCCTTTAGTCAAATCAATTATAAGAACTAGTAGTTCTGGGAACAGTAGACCTTGCAACCAAAAAAAGCTGCGCTTTTGAATTTTATACAAGAAATGGAACAACTAAGATGGTCACCATCTTAAAACAGAATTTAAAAAACATACGTTGTTGTTAATAACTCCAATGAACATTCATGACAAATTTGAAGAAAATCTAACAACACGTTTGATCGTGACTGCGTAACAAACAAATTTACAAATAAACAAACAGACGAAATACCAAACTGTCGATTTAAACAAGACCTTACTAACTCCTGGTCAATAAAGCTTGGAACTTTTTACCTTCATTAACTGCTGAGAAAATTAGTTAAGGATTGCAGTTCCAATTCTTACCTTGCCCATGTTTTCTGTTCTTTGGAACGACAAAAAAAAAATATAATTTCTGTATTTATCTTAACTACTTTTTTTTATGTGGCTTATATAACTTCAAAACTCGTAAAAGTAAATTTCGCTAATATTTGAAAGTACATATAAAAGCTATTTGTCATTTTATTTTGGATTAGACAGATATGGAATAGGATTATAAGTATGAAATGTTTTGGAAGAATAGATAAAGTATAAAACTACTTCTGACACTACAGATATTTAAAAACAAAATTTTAATACTAATAAAAGAACTACAGTAATTCTAAGCTTCTGATTACTATATTTTGTATACATCAAAAATTATAAATTTCATTAAAAATATTTTTTTTATTCTAGTCGTTCCAAAACCGGTTTTATCAACTTGCATATGTATAAGACAAGATTTTAGAACGACGCATGTTGAAAGAGAGATTATAGCACGCCCACTAAATACAAGGCTAAGCTTTAACTAATTTGTTTGTCGCTACTAAAGCTACACGACTTGTTTTAAATATAAGCGAAGTAGTTGGACAAAAAAATTTATATTATACCAATTCAGCTAAATGGGATGCATCCTAACAATTTGCGACCACGCTATATTTTCGATTCCATTTTAATACGATACATCTGGTTAAAAAACTAAAACTTTATTTTACTGATTCGGTATTAGGATAGTCAACTTATATTTTGATCAAATTCCATACTTTTGAATAATACAAATTTTGGTAGAAAAACTTAACCTACTATGTCAGAAGTTTTCAGATCAAAAGCATTATAACATAACATCACAGCTAAATTTTAAATACACATCATGCGAATATAAAAAAAAAAACATTATTATAATGACATTCCCATCAAATAAAATCAGATTCTTAATCAATAATTAACTAATAAACAAAGCATAACCTAATTTAAAAAGAAAGAAATATGTCAGAATGATGCAAAAAAGAAAATATTTTCGTACTAGTATATTTAAAGAGACAACACATCGTATTAAAAAATGTACTTTAATTACGAGAAACAAAATAGTTTATTCCACTTCTTGGCATTTTGCAATCCCCTAGGCACCTACGAATTCTATTTGCGTGAGAAAATAAATAATTAATGGATTCAGTTGTGGAAGAATCCTTCCTTTATTACGGATGAAAATTAAAAATTACTCTGAATGAATTTCCTGTGTTTTAATTGTCATTAAGCAAATAGCAAAGTTCAAGCGAATTTCAGTTTCGTTGAATTTTTTTTTTTTTTTTCAATTAGATAAGATTTCATAATAAAATTTTTAGAGTATAAAATAATAATTATTTTTTTATTTTATGTGTGAACTCAAAATAAGTCATTATTTTGTAAAGTCGTTCGCTTGATTAAAAAAAAATAGATAGCCGATGTCCCCACTGTACCGTAAGGATTGATTAGTGGGTAACTTGTATATTTGCCTGCTCTTCCTGCTCCTTCTAGCGTCTTCGGTAAATTATAGATCTTTACGCATTTCTCACAGGTTTTGATTTCTTGGTATCTTTAGTGTATCCAAGGACGGTATTATCCTTTGTTATTGTGGTTGTTGCTATCCATATACAACGGGCACTTAATCCAAAAAGGTTCTCTTAATCAATTCAAGCATACGCCAAGAAATCAATACTTCAGGTGTATCTAAATTTAAGATTTAATTAAACTTAATATAGTTTACATAATATATTACAATTAAAGGAAAGTGCTCCTATGAGACTGGCACTTCCTATTCGTTCAACGTATGGTACAGTTCTATAGTCTCTTTTTTACAAGATGGCGACGCACCAGCGTCATCAGAACTTAATTGCGTAGTTTTCTCCGGCCATCTGATTGGACGCCGTTTGCGTGGGAGTTTTGTCCACGTGCCTTTCCAACAGTATCATTGTGTTCGCCATGAACTGCTATTTCAACTTGTTTGCGTTAGTACCGCAATCGAACTTTAGTGTACATTTTAGCTTCATAGGTTAAACCTTCGACAAATGGTCCCATTTCACTCCACGCAAATGGTTATAACTATAAAATGGAATTGTAGAACTCGTAGTTCTCTTCAATTTAGGAACGCACTCGACACGACTCGTTGATTATAACTGACGTTACAGCGGTTAAGCATGTCAGCGCATGCCCGAAATGTGACTCATTTTCCCCCCACGTGATACAAATGTCAGAGGAGGGAGTGGATTAGTGGCCGACCTGTTCATCGCGAAATTGTTTTCTCTACACCAGTGGTTCCCAAAGTGGGTTCCGTGGAACCATGGGGTTCCACGAAAAAATTTAGGGGTTCCGCGTGACAAATTTTATTTGATTAAAAAAATAAGAATGGTGTTTAATATATCAGCACTTTCCTCGGACAGTTTCCAATCGACCTCCAAAATTTATGTAATTTTTTTTGTGCAATATACCGGTGTATGGATGTTTAAACGGGATCAAACTTTCCATTCTACCAATAGATGGCCATAGTGGAGCAAAATAACTTCGAGTGTTTCCAGACGCTTAGTGATTGTCTCGAAGAATCTAAAGTGGATTTAGATATGGAAATCCGTGATGGTATAAAAACACATCTGTCCAGTTTACAGCAATCACTCAGTAATTATTTTCCAAACCTAGAGAATTAAGGTAATTACTGGGTATAAAATCTTTTTAAAATAAAAGAAAACTTGTTTCATTTAATATCAGATATTAAATTTTGAAAAGTCGTTGATTAAAAAATATTCAGGGTTCCGCGATTATTGGCAAGAAATTTTGGGGTTCCACGACCAAAATAGTTTGGGAACCACTGCTCTACACGATGGTAGCTCATTTGTTCTCCATAGGCTGGGCCGATTACCCTGAAGTTATGGGAATTGAAATATCAGTAATTTTTAATATATATATATATATATATATATATATATATATATATATATATATAATTTAAATCAATAAGAGTGAAAAATTCATCCAGCTTGAGTTGAACCCGGGAACCCTTGTTTAGCGCACAAGTGTTCTACCACTGAGCTATCCGGACAACACCAACATTCAGAAACCTTTCACTCAGAACACAGAACAAAAGAGTAGTTATGTAGTGTGTCTGTATGTGTCTACTCTTCCGAGAGCGCCAAACAAGGGGTCCCGGGTTCGACTCCCGGCTGGATGAACTTTTCGCTGTTATTGATTAAAATAAATATTGCTATTCCTTGTGTTAATGCAGTATTAAGCGCTTCGCAGGAATATGTATGATTTATTCTATGTGTTTTTTTAAATATATATATATATCGGGGGGGGGGGGGGGGTTGTTCTACTGTACTCTTTTTATTTTTTTTATTTAAATAAAACTAATTTATAGCAATTTTTAATCGAAATTATTTACATTAGTATATTTCAAATAACATTTGTTTATATTATTATTTAAATAAGCTAGCTATACAAATAAAAAAAAGTTTTTCCTGTAAAAATTAAGTAGGGAGTGTCTAAGGACACGGCCCCAGAGTTTAAAGCGGGTAACGTCAAACTCAAGTAAGTGGTACCTTTTTGGATTGCTCTATACGCTTTCTACATTGTGTTTCGTTCCTAGAATGATGTTTGCTAGCGAATGGTCATCTTCAAGTTTCGGATTTAAAAGTATATTTCGTATTTCAGTTATGTTATCTAAATTTGGCCTTACACACGTCTTCTAAACAAATGTGGTCTTAAAAAAAATATTTCTTAGATTATCGAAATATGAAACAAATATTGTATGCAGGTTAATAGTAAGCACTTTTTGTGTACTGATGAATAAATAGCATATCAAAACGTTATTTCTCATTATAGTATATCATTATAGATATATTTTTGTTTTATTCCATATGATATAAAAGGAATCGTTTTCTCCTCGATCCGTTTATTAGCTTCACTCTCATGTTTCACTCTCTTCTATATTCGTCTGTTATATATTATTACCTTGCGTCTAATCTTTTTTAGATGCTTTTATTTAACTCACACTGTCTGGTGTGATCTGTCCTCAAATCTTGTAACTGAATTTATTTAGTTCCCATTTTAATCGTTTGATGCTCCGTTATTAACTGAGCATATTTCAGTCAAACTTATCGATTTTTATTTAATCCGATAATTAATTTAAGTTACTAATTTTGCATAACGGAGACCGCAGTATATTTTTTCTTGTGACTAAGTTTGCCGAAATTCCTCTGAACTACTATTTTAAGCTTGTCAAGTGTCGCCAATAGCCCACTGTGCAGCTCTAGTGCGACGTTAATTAAACAAACCAAAATCTGAGCTTGTCAAGTATCATTAATATCGGTCCAACAGATTCTAAGATTAATCTCGAACGAATTCTAAGAGATCTCGAACGAAACTTGAAATTTATGTAAAAAAAAAAGAATATTTTTATATTTATTACACAATTTCTAATTAATGTATGTATGCATTAAAACCTTTTTTCAAGTTGAAACCATGTTTTACCAAGTCTTATAATCAAAATATGATAATTAGCTTTCGTGAAATGATCCAACATGATTACAAACACCGATCCCCCTCCAAGTGTAATTGTATTAGTATTATAAAAAATATATTTAGATATGTTATTAAATCTTAAAAGAACTTTTATAACGTATAATGTTTTGAAGATGGAGAATTATGATCGACTTTGAGCACATTTGAAAACAAACTGTGAACACTCAAAGATTTACAACCACGTTTTAAAATACAGAGTGGTCACAAATTCAAGGGTGATGGTCATTATCTGGCTGTATAACATTTAGATGTATTGGCATAATAAAACATTTTTCCTCAACTACTTCTCTTATATGTTAAAGATGTCGCTTAGCTATAGTAGCAACAAACAAAGTAGTTAAAGCATAACAAAAAGATTGGGTTATTATGTGTAGTTAGACATGCAAACAATGACCATCGCCCAATAATTTGTTACCACCCCCACGTGCCTTTGTAGAACTATTCGGAAAAATTTCCATTATAACGACCCGTGGAAAGTAATATGCGAATAACGTAAAAACTCATTACTCCATTTAATTAACAGTTTTCTCATTTTAAATAAGTGATAGCACTCCGAAGTTTTTCAATCTTAACCCCAGATATTTATCATTCAGATGCCTTTCTCGAATAGGGAAATATTCTCAACAAGCACCGGTGCATTTGCATTTCTCCCCATCAACAACATCGTATTTCAGCGCCGCTTTTCAATAGGAAAACGATTTTCTTTTCCAGTGGTTAAGTGCCCATTTCCGTATTTCGCACGCACGTAAAAGTGTTTTGAGACGAGATTTCTCGTGGAGTGTCTCGTCGTTCCGAGGGAGGGTCGTCAATGTCTGGAATTTCGCAAATGCTAATAGAAAAAAAATGGGGGGTGTTTATTACGAATCTTTTCAACGTTATTTTTTTTTATTAAGAGAATTTTGAAGAGAACTTTATTAAGAGAACTGAAGTCCAGTAATTTAAACTTTTGTCACCATCAAAATAATAAAAATGGCTAAAAAAAACTTTACTGATGAATAAATATTTTTAAAATAAGAGCGATCAACAATAAATTGTAGATTTTTAACTTTAAAAAACACTTTTAAATAAAAGTTTTACATAAAACCACTGATCATGCTCCGGCACAGACACATTGTTTTTTATCAAGCTCTTATTTTCTACAATTTAAACATCTTACTCAGGTATTTCCACTGAACTCTAACTGTAACTGTTGGAAGGCTCAAACCTTGTTTTCTCTATTGGCTCGTTGAAGCCAATTGAAAGCAGCCATGCTGTGCCCCAACATTTTTTTAAAAGTGATTTAGTGATGTTTTTAATTACCAAAGCATTCTAGAAATATTAAATGTATTTAAATATTATATTTTCTTCTTATAGAATTAAGTTTTATATTGCCAAACAAATAGTTGTTGCTCTTGCTTTTTTATCTACTTCGACTTTGGCTTGCAAATGAATTTCTATTTTATTAGCAGATTGCATTTAAAATGGGTTTAAAAAGAAAATAGAAAAAAACTCAGCCAAAAGCAGTACACGTCGGCTTATTTTATCGATTTTAATTTGTTTTATAATCTCAATTATCGTTACCGTAACCTCTCTACTAGACAAATTTTAGAGTGTGGTCGCAAATTTTTGAACGATGGTATTGTTAGGCTGTTGCATAATAAACCATTGTTTTTGCTGTACTTTAACTACTTTGGTTGTAGCTACTAATGATTGGTTTTATTATTTAACGTCGCACTGGAGATGGACAGTGGGCTATTGGCGACGGTTCGGGAACTATCTTGAAGGAAAGACCCGGGAACGATGCCTCGTATTTTTGAACCATGGTCAGATGACGAGGACAACACCTGAGCTGGCACCCAACGCCCTCAATAGACGTCGGGACTTTGGACCCCGATCAGATATATCGTACACCAGTCCCGTATACACGCCGATAATTTTTGTGTATCTTCTGTACAACTTTTCTAGTATTTTGTAGCGAAGCTGTCAACTCTCCGATCACAAGATCACTACTTTTTACTTTTCTTTGTCAAGTCCGTCTCACAGGATCGAACTAGGAATCCTCTGATTCCCAGCTGACGCCTTTATCCACTGTGCCACGGAGGCCCTTTGTAGCTTTTAGTAGCTAACTAGGCCTCCGTGGGCCGTCCTAACTAAAGTTAAGCGACTTGATTAAAATACAAAAGAAGAAGTTGAGAAAAAATAACGTTTTATGATACCAATACAGCTAAATGCGATACAGCAACAACGATGACCATCGCCCAAACATTTATGACCACCCTGTAAATTTAAATTAGATAAGATTATTGCTAGTTTGGGTGTACTTAGATAGCAAAGGGTAGTCGGTAGGTATGAGACAGCTTTTATAAAATCTATTGAATCTGAAAATTGTACACTTATCGAAGAGTAGAACTGATTATACACTGGGTGTCCACCTGACGTTTTTAAGTAAATGATCTAAGACGTCAGACTGTTTCCGAAGTACGCGATAAGTATAAAAAAGGTAAGGTGCTTGCTAACAGTGTTAGTAGAAGCATTTGATTGAACAGGTATGGGTAAAAAACGAAATTTGGTGGACTTTGAGCTTGGGATGATTGTCGATGCTCTGAATCGTGGGTAAAAACAGCTGCATTTGTGAAATGTACTCTATAGTGAAAGTATTTAAAGGACTGTTAGTCAGAAAACTTACGTATCAAACTTCCTTCTGCGGTTGTCTTCGCCTACTGAATTCTGGACTGAAAGAATAGTATCTAGATTTGCAAGGGACAACAAAATGGAAACAGGGCAGCAAATTACAGCAGATTTTAAACTATCAGATTAACTCAAAAGATATCTGAACACACTATTCGCCGTATGCTTCAGGGCATGGGATATAAGGAAGTGGAAACATATGGAATATGTTCATATTATTTCGCCTACTCAGTGTATTATTTTATTTATATGTTCTAAGATATTAAAAAAAAATGCAACTAAAATATATTATCATAATATTTTTATAATCGACATTTAGAAATTGTGAAAAAAATTGTCCCCCACCTGCCTCATGTGAGTCCTCCTCACTTAGTAAAGAGTGGGACAAAATTCGTCAACTTTGTAATCAAATAAGTTCTCAACGCCAAATTGACCACGCCAGCCGCCCCCTCATATCTATTCAGGTTCCATCGGTTGCGTCCTCGTCAACAGAACATGGTTCAAAATTACGAGGAAACAGCGTTTCCGGGTTATTTTTTCGGGATTGATCCGAACCGTCGCTAGTATCCCATTGTGAAGCTATAGTGTGTGGACGTCATTTCAATCAACACGCAATCTAAATGTTCTTATTATAGAAAAAAATCCAAAATCGACTTCCACGTATTAATAACTAAAAGGTGTCCAACCGTAACTGCAATAACAATCTTTGCAGGAATTCTTTATTCAACCCAATAATGGTTTAAAAATGATTGTTATTTTAGTGCAATTCATCAAGCTAAAATAGAAATTTTATTCCAAGAATTTATTTTCTTTAAAATTCAATGCCTTTTCAACCTTGGCATTTTTCGAGGTATTCGAAAAGAACAGTAAAAACTTTTTACGTTCATATTTCATTAATAATAAATTTAAAACTTCCAACATGGCTGTTTGTAATTTACATATTTTTTTTTCATTGCTTTAGTACTGTAAAACTTTAATTATCCAGATCAAATGAAGCGGATTAGCACCACTGAACTCTAACTGTAACTTCTGGATAGGGCAAGACATTTTGTTGACTTGAAGCCGATGTAGAGGCAGCCATATTAGCACTTATCCGGTTCGTTTGAAGAAAGAAAAGTAATCAGCAAAATCCACATTTCAAAAGTTTCTTATCTGTGAATGATATTATTCTTAATAGTTATTAGTTAGTTAGTAATTAGTTAATAGTTATGAAATTACATGACATATTTAAGATAAATTCGTTTTTTACTCAAAAATAACCTTTTTTTCGTTTCTTATCCGGATGGGATCTGGTCTCAATTGAACCGGATAATTGGAGTTCTACTGTAGTTTTGAGTCTGGTGTAAAAGAATTTTAGCATGTAAATTAATAAACATTGTAGTGTAAAATAATATATATATTGTAACATTCACATGCCTACTGCCTGGTTACCTATTGTATCATATTGGTAATTGAAAGGTTTATCAAAATAACTCATTAACTAGAATTATAAGCAAAGTGGCCTTGTGTCTCATTAACATGGTTCTACTGCTTATATAATATCAAATTTACTACAATGCAAATCACGTATAACTAAGAATTTACACAAAAAAGTTTTTTTTACTGATAAATATGAATTTATCTGACCAGGGTGTTAAATTACTGAAGTCCAGTAATTTAAACTTTTGTCACCATCAAAATAATAAAAATGGCTGTGAGAACCTTACTGATGAATAAATATTTTTAAAATAAGAACGATTAACAATAAACTGTAGATTTTTACTCTAAAAAACACTTTTAAATAAAAGTTTCACATAAAACCAATCTGATTATGCTCCGGCACAGCCATATTGTTCTTTATCAAGCTCTTATTTTCTACAATTTAAACATCTTACTCAGATATTTCCACTGGACTCTAACTGTAACTGCTGGAAAACTCAAACCTTGTTTCCTCTATGGGCGCGTTGAAGCCAATTGAAAGCAGCCATGCTGTTCCCCGACATTTTTTAAAAGTGATTTAGAGATGTTTTTTTATTAACATAGCATTGTAGAAATATTAAATTTATATAAATATTATATTTTCTTCTATTAGAATTAATTTTTATATTGCCAAACAAATAGTTTTTGCTCTTCCTTTTTATCTACTTCGACTTTGACTTGCAAATGATTTTCTATTTTAATAGCAGATTGCATTTAAAATGGGTTTAAAAAGAAAATAGAAAAAAACTCAGACAAAAGCAATTCACGTGGGTTTAGTTTAACATGAAAAATATACGAAATATTGCGGTAGCAAAGGAAGTGGGGCACATCATGGCTGCCTCTACATCGGCTTCAAGTCAACAAAATGTCTTGCCCAATCCAGAAGTTACAGTTAGAAATCAGTGGGTATTTCGCATACGCTTTCAAGTTTTACAAGAAAGATGAATAAAGGAAAAGAAAGAGTTAACGGAGTAACCCGAAATAAATAAGAAAACTTAAGAAAAACAAAAGAGGGGTAATCACAGAAGTGATCAAAAAATAGACACCCTTAAATACGATATTCAGGATCGTTGGAGGTGGACAGGATCAAGTTGCTTAATGTCTAAGGATATTGTTATACGTTTATGATTAACTTATATTAGAATATTTCTTTTTGTAATGGGATCCAATGTGGCTCAGGTGTTATCAACTCGGGTTCGATTCGAAGCATTTATTTAGCGATCTGATAATCGGAAGGTTGTCATATTCGTTCCTTTTGTGCATCAAAAATAATCCTTCGTGTAGAGGGGACTGACGCACGTGGTCCAGTGTTTACCCGCCAAATTGGGGTTGAGTGGGGTGCTCAAGTATTGTCTCGTCATCTCAAGTGTTGTCCTCGTCATATCACCATGTTTAAAATTAATGAGATGACAGTGTTTCCGAAATTTCGTTCGGGACAGTTCCCGTACGGTCGCCAATAGCCCACTGTGCAGCGTTAGTGTGATGTTAACTGAACCAATCATCTTATTATAAGAGTACAGTCAAACGGGGTGGGTTTTGGTTAATTAACGTCGCACTAGAGCTGCACATTGGGCTATTGGCGACGGTGCGGGGGGGGGGGTCTGTCTCGAAGGAGAGACCCGATAACTCAAACGGGGTAAGAAAAGGCTTAAATACTGTGAAATTGTGCCACGGACGTTTTTTAGATAAAACAGTGTGATTTCAAACGCAAGATATCGAGTAACCAACAGATTATCTAGGTAGCCGAGATGTTGAGGGAAATCGGCAAGTGGTTGTTGTGCCCCATGGTCTAAATTAGTGTAGGTGACATCACTGTTTCTTTGGAAACGTGCGTTTTCAATGTTTGCAAAATTGCGACAGTTCCTGATCTGGGGAGCCTACTCCCCCAACAGACTGCACAAATGTAAGTTTTGTTATTGGTTTGGTTAAATAACGTCGCACTAGAACTGCACAGTGGGCTATTGGCGACGGTTCGGGGTCAATCTCGAAGGAAAGACCCGGGAACACATACACATACACATTCACACACACATTCATACATGCACCTTGTTATTTTAGAAACATGGTCAGGTGACGAGGAAACACCTAAACTGGCACCCAACGCCTTCAATAGACGTCGGGACTTTGGACCCCGATCAGATGTATCGTGCACCAGTCCCGTATACATGCCAGTATAATTTGTTGGACATTCTGGACGACTTTCTAGTATTTTTTGTAGTGAAGCTGGCAACCCTCCGATAGCAAGATCACTACTTTTTTACTTTTCTATGTCAAGTCCATTTCCCGGATTCGAACCACCAATCCTCTGATTAGTAGCTGAACGCCTTACCAACTGAGCTACGTTTTGTTATTACTTCCTACTTCATATGAGAGGTTAAATACAAACCAACGTTAATGTATTTGTGTTTTAAGATTTATTGCGTGCAGTGCAAAATTTATCACTAGGAAGCTTGGCGCTTGGCTAGGGCCGCAGGCGTAGAGAGGGAGGCAAGCTATATATATATTTTTTTTTACAGAAATTTATATTTTTTCTACAGAAGACCGATATTTGTAAAATTTTACCCACATTATCTCAATTTTTTTGCAGGTCTCTTAATATTTTGAAAATGTTTTCTGATTGAAATCATGCATTTTTCTTGTTCCTTACTGGTTGTAAATTCGATAATATTAATATGACATGAAGTGACTTTTACTTCAAAATCACAGACAGAAGAGGAGGGAAGGGGCTGCTTCGCCTAGGTGCCTAAAAAATCTTAAATCTAGCGCTGATTGCGTTGTAAGTTGCAAATGGACTGATGATGACATTTTAACTACTTTTCACATTTCACTTTTTAAGAAAACTTCTTGTTACTTCTATTTGAGAAAACCATACTTTCTTTTAAAATTATTTAGCTCTACACTGTTAAAAATAGGTATTCAAAAATAAGTCAAATGTACTCATTTTTGAATACATTGGGGATGCTTGTAATACTTGGATGCTCCGAATGCATAAGTTTCAATTTTGAAAAAGATATGTACTTAAAAATGAGTACAATGGGTAAAAATAAATAAAAAGGGCAGATGCTGCCTTTATAAACATATTCAATAAATATCGACAATTACAACCGAGAATCGAACCCAGATCTGCATGCACCGCTGTCCAGATTCTTATCCATTTAGCTACCAGGACGACGTCAAGAAGTTATAAACAGAAGTAATGTTAAAAAGGTGTGCCAAAAGAATGGGAAGTAAGATAATTGAGTTGTAATAATTCAGTTTCCATTTAAGCAATCGACATCAAATAATGTGGAAAACCATCTTCTGAACAAATATTTTAACTTTGTGTGTCGCTTTGTTAAGATAGCTTGAACAGAAGCTAAGAATAGCAATATTAAATCACACTGCTCATTTTTGCGAAAGTACAATTACTTAAATTCGAGTACGTCATCGCTCATTTACGATGCAATTGTACTAAAGAAAACTAGTACGTTCATGTATTCATTTCTAAGCACCTTTTTTTTTACAGTTTGTATGTGACATTAATTCAACCAACCCATCCAAATAACATATATCCTTATGCATTCTTCTTTCTGGTTAAAAAGAACTACTAAAAGTGATCACCGCTATTTTTCGAAGAAATAATATTCCCGGATAAAGGATGTTTACAGAATGAATGTCGAAAAGACGACGTTCGGAAGCTCTTGAAGAAAAGGAAATTTCTATTCTTATAGCCCCACTCTCCCACCAAATGGGCACGGAAGGAAAAGCTTAGCTGTGGATTGACAATATGTGGAGGAAAAGGCCATTAAATATGAATAGATTCACGGACTCCAATAGTGGACTTATAAATAGTTTTAAATGTAGAAATAGCCAATTCTTATAAATTCCAATAGCGTAAAAATTTTACGCTTGTTATTCAGATTTCGCCAAGATCAGATTTATATATCCAAATTTCATTAACAAAAAATATTAATATGAAAGAAAAAGAAAAAGTACATCTAAATACTACCGTAAAAAATTAATTTTTATAAGACCCATCAGATCAATAACTAAAAGTTAGATTAAAAAATGTTTCACAATAGGTTTATACAACTTTTCAAATGGATTCATTGTTCTAAATATTTATATTTAATAAAAAAATTTAATATATTTTTACATATCTGATTGTATATAAATGTGGAAACTTTTGTCTTAAAAGTTAAGGTTTTTGTTGGCGTCCAACACCTATACCTATAATTTGCTGAAATAATGTTTTGCATAAAACCATTCTGACCATACTTAGACACGCTTTACACGAATCTTTTTCTTAAATACATGGGAGTACACTGTTAAAAATAGGTACTTAAAAATAAGTAAAATGTACTTATTTTTGATTACATTCGAGTCTTATCATAGCTCCGAATACATAAGTTTCATTTTTGTAAAATACATGTACTCAAACATGGATAAAATGAATAAAAACAGCGGTTGTTTTCCTACATAGGCTGACTTCATAAATCACTTTTAATAAATTAAGACCGGGAATTGAACCCAATCCGTCTACCTGATGTCGCCCGCCCCAAAGATCAGGGCCTTATCATTTGTACTACCAAAGCGACGTTAATATGTTATAAACAGAAGTAAAACGATTTTTATTTAAAAATGTAAGACCTGCAATGATGGGTGATAATATGTATCTGAAACTTGATGAGTGTATGAATATTTCCATATTTCACCCGTCTTTGTAAATCTTATATTTCTAAATAAAAAGTGCTGAATCATTTATTCATATCCATTTATTTTTTTATAGATATGTATAATAAATGATAAACAAATATTTACTATTATTATATTTTCTAAATACTCGTTTAAAAAAATAGTGAAAAGTATACCCTCTTCCCTCAACTTTAGATACCAAGACCTACTTTCTTTCTTTTTTTAATTAAATTGAAAGTGACAAAAATTAAAAAATAATTATAATAATAATATTACTAAACCATTTAATTATTTATTATAAATGTTTCTTCTGTCACTTTTTAAGATATTTTTTTCAATACCAATTTAGTTCTATTAGAATTAATTAAAAATCATTGTATTTATATTATTTCTGAGTTATTTTTACTTAAACTTTATTTCAGTGTGTAATCAAACTGTAATTTAAAAAATTAACACCGTTCCATCGTTACTATCATTTAATTGGGTTTCAATGTTTTTATATTCTGGACTAAAAATCAAATCAAACAAATTAAGTAAAAATAAAGCGAATTTAATTAATTACACGCTCAAACGATTTTTTCTCTAGTTAACATTCAAAAACACAAGCGATGCGTGACGTAAAATTCTCCTTTTACGTCATCTTCCGAATCTATTTGAAAGATTTCACCTTCATTCTGATTGGTTTATTCTGGAAGAGTGTATTTGTCGTTTGCATCGGTTACCCATCTTAATTTGCAAAGGTGTTAATAGGTTAAGAAATTCTTTGATATTTTGTGATCTTTTTGCAGAACAGTTACCTTGGTTCTATTTTTTTTCCCGCAAAACATTTGGTGCTGCTGGATGACAAAAATAATAATTTGTTTTGGAGTGAAAAAGAAAACAAGCACAAAAAAGTCTACGTAAGAAAAAGAACATCATAGAGCGCCAAAAGTTGCTGGAAAGGAATAAGAACAGACTGTTCTCGTTCTTTTTGAAAAACAAGGTATAAAAAAATCAAGTCGTTATTTCGTCAGTTTCCAACTGACTAAGTGCAGTAGAAGATTTGATTGGGAGCGATATATTAGTCCAGAAAAAATTTACTGATCTTCGGGCCTATATCGTTCATCGTTAATTGTATCAGTTTGTTCACTTAAGCTCGTTCACAGATTCTGTTGACATATGTAAATTATGATTAAATGCTCATGATAATTTTAAAAAATCACGCTATTCTTAATTTGTATTATGATAAATGTAACTATAAATGTAAAAAATTTAGTGTGGCTGTGCCAAAACACGGCCAGAAGAGTTTTATGGGGAACTCCTTTTCAGCAGATTATAAGTATAGGAATTGATTGCCAATAAAATCTAGCCAACGAAGGATACGCAAAAACAAAGATCTAATTAATTTTTGATCGCCAACTTTCAATTGCTAAAACAATAAATATATATTTATTTATTTTAAAGTATGCCATTGTTGTCAAGATCTTAAGATTTTATAACAATGTAATTTTTATAACAATGTAATTTTTTTAACCATGTTTAAATTGGCCATTAGTGTCCCCCTGTACATGCTTTACTTTATTTGAAGATTTTACGTGCATCGGCGACTGATTTCCTATCGAAAGAGACCGAAGATTTCGTTGAAGGATTACGACAGATTAACTCCAATGACGCAGCCGTTGTCAAAAACCTGTGTGTAATGTTTTCTAATTTGTGTACTTCTTGAAATGTACGCGTCCATTCTACATCTTCAGGGATCATTCTGCATATAGCGACGAGATAATGCGACCACAACTTATCAGTGCTTCTTTTTGAACCTCTTATCTGCGAATTCTGTTCCACGTGAGCGTCTATCTAAGTTTCGTTGTTGGGAAAGCATCTAAACGAAGACATTTAGTTACCGGAAAGGCACTTGTAAATAAGAAAATTTTTATTCCTGTGGGGAAATATAAATATACGACAGATAATTTAAGCAATGGAAATTTTGGATTTAAAAGATCTGTTGTAAATGGCGTACTTTGGATTTAACAAAATGCGCCTAATTTTATATTATTCCTTCCAGATATTTTAATGTCATTTATCATGAGATTAAAATGTATTATTTTTTAGTGGGATAATTTTGCATAACAGCTTAAAATATTAAAAAAAATAGGATATATCTAAATATTTATTTAGTAAAAATACATCGAAAGCTTATTGATGTTGCTTTTTGCTTGCATTATTCAAAGGAAACCAGTTAGAGTGCCAAATGCAGGAAGTTAAATGTATCAATAAATTTACAAAATATCAGATGTCAAGCATATAAATTGACTAATGGTACTTTTTAATGCAAAATAAAATTATTATTTTATAAATTATTCCCTTTTACGCTCAAATGGAACAGCTGTTCTCAACCTGTAGCACGCGTACCCCTGGGGATACGTGGCGATCCATTTAGGGGTACGCGAAAATAATATTAGTAATTTCAGAAAACACCTAAAATAAATATAAATGTAATAAGTAAAAAAGTACAAAACTTATAAGTGTCGTCAATTTGGGTCGTTAGATTCATTTGCCTGCTAACCTAAGAACATAACTGCCTAACAGAAAACAAACTTTTGTTTGCATAGAGGGGTGGGTTATAAGAGAAGGATGTGCTCATAAATTAAAAGTTTTTTCAAGGGGTACGTTAGAGAAAAAAAAATTGAGAAACACTGAAATAGAACATAAAAACAATTGGAAAAATGTGTTTTCTAAAAACTTATCTTTCAATATTTCGTATTAACTAAAATTTAAATAAATGATTTCGGAAAATAATTCAATTTTTCACATTTCATTCTAATTTAAAATATACTTTTGTTAACTAACACTAAAATAAAGTTTTTTATAATGTATTTAAATAATTTATTTAGAAAAAATAAAAACAATCATAATACCATTTTTAATTTGTTGAAAACGTTACTTAACATTCGATGCATCTGAATATGTTCTTTCTAAATGAACTATTTTCTATTCAAATCTTTATATTTTATCCATGTATATTATTGTTGTATTGATATATTATATACTACTTCAAACTTCTTGATTAAAACTAAAAAAAAAACTCAGCACTTCAAAACTTTATGTAAAATATGATTACAATACACGATGGTCACACATTTCTGGGCTTCCGTCTTTGTTTGGTAGTATCACTTTTAGCTGTATTTCCATAATAAAACATTTTATTTGACCAACTACTTCGCTTATATTTTAAGCAAATCGCTTAGCTTTAGTAGCAACAAAGTTGTTAAAGTGTATCTAAATATAATTTAGTATTTCTAGTAAAAGCGCAAAACCATGGCCATCCCCAAGAATTTATTAATATTATTTGCCATTGGTTAAAAACATTATTTAACTTTTGATGTATCTAAATGTGTCGTTTCTAAATGAACAAATATCTTCCATATCTTTATATTTCATTTTTTATTGATGTAATATATGCTACTTTTATCCACTTGATACAATTATTTAAAATACTTCTTTTTTAAAAAGAATTCAACGCTTCCAAACTTTACCTAGTTTCAATAATGAAATGCGATGACGATATTTCTGTCCCCACTCAGTTTCCAGAAACCTTAGAAACGAACAAACAGACGCAGACACTGAAAGCGCACAAATCTAATCAACTCCAGTTCCATTGAGAAACGGGATTTCATTTCCTCTTTTTTAAAGGGAAAAGAGATTGAGCTATTTATAACATTTTAAATGAAATATATTTGACGTATTTGTGTGCGACTTTGCTGTTGGGAATTGATTTTAATTCGTTGGTTTTTAATTGGATCTCAATGCTTTTTTATTAAACCTTGGGGACTGAAGTGATTTGTTTCTTGTAATAAAAGTTTTTAAATTGTCATTATACTATTGATGATTTTATAAACTTAAAATTCATTCGTAAATTCTAAAAGAATATGCTGTCAGAAACAAAGCAAAATATTTAAAAAAAAATTGAAAGGCTTAACCCTCTGTCGGATGACCAAAATATAAAAAAAATATAAAAATATCTGTAAGTTTATATATACTGCAAAAGAGTTAATTTTATATTTCAAACAAATCTATTATTAATTATTTTTTTAACTATATTAGTAGAAAAGGATTTTAAAAGTTCCCTCAGCTTTAAATTTGAAAAATGTTTCAATGTAGATATTTGTAAGAACTTTTAAATTACTAGCATGCCAGTGCGATAATAATAACATGACCCTCCCCCCCCCCCCCCACACACACACCTATTCAGTTTAAAGATATTAACGAATCTTTTATGTCTAAACCCCAAAAAAGATTAACGGTTTCTTCATAGATGACAGCATTATCAACAGCTTGCTTTATACGATTTTTTTTTTTAATCGATGATATTTATTAGATGAAAGTACAATTCGTCACTGGTCCATGAAGTTATTTTTCTTTTGACAACATTTGTGAAGATCCGTTTCGTCTAAGGAACGTAAAAAGGATATCTTTATTACAGAAATAATATATATATATATATATATATATATATATATATATATATATATATATATTGCTGGAAAAACTAGAGGTTCACGAACAGATATACACGTTCATGTCAATTGGAATGTTGAATTTTACATTTGCATGATGATATTACGAGTAGTAATTTAGGAGAGTAGTGGTGGTCATTTCATATACCCGATACAACTGCTCGGGCTTAAGTATGACTTTAGCCCGACCGGTAGAGTATCGGCTTATCATGCGAAAGGTTCTGGGTTCATATCCGATACAACGCACTTAGCTACAGACTCCTATTATAGCTAATAAGAATGTTTGTTACACAATATTACATGCAGTTAAACTAAAACTTATATCAGATAACTAAGAAATAGGATGTGTGTGTTTGCTTCAATTACCAAAATTATAAAAAAGGAATAATTATTTAATAAAATATATGGTAAAGTTTTTTTTTATTATGAAATATTAAACACTAATTATATTTTGGAGAAATAAATGATATTTTTTTTTATAAAGACATTTAAAAAACTATCGGGGCATAAACGACAACAAGTCTTGTATTTAGTTCTCTCAGATAAGTACTATGATACAGGAACTTTCACCTAATTATATTCGACACAAATATTTTATAACAGGAAACTCGAACTCAATATGTATTTTTACGGCATGCTGTTTTATGAGCCACCCAGTAATTGTCTTTTGGGTCAAACAATCAATCACGATGCAGCAGACGCTTCTGAGAGAATGCCCGCATGCACTTGGCATTAGTTATTTATTTGTCTGAAGATTATACCCGAGACATTGACTTCTGCCTTTCCACTGCGGGTCTGGTTTATTATTCAGTGATGAAATCGACGGGTGCTAGAAAATAGGAGAGGGGACCTCTTTTATAGAGGGGCGGGACTTTACTATAACAGCTTTTAACTACCAGGGCTTTAATTTCGCACTCTGAGTCGGAATTACATCAGTGAATACGTTTAAACACCATTCCCATATAACAAAGAGGGCATATGTTTTCCGCATCAATCTCTATGTGCGTTACAGCAAGGTCGCCCTTAGGAGTGTGCGACGAGTGCCACCGCATAGGGCCCAGCACTTCTGTAGGGATTCCGTGTTTATTAGAAAATATGGGCAAAAAAAGAATGTCGGATAGAAGAACTTTCTTATATAGTTTTTTTTTTACGTAAAAACCTCTTGAAAATCAGCTACATGGAGTATCAGGATAGAAGCACCATGGTGTTTCCATTTCGGCACTATAACTCCGTGGAAAATAGCTCGATTGACTTAAATTTTGTCTCGTTGTATAAGAGTATGGGCTGATTTTTAATTTTCAATTAAAAAAAATTAAAAACTTTTTTACATCACGAAGTTATTTAATAAATATTCTATACAAATTAACTTCAACCGAATTAAACATTTGTAATTACATTTTAGTTGACAAATAAGTTATCGATTAACTTTTGAAAAATGTGACAAACTCATTCATAAGTCTCATTCAAATCTATTCGTTTGTTTCATTCAAACTTATTCATAACTTTGTGTAAAGAATCAAAATAGGAATTTTTACTTGGGTCGTTTCTAAGGGCAATCCTGTTCTACAAGAGTTAAACAACAAACCTTAGTAATAAGCAACCAATAATAAATATCGTTTATCATGTGATCATAAATCATATTGCGACTATGGTATTGTGTTTATAAAGGTAGTATGACAACTTTTAACTGTAAACTAGAAACTGAACAGCAAATTAAAGGTGGTTTTCAATTTTGGATAGCTTTGTTTTATCATCTGTAGGTGGTATTTTCTGGTTTTATGTCACCTGGTACACACCATACAGTGGAGGCTTAAGACTAAGCTAACACTCAAGGTCACCAGGAGCGGTCCAAGGAATTTTTGTGACACAAGAGCAGCGAATAGATTTTTTTATGGACGTTTCTACAAATGGGGTTCCATGTTGAATATAGAAACTTAATAAGAACTTCTAACTTTGCCAACTGGAAAATTTATATTGGTTTTACTAAAGTACCAAATTTGGTGAGAAATTACTGGTGTTCCAGAACTAAAATGTATTTTGCAGTCCAAAATAAAATCCAAGCTACGTATCCTTTTTAAAGTAATACACCTATTAAAAAAATATTTTAATAATGCGAAACCTCAATGAAATTGTCTTAATTAAATGTAATATACAATTAAATTATACATTTTAATTGAAGATCTGTTGAAGAGCTTACATTCAAAAGAGAACATTTCCTCAATGTTCCGATTGGAAATGCTCTCCTTTGAAAATAAGCTGCTCAAATGTAAACGGCAAATTTTAAACTAAAATCTACATTTTTCGTTTTTCTTGAAGTCCGTTCCCCCAAGCGAAGCGGTTGCTTGTGTCGTTTAGGCCTTAATCTGCCTCTGAAGGTCACACGAAACCTAAAAACTTATTGCTTATCGATATTTTAGAAGTTAGTGAGATATAGCAACACTTCAGTGGCACATGTTTGTCACACCAAATAATATTTCGTTTTCAAAATTTTAACCCAAAACCGTTAACTAATAATATGCTAACGATAACCATACGGAAGCTTGTAAGCATAAACAAAAATTTCATTTTCAAAATACTTTGATGCTCTTTTAGGATCTTTTCAAGAACTCCCAGCTCTTTAGAAAATGTGTAATAGCACCTGCAACCAATTTATTTATAGAAAATTTCAATTTATTAGTTTGTAAAATAGTTTCCTAAAAATAATAATGATTCGATTTTTATATTCTTTTTTAAATCATATTGATTTCGGAACTTATGGTTGTAGAATATTTTGTAGAAGGAAATTTAATATTATTATTACAATATATGTAACTTAAAATATCAATTCTGTATGATAAAAAAACTTCTCTCTGATACGAATATTTTTTTAAAAAACATTTTTTACTTGGCACTAAATATTTTATCAAATTTTGATTGCTTGTTATTCTTCAGCTAAGAGACAACTACTAAAGCAACGCAAATTTTAATTCAGTATACTTAAAAACTGATAGAATTATTTAAAATTTTCAAAAAGCAATTTTTGTTTTCTTTAATCCAAACATTCATATTTTACCTATAAATTTACCATTTATTTCAAAACATTGGAATTTAGAGTATTTACTGAGATATTCTGGACAAGACATAGAGCTGTCTCAGTTGATAAATTTATTGCCACCATTAAGTTGTCAAGAGGTGGATTATATGGGTTTGGACAGCTAGGATCCCCCAAAACCGGATCTATTCGGAAATCGGTGAGTGCATTAGCATATGAGAAGACTATATGAGAATGGCACAAGCTTGATTGAATAGATGTTATATCAATAGTGAAATACAATGCTACTGAAAGCATTGATATCTATTCCCGTCAAGAATGTACAAGAAGCAAAATTATCGTTGGTATGAAAAATAAATGTATTGAATTTTTAAACTGAGATTGGTTTTAAATAAAAATGAAAACTAATTTCCAAATAAAAATGGATTGTACAGTTAAATATAAACTGTACTTTAAAATTTGATTTCAAAATTTCCAAAAACGAAAAGTTACCTTACTTTTTTTTTGTTTCAAATTTTAATTAAAAAAATCTATCTTAAATTTCCTTATTTTTATTTGTCTCTAGTTTCGTGGGGCGCTAGCTTAGGACTTGTCTTCGTCGTCTGACCTTGGTTCAGATTTACGAGCCAATGTTCCCGGGTCTTTCCTTTGAGATTGATCCCTAACCGTTGCCAATAACCCATTGTATATTGAAGCGTTAATGTATCTGAAATTTAAATTAAACTTATGGTGTGGCAATATTTTTCTCCTTATACCTTCATCAACTTAAGCCTAGCAAATTGGGCAAATGTAGGGTATAAATATAACTATTGAAGTTAGAATTAAATTAGGTGGGGGTGCCCGGGGGCTGAGTAATGAGCTTGCATTAATAAATTATCTAAAGAAATAACATAGTTAGTACATATATTTCATAAAAGTTAAAAAAAAATTAAAGGATCACACATAATTTTTAAGATTTGTTTTATATTTTGTTTTTATTATACACTAACATAAATGAGTACAGGACCACTTGCTAAAGTTCAAGCTGTATTATTTTGGGGACCGAACTCATAATGCTGAGTGCTGTGTATTCCAAATCACCTCTAGTTGTTTGCAGAGCATAAATGGCATAGTATATGAAAGTCAGAACTATATTAAATGAGAAATACGCTTGGAAAACAAATTTATGTTTTGTTGAGTTACAAATCCTAAAAACAACATTGCCAGATGCTAGAAGCCGAAAAGAAACAGTCGTTGCCAATTACATCCAACTCTAGTGAGTGCAGCAAACTCGAAATTGAATTAGTGTTAGTTTTATTCTTTGTTGGTCTTACAAAACTTTCACTGTGTAGAGAAGAATAGTGCATGTTAAATATGTTGTGGTCCAAATATCCTCATCATAGGATTAAATACTGTCGAAGGGTTAGATAATCTGATTAAATTTGCGAGGCAATGTTCCCGGGTCTATCATTCTGGAATGATCCCGAATCGTCACAAATAACCCATTGGATATAGCTGTAGATCGATTTTTTTTATAACAGCCAACCTATCTCTTTTTATCTTTGTCTTTTGAATTACCTAAATATTCTTTAACAGACATATAATACCTTTTAAAGATTCTTAAAAGTCTTCCAAAATATAATCAGATTTGTTTGCATTCTTCCTGTTTACGGTAAGATCCCTAAGATTTTTTATGCTTCCATTATTTCTTAATACATAAATACCTGTATGACTTTGCACTATATTCATTTACCTAAAAATAGCTCGGATATTTCTAATCGACTGGCTTCAAATCAAACAGTATTTCTAACATTTTATTAACAACACTGAATATCAATTATTTCGTATGTTTAAGGGTAAAGAAAGAATATTTCAATAGTTTTTTAACAAAAGAAGGCATTTTCATTAATTTTGTATACCCCAAGGTATATTTTATTATTTTAATCAACTCTCCGTGCAAAATATTTTAAATAGATATTAGAAACATTTTCATTAGAAATACTCTAATCAATTTGTAAAAAATACTGTCGAAACAATTTATTAAAGTGCTCTCAATCTTTTCCTCTTAGAACAAATTCTTTCATCGTTTTGTAAGATTAACTCATATTTGATATTTACACAGGAGTCAAAATTAATTCTTAAATACATATTGTTTGTCTTTAATTTGATATTAATGGACATATATTAAATATGTAATTACACCTATAATAATAAAATAAAGTGTATGTGTATGTGCGTGACGCAATACAATATCTTTCACTGCTCCGATATGTCTGAAAATTTATATATAATACTATTCAACATAAGACTTAGAATTTTAAAATTTCATTTAGTTTTCCGTTTATAACTATTTTAGAAGATACTTGTTTTTAATCGCCAATTTAAATAAAAATAGTACCTACAATGTTATAAAATTACATTATTATAAAATCATAAGTTCTTGACAACAATGAAATACTTTAAAATATAAATTAATATATAATTATTGATTTAGACAATTAAAAGCTAGCGATCAAAAATTGCTTTGGCGAAGAAACTGTTTCTGGCAATTACCTATGCTTCAACGGGAAAAACTATATAAAAGCTAAACTTCTGAAGATGTACCCAGAGATGTCTGAACTATAGATAAGTTATTTTGCCTTTGAGAAAATAAAATAATAGAGAAGGAATAAACGAGGAGAACGAACCAATGGGATAACATTTTTTTTTAACTCGCGTAAAACCCCGGGTACAGCTACCTATAATAAGGAAAGAAATATTGTGCGTGTCTGTATGAGGCACGCAAAACACTTCCTTTCACTGCATGGAAGGTAGTGTCTGAATAGTAGTAGAATAGTAGACATTTTAAACATAAGTACCATTCAATCTCTGACTGTTAGCCTGAGAGCCAGAATTTTAAAATTTTAGTTATATTTTTAAATTTTTATTTAAACCTTCCATCTCATAGGAATCGTAGTGCTGTAGGGAGGGAGAACCGATTACCGGATAACAGACTATTATTATTATTATTATTTTCAGTTTTTACCTAAGTGGATTTTTCTCTATCCAACAAAAAAAGAATTTTCGAAATCGGACAATATTTTTTTTTAAAACGGTCTGGTTAATTGAGAATTCCGGATAGTTAAATGCCGGATAATATCGGATATTTTTTTATTGGCTCCCCAATGAAACATCCACTATCTATAATAATAAAAAAAAAATGACAAATATCTGAATTAGAACCAAAATCTTGCGCGAATATACATAAAAAAAATACATAACAGTCGATTGATAACCTTTTCTTCTTGGCGCGCGATTTGGCAGTTTTATTTAAAGTTTCTGGTGGTTTTATTTTAAAGTTTTAGTTGGCGCTCTGTGCAGTCTGTTAAAAAGAGTTATTTCGCCAAAGCAATTTTTGGTAGTCAATTTTCAATTGTTTAAAAACAATAAATATATATTTATTTTATTTAAATTTATTTTATTTCAATTTATTTTATTTAAACTTATTTTATTTAAATTTATTTTGTTTAAATTTATTTTGTTTAAATTTATTTTATTGAAATTTATTTTATTTCAATTTATTTTATTTCAATTTATTTTGATTAAATTTATTTTGTTTAAATTTATTTTATTGAAATTTATTTTATTGAAATTTATTTTATTGAAATTTATTTTATTGAAATTTATTTTATTTAAATTAATTTGATTTAAATTTATTTGATTTAAATTTACTTTATTTAAATTTATTTTATTTAAATTTATTTTATTTAAATTTATTTTATTTAAATTTATTTTATTTAAATTTATTTATTTTTTACATTGTTGTCAACATATTATGAATACGTAAAAATATGGTATGTAAAATATGGCATGTAAATATATAACAATGTAATTTTTATAACAATAAAGATACAATTTGTTTTAATTGGCTATTAAAAAAATAGCATCTAAAACCGTTATAAACGAAAAACTCATTCCAAGCCTCAGGTGCATAATTAGAGGTTGAATAGTATCTATATATAAAATGCCAGACATGTCTGAGCAGTGAAAGAAAGTGTTTTGCGTACAACAGACACACATACTATTTCTTTTATTATTATAGATAATAATTGACAGCTACCTTTCACTATTTAAACTTGCTAATAAACGCATTTGCATATACTGAGAAACACCCACAGCGATTTTATTAAAACCCTTTCACTGTGTTTTGGATTAACACCTGTAATCTAATTTTTCGGAATTTTGAATTAAAAGCTGTATGATGATTCATTTAAGACCAAATGTATGATAACAATGATTATCAAACGTGTATGATGACCAGCATATATTAATTTTAGACAATAAAAAATGCTTAAATCTTATACGTTTTGCCATTTTAACTTTATCAAAAGTTTATTTATATTATTATTACAACAGTAAATTTACGAATTTTAGAAGGAACTTTTAAAACCAGGTACAAAGACTCCTGAATGATAAGTTATGGAAAAATATTATTAAAAATGATAAATTGTAATAAATGATACTTGTATATAATGATACTTGTATGTAAAATAATATTGATCGCGACAACAAGTTAATTGCAGAATAAAAATAAACTTGAAGATTAATAAAATAATCTTTTTATTTTTGTAAAAAAAAACGACTTTAAGAAAAATGCGCTAAAAAGTAAAAAATATTTTTTTAATTTACGAACTAGTTGAAAAAATTGAATTATTTAATATCAATTTTATACTTATTAAATTTTTTTAAAAATCGGCACCAAAATGTAGGTATGTTTTTTATAAATTGCCACCAACTTCAAAAACTTGTAATAAGTATTCAAATGATATTATATTATTTATACTTAATATTTTTAGTTTGTAACTAGTTTGTAAAATTAAAAATAATTTATTTTACTTTCTAGCGTATTTTCCTTCAAGTCGATTTTCCTTTATTTTTTTAAAGATTGTTTTAGATAGCAAGGAGCTTTTCTCCCCCCACCCCTTCTTTTATTCACCAAGGAATTCACGTTGCTCACATTTTTCCACGTTACGAATCGGGTATAATCATAGAGTAATGATAATAGATGCAGGGTAAACAAAACTATATTGTCTCAACAATGTATATTGTAAAATAAATCCATGTCCTTCCTAATAAATGCCGGGAGAACGAAATATCAAAATATCATTGCTGTTCAATCTTTATTCAACAATGAAAATATTTTGAAGTTGAAGAAATTGTTACAAAATAGTCCGGTTAATCGATATTTTAGGATAATATAACAACTGGATAACTGATTTTTGAAGAAAAAAAATTGTTAAAGTGGATTTTTCTTTATTTAACAAAAAAATCGAAATCGGACAATCTTTTTTTTTTCAAACGGTCCGGTTAATTGAGAATTCCGGATAATTAAATGCCAGATAACCGGATATTTTTTTTCAAAAGTTGTCCTAGTGAGACACCCGAAAGAATTTTCCAAATATCTGAATTAGAACAGAAATCTTGTGCGAACATACATTAAAAAAATACATAACAGTCGAATTAATAACCTCTCTCTTTTTGGCGAGGTTTGGCGATATTAGTTAGTGAGCTTTTCAGCCGGTTAAAAAGAAGTAACATTTGTAATGTATTTTGAAGCATAAAAATAATAATAAACTTTTTGGAAACTTATGTTAGTAAAAAAAGAATAAATAAATATTAACCTACATTCTACACATTTATTCCCTAATATCTGTCATAAATTAATTACTTCTTAACTATAATTATTTTTTAAGTTTCTGCTTTTTTTTCTCTTTTAAATGACGAATACAATTTGCTTAATTATATTTATAGCGTAGTTTATTGACAGTCATTTTTGAAAAAATTCGTTAAATTAATTAATCTTCATATTTCTTGTGTTATTTGCATTAGAGTGACGATTCGTCTAAGCTCTATTCATTAATAACTATATGAAAATAAGCACTGTAAATGGTAATGATTAGTATGAGTTGTTTCAAGCCAAAAAAATATATCAAACAGAGATTAGTTTTACTTTTAGTTTGTGCAAAAGACGGTAAAACAAGAACATAAGTTTGTAATTGGTAAAAATAATTAGTGATAAAAAAAATTTGCTAAAATTGTAATGTTACATTCTAAATTTTTTTTTGCAGGTTTTATATATCTTAGGTATTAAAAAAATTATTTGATTTTGGATTAGTTATATTTACCATTAATTAATGCAGATCGATAAAATTCTTCATGTTTTATATTATAAAAAACCCCGAGTTGAGAAAATTTGTGCCTGAAGAAATTTAATATTATTAGCAAATACAAGCTACAAAAGAAGTAGTTTGACAATCGCTGAATGCTTAGAAATTAATGTTGTTTCTGAGCCTAAGAGAAGATTACGAAGTTCCTAATAAACACTTTGACATAAATATCGAACTCAAAAATTTCGATCAAACAAGCACATTACAATTTATATTTATTCTTCCCTAAAGTATCCCCTAGACAAAGCTGATATTTCACTGCCATGAAATTTATAATAGAGTTAATAATAATAACAGCTCAGGATAACAGCCACACAAAAATAAGAACATCAATTTTATAAAACTTCATCACCGATCTATTTTCAGTTTTTTTTCATTTTATGATTTTTTTGCTGACCACTCTTGGATTCTATTTGGTTTTTCTTTTTTGAGAGAAAATATAAACCGGTTTCAACCTAATTTACTCAGGATGGAATTTTACACTGGTAAAAAAAAATTATCTTCTCACATTACAATCGGCGATTCTATTGAAATCGGCGAATTCATGTAATAACAAAACATTTATAAGCAAAACAAAATAAGGTGACTGGAACTATGATGAAAATTATACATCAGCATGTTGGTAGGAGAGTCTAATTTCTTTAAACAACAATACGGTATTAAAATTCCAAAACAAAAATATGAACTCTTCACGGTTGAATTGATGCGTTTCACTTTCACTTTCACTGGGTACGGCTTGGTACGTGCTTTCACAAAAGCATTTTCTTTTATTGTATGTTGCCTTAGAAATGAAAAGAATTTTTTTTTTAAATTACGTAATTTGTAAATTTGAAAGTGGTCATGGCGTGTGTTTCATCTCATGTGATTTTGAATCGCATTTTTACTTTTGACTATCAAAACGCCCGTTCTTCGCAAGGGGTTTGATTAAACGACACACAATAGAGAGAAAGATGCCCCCAACGAATCGAAACACGACCAAATAAGAGTAATTTTAGATGCTTTTTTTAATTTTCATTTCCGTAAAATGTTTTTGGTATGGGATGACTATAGAATTACCAAACGTTATCAGAATAAAGAGAATTTTCTAAACAAATTATGCAGAGACAAACATAAAAAAGTGTATGTAAAAAATATTATATGTGGGAAGTAAAAGAAGTCATTTCTAATATTTCGGTTCCTTTTAAACACATTAACACAAAATAAATTAGAAAACCATCTTCTGAACTGTTATTTAAATCTTGTCAAGTGTCATTAGAGTCGGTACACCTTGAGATTATCGCGATCATAATTTGACTTGGGGGTTTGTTTGCTTTATATACAAATTTACAGTTTTATGCCAATCTTGATGGACAAGAAAAAGGTCACTGTCTATATTAAATTTCGTAAAACCACCTCATCCCCCTTCCCACCCCTTGAAACAGAAATACCAACTTACTATAATCGCCAAATAACGCCACAGTAAAGGAATCTGCCAATACTCTCTCGGGCAACACCGGGCCATATAGCTAGTGTATATAAAGAGAAGTGTTTGTGTGTTTGTTTTTTATACAAATCTACAATTTTATTCTGAGCTTGATAAAATTTTGCACACTTGGAACTTCAAAGCAAAAGAAAGATCATTGTCTACATGATATTTCGAAAAACGATCCCACCCCTTTTCCACCCCTTAACGCAAAAATGACTTCTTATTAAAACCGCCAGTTGGCCCCACTGTGAAGAAATCGGCCAAAACTCTGCGGCAACGCCTGGTACTTCAGCTAGTTAGCCATCTATAATATTAAAATAAAGAGTGTAGCTGTCTGGGGCACGCCAAAGAATATCTTCCACAGCAAGAAAATGTCCGAAATTTTAAACATAGGTACTATTCGACCTTAAATTGTGCATTAGAATTTTAAAATTTTAATTATTTTTTAATTAATATTCATAGTTTTCATATGATTTCAAATAACAAGAGTTTCAAATAATTATAATTACTAATTAATGCCTAATTACTAATTAGCATAACTGATAATTAGCGTTTATCTTTTTATATTAGTAAATATTTTGAGAATAGAACTAGTTCAAATTCCCTCATAATTTTTTAATTGCTAAACTACTTTGGAACTTTGGAACAAAAAATTTGTTTCTAAAATGTACTAAAAAAATATATTTATTTTTTATTTCTTATGTATTTTATCTTCATAAAAATAATCTCTTGAATTCAAAAAAACAAATAGTTAATTTAAATTTAAAAATCTTGACTATGACTAAATAGTGCGAATAAATAGGAATACGCAATCTGTCCATACGTCCGAAATTGCATAAAATGAATTAGTTTTCTTTATAACACCAACTTCTTCTCTACCGTTTTTTTAAGTGTAATGACCTAGATCTTAAAAAAATAAAATTAAATAATCATCTTTTGAAAACTTCAGAAATCATAAATATATAGAAACTTACAAAAATGTGAGTGTTATTCAATACAATAGTTAATGCATTTCTCAATAAATTTTAAATGAAACTTTATCAAAATTAATAAAAAATTATTCATTTACACACACTGCTATAAAAATATAAATGAAATTACTCCACACATTTAATTAAATCGAACATCCGAATTTCAAAACGATGCATGAATAACTTATGATTATTATATTTTTTGTCATTAATTTATTTTATTCGAGATATATTTTATTTTTCTTGCATTTTTTACTTAAGAATTCTGTAATTGTTCTTTAAATATTCCATCCAAAGCAATTTTAAAAGATTTTATAAAAAATGAAATGTTGTTTTTTAGTAATTTTTAGGGGTAAAAACTGAACAAAAAAATTGATTAACTTAAAAAAAAAATTCGAATAATGTTGAGTCATCTGCGTAACTTCAATTTTGTAATGCGATTTATTTATTTTTGAAACGCCATTTTGCAAGTATCGGTTCGTTTCTAATCCTGTAATTCACAGGTGATGTGTTCTAATTAAAGTGCTTAATTATTTTGTAATAGCTCAAGATGTGTATCAAAGTGAAGCATTGGTCATATCATTAAAAACACTGATATAGCACAATTGGCATAAAATATGTTAACATCCGGTACTCAAATAGAACAAAATTAGTTTTACAAAGGTTAAATGTAAGTTGCACAAGCGGGCTTTTGTTTCTTAACAGTCATTATCATGTTGAGTCAATTTAGCAATAAAAACTATTTTAATTTTTATAATTGCGTTCATTCACCTATTCTAGAAGAAAGAATTTGGAAGGATTTTAAAAGGTTCGACATAAGCATTTTATTTTTATGTAAAAGTTATTTTCTAAAACACGCCAAATGCGAATTTCTGTTTATTGCAAATAATATGTTTGAATGTTCGGTTGAGAAATTTTTAGAGAAAGTTAGGAAGATCGAATTGTAGTAAAATATTAAAGTAAGGATACACGTGATATTTATTTCCTTTCTTAGAGCTGGAAAATTACCCTAAAAAACATGGCGAACGTTCACACCCAGGGTTCACACCAGATGTAATTTTTTTTTTATCAAGAAGCCTTATAAAAATTCTTTCGTTCAAGGTTACAGTTACCGGATATTTACAAAATCGGAGCTATGCGATCTGATTTAGTTGCATCAACTGAAACTCTCACATTTTTTTCGTATCGTGTATTCCAAAATAATGTTGTTTTTTCGGGGGAAGGGGGTATTTTTTTTATTACGGGGGTATGTTTTTTTGTTTCGTGTTTTAAAGGGATTTTTTGGTTTGGGAAGGGCTTTTTCAAATTTGTTCCTTCTTTTTTTTGTTGTTGTTTTAAAAATTAGTTTTTGAAAAGTTTAGGTTTGAGTTTAGTTGTGAAATTGCCATTGTTTGCAGATATCCAACTTTTTTCCTAAATAAAATGTATAACCAAGTTTTGAGACGCTTACTAAGCAAACCGTAATTATCGTTTAAACTTAAAAAACAACACTAAGAAACCTGATATACTAACAATAAAAGATGTCACCATATTATAGAATAGTTTGCCAAATAAAAATATTAAATTACATTAGTGGTTGAATATTTTGTTTCATTATTATTATTATTTTGTCATTAAATCTACAAAAATTACAAAATAAACACGTCAAAATCAAACATTTGAAAGGTAGATTTTCAAATTTGTATTTTTTTATTATTGTTTAAAAATTGGACTCTAATTTGGCTCTAAGAAATTACTATACAATTATTGTACTTTTAAAAGTTATTTAGATTGAAAAAAGCGCTCAAAATATTTATATGACATATCCAATTATATCAGAAAATTTGCTGCCTTAATATAAAAAAAATTCGAACACACAATTAATTTAAAATAAATATACTAATCTATAGTTGATCGCCAACTGTTAAAAATGAAGTTGTAGCTCTACAATGAAAATGCAATAAAACGCTAATTGAATAATTGGTGTATTTTAAATGAGGGTAATAGAAATGTTACGCACTAGATTTTTCCTTTTGAAATAGAATACCTTCTAAAATTAGACCATATCGTCCAATAATACTTGAAATGCTGGTTCTCTGAGAAGCTGCTTACTAATAATCACACCTTCACTGATTAGTTGTATTTCGAAATAGAACTAGTTTCTTCTATATATAAAACCCGTATGTGCGATAGTCTTCATTGATAAGAAAACTATTAGGGGACAATCTCTCAAATTTGTGATAGCCAACAGATGTCTAACCTAAACTCAAAATAACTCTTTCTCAGTCTTTAAACACATGAACACTTCTTTAAAATTTACAAGCTCTTTAAATAGGAATTAGGCCTGGAAGTTAATGGAGCTCTGTATACATGAGAGGTATGCAGCAGCTACTGACTTGCAACTATACGTGCAAGTAAAAACTTTTCCTCCACTGATAACTAGCTTAAAAGAATATGGTGAAATATTAGTAAATGTACCAGTCTATTCAACAATATCAATTGTTTTCAAGCGAAACTTAAGAAAAGAAATGTTATCAGTTATTGTGTCTTGTTTAAAATATGAAGAGAAATTATCTTTGAGTTGGGTTTGAATAATGTAATCACTTGGTTTATCGTGTTTCCTTTAGCATTTACTTTTTTCATTTTATTAATGTTATCGCAAATATGTACGATTTTAAATAAATATTTACAAATAAAAAGTATAAAGAAAGACTAAAGAAAGAAGAATGAACCAAAATTGTCATTGACAATAATGGATAACGTATAAAAACGGGGGGAAATATTACAAAAAAAAAGTTATTTTAAATAGTAAAACAAACAATTGTTCGAACAAAAATATTTCAAAATTAGTGTGACTAGGATCCAAAAAGCGTAGGGGTCCCAAGCCAAAACTTTAACTGACAATATCGGATAAAGTAAAAAAAATCATGGGAAGCAATTGAAAAAAGTTAAATTAACTAGTAAAACATTTATTTGAATAAAATTCGACAATTATACCCCTTAAATTTTGACTAATGTATTTCGAAATTAGTGTGACCAGGGTCCAAAAAGTGAAGAGGCCCAAATCCCATCCGGCCTGCCACTGAATTTAAGAATCTATGCATAGCATATTCCACCCCTAAATTTACCAAATTCCCACCAAATGTTTGGACTTTCTTATGTGCATGAAAATCGTGCCAAATTCAATTATTGTCAGTTAAAGTTTTGGCGGTGGACCCCTACAATTTTTAGATCCTAGCCACACTAATTTTGAAAACTAACATGAAATTGAAATATTGTTATTAAAATATAAATACCATTCACAATCGCATGGTATCCAAGAACGCCATTTAAATAACAACGAAAGTTTGCGAGTCGGTCCCCTGCATTGACAATTATTCTATATGAATCACCAATAAATTAAACGCACATGGAACACTTCGGGAAATAATGACAAAGCCCTTGTTGCGCAAATATTTTATCAGGCGTCTTTGCAGCTTATGACGGACGTCAATTGGCAGCACGTGTACACTTTTTACTGGCTGTTAGCGGTAAAGGAGAGACTTATACCGGAGATCGAGGAAATAAAAGTATTGCACATTTTTCTCTCATAGAAGATAGAAGGAACATTTTCTTTAGTAAATAAGTTACTGGCAGCATTATATCCTTAAGTCAAGTCGGTTTGTTTAATATTCAGCTGAAAAGAGCTCAACTTTAGAGTCCTTAAGTCCTAAATTTACTAAACAGTGACGGACATTCAACACTTAAATTATTAAATCATAAGTATTAGACTGAATGGGATTTTTTTTAAATATTACCATAATTTTAAACAAGCACGCGATTCATTTTTTTTAATTAATTTTTCCATGTGGCTAAATATTTTTTTTAATCAAAAAACTTGTTTATGAATTCCTCATTTACATTTATAAAACTGAAATAAACCCTATTTTTTTATATTATATCATGCATAATAGTTTGCATTGAGTAATCTGATTAAATCAATTTTTATTTTCTAACAACCAAGTTTCCCCTCAAAATTAAGAGACACAGTGCATTCTGGAACGTCATACATGTACACAGATTACACAGATTGTTGGACGTGGGGATTGATTGTTGGTATCTGGTTGTACACAGATTAGTTGGACAATAACCATTATTTGTCTGTATACATACGCATAATAAACCATTATTTTTACCGACTAATTTTTGTCCACACTATTTATCGATTATATAAGTAATTATGTAGGGTGAACACCAATTAGTTGAATAAAAAGAATGGTTTACTATACGTGTAAGCCCAATACAGCCCAATAACAACCATTGCGCAACTTATTTGTGTCCATCCTGTATATTAATTGAGAATAACTTACAACTTACGGCAATAACAATTTAGAGGTTAGAATGTGTTAAACTGTATAAAAATACTTTAAAACTGAAAAAAAAAATAGTCAGTTTTATTTATTAAATCTTTTTTGTCCAACCGAAACCAAAAAATTTACAATTTAAAGTGATTAAGCCCTATATTGATGTTTATACCCCACAATCAATGCCGTTTACAAAAATGTACGAGTCCTTCGATTATTCATAACAACAAAGATTTGTTTCTATGAAAACACATTATACAGGTTGACCAATGGCTCGACGATGGTCATTGTTTGGGAGTATCACATCTAGCTGTATTTGCTTAATAAAACGTTATTTTTGCCCAACTACTTCGCTAACATTTTAAGCAAGTCGTTAAGCTTTCATAGTAACGAAGTAGTTAAAGCGTAGTAAAAATAATGGTTTATTATGTGTAGTTAAACAGCCAAATGGAGGTCGTCGCCCTACAATTTGTCACTACCCTATACTCCCGATTATTCATAACAACAAAGATTTGTTTCTATGAAAACACATTATACAGGTTGACCAATGGCTCGACGATGGTCATTGTTTGGGAGTATCACATCTAGCTGTATTTGCTTAATAAAACGTTATTTTTGCCCAACTACTTCGCTAACATTTTAAGCAAGTCGTTAAGCTTTCATAGTAACGATGTAGTTAAAGCGTAGTAAAAATAATGGTTTATTATGTGTAGTTAAACAGCCAAATGGAGGTCGTCGCCCTACAATTTGTCACTACCCTATACTCCCGATTATTCATAACAACAAAGATTTGTTTCTATGAAAACACATTATACAGGTTGACCAATGGCTCGACGATGGTCATTGTTTGGGAGTATCACATCTAGCTGTATTTGCTTAATAAAACGTTATTTTTGCCCAACTACTTCGCTAACATTTTAAGCAAGTCGTTAAGCTTTCATAGTAACGAAGTAGTTAAAGCGTAGTAAAAATAATGGTTTATTATGTGTAGTTAAACAGCCAAATGGAGGTCGTCGCCCTACAATTTGTCACTACCCTATACTCCCGATTATTCATAACAACAAAGATTTGTTTCTATGAAAACACATTATACAGGTTGACCAATGGCTCGACGATGGTCATTGTTTGGGAGTATCACATCTAACTGTATTTGCTTAATAAAACGTTATTTTTGCCCAACTACTTCGCTAACATTTTAAGCAAGTCGTTAAGCTTTCATAGTAACGAAGTAGTTAAAGCGTAGTAAAAATAATGGTTTATTATGTGTAGTTAAACAGCCAAATGGAGGTCGTCGCCCTACAATTTGTCACTACCCTATACTCCCGCCCCCCAAAGTTATTGGAAGAAGGATAAAATTCCTAGAGCATCCGATTACAGCTGTTTGAACATAAAAGTTTCGCATAACCAATATTGTACTTCAACAAGTGGTGAGTAATATCTAGACAAAAGTTAATCGTGACATTATCCTTAAAAATTTGTCAGATAGTTATTTACCTTCATCCAATAGAGAAATTCATGCATAGAAAAGGCAATATTTAACAAGCAATATTTTAAGATTTAGTAATAATTACTTGCAAGTATTATACGAATATATCCCTCATTACTATATTTTGTAATTTAAAAAAGTTCGTTATAAAATAAACTACTTAACAACATTCTTAATATTTTTATTAATATGAGGAAATTCAAATTGTTTTTCATAGCATAGATTGCGAATAGTTATATGAAATGTGCAGTGAAAAACGATAAGAGTCCACTTTTTTTTTAATTCGAGATCTCAATGCCTTATGTTTAGCCCCTGAGCTGTATTTCATCATACCAAGCTGTGAAACGGGAAAAGCAATGCTCGTCAAAAAATCGATAAAATAAAAGAATGCTATTTATTTCTATGTTACATGAATCTTTGTAATTCATTTTACTAAAGTCTAAACAATCAATTGGAGCATTATCGTTCTTTCTTTATAACTCCTTCATATCTAAGCTTCAAAAGGCTTTATTTAAGTAATAAAGGTAAGAATTATATAAATTTTAAGAACTTAACTCTTTTTGTGGGTCTCTTAATACCTAAACCAAAAAATTTCATATAAAGATGATTAAAACAAACCCATTCTTAAATAAACAGTTATTTTGGTCACCATACTCTTTACCAACTTTAGTCTGATTTTCAGTCGCCAAATACCATCACAATGTCAACAAAGACGCCACATTGGGACAGGTTATTAGGGCCGCCCTTAGCAACAGCGGGTCAGAGTACGAACCTATCCGTGGGGCTCCATTAGTAGGCGCCCTTTATTTTTTTTACACGTCATTCCCCCAAGATCTTTAACTTGTAAAAAAAAAATGCAAATAATTTGCAAATTTGCATTTTGATGGCTAATAAATTTTCAAAAAAAAAAAATCGTAATGAATAAATATATCTAATACGTTCTTTCTATGTTAATTCTCTGGACGCCAGGTATCTTGCAATCGATGATGGCACACTGTTAAAAATTAGGTATTCAAAATTAAGTAAAATGTACTTATTTTTGAATAAATTCGATGCTTATCATGGTTCCAATTGCATAACTTTCAATTTTGAAAAAGACGTACTTAAAAGTGGTAGCAATGGGTGAAAATGAATGAAAAAGAACAGATGCTAACCTACATTGGCTGTCTTTATAAATATCTTTCAATAAATATCGACTACTACAACCAAGACCCAGATATGCAGGAAACGCTGTCCAGAGCCTTATCCATTAAGCTACCAGGGCGACGTGAAGAAGTTAAAAATAGTATTAATGCTAAAAGGGTATACCAATAGAATGGGAAGATAATTGAATTGTAATAACTCCGTTTCCATTTAAGCAAATAGTGTGGAAAACCATCTTCTGAACAACTATTTTAAGTTTGTCAAGTCGCTTTGTAAGATGGCTCGAACAAAAGCTGAGATTAACAATATTAAATCACACTGCTCATTTTTGAGAACGTACGATTACTTAAAATTGAGTACGTCATCGCTCATTTACGATCATTAACTCAAAAATAAAACGTTCATGTATTAATTTTTAAGCACCTTTTTTTTGCTGTGAATATATTTTATATACAAACTAACGTAAATAAAAAAATAATTCAACTGCAGTGTTAAAAATAAGAATTCACTTTCCTGCAAAATATCTAATTCTAAATTTTTTTTTTTACCTGGTTGAAGAGCCCTAATAAAAGGGCGAGGCACTGTGCGGTCGCACTCTCCTAAGGGCGGCCCTGACAGGTTATTTGCACATCACTTTCTTTACATCGTCATATAATATCCTTCTATTAAAGTCTTTACGGAAAATGTTTATCCTATGCAATCTTACATAGCAAATGTTTTGTATAAAGTTCGAACGAGTTATTTCAGTTGTTACGTAAGTTTACCGTGCCTTCTTGAGAAGCAACCCCCTTTTGGGGTCATTGGGGTAAATTTAGTTGCCGAATGTTTTTTAAATATTTTTTTAGGTCTCTGGAACTTATTTTGCGTGTACACTTTTCTTTCCTGAAGGAAAAAAAAATGTGTACAGCAACATATTGAGGATTCTGGAGAAAAAAAATAATGAATAAAATCACCACGATTAAGCACACAATATTATGCGAAATAATTATCAACCAAAAACAATGCCAACAGACATTCGATTAGAGCTATATTTGTGTGATAAAACACGATTTTTGGGTGTAAAAACAAAACAATCAATACAATACCCTATTACTTTTCCAAGAGATAGCTAACGAATACTGATGTCAGAACTTTAAAACGCAATATTTCGGGTTTGGTTGGCACAAATATGGATTGATACCGTTGCACGTAACACTGTCAATTAAAACTTTATGCTAATTATTCAATTGATTTTTATCACACTCGACTCTGAGCAAATAGAGCCTTTAATTTGCCTAAAAGATGCAGGTTGAATACGTAATTAGTTTCTTCTCAGACAATGAGTTCCCAAAGAAAATTCAATTATGTCGATTAAATGCTGTGGTGTCTAATTGGATTTATAAAGTATTTTATAACAGTTTGTAAGCACAACATAAAATCTCGGCAAAATGTTCGCCCTATAAATCTTTATCAAACAGTATATAGCGTTTTTTTTATTATTTATCAAAGTTTTAAATTTTCCCTCTAAACTGTTTTCTTTTTATCAAAAGACATTATCACGAAGTGATTTTAAAATTAACATGGCTCAGTCAATATTTAATGGCCTTTTCAAAATATGAATATATTTTCATGTAAAATATCTTTTCTTACAATACACATATTTTTCAAAAACTTTTTATTCATTTTCATATTACACTTGCACTTAAATAAATAAAAATAATAAGCCAATTATATAATTAAAAAAATATTTATAAATTCTTTAGATTTGAGATTTTATGATTTAATTATAATACTAAATCATGTAAATGTGTTCAATTTTAAACCCGTGTTAGAGGTAGATTCTATTGAAATGTTACGTAGGCAAATTAGTTTTAAAACGGACTACAACGAAGTAATATGTGGCCATCTATCATAGGCGCAGAGAAGGGGAGTGGAGGGGGGGGGGCGTTGCTTACCTCCCCCCTCCCCCCCCCCCCCTTTCCCCCTCTTCACCTCCTCAAGTCAATATTTTTTACCAAAAAATTGTTAATATCTTAGAAAATTTATGCAATTTCCTCAATTAACAAAATATTCATAATTAAGAATTACTAAATAACAACTTAATGCTAATAATTTCTTAATTGCTAATTAGCTTAATTTCTAATTACCTATTATTTTTTTTATATTGGTAACTATTGAGGGAATGAAAATAGTTGAGCCCCCCTCATAATTTTTGAATTGCTACGCCACTGCCATTCGCACATAAGTTAAACGAAATTCATTTGTAAAACTTCTCCTATTCCCACAACTTCACTTAGTCAACTTTTTGTACACCATTCGAGAATCAAAGAATCCAGACCCGACTCTTTTGTCTCTATTGTGTGTATTTCCTCATGCTAAATAGCACACATTATTGTACAAAGAGTCATTGATAAAGAATCGGGACGACAAACACTGCTGAATGAAAATGAGTTTCACAACTTCATTGATAAGCTTTAATTAATGGTCAGAGAAAGCGCATCAGCACTTAATCATACATGAGATAAGATAAGAAAGGAAAATCTGGAAATTAAACAATAACCATATTTGTAAGCAAACAAGTTCGCTTAATAGTTTTAATTAGTACAACAAAGATTAATTATATATACACATATTTATACTTATATATATATATATATATATATATATATATATATATATATATATATATATATATATATATATATATATATATATATATATATATATATATTAAAACTTTCTTTTTGTGATTGAAACATTCTTTTGTTCTCGCGTTTGAAAGTTTTCACCAAATAGGAAGTTTATAAATAATAAAAAATATTGCACTTATAGTCTCATAAAAATAAATCAGAAGAGATCTATGTAAATTATTATATTTCTTACCAACTTGTCAATTTCTAAAAGATACAATGACCCATTAATCAACCGAGGAAATTACATAACTTCCAGAAATATCTTACGAAAATATCAACCACATTCAAACGATAAGTCATCTTACCGATTTCACAAAATTGTCTTTTCATCATGCTTGATTGCCGATATTTTATTTTTGTATTTAAACTCTACAGATTTCTAACAAAAAATTTTTTTTTAAAGAAATTCTACAAACGTTAATGGTAAAATGTAATTAAATTCCGTTTTATTTAAAGTTCGAAAAAGCGATTCTGAATAAAAAATAGAAGAGTAATCCTTTCAGGTTTAAAAAAAGGAATGTAGTATAAAATTAATCAATGTTAAATCATTAAAATTAACTAAAAAGGCATTCATGTATCTTTTGGTAGGTAGTGTCAGTGACGGATCTAGCTATATAGCATTGCAGGTAATTGTCATCTCAGAAATTTCCTAGCTTACAAACTTAATAAGGACTTTTTTTTAGTTTTCGAAACATGTTTAAAAAACCATTTAAGTTAACACCCAATTTCTATCATAACGACTTGCATTTTGAAGAACCATTGAAAATGCTTTGTCCTAATTTAAAGCCACGGATACACGATACGGAATATTGTAGCTACAAACTTTCAGACCAATACCAGTTTTTTTTTAATGGACGAATCTCATACTTTGTCTAAAAATCTTCTATTCAATGTGCAATTTATTTTATTTTTCTAAGGGAAAAAGAAACACCATATAAATAAAATTAAACAATCAAACACCTACGTTGTGTATTATTTTCTTTAGAATATAGAACTCTAAGACCCATTTTACCCGTACGTGATAAACGCGCGTCACATTTTGCCTCTGTGATTGGTGCATTCATATCACGTGGTTTGTATACACCAATTACAGAGGCTTCTGCAAAATACGACGCGCGTTTATCACGTACGGGTAGAATGGGCATTAATGAAATGCAAAATTACGGATTCCTATCTTGGTATTTCACATGTAAATATGACTTCAACGATGAATCCGCCACTTCATAAGCATTTCATCTTTAACCACTCCCAAGGATGAAAGGACTAAATGAAACTGATACAATTCCACTTGATTATTTAAGGTAAACGTGTTTTCAAAGAAAATTAATGAGGAAGCTTTTGAAGAACAACAATTTTTTCATACGTTCTGCAACATTGTTGCTGCAGTTTTTGTTTTATTTCAAAAGCAATGTAAAAAAAATCACTTGAATACAGTAAACAACTCCAACCTGTTACATTACGTTACAACTTTAACCTAACACATTAAGCATATAATTTCTTTATAAATGAATTTTCAAGAACATGCAAAGCACTTCTAAGTGTTATGCATCGTGACTGAAATTTCTAAATTGCTGCTTCATGAAGTGGCAATGACCTAATAATTATGCACCATTAAGAGTTTGTTTCGTATAAAAACATATTTTGAATTTCTTGACATACAACAGCTTGGTAATTTTATTATACTCTTCCTAGTGTTTTTTCTTCATTTTCGATTCTGTTCAGCTTCTTTAAATAATTTAATCATACTTTAAAAATTATCTTTAAAAATTTTCAGGATGTGATAATAAAAAAACACTTTTATAAATATAAATTGTAACATAACATTTCAAAAATTAATTTGCCTGGCATTTTCAAGTTTGAACTTAATTATAAATATAGCTTTTGAATTTTAACAATAAACATAAATGGATTTTGTGTAACTTTTGAAAATTTACTAATTGCCTAGTTTAAAATAATGAATGAATAAATAAATAAATAAATAAATATGAACCTTAACAAACTTTATACTTAAAATGTTAGGGTTTAAATTTTTAATTTAAAGCTTGGCATAACTATAGTTTAATAATAGACCTTATTAAACTTTCGTTAAAATTTTCAAGAAAAAACGATTAATTTATTTTTAAATTTAGTGACGGTTAAAATTTTAACTTTAAATCGGAAAAATATTAGAATTATGGGAACTTTTAAAAACAAAATGTGTGTTATTTTTTTTTATATTATTATTTACATTTATTAGATTAGGTTTACTCAACGTAGATATTTATTTTACTATTTATCTAATAATTGTTTTTCATTTAAATGAAAATAAATAGTTTTGGAATTTGAAGTTAAGTATAGTTAATTTACATTGGATCAGTAAAAATTCCTTGTAAAAACAAATATCATTCGAATCGGAAATGTAGAAAGGGGATATGTGCTATGTTAAGTCTTGTAACGTATCCTCTTTTTACATCTTGCAATTCATTTCTTGGGTAATGTATAATTTATTAACATCTTTCAATGCCCATTTTACACTGTAACTGCTGGTTTACGTACCCAGACAAATGTTTATCGCCGATTAAATACAGACTTCCGGGAAGTACGTGAAAGAACCACGCTGTCCTATGCGATGCTAATTGCAGTATTCACACTACATAGTCTTATCAGATCTTGTGCCAGCTTGTCAGTCCTTATCTTTTCACCTCACCCTATATCGTGCATGTAGTTCCCGAAGCACATCGCACATGTTCCAGGAATCGAATTTCTGGAAATGCAATGCGACTGGTACTGCTCGTCTGTTTGGTAGCGACTTGAAGAAAGGCAGTCGCTGAGCTTCTCGACTGTAGTTCTTCGCAAAGAGAAGAAAGAGAAAGGAAACGAGTTGTTAATAACCCCAAGAACATAACTAACCGTTTACTGAATGGGCCCGTGAAGCCCGGGGGCTTACACTAAATTCTCAAGGGGCCACAAATATTCCATACCTTAAAAAAATTTAAATACCCATGGTTTTCTACTAACTTAACCTGAAAAAGAAATTACATAAACAGACTTATATAATAAAATCCCTTATTGGATAATTTAAATTATTCAACATAGAGGAGGAAAAAACTCATTTTATACAAAATATGCGGATGTTATTAAATAACTATAACAACCAAATATTACTTCAAACTAACTTTTGGCATAAGTTTTATATATGTTATAGATTGGCAGGGCCGCTTTTATCAGACGCGGGAATCTGTGCGAAAACGTCCACTAGACTTTAATGGTTGTATGCGAGATGTCATTTCAGCAGATTATTGGAACAGGTACAGGTATTAACATGTAACAGGTCGCCAACAGAACGAAGATAAACAATTTATTTCGTCTAAAGCTGCAGATATTCATCAATACATGGTGCGTGCATTTATTTCACAATTGCATACTCATCCCCTTTTAGTTTAGAACGGGGACAAATTTTTGTCAATCGTGCTATTTATCACGGAGTTATAATGTCGGTCACCCTAAAATCGTAACATAGCGTTTATATCGTGACATTTCTATCCTGCATTTTATCAACTTACCTACGTTTTCTTGTCAACACGAGGCCTCTACCACAGCGCGGGACTGTGTGCGAAGGCCCCAGTCGCACACCCCTAAGGAAGGCTCCGGCTGAAGATAAATGAACGGTTTTTAAATAGTACAAAACCTCGATATAACGACCCCCTCACTTATAGTGGCGAATAGTTTATACGGCATTATAGGATCAATTGTCCCATTCGAAATTTTCAAATTTACCCTACATATTTTTTTGTTTTGAAAAGAATTTAAATGTATAGGGATTCAACAACAATTATAACGAGCGAATTTTAAATAACTTTTGGAAATACTCCTCTTAATTTGAAGCTACGAGCAGATAATAAAGACAATACTTGAGCTGTTACCAAATTCTACAAACTTCCACACCAAAACCAACTTGAGAGCAAATAACTCTGTGATTGTTAGAACACGCAACAAACTCATCGTTGAATAAAAAATAATCAGTAAAAAAATACTATTTATTTCCCTTTACTACGTTAAATTGTTATGAATCTCCTAATGTGTAAATATATTCAAAAAACATTATAAAATACTATTAAATAGTGACTTATAAAAACTTCTCATTTTGTATTGTTTTCACTATTGTTTTGCGACTATAATGTGAGTAATTTAATATACCTGTATTAATTTATGGTAAATATTAAATATTTACAAAATTTCATTATTTTTAATAAGTAACAAAGGCAGAAGACCTGCACGATCTTTTATTATATAGCTTTCCAATATTAGCAAAATTTTTACCAATAATTGCCCCTCCCGAGAACCAATTTTGGTTCCACTGTTGCTCACGGTATAACGAAAGTCGGTGTAGCGAGTTTTTTTTTTAAAAAAGTAACTAATTAACCAATAAGTATTTTTAATGAAATTTTTTTTTTTAAAAGATTTTTTTTTAAACATTTAGCGCTTTTTTAATAATTATCTTTTAAAGAAAATTATTGCAAAATCCAGTTAACTGCGAATTTGTTTAATTGAAGGCCCGATTAACCAAAAATTTACAGAATTTTATTTTATGTGGATATATTTTTACAAAAAAAAAAATTATGAAACCGGAAAAAATGTTTACGAAAATGTCCAATTTAGCGAAATTTCCAGTTCATTAAATTTTTTTCCATAAGTGTAAGCCGGATAACCGAATATATTAATAAGACAATCCCTATCCAACAATAAAAATATTTTGAAATTGAATTTTTTTTTTAATAAACGTCCGGTTAATCGACATTTTTATAGAAGTAAAGCCAGGAAACCAATTTTTTTTTTCGGTTTTTTTGCAAAGTAGGGTTTTCTCTATCCACCCAAAAAAAATATTATCAAAATTGAACAGTATTTTTTATTTTAAACGTTCAGGTTAATTAAGAATTCCCCATAGTTAAATCCCGGTTAACCGGACGTTCGTTACAAAAGGTTCCATCCAAAAAGTGCGAAATTAGAATCGCCCCCCCCCCCCTTTTTTTTTAAACATCTACACAAATTTATAAATAAGTTTGAATGAAACTTATGAATAAGTTTTCAGGTTTTTTAAAAGCTAATAGGATTGCAGCTACATCTCATTTGAATAGAATATTTATTAGAGAACTTCGTTACATAAAATGTCTGTATTATTTTGTTTTATAAGCCTAATCCATCGAACAAGACCAAATTTACGTCACTCGTGATATTTGTCGCGGAATGGGTCCCTTTAAGTGATTAAGGGGCCCAAAATCGATGAGAATGTCAAAAAAAATCTTTAGGGTCAGGCGGGAAATTAATTTACTGAAACTCTGTGTGTGAATTGATTTGCCCAAAAGACAATAGAGGAAAATGGAGCGTACTGCAAAATCTCTTATTTTGCAATACGTCGCCTTATCAGGGATTTTGCACTCAAACTTGTAAATATTGCAATGCATAAAGAAAAAAAGTAATTTAAGAATAAATAAGGAGTAATTTATGCTGTAGGGTGCTTTAATTTTACAGTGAGTGTCATGTATAAAACCACTAAAAAAATTTCAGTTTTCCCTGCATTACACTCAACATTAAAGCAAATTATATAAATACCTGCAGTCAATTTATGTTTCATAATGTTCAGTAGTTAGTGGTTTGCCAAAAATGTATTACAAGAATGAAAATTTGCTTGACGGTGAGTGAATTTATTGTGTTTTTAGAAATTTTACATGCATTGAATATTGAAAGTGACATTTTTATTTAAAGTTGTAGCAAAATAAAATTATTATTATTTGTCATTAATTTTGCATAATTTGTAGGATTTATATACATTATTTAGGTGAAAAAATACTTGAGTTAATTGGGACATTTATAATAAATTATTTTCAATACTGAAATCTTTAAATGCGTTTATCTCAGTTTGCTGTTTTCGTGAACATACACCTACTTAAAATACTAAAACTCAAACAAATATGTATGAATTATTTTTAATTTTTTTGAACTTGTACACAAGAGTGTATTGAATAGAATTAAGGATGGAATTAGAAAAATATTAAAAACAATTTATTTAAAAAATTTTTTTTAATAATTAGAGTTTTTTGGAAAAAATGGCCGATTTTTCACTATTTTTTTTTTCCTAAACTAAAATACTTATGCAAAATCCGATCCCTAAAGTTATTAAGCATACATCAATACAGCTTACAAAAAAAATTCGATGCAAAAAAATAAAATCTTTAGGAGAAGAAGCATTTTGAAAAATGCCTTAAATCTTCGAAAAATTTAACAAAAATTTAATTTTTGGAAAAGTTTGAAGAAATTTTAAATTTTTTTTCTTCTAAATCTTTTTTCCTGAATAGTTTACATATAGTCATCACAAAAATATTTAATTTTATATCAAATTATAGAAAATAATTTTTGGGATACCAAGTCCCCTTAATGATAAAAGGTACAGGCCAAAGTTATTCCGGGAACTCTTTTGAACATAAACAATTTTAAAGTTGGAATTTTTAAATTGTTTGTTTTGCACCCACTCAGAATTTTCTGAATGTTCTGGTGGTAGTAACTGCCGTCCTGTTAGAACCAAGGAAAACCTCAACTTAATCATATAGATGAGTCCCATCGACAGTATTCTTCGTCCTTCTGGAAGGACCTTTTACGTCTGATTTTTAAGACGTTTTATATCAAAGTAGAAAGAAAAGGTCGTTTTATCTGTAGCATTCTTATTTTGCTCGTTTTTCTTAGAAGAGCGGGAGGCCCTGTGCAGTGGCACGCGTCTCAAATCCCTAAAGGCGACCCTGGAGACACCCCCAATCCATCGAAAAAATATACAATATCTGAATATTAGAACATATTCATGCTCGAACATGTATAAAAAATATATATAAAGGTCGAATTGATAACCTCTCTTCTTGGCGCGTTTGGCGATATGAACAAAAAATTTGAATTTGAATTAAAAAAAATTGTGTTTTTAAGAATAACTATTTATATACAAATCAAATACATGCAGTATACAAAATTTTAATATCAATTTTTATGTATTATAGTTCAAAGCATCTCAGAAAAAAATTGGGTGAAAAACTATAAATATTTTTAAAATAAACTTAGGGTTTAAAAAATTGTTAAAAGTTTAAATTTTGAAAAAAATACCAAAAGTTATAAAATTTTTGTGTGTTATCATCTTATATAAATTTAAATAATATACATTAAAATTTTTATTCATAAGTCAAAAATAAATAAAAAGTTTAGGTGGTAGCGTATCCCCTTAATTAAGCATTCCAGATAGTTAAATGTCGGATATTTGTTACAAAAGGTTACCAAGTGAAACATCCCCTATCCAACAAAAAAAATATTAAAATATCCGAATTAGAACAAATGTTATGCGCGAGCTTACATAAAAAATATAAAAAGGTCGAATTGATAACATCTCCCCTTGGCGCGTTTGACGGTATTGGTTGGCACGCTGAAGTCGGTTAAAATGGTTAAGTTTAAAAAGGAAAATATCCGACACAGATGAAAACATTTCACCAAAAATTCCAAAAATTGCCGTTTCGAACAACAATTTGAAAAATGGTTATGTATGGTCAAACGCATTTCAATTGTTCTACATTTTTTATATATATATATATATATATATTTTAAAAGTTCAAATGATTTTTGGAATTCTGCTAAAATACCAAAAGGTTTCTAAAGCACAGTTTAAGTACTGTATTGAAAGAGTCGTTATATCATGCCATGGTGTTGTAAGATATCACTATAAACACGTGGAAAAAAGGAAATAAGAATTCAAAGTAATAGATTTTATGTGGAGTCAGAACAAATAATATATCGTTTTTTTTTTTTTTTAAATGCAATTCTTTCCTGCAATTTTTTCTTGTATATGCCTCTTTAATCTCTTAAAAACAAGCTCAGGCGTCAAAGTAATTAACTTTTGAGCAAAATTTATTCTAGAAACTAGATCAACATTTAAAGCTATTCACATATTTTATATCTGAAAGTAATATAAAAGTAATTTTTAATTGAGTTAATTGATAAAGGATATTTTAGTCAAAGTATTTTGCACACGCATAACCAAATTGATTGTTAACTTGCAACTGGGATAAAAATTTACTCAAACTTTCTGTAACCAAATTTTTTTCAGGTAAAACCGTCTAGTCAAACTTCTGAAGATAATAGTGACAAGAAAGACGAATGTCCTACAACTCTTCCTACTACTGAATCCCAGGATAAAGAATGCGAAATGTCGAGTCAATCCACGGAGCCACTATCTCCAGGAATAAGCGGTAATATTTAATGATTATTTCTATATGGAAGTGCTATTGATATATATATATATATATATTTAATATACAATATGAGAGTATGTTCTTAAAAAGCAAAATGCCTTTTAATCAATTTCCCCTTTACTAAGCAAAATATAGGATCTGTATTTAGACGAAATAAATTTCACATGATACTGCCAATTTTTTTATATGTAAAATGAGTTCATTTCTCTTAAGTAAACTTTTTTACTATCAATTATATTGCTAAAAAAATACAAAGAGTAGAATTCACTATAAATATTTTTACTAAATTTGGGCTTAAAAAATTTGATGTTATATAAAAATATATTATTCTTTAATTATCAGGTCTTAGGCGGAGAGCAGAGTCGGTTTGCATTATTAATAAATGAAGGAAAATTATATAATTCTTATTTTAATATTCAAGTGTTGTAAAAAATAGAATATTGAATAAAAAAAACTTATTTATTTATTACAAATGTCTGGAATGATGAGATAAATACTATATTTTACTAAAAAAAATCTAACTACTAAAAAATTATCACTATCCTACGAATCCCTTTATTAAATAAAAGCACAATACCTTCGACTATTAAACATATACCATATATATATATATATATATATATATATATATATATATATATATATATATATATATATATATATATATATATATATATATATATATATATATAATATAATATATGTATATATATATTATTTGTTAGTAAAGTATTTGTTTAATGATATTTTTAGTGAAAAATGTCATAATTTAAATCCCAAGGAGTAAAAAAAGTTGAAGATGACAAAATATTTTAACTTCGCTGGATATAATATGTAAATGCCGAACCAAAATCTAGCCGTCAATAAAGTAGAAAAATAATTCATAAGTGTACTTAAAATAAAATATTTTTAAGTATAAGTTAAAACTATCAAAATGAAAATAAAATTCCAACCAAACTATCGACGTTATTGAGCGAGCCTTCTGTACACGTCTGCCAATGCATTTTTAAATGAACAATTTCGTTCCTCCGAATGGCAACGTCTGTCGCGAGTCATCTTAAATTTCCCTAGGCCGATCACTTCGCCCTTCGTATCTTAAAACTACGAGATGCGATTTCGGTTTTGTGCTGGCATTTGCCAGTAGGGATGTGAGATAAGTAAGTAATAAATCTATTATTATTATTATAAAATTCCGTATTGTATAGATTTTGTGTATTTTCATGCTCCGCTATGCTGTTCAGTTCTTGTCTCGTTCCTCCTCGTGATCTAGATTACCGGGAAGTATACAAGTGTAGATATTCAGCTCCATAATGGGCTAAGCCTAACATGTTTTGAATGAAAGTTATTTCTTTTTATTTTTGCCAAATAGTATTTTTTCGTGTGAAGTTTGGGGTGTAGTAGTTTCTTAAAAAAAATATTCGGGAAATAGGTATGCGTTAATTATGTATTGCTCACGTGATTGGCATCCAAAATCCTAGACCAATACGATTGGCCTGCGAAAACGTGTTCGCGTGCATAGGCCATTTTAGGTACGATCATTTTTGTTTCACACGCTAAAATGAAATAGTTTGTTTTGTTTATAAATTTCTATTATTCGTTAGTGTTTATTTTTGTTTACGATTCAAGCAGCTGATTAAAATATTCTTGATCGCCACTATTTATCGCGGTGCGCAATGCTCCAAAAGGCGTTTGCTGCCCCCAGGTATCGAGTACATGTTGGAATCGACAAAATTTTATATCGTCTTATAAACTCTCGCAATGTTGACGGAAACGTAAATCTTATATTTCTTTAATTTCAAGGTAATTCATTGTTTTTACTTATTTTAATCGATTTTTATTAATGTCGTAATTTTAATTACGATCATACCCTAATTAAAATTGTAATATTATCAGTTCATTTATTTAGTTTAAAATGTGAACGTTTGTCATTCTAAGACGGGCAGAAATGTATATGCTTAAAACTTACTTCTTATATAATCGTACTTTTTATTATAAATTACTTGTTATGGTACTTCCGTGCATAGCGATCTGGTGACCCTTTAAATGCGACATGGTGCTGTTTGTGTACAAAGTATTTGTTTATAAATCGTAGTCTTATTCGCCCAGGATAAAAGAATATGAAATTTTTGTATGAAACTGTGTTATCACTGGGGCTGATTTAATATATTTCAACTTTTATATTTTGAAATTCACTACCATATTGACCAAATGTTATTATTAATATTGCATTATTTTCATGTTGCACTTTGTGAATTTTAAAATGGTTTTAAATACTGTTGCTTTGCAATAACTTTGGTTGTATAATAAAACCAAAATATTAAAAGATGGAAATTCCATTAATTTTGTTAATTAAAAAATATTGATTAATAATTATATACAAAAAAATACTATGCATTGAAATACAAATAATGTATTGTCAATGTAGAATGCTAAAGGTACGAGTTCTCCTTAAATATTGGGTTGAAATGTACTCTACGTTTTCCCGAAATCTATATACCACCATGTTTGAAAACCTTGCGGGGGGAATAGATTTATTTGATTAGCAATTAAAAAGGATTTTATTGCCGAGAGGGACCATACAATGCATTTTCTTATTTTGTGGGTTATATGTACTGAACTTTGATTGGCAATACGGCAAATATTGCTTTTTCTGAAAAGTCGCAAAAATAATGCATTTTAACCTAATTTTTTATTTAATCTTCTCCTTTGCAAAATTAGTATTGAACTAATCTGTTTGGGCTGCTAAGATTATTGTACCATCTTTATTAATTAGCCGCCATATGTACAATTTTTCATTGCTTTGTACAGTTGTAGACATAATCCTAATACATAGTTCATGTTGCCTCTACGTTACTTTTCAAGAGAAAACACTGCTAACCAGTTTGGGACTGCAAAAAAAAAATTGCTAAAGTCTTTCACACCACTAAATTTTGTTCCTGCAGTTCTAATGCTATTCGATGATGCATGTTTAAGGTTTATACAGTTCACGGCAATTGAGCTTACAGTTTTGTTACACTGATTTTACTCACTTTTGCTTGTTTCAACATTGTTTACTCTGCACATTGATCTATGATTAATTTGTTGGTTTTATTTTATATGTAATAAGGGGAGAAGCTTTCACCATTTGCCAATGCCTAGATAACTGAACTCCGATTAATATCTGATTTTTTGACTTGATCTTGGAAAATTCGTTGACTGCCTACCTGCCAACTATTACAGATTGCGATACCTAACTATAGGGTTACAGAAAAATAATAATACAACTGTGCGTGTACAACTCAATTAATTTTAGTAAAAAGAAATTCATCAAGTCAGGAGAGCTTCGGCTTATGCGATGCATTAAAAATTTGAATATGAGAAAATGAATTCAAGTCAAACCGTGTGGATCACTTTTTGCGATCCGAGAAAGCACAAGTGTACCTTAAGATAAACGTCGTAACCAAAGATACGCTATTTGTAAAAAGAACTAAATAAAATGTATATATCGATAAATATTATTCATTAACAAAGATAGTTTTTCCTTGAGTGAAATCTATGCTAATAATTGAAAAAGTCATTAACATTGATTATATTTGTTTGTAGCATCCACACTGGCCACCTGTCCCTAATTTTTTAATTACTTGTTCGAATAGCAAAGAATGACTAGTTTTCAGGGATTGAAACTGCGGAAAATAAAGTGCATATGTTGGCGGTGCTCTGGTTCTATACATATTTTTATGTTAAACTACCAACTTGATTAAGATATTGAATAAACTTTATTTGCTACAAAATAAATTCTGAAACTAAAAAATCGAGGTTGCCGGTTTCCAGCAGTCACGCCACGCCCACAAAGCAGAATACATTACAAATATTAGATGATGAAAATATCTTTTATAAAAGCTGACCATTGCACTATCGTATTTCTTTGTCAGGCTTATTTCATAAAAGATATTTTATAGTGCAATACTGGCCTTAGTAAAAGGAAAGATTTTGTGTAACTGATGTCTAATATTGCCTTGTTGTAATCTAGCAATTGTAATATTTTGTTCATTTTCGTCCTTGTCTGCTAATGAGTTAAATTTGTATATGTGAGAAAAGGGTACTGTACTTAGACATAAAATGTTGCAAATGGAAGTTTGCTAATGTAGTCTAATGATTTTTCTCCTTATGTTTGCAGGCCATGTCTCAAACATCCATCCTGGCAGTTTCTGTAACCAAACAACTGCACAGTTATGCAGAACTGATAAAACTCTTAATTTAGACAGCTGTAAGTATTTTCTTCATCTTTGTTTTCTTTTTTATGTATTTGTTTCAAGGTGAAATCTATTTAATAAATATTACCAACTTTCAAATGTTTTTAACCGACTGAACAGCGCCTTAACCAAAATAATGTATGTTCGCGCAGGGTTTCAGATACTTGTCCAATGTTTTTTTTTTTTGTTGGATAGGGGATGTTTCACTTGAGAGCAATTTGAAAAAATATCCACCATTTGAAAATTTTGTCCGATTTCAAAAATTCTTTTTTTTTGTTAGATAGAGAAAAAATCACTTATGCAAAGTCTGCAAAAAAAAAAATCGGTTTTCCAGAAATGTCGATTAACCAGTTTTTTTTTAAAAAACAATTTATCCTATTTAACACTAGAACGACGGCAGTTTCGATATACCTATAACGACGGGATGGGTCAAATTGACCCAGAGTACAAAAATCCATGTTTAAGTTTTAAAAATATAATTTTTTTTTTCAGTAATTACAATTATATCATTGACAGTAATATTAAGAGTACAAAATAGAATGTTTAAATTATAAACCTTAAAAATAAACAAAAAATTATGTTTAAAAACTGTTTACAATATATTCAATTTGAACTTTTTTTAGGTATTTTATGATTGGTGTGTTCCATTACTTAAAAATTATTACCAGTAAAATGTTCATACATGTACTACACAAAGTTGCGGCAACTTCTTTTTACGTAATTTGTGAACTTGCCACGCATCGGAACAAATGTCAACTGTTTTGTTTACACACTTAGAAACTTGACATCGAACTCTGTTGCGTGCTACTGATGGTACTCCTGTACTTTCACTTATTTTCTGTAAATCTGAATTATTCCTTTTACGAGTAGACTCAATATAAAGGGTGGCGTAGCTCTTCAATAAGTTGTTGGATAAATTTTCGCCTCGAAAGATTTTTACAGATAACTCTTTTATACAAAATCCAGGAATTTATTCAAGCAAAGTCTAGAACATTGTAGAAGACAGGCGTGGCCACCTTTTTGATGCTGCCTGCACCAAGTATTTTCATGCATTTGATCAGAAACATCTACACTGAATTTTGTAGAATTGTAAAACGATATTGTCAATGGGATTTTTTTGGGCCCATTATCGTCAACGTCAATTGTGGGGTGAAATGAGCTGAGTAACATGACATTCTTATTCTTTGTACTTTGGTAAACTGTCTTAGTAGTTGTATTATCATTATGTTTCAGTAACAATTTTTCGTACAATGATGTCTTCATTTTTTTTTCACTAATTCAGTCAAAAAATTTCGGTTCCTCCTTACAGTACCTATCAAACTGGTGTTCTTTGCTTTTAGCTTTTCCGATAGTTTCAGTGTCGTGAAAAAGTTATCAGTAGTGACGTTTCTTTTTTTGTTTTCAAAAGGTTTCACTAAACGTAAAATGACGTGTTTGGTGAGTACCAGATTTGCAAGACGATGCTCATCTTTACCTAAATATGGAAAGCTATTTATTACGAAGCACGTTATGTACGAAACCTTGATGTCGTGGTTGTTTGCACTAGAAACGTTTTCATTGCTACTACATGCAACATGTAATTCGCAAGAATCAGATAAATTGTCATCATTATCTGAAGATAGATATACTTTCAGTATTTGAAGCCACAAATTCTTCATCACTAGAAGCAAACTCTTCATTTCAACAGTTTTCGGATTAATTTTCCGACAACTGTTGAAAGTATTCTAATGCTTTGCTAACAGTAAGTTTCCGAAACATTTTACTCAAGTTTTATCCTATATGTACTTATTCAAATGAAGTCCTATCTCCGTAAGGAAAATAAATGTCATCTGCGCTTTTTCTTATATAAAAACAGTTTGAACGAGTCAAAATCCAATATTGTTCGACCAGTGACATTAAATATCTAGGTGAAGGTCACTCACCCCCTGGACGAGTCAAGCCGAATACGCCCGATATGGGTGCAATGTGTTTTAGTTTCATAAATCGTTGTTTGGTTTCTGTATAGGAGAAGGGTGTTTGGGTCAAAATGACCCATTCAGTCGTTCTAGGTATAAGTGTTAAAAACACCAACTATAATAACTGCCTGCCGAATAATATTTTCCTAGGCTGTTATAAGCATGATTTTAGGAAAAGTCAAGGAATTTCATATAATTCTGCTTGTAAGTTTTTGAGAAAAACGGAAACGACATTGGATTTGGGTCAAATTGACCCACTTCGTCGTTCTAGTGTTAAAAAATATTTTCATTGTTTAACAGAAGGTTGTACAACAATGACATTTCATTTAAACAGCATTGATGGGATCGTTTTACACTATACATTGTTGAGAAGATTCTACTTGAATTTCTTGGTGAATAATAATAGGGAGCGAAGAGCCCCTTGCTAAATTAAAAACTAAAAAGGGGAAAATAAAATAATCTTTCTTTTAAAAAAAACTTTAAGAAAAATGCGCTAAAAAGTAAAAAATAATTTTTAATATTACAAACGCATTGAAAAAACTTAGTTATTTAATGTCAATTTTATATTTGTTACGACTTTTTGAAGTTGTTGCCAATTTACAAAAATAAAAACCCAATACTTGGCTCCGATTTCAAACAGTTGTAATTTGTATAAAATAGATATTAAAATAATTCAAATTTTTCAAGGCATTAGTAAATAAATTATTTTTAATGCATTTTTCAAGTCTGTTTTTTTTTTTTTAAATATTATTTTATTTTGCATACTTTGTATAATTTTCATTTTATTAACTAACTATGTTGGGATGTTGCTAATTTCATGAATTTTAATGTCCATTTTTATTTAAGGTAAGATATATAATAAAAATGAGAAACCCTTTTGTGTTTCAGGTGACAGAAATTCTAAGGTTCAAGTAGTATTTCCAGATATGGACGAGTCAACTGGAATTGCTACTTCCTCGCCCACTGATGCTGCTAGCAGCAATGCCAGCTCAAATCCTGTCCCCCCAGAAACTTTAACTTACCAACTCTCACCAAACCCCATAGAAATTTACCCAAGTAACCCAGAACACATGGAAGGTAATTATGAAGTTATTTCTCAAGAAGGTTTCTTTAAACATTTTACAGGATGCTTTGCATGTAAATTAGCGTTTGCATTTATAAGTTGGGCATATTACTAGTTGGAATTATTTCTGTGGTTTGAAGCTCAGCCTTATTGCGAAAATCGTGGATTTGAAGGTTTAGAGAAACCTGAAGACATTGGTTTCTATTTCATTTAGAAGTTTAAAATTAATATATTCAAAATAGGTTTTTTTTTATGATAAAATTTCATTTGTCATTGTTCCAAGTTTAAACCCTCTTTTAATTAAATAATTTTGTTTTTCCGTTTTCTTTTTGCCCCTGGACCGCTGAAAAATATACAAAAAATCTTATGCCTATTTAATTAAAACTGTTGTGTAGCATATATGCAACATGTGTAATTGCTAAAATAATTTTCAAAGTATGAAAATATTTAATACAATCTACATACCTCTGGTATTAGCTAGGAGTTTTTGTAGAGCTAGATTATACTTATAAATAATAAAACAATCTTGGGAATACTTCACTGTCACGAGCTAGTTTTAGAACAACAGACCTTGAAGCAACATTGCCTTTATCACAATCATTTTTATAAGGATAAAAGGACCTAGTGGCCGTTATAAGAACTAGGCACAATGGTTCCCTATGTGACATTACTATAATATTTAACGTATAACTCAATAGATGCAGCTTCACAGTCATTTTAAAGTTGTGTAGCATATATGCTACACTATGCACAATAGTTTTTTGTGTTTATTTAACTTCAAATAAACTTTTATAATATTATACAAAATGTATGAAATTGTACAGGTTTGATTTTTTAAATGTTAGGAGATATGCTATATCATTAAGATCTTGATTAGTGATGCAACAGATGTCATTTTGGTCGGATACCTGGCAGGAAGATCAACCTGTTATCTGGGGGCAGTATATATATATTTTAGATCTATTTAATTTTTTTTTTCTTTAAATAATTCCGATAACATTATTTTCTTTATGATATTAAATTTCAGTACCCATATTTTAATTTGACAAATTAAAACTTCCATATTAGCATTGATGTAAGAAAAATACAGCATTCTTCTGAATACCTTAAAATGAATCGCATAATCAAAGGTTTTACCAAACAGTGATAGTTTTTGGGATTGTTTTCAAGAAGTTCAAATTACGGAAAAAATATTATTCTTCACCAGCTAGCAGTATATAGACTATTTTCAGAGGCATGGTTAATTTAAGAAAAGAAAACTTGTCAAATTCTACCAAAAAAAATGCAGAATAATTATTGCATTACTTCTCATTATAAAAATTTCAGGGTGCAAAATTTAGAAAAATGTACACTAGACTTATGGTTTGGCAGTGATTTAAAAGTACTAGACCTTGAACTATTTTACTATACCCAGAATTTTTTTTCTTTCCAAATTTAAAACTTGTGTATAATCAAGTCTTATTTTCGTACATGGAAAATTCTGTCAAAACGACAAATCATCGGCTTGAAATAATTCAAGGAGATAAGGATAGGCATCAGTTGTGTGCAGCAAGGGAAGGGCGACCTGCTCAGCACCCCTTTTTTTATTTTGAAAATTGTCACCCTGCCATTTTTTACATGATTTACTGTCCTGTTTGCCATTTCCTAAAGAAAACATTGTTCTTTTACTTTGCAACAGACTGTTTTTCTTCCTTTGAGAACGAAATCTTCGTTAATTGAGTTGACGAATAAGTGACAACAAGTATTTGGTATCATTAGCTAACCAGAATGCCAATTTTAACAAAAATCGATATTGATTCCTCTCTCAAAGTACCTCTTTTTACAAAATAGTGCCCTGTCCCTTTTTAATTATAGTGTATAGTTATTATGCTTTCCCATTGCAAATAACTTAACAAATCTAATAAGTAGTTTAATTCATAAAAATTATTGCTCCTCTCTTTTCATTGATTATTTTTCTTAGTAATTTTGTATAGCTGTAATTATAGTTTATAAAATTACAAAGATTCTTTTTATTTGCACTTTTTTCTGCTAAATATAAGATATACTGTTCTTCTGAAATTGTATTAAGTATATTTTTCGTGTTTTATTTAAAGCTTGTTACACATTGCCTAGAGCCTATATTGAAATGTAGGTGTAGAAGTGATGTAAAATAAAATAGATGCTTTCGCTAACACCATTCTATATTGGATGGAGTTTGATAGTACGTTATCTAACACTTGAATGTAAAATGTTATAATCCCATTACTTCACTAGTATTGTAAGTGGTCTGAAAGTGCTAATTTAATGCTTTTACTCTGAAATTGTATAAGTTTCTTTTATTTAGTGCTTGTTACACATTGCCTAGAGCCTATATTTACATATTAAAATATAGGTGTAGAAGTGATGTAAAATAAAATAGATGCTTTCGCTAACGCCATTCTATATTGAATGAAGTTTGATAGTAAGTATTCTAACACAGGGTGGCAATATAACCAGGAAATCAGAGAATTATTGTAGACAATTTTAATTCTGGAAAAATCTGGGCATTTTTTAAATTTGGACCATAAAACGGCAATTATCGTCTGATATACCCTCCTTAAAAGTCCTTTTTGTTACTTGAAGTACTTAAAAGTAAATTTTTTCAGAATATGGTCCCTTTTTCCCTTACTTTAGCAAAATTATTTCCCCCCCTCCGTTTATACCTATGATAACACATTTCTGTCCCTTTTCCCTCCCCTATTTAACCAAAGATTAATTATTTTTATTTTGTAATGGCCATCACAAAAATACCCATTCACGTTCGTATTTATGATGATTCTGCTAATAGGGTGTAGCAATTTTCGAAATATCATTAAACTAGGAGCAGGCTTGCTGTTTTTGTCTTTACAAATGTAATTAATCACATTGATGTAGAATGTAGGTCTATGTGTAAACAATTTCTGTCCTTCCAGGACCACCGGATCTCGGTTATGCATTGTATCAAAAACAAAATGTAAATGAAGACCTTGTTTAGGGGAAGAATGATAAATAGCAGTTGCAAGTGTAAATTGTAATTATATATATTCCCAGTATCTCACATTGTAATTAGAAAAATACTATTCGATTTACATTTTATTTGTAAAATAAGACATCTTCTGCAGTAACTCGAATCCTTGCTAAATTTTAATTCGGACCATTTCTTCAAAAATTTGGTTTGAATAATGCTTGAAATAGTAGAATGCTATAGTTCAAAAGAAAACTCAAATTAAACATTTTTTTTCCTTCAAATTTTTAGTAGAGGTTTGGAATAACGAGTGAAAGGAGTCGAAACGATTCAGCATGTGTGTTCTTAAACAGTTTTATTGTTGCAACAAAACGTATGTGCTGTCCGTTTTATGTTCATTCTCTGATTTATATGATATATATCAATTTCTGCCAAAAGTAACAAACAGCTTATAATACATTCAATCATGGAAAAAATATGTACCCATTTATTTAAAACGACTTGCGAAGAATTATACTCAATGCAAGACCATCTCAATACATGCAGCCATAGAAGAGTTTCAAATGGAATAGATGTTTTAAAATTTAATGAGGATTTAAATTTTGTAGGTCCCTTTTTGGTCGTTTTTTAAGATGTTTGGTCCCTTTTTCCCTAGGGACATATGTAAAAAGTGTTGCGAGCCCTGTATATATATTTTTATTGTAAACAACATGTGAGAGGCTAATACATATGGGATATATTGAAGATTGAGATAGGAAATATTAAGCATATAAAACATTTTAAATTATATACAAAAGAAATAATTTGAAAAAACTTGCTTATTTGCATTTTCTGCTTCCAGAGAGCATGTTTAATTAATATAATGCCTGTAGCAATTGCATAATTTGTGTTGTATCCATAAATTATTCTTTTAACTGTCAATAAGTATTATAATTTTTCATTTATAATGCAATATATTTCTAGTATTATCGTAGCGTGGATACTTTGTTTCTATAAGAAGCATGCATTGCAACATTTCGTAATGTAATTGTAAAATCAGGGAACTTTTTTTTCCAGAATGTTGTTGCCACCCTGTAACAGTTTAATGTAAAATGTTATAATCCTATACTTCACTAGTATTGTAAGTGGTCTGAAAAAAGAATTGGTTATGCAAATTTAATGTTTTTACTCTAAAATTGTATGAAATTTGTTTTATTTAATGCTTGTTACACATTGCCTAGAGCCTATATTTACATATTAAAATATAGGTGTAGAAGTGATGTAAAATAAAATAGATGCTTTCGCTAACACCATTCTATATTGAATGGAGTTTGATAGTAGGTTTTCTAACAGTTTTATATAAATTGCTATAATCCCTTTACTTCATGCAAGTATTGTTGTAGTTTAAAAAAGAAAAATGCTGTACACAGTGGCGTAGGAACTTCTTTTTTTTAGGGGGGGCTGAATTTTTTTTTCAATATATATATTGTTATACAATATAAAATAGTACGGAGTTGCGAGCTATTAAACAATTAAAAAACAATCAATGCTTTAAATTTTTACAAACAAGTGTTAACTTGTTAAATGTTTTAACTTGTATCCGTTTTTGTTTGGACAGCTTTAGAATATAAAGTAACCAGAAAAAAGTTAATAGTAATTTCAAATGTCCGTATTGTACTCTAAAATATGAATTTTTTCAGATTTGAGGAATTCGTCTCTATTTAACTTTCTTTAACAAAACGTAATTTTCTAAAAGAAGAAATTTCATCTATATAAGCTGTTTATAAAATTGTGCATGAACCTGATGGTTTTATTATTTCGAAGGGAATAAATTATGGGAAATATGATTATAATTTATGAAATGTCCATAAATAATATTTTTTTTATTTAAAAACATATTTTTTACATTATTCTTAAAATTACTCTTTAAAGCTTTAGCGTTAACAAAACTTAACATCATTATAATTAGAGTTACTGCCAATTGATAAGCATAATTACAAAACATTTATCGTTAGAAAAGATTGTATTACTTTTAATTGACTTTTAGAATATAGAAAAAATTACTTAACTGACAAAACAGAGGAATATGCTGACAGAAGAAATCAACTACCATTCGTTTGTAAAAAGAAATGCTTCCTAAGATTGCTGTCTTTACACTAAAAAAAGAAACTGTAATGTGGTTGTAGGGAGGAAGCAGCCCTTCCATGACTTCGACCCCTAGGGGCAAGTTTCAGAAAAGCCTATATAGAAAACTGTCTACACACATGGGTCATTCACAATGGGGGGATCATCATTCAGCTAAAATCGACTATAAGGGTGAGAGACAGTAAATTACAAACAAATGGGGACGAACTATACAATTCCCAGCTTTGGTCGCCATTCACATGTCTTGAAGATGAGCGTATACTAACTAGATGGCGGTACATAGCTGTAGGCATTTTGCAAACGAAGTACAGCTGTTGACGACAAACAGGTAAATTTCAGGTGTTTCTCACAAAAGGTGACATATGACTAATGATATGTACAAGTCGTCTTCGATTGGAAACAGTTGAGAAAGAAACTCATTGTCCTCTTGTACCTTTCAAAGCAAATTCCTTCCACTTTAAAACACGTTTAGAATAAATAAGAGGCTGTACAGGACATAATTTCAGTATGTGTCTAGTCCACTTATTATGTCATCAATTTTCACAACATCCAAGAATTAAAGTTTACATTATTTTCACTAAGTTATTTAAATATCTGCTTGAAGTTCCAAAATGTATAAAGTTTCAATTGTTTTACAAACTTTTTTAAAATTTGTTTCAGAAATGGCAACAAACGAAAGGATGGATCTTCCTACTTTAAAGGCTCTCTTACGACGACAGCTGGAATATTATTTTTCTAGGTAATTTTTTATACAAATTATTTATATAAACTGGTGTTTTAAGCTATTTAAACATTGAATGCGAGAAATGAAATGTAACTTATTAAGTAAAATTTTCCTTTTAGCGAAAATTTGTCCACCGATGAGTATCTTCAATCTCAGATGGATGCTGATCGTTTTGTTGCAATAAGCACTGTTGCCAAGTTCAACCAAGTTAGGCGCCTTACTGATGATTATAACTTAGTGGTTGAGGTACTCAGAGGTAAGTAAACAACATTGTTTATTTTCACTTCAATGTCTATCTAATCTTCTACTAAAAGTATTTTTTCAATCGTTCCATATTGAAAAGTGTATTTCAGTTGTAGTTTCTTTACAAAGTTGTCGGGTCCTCTGGCTGATCGTTATTGTATTTTTTCCTGATTTAGTTAGTGGTTATGGCTCATCAGATGGTTAAAAAGCATCTTAAATACAGTGCTTGATTTCTCTAATAATAAATCTTATTATGTCTAAATAGTTATCTGCTTGTTTGATATATTACAAAACTTTTAAACCTGCAGGCAGTAGGTACTTGGAAAGTCGATATTGTTAAAGGGGTGTGGTACTGAAATTGTAATCTTTTTTTTTTCTTCTCACAGAATCGGCAGTTGTCCAAGTTGATGAAGCTGGTGAAAAAGTTCGTCCAAGCCCTCGGTCACGTGTTCTTATCTTGCGAGAGATTCCTGAATCAACACCTATGAAGGTATTAATATATTATAGTTATTTCATTAAAAAGTTATGACTATTAAAAATTTAGTTTCACGTTGGATTTTGTTTTATAAATGAAATATTATTTTGTCCTCAGGAAATTGAAGAGCTGTTCAGTGGCGAGACGTGTCCGAAGTTTTTAAGATGTGAATTTGCGCATAATAACAGCTGGTATGTCTTATTTGAAACTGATGAAGACACTGCTAAAGCTTATCAATACTTAAGGGAAGAAGCCAAGACTTTTCGTGGTAAACCTGTTATGGTAAGAATTTGTTTTTGTACAAAATATATACATTATTTACTAGTATTCTACAAAATCAATATCAATGATGTACTTTGCATATTGCTGGCGTAGAATTAATCGATTGGATGTTGTACTTGTCTTGTGGCCATGGTCCAAAAGTACGAAGCAGTGTTTCTTAGAATAGACCCTGAATGGCTGCCAGGCTCTTGTGCGACGTTAATTAACCAACTATTAAAACATTGAAAAGAAATTATGTGAGTTTTTCTTACTTTAACATGGTTTCTTAACAACCATGTTCGATGTTTTCATTCTAAACGTGCCAAGAAGTGCTCGTTATACTTGACTTTGGATTTTGTCACCAAGCAGATTAGAATACTAAATATGTGGTTTAATTGTAGCCGGTTTTCATCTGCCGACGGATGAAACTTTTATTCAATTTTTTGGATGTTGTTGATACACAGAGAGGCTGACAAAAAACACATTTGTTTGTTGCCTGGAATTTTTTTTACTGGTTTTGACTATTGCTATTCTAATTTCAAATATGAAAACAGTTTTTCTCTATCAACTCTACTTTTTAAGATTTGTCGATGCTAAGAATAATGTAACATGCGGATGTAAATAATGTGATATTTCAAAAAGTAGTGCGAATGGAAAAATCTGTTTTCAAGTTCGAAACCAGCACACCAAATATAGTCAAAGCCATTGAAAATATTCCAGGCAACAAATAATGTGCTGGCCTGTGCTAGTAATTAAAAGGGCTGTCTGCCAAGTGGTACAAGTTACAAAGTTTGGAAAATGAACTTTCCTTCCTAGTGTTCACATAGATTTTAAAAAAGGCAGGGCGCATGCACTTACAAAAAATAGCAGGGCGCAGTGCCCTTTGATCACTAACCTTTCCATTGCTAGGCAGCCAACTCGCCAAATTGGTTGTTTTGCTTTTATGAAAATTTTGGCATGCATTTAAATTTTCTTTCCTTCCTCATAGGCACGTTTAAAAGCTAAAGCTGTGACTTCAGCTCCATATACCACTTATAAGAATGGTGCAAGTAATATTCAAGAGCCGGACTCTTATAATGGTCAAAATGTTAATCAACAGCAGCAGCAGCAACAAACACCTCTACAGTACACATATACTAATGTTCCAAGTGATAGTTACAATAACCAACAGGTGTGTACCATTCCTACTACAAATTATGTCTTAAAATATTTTATTTATATTTGTTATTAAATGTATTTTAATATAATTATGCTACATTTTATTGTTTCTAGGCTCTTCCACCCTTTTATCCTCCAACTATGCTACAAGCTTGGGCACCAACTACCCCAGCATGTGTTGATTTAGGAACTGTAAGTAATTTATGAGTGAAATTAGCTTTGGTCATCAGTGATGTGTTAACTTTATTGTCAGTAAAAAAAATTATTGTACCTTGCCATAACGTTAAACAATTCTTTGGTAATTTCAGGTTCTGTCTGTGAATGGCCTTTCACCCCAGGCAGCTTTCAGGCCTCTCAATAACAATACAAATAGACATAATTACACATCCAGGGAAAGGTAATTCTTTTTTTTTTTAATATTGTATACTTTTCTAGGTTATTATTTACATGCATTATATTTTCTAGCTTCAATATAAATACATGAAAAAATAATTTAATACCACATGTAATTCTTTGTCTGGAGTTTTTTTTAATTCTTTTTGGAAAAGTCACGGAGTTTTGATCAAAATATTGAAGGAGAGGGGTCTTAAAAATGATTTCTGTCTTAAAAGTTCAAAATATTTACTCAATCTATTTTAATTACAGATTTAAGTCTGTTGAATTATGGCTTTATTGTAAAAATAGAATTGAGTCCTGCTTTTTATGGAGTATTCTGAATCTTTTACTTGTTAGCAAATATTTACATGTATTCGCCATTAACTACAGTATGATATGAGATATCGTAACTTCATATAAAAGCTGGAAGTGTATTTATGGACAATGATATGCATGCAATAGTTCATCTTTTACATAAATGTTAACCATACTATTCTTTTGTTGGCATAAAATGTAATTTAATCATTTCCAGGCCAGTAAAAGCTTACACTCCACAGAATTATAATTTTTCACGTAGTGAGCAGAGCAGGTATTACAACAGGGGACAGTCCACGTCGTACCTCCAGAGGCAGCAATTGCACCAGCAGGCCGCTTCCTTCCCGAACATAGTGAACACCAACAACTGCACCTTCGACTACATGCCCTACACAACCTCCCGCTCTAGGAACCTTCACAATTTCGGGGTGGATATGAACTTCTTTACTGCCCCTAACCTGTACTACAGCAAGCTGCCGCTGCAGTACCCCGCCCATGCGTCACAGGCAAGACACAATCCAGTCCTTGTGCCAAGAAGCCAGGTGGGACTAGGTGCAATAAACTGTCAAGACCAAAGCTACCTGGCCGTGGGGAACAGTCCGCTGGCCTACTCGAAAGATTCGGGTATTGCGGCTGTGACTGGTGTGAAGCAAGGTGGGGATTCGCAAGTAAAGGAGAACTGGGCTCCAAACCAAAGGTGGGTTAATGTGTATTTTTTTATTTCCTGATTTACTTTAAAAAAAATTTGAGTTGATGCTTTTTGTTACGTTCTTGTTCATTAGAACCGATTTGCTTGAATTTAGTTACATCTATTGTGTTAAGTGGGATTAATAATTGATTGTTAATGATTCACAAACTTTTTTTTTTTGGAACGATAATTACTTTAAATAAAAATTATTATTTTTAATCTATGTATGGCTTTATAATTTATATGAATATACTTGGGATAGTTTTACATCCACTGAAGCTGAGTATTGAGCTTTGAAGAAATACTTATCAGGGAAATATCGCTTTTAATTGATTAGAAATGAAAGACAGTTTTTATGTAATAAAACCCCAATTTTTTAAAAAATAAGTATTTTTTAATGTTCGAGATTCTGATTCAATGAATGTAATATTCATGTGAAATTCAAAAAGAAATTAGCATTATACTGTCTACCAAACTTAAAAAATAAATATTAATTACATTTGTTTCAAGAGCTAATCTAAAAATCATGTATACTTCACAAGGTTTAAATTATTTTTCTCATGTTGCTATAATTAGCCCTTATTTGGTGCAGTTGTAGTTTGGATTTCTTGTTGATTGTTTTTAAGCAATTTTGTGACTTTTTTCATGAAATCTGATTTTCTTAAATGACTGATTTCAGCTAATTTTTGTGATCATATGTCAGTTTTAAAGTTATCTTGTATGATAGTCCACCCCATTAAAGTTGTTGTGGATTTTTTTAGGCAGCAGCGTGGAAAACGGTGGTGGAAGGAGAACGGATCTTCAACATCTTCTAGGAATGTATGTACAGTGTTTATATAGCCTTTAAAATGCTTTGTATACATTTTAGTTTGGATAAAACAAAATTATTAATTTAACAATTTGAACAGTTTAAGGAAATCTTCAACTACCAATTTGTTAAGTGAACATCCATATTTGTTGTGTGCAGGTTAATGATTTCAATGTGTTGCATGGTTCGCACGGTCCTTAAAAGTCCTTAAGAACTACTTAATTTAGGTGGGCCCTTAATTAAGGGCCCTTAAAGTCCTTAATTTTCAACTGAGGTCCTTATTTTTTGTCCCTCATGATTTTCTTTAATAATTCACAAGGGTGGTACTTTTGTGTGTCTAACTCGAAATTCCAGGGATTTAAAATTTTCGGTACCCCGTTGTATTAAAAATATCGGAATGTAGAATTCCGGATTTTACTTTGAAAGTTATGCGAAAGTGTAAATCGGCAAAAAGAGAAAGGCATGAATAGATGAATTCAGCATCAGAAAAAGTAAACTTTTGATCCCTTTTGTCCGATTTTTTAGTCAATGATATTTCATCATATGGACACTTCATTGTTAGAAATCTCAGCTCGTTTTTGTTGTTTTGTGAAGAATCGATATTCATTCTAGAAAAACGGAGAATTTCACAAGAATGTGGCATCTTCAACATTTAGAAATATTTGCGATCTTCGTCAAACGGGGAATATCACTCGAAAGTTGAGATGGTTATAACTCTAATTTCTGTTGTTGAATGCAACTTCCAAATGGCGCATTTTTGAGAATTTTTTTCATTCATGAAAATCTTGAAGTTGTAGAAATTCACGAAACGCGATCTGCTGGGATCTCTATTGAAAGACTTACAATCCTTTTGTATCTGATAAATAAATGCTTATGTTTCACTACTACCTATTTTATCATGATTTAATTTGCGCTACTTAACAAAATTGCATTAAATTTTTCGGAAATATAATTTATTTTACGAAATTGAAGTTTAGAATATTTGAGTATTGAGTTATTTTGAGTATTAAAAATGTTTTTGTTTTTTAAAGCTTTTTTCTTTGACTGGCATTAAAATATTCTAATGTGTTTATATTTTGTTTAAAGTTTTATAAATTTTATTACATTCAGTTTATTTTTATTTGACCCCCCCCCCCCCTAAAATATAATTTTTTTTTTTCAGTTTTTTAAATTTCTTATTAAACTAGTTTTTAAGGGAATAACTTGGTGGGGGTATATTGGATGTTGAGTGGTGCATAGAGATTTTGATCGTTTAGAAAATTTTCAACTCAATGCACATTGCACTTTTATTTCTCATTACTCTTGACTTGGAGATTTCTTTGGAATCATTGGATTTTTTTTCAGGGTACATTGCAATTTTGTTAAGTAATTAATTTTGTTATTTGGGGTTAATTGTGATCTATGGCACATTAAACTTTCACTTTTAGTAATTCTCACTGGATTTGCAATGAGGGCTATTACTCTTTGGGTACATTGGTATTCTACTATTCTGTGCACTTGAAAAACATTTGCCTTTATATATTGAAAATACATTTTTAGAATGCATTGTTTTCGGATTTTAGGGCACATTAGCCTTTTTAATTTTATTTTTTCAATGGATATTTGAATTAAAATAGATAATAGATGTAAATTAAAATATATTTTTGGGGTTAAATTTTTCCTATGGTGATGCATTAAATTTTTATGCTGAGAATACATTGAATTTTTTTGGGGTGTATTTAAATATTATACTAGAAGTAGATTATAATTTTGAAATTAAAGGTACTTTTGAATCATTGATCTTAAGATTCATTATTAGGGTACATTGAACTTGGGTTTTAATGTGAGGACAATGTATAAAAAATAATTTTTGGCTGCACTGAAATCTCAGGATACTTAAAATCGATTGCATACATTTGAAGGACATTATACTTTTAGAAATTCATTGTAATTTTGATCTTAAATGTAGGTCGAAGTAATTCAATCGTATTGTACTTAGTAGTACTATTATTTTTAGAGCATAACATTGGAAATTCAATGTTGGTTTATATTGGGTTGTTTTCGCAGGTGGTTCATATGCGGTTTTTGCTTTATTTTTTTTAAAACCTACAATCTTGTTCAAGCATAAACTTTTTATTATTCATATTAACCCCTCTGATTTTATAATTTATTTTATTGTTTAACGTTGCTTTGATGGTAATTCTATATCCACTATTGTTAAAAAATATAAGAGGTCCTTAAAAAGTATCAAAAGGTCCTTAAAAAGTCCTTAAGAACTACTTAATTTTTACTTTGGAAAATTTGTATGAACCATGTGTTGGCATTTATAATTATAACAATAAGTGTACAATATCTAGAATGCTCATTGACTATCTTGAAAATTAAATATATTTATTCTCTTTCATAATACAACTGAGCAAATTTATTTATTATTAATATTTGAGGCACAACAAATAGCAAGTTAGATTAACTTTACGTTAACCCTAATTGTGTTCATGTATCTAAAACTCAGCATTAAAAAAATTTGTATTCTTATAAATTTGTAAGTAATAAACATGTAAGTTTTCTCTGGTGTTCTGAAATTGTATAAAGTATATTTTTAGCGTTATATTTCTTACTTGTTACACATTACCTAGAGCCTATATTTACATATTAAAATATAGGTGTAGAAGTGATGTAAAATAAAATAGATGCTTTCGCTAACACCATTCTATATTGGATGGAGTTTGATAGTACGTTATCTAACAATTTATTTTTAAATGTTACAATCCCATTACTTCATGCAAGTATTATAAGTGCTCTGTCGAAGCATTTGGTCCTGCAAATTTAATGCTTTTACTCTGAAATGGTTTAATGTTTGTTACACATTGCCTAGAGCCTATATTTACATATTAAAATGTAGGTGTAGAAGTGATGTAAAATAAAATGATGCTTTCGCTAACACCATTCTATATTGAATGAAGTTTGATGGTAAGTTTTCTAACAATTTAATATAATATTTTTTCCGTCATGCAAGAGTGTTGTGGGGGTAGTTAAACTATAGAGAAATATTTTATGAAACTATTATACAGATTATGTTTACAAATATATAGTTTTAATTTTTTTAATTATTTTTATTAGTATTCTGAAAGTGCAAACAGCTCATTTAAGTCAGTGAGTGAAAATGAAGTTAAACCTGAATCGCCTAAGTTTGACTTGGAGACTACATCCTTTCCTCCCTTGCCTGGCTGTATGGTGGTATGTTTATTTTAAGTCCTTAAGAGATGTTTGAACTTCCAAATAATTTGATAATTCTTGAAAATCAAAACAAATGAATATATAAAGTATTTTTGTGTCTCATATCTGTCAACTTGTCTGAATGATTTTTTTCTTATTTTCTTTCAGGACCCTGACATAGATGTTGATGTGTATGAAAGCAGATTGTCTGATATTGTAAAAGGAACTGTTAGACCAACAACAAGAGACACCAAAACGCAGACAGCCGAGTCCGCTCTTGTGTGTTCCACTAAAGATAGTTCCACTATAACAGTTGAAGACACTGCAGTCCCTTCAGATGGTGCCTTTACTCCACCTGCATCTCCAGAAGTGTAAGAATTCTTTTTTCAAAAGTATTAAACAATATACACACATTAAATATCGTTAAACAGGGTGTCCATCAACAGTCTGAGATATCAGCAGGTCTGGAAAAATCAGCTTCTTTTTTTTGTGAAGTATTGAAATGACAATTTTCATTACTAAGTTGAAACAAGAATGAAAAACTAATATTTTCTCTTTACATCTCGCCAAATTGCCAGTTTTTCAAACAGGCAGAACCAATTAGCTTCCATCTGCAAATACTCTGCCTTTTTGTTAATGATTTACTTAATGATATTCGGGGCATATTTCAGGTTACCAGTTTAATTTTATAAAATGGTTATCTTTACTGTTGCACTGAGAAAGTGGATGTTATGGAAGATTAAGGTAATTTCAAATTACTGCCTCCTTTCCGGACATCCTGCAGGGTGTCCTAAAAAAAAAAAAAAAAATTGAACATTCTGGAAATATCGGGGATTTTGAGATTTTTTTGAAAAAATCAAGGAATTGATATAAAAATATATTTTTAACTTGATTTCTGGCTGTGAAACATTGTTGATTGGTTGCAAATATTCAAATACTTTTTTAATGCACTCAAAAAGAGAGATTGCATATAAAAGTCTCTTTCAAGGTCGTAGAAACCGTACCAAAATGTTGATGTTTCTAAAATTTAACAAACCAATTAGCTATAAATAACTATGTTCTTGCCCGCCCACTCAATTTATTTTAAAAATAGATCTTTCAAATGTTTAAAACTAAGTTCCTAGTGAAATTCAAATTTCTTTTGAACATCCCTAAAATGATTTTTTTTTCTGTTAAACTTGACGAAACTGTTTTTGCCTCTATTATTTTTTGGGTACATTTTAGATGTTAGGAAATATATTTTGTGTACTGTATATCTTCTCTCTCTCTTTTTTTTTTGTAGCTGTATATCTTAAGATACTGGATTAGATGTAATAAATTAGTTTTATTATTAAGAATAGGGGATGTATTGGGTTTCTACTTTTTGAGTATATTGGATTTCTTTAATATTGAAGTTACTTTAATCTTAAAGTACTATCATTAATAATCTAAGAAATATATTGCACTTACTTGGACTTTTATGATTTTTAAGTAGCATTTTGAATTATTGGTTTACTCAGGAATTTTGAATTTGGGTACATTAAATTTTTATGAATTGATTTTTACTTATATATTAAAAATATATTTTTGGGAAATAATAAGATATCAAACCATATCTTGCATAATAATACATTTTTTAAATATTGCTGTAAAAAAAGTACGTCTTGCAGGTAAATTCAAAATGCTTTCCCTGTGGATACCCTGCCGTGTTAAATGTTGCACTGCAATTTGTATCACTCTCTTAAACATGAAAAGAATTCATTTAAAACTTTAAGAAAATAAGTGGTTATACCTTTTTCAAAATGAAAATCTTGCGACATGGTTTCCAGTTACAAACCAAAAGACTAGCTGTCTAAGCTACAGTTTGAGTTAATTTCTTTTTAACCCTTTTTTGATGTGTTAAATGGTGTCTTTAAAAATGTTCCCAAGTTACATAAAGTTTTTCACAATAATGGTGAATAAAATTGTGTTTAATTGAATTAAAAGTATGTAAAAAAAATCCTCTTTTTACATCTTCCGTTCAATTAGTGTTCTACACTGCTGGACAATCACCTAAGATTCCCACGGTGAGAAACGAGTTATGATAATAAAATAAATTGATTCACAGTAGATATTCCATCAAAATAAAGTCACTCGTGAATATATTGACAAGCATATGAAATTCATTTTATGAATTTTCGTCCCTGATATATATTTTTTTTGCTTGACTAAATTATTACCTGTACATATTGTAATTCTGTTTTTATTTTATGCAGTGTGGTAGACAACACAGGATCAACAGGTGAATCAACATCAAATGTTGAGAACTGTCAAGAGCACAGTGAGTGGGATGATTTTGAGGAATCCCCCACAGACAGCACACTTTGTAGCAGCAGTATTAATCCGATCAATGTTGTGCCCGAGGTGCCTGCAGCCTTCAATGCAGGCAGTACGCCAGCCTTTCACCCAGCGTCTACAAACTCTGTCAGCAACGGCTCTGTAGCTATGGCCGAAAGTTCCACGAGCACCCCTGCCGTCTTGCCTGAACCCGAACCCGTTGCTAATGTTCCTAGTGAAGTTGTTATCGAGAGCAGACAGTCGGCTGCAGTCAAATTGCCTAAGGCAAAACAGCTGGACTCATTGCCGAAAAGCAGCAGGGCTTCTTGTGATCTACCATCACCAAAGAATAAAACGCCCGACGCGTCTTCGACAAAGAACAAATTTGATTCATTCAAAGACAGGGCGTCAGCTGTCCCTAAGCACAGAACGTCTTTTTCTAATAGCAAAAACAATGAAAGTTCCTCTAGTAATAAAGAAAGGGTGAATGACTTCATGCCGGCAAATTCAAAAACTCTCGAGCATGTTTCGTCAAAGAGCTCCGATGTCTTTCACGGGAAGGAAAAGGTTATTCAGGGATACGGAAAGGGCAAGATGTTGGAGTCAAGCTCTAGCAAGTCTAAAGCTTTGGAAGTGGAGTCAACCTTGCTGTCTGTCAATGGCCATGCTGATAGTGAATCAACTGTGAGCAGTGAGGTTAGTTGAAATTAAGTTTTTCACAAGTTGAATAAGTTTTAATAGCCTGCCTACTTTATAATTTTACATCATAATTTTGATATTGCAAAAAAAAAAAATCTGATTGTGTAATAATGTGTTTCAATTTGGAATGGTTAATAATAAAGCTAAAAGTTCTGATTCTGGAAAAGGCTGAAAAGTTTAATTCCAATTACTATTCTAACATTAAAATGTATTTTTTAATGGGTTAATTTATGAAAGTACAGAGTGTATGAGAATTATCTTTCTATCCAACTACTGCCACAGCAAAAAGTGTTTGCATTTTCAAAGATAATTCTTAATACACTGTATAATAAGCATTTTCTTTTTCCCCCTGTTTTTTCAGTGAACCTTTCAATCAAGTTGAATTGATAAATTATTCCATTTAATTATGTAGTTTTTGGTAATAGTTTAAAAGTGTTATATGGATTTTCAGGATGAGAAGCAACCTTTTAGAAAATTAACTTATTCTGAAGTGGCGATACGTGCCAAAGATAAAGTAGAGAAGATAGCTCAAGAACTAAAGGAGAAAGAGCGTCAGGAGGCCATGGTCCGTCAGCACAGGCAACAAGACAACGTAGCCCAAAGTAGGCAAGCATCTTTTCTATTTATTTATAAATTAAGGGATAAAGAAATACATTGCTACATATAAATTTATATTGAGATATTAGTTGAATGGTAATTATTAGCATGGTAATTATTCTATATAACCTAAGTTTATATTGCATGTCCTAATGTTTTCAGAAGAGAAATTTTTATAGTGAAGTGGTAACATTTTGATTAATACCATTCTACCATTAATGGATATTCTGTGCCAAACCTCTTGCACTTTAACTAATCATATTTGACATGTTTTTTTTATTATTATTATTTATGTATATATAATTACCGTTTTAAATCACCTCCGTAACTGGCGGTATTCGCTGAATTTTGAATATTTGGTAAATCATTTGTCATAATTGGGTTCTGGTTCCTCTTTCCTTTCTATGTATTCATTTCTGTGCTGTTGAAATGTGAGTTTGATATGTGGTTTGAATGCAGACTGCATTTCTGACTGATAGTGTGGCTTAACAATGATATTTCTCTACCTGTAGGTGGCCCGTTTCGAGATTTCCCAAGGGGCCGAATTGTGGAGCCCCGCCCCGGATCTAAAGAGTGGAGGGAACGGAGAAAACCCGCCAGGGCCATCTCTCTTCCAGCCACCGGGCAATAAAGACTGCCATCCCAAGTGTTCCGTTTTCAATGGAACCACTACATATGCAAAATAAATGTGATTTGATTTAATGAATTTAAACAAACTGGATGGAAAGATATCAACCATCGTCTCACAAGTGGATTTCATAGCTTGCTATTTAAACTTCCTGTGGGATAATTTGCTTCACGACTGTTGGCTCCCTTGCTAGGTAGTTGGACCATCTTGCGCTGACCCTTTGAAGAGTTGCGACGCTTTTCATCCTGGTATGAAAACGGCGAGTACAGGTGCTATCATGTGCGACTGCATCCAGCATAAAAAGCCCAACAGTACGATGATGCAAATGTAAATACAGCTTTTGGGATAAATTATTTTCCTTTATCAGGTGCCTCCATGTAAGATACTTGAGATTATGGAACACATGCTGTGGATTAGGATTCGTTTTGCTGTGTCAGGTGATCCGAACACTGACCCCCGAATATCTGTCAGCACTTCAGTTTTTAATGGCAGGAGCTTCCATTCTGTAAGTGGTGCTGCATGAAAATTGATGGAGCACTGCTTTTTTTTGTGAAAAAAAATTATGCAGTATACCAATGTTTGACACAGAATTTAAATGGTATATATTTAATTTCTCGCATATCTATCTGATGTTGAGTTTTGTTATTATAAGATTTGGGAAATTCATATAATGTGTGTCATGTTTAACTCATCAAAACTCGGACGTTGTTCAAGATAGGAAAGCATTGGGACATAAAAACAAAAAGCTTAGATTACAGTGTGGCTATTTATATAAAAAATATGCTGCATGCTTACATTTGTGTTATAATTTCTAGTCCAAATTTATTATGCATGTGTTGCATCGGCATATTACGAAATCAAAAAATATGGAAGCCAAACAATGACTATGCAAAAAAAATAATGTAAATTTGTTGTTTTCGTAAAACTGTGTCGAACTACATTCTTTTCCCCTTAGGGTTTTAGAGACCCGTATGTGATACTATATGCCTTAATTAAGTGTGGGGATATCTTTTGTGAATTAATGATAATATCTTCAAATACACTTGTCAAGCTTGTATGCTAAAGAAATTCTAGGTTGTGGTACTGTACAATTATACTGTATAAACTAATAACTTTGTTACAGCTTGTGAGCTATATTTTGAGTAGGTTATCATTAACTTATTATAAGTTTTCTCATTATTTGTAAAACTTACCATCCCTCTTTGTTTTCGCAAGCCTTTTCGGAGGCGAGCGTTACTCTCTTTTGCTTTACTTTTCACTCGACTGAATGTGACTCCAAGGGGCTTTAGACTTGTCATTTGTTTGTATACGTATTTATACTCCAGCTACAGTGGAGGGTCCACAAAATGTTTTTTTTTTTTTTTTAATATTTTTTTTTCCTGCTGGGAGGGGGATTTTTTTTTTAATAGTACACTATATTTTTCCTCTCCCTTTTTTTTCTTTAACATGTACTTACATGAAAATGAAATCATATGACATTTGAAGTGTAATTTGTGTGTATGTGGAAATATATTTAAAATGTTAACGAAGAGTTTGAGATGTTATTGACTGATAATGTACTCAGTATCCTCATTGCTGGTGTACTGGTTGTTTCATGTGTGAGTTGTATCTGAACAGTGTGTATATATTGACTATAGGAAAAGATTCCAACAAAAAAAAAATAGACACTAGTGTGTATCTTCTGCACTGCAGAGATATAGAATGAGACACAAGACGATAGTTGAAGCAAACGAACTTAGCTGTTCTCTATATACAAGGTTAACGTGCATGAATCATAACAAACAATAGATAAATGCAGTGCTTTTCTAACCCGTCATTATTGATGAATGACACATCTGTAGTGCAGGGCAAATTTGATTATTTTTTTACTTAAAAAACGATATTGGTCAGTTTATACTGTTAGTTGCTTTTGAAAGTTTCATAACCTCAATTCAATGTGCATCTAGACTTAATACCAAAGAAATTGACCTAATATTGGTATGTGGTTGGCTGTCCTTCAAGAACAATATTGAAAATATGCAATACAGCAACTTGGCTGCCCCCGTCATTGGGAAATCGTTCAGTGTAGTTCACGGCTTAAGGTGTTGCACAAATTTGCTTATAAACTGTTTGACAAATCATCTTAGCTATGAAAGACATTGTGTCCACATCGAGACCTCATTTTTAGTTTCCAGACTTTCAAGCTGTTTTTGTTGGACAAATATTAGGATATTTTAATAAAATGGCCCCAGTATGAAACTGAATATATATCAGGAAAAACAATTGCTTACGACGTCTGCCAATTGATACCAAGAAGTTAAAAACCGAGTTTCTTGATTGCTTGTATTTAGATGCCATGTGGATAGTTGTCCGTTTCAAATCCTATGGCTGTAAATATTACCATGTATTTGTCCTCGTTTTGAAAAAAAAATTACAAAACCATCAAAAAACAATTCAGGTTAATTTTTGTTTATTTCTGCAGTGTAATCAGTTATTCCACTTAATGTAACAATCACCTTTAGTGGAAGTATTTTATAAAATAGGAAAAATATACATATAGCATTTTTCGGACTCAATGCTACATATCTAGAAGAAAAAAATCTATAGAAAGTTTGAAACTAATATATTAATCAATCATAACTTGGCATTAACGTTTTTAAAATAAATGTTTGGACCTTACGACTTTTGTTATAAAATAATAATCAACTTTGTTTATGTATTGGTAGCTAAGTTGTTCTTCAGTTCGTGTAGGATTAGTTGATATTGGAGTTAATTTTATGACTGAAGTTGTTGAATAGATGTATTATCCAGACATTCAAAATACAATGTGTTAATCTTTTAAAAACTGAACCATTTTTGTATCCATCCTAACTTACCTTTTGTGTGCCTCAGATTTAGTTTTCCCTTCTATTTATATGGATGTAAGTTTGCACATAAAATAAAGTCGCGGTTCTATTGGAATACCACAAATCATGCAACTGCTCTAATATGTAATTGCGATAAAATGTGAATATATTGATATAAGTATTTATAACTTGATTTAACAGGGGAAACTATATATTAAAGTTCATAAAAAAAGCTGGATAACTGGATTCGTAATAAATTATCTGAATTTCCCATGTGTTTGTCTTTTTTGATTGGTAGTTTTAGGTATACTAGTATTATGCATGTACGACATCTTTTAAGTTGATTTATGACTGTAAAACATCGTTAATTGACTTTATATTCAAAATACAATCGAGGTAAAATGAATTTATTTTTTTCTTATAACGGGTGTTTAATAATTGCTAAATTCCTATTGGAGATCCAATTTTTCTTGAACATAGCTGAAACTGTTTTAACTGATACCCGGCAACTGCTCTTTCATTCTTTGGGAGAATTTGAAATATTTTGGAAGCTTTTAAAATAACATGCATTGCCGAATATTGTATAAACAAATTCCTGTTTTGCTTAATATGTGTAAATCGGTATTGTTTCTATCAAACTAAAGAAAATTAGATGCAAGAATATTTACATCATAATCAAAGTTTATAATAATTTAGTAAATTTTTTTCAATAATTTTAAATGAAATTTGTTCTAGAATATTGAAGAAAAAAAAAAACTTGGTATTTAATGGTCTGACCTTTAAGCCGTTACCTCGTACTTTTTCTACCCAGTTAAGTTTTGTAAAACAAGCAGATGGCGGAGCCTCCTAGTTATAAATAAATGCTAATTGTTAATTACCTGGTTAACTCTGGGTGCGTACGGTGCTTTCAAGTCTTGATAAACTTTATTTTTGTCCAGAAGGCTCTTGGGAAGGATTTTTTTTTTTTCAAATGGTACTGTTATTGAGAATGCGAGAGTTTAATCCCTTGCTGACAGTTTCGATTTCTTCTCTGTAGCAGACAAGACAAGTCTTCTATGTATTTTAGCTATATAATTTTATCGTTTGCTTTCAACGATGTAATGCTTTAAGTAATAGCAATGACTGTTTAAGGCCCATGTGACCACTTGGGGTGCCCTATATATATTTTTGAAGAAATGTAAAAAATTTTAGTTGGGAAATATATTGTATTGAGTTAATATTTATGTTCTTTTTCCATCGATATATTATTTAATAATTTATTTTTGTCACCTTATGGTGAAAACAATATAGGTATCGTGATAAACGTATGCAATGAAAAAATTAAGGCACAAAACACGTATGTTTGCGACATGCAATAAAAAGTATTTGTGAAAACTGGGCTCCAAACTGATGTATTCTTGAACCGTCCTTCAGTAAAAGACCCTTGTTATTGTTAGTAAATTACACATTTATTCTTATGCCGAAAAATAATAGAAAAGCAATTTAATTTATTTCACGAGCAAACGAAAGGGATCGCCTTATTAAAAGACAAGTTTGTATGTATTTCTCTATTAAACTGCGATTTTCAGACGTCAATTTCATTGCAGCTCGCCTAGTTAACATTTTCTTTTCCAATGCGAAAAATGTAGATAAAGGGAATAGTAAATAAAGTAAGTTATGTAAATATATATTGTGAATTTGCAGTATAATTTTTTTTAATTTCCAGATTCCCTTTTGTATAAGCAATCAGAGTTTTTATGTACGGGGAAAAATATTTTAGCACTACAAACCTGGATAATTCCAACGACTATTGAATCCGTTTTGCACATTGATAACTCTCTTAATTTCAGGTAAATGCCATTTTATTGCATTCTTTGAGGAGCTGTAAAAGATGAAAACAGAAGACATGTTAAGAATATCAAATTAAAAAAAACAATTATAGTGAATATTGATTAATAATAGTAGATGTATATTTAGTTAATTTGATATATATAATGAAGTTATTTTGATTCCATAAAAAAGATCCTTCCTCTTGTGCTATACTTGTATAAATAATTTATTCAAATTGCTCAGTTGAAATGAGGAAACCACTTCAACTGTGAGTTTGTTTAAAACAATTATATAACCATTTAATCAAACCTTTTGTCAATTTTAAAGGGTTTGTCTCTTAATACTAATGTAGGCCTAGTGCCCTTACACACAAAACGACGTTAATTAACAAAGCCAAAACTGGATAGGATCCTTTTGGTGGTAGACTCCGAATCGTTGCCGATAGCCCACTGTGCAGCTCCAGTGCGATGCATATTCACCAACCAACCTAGATGAGGCCTTACCAAACCTCTATAGAATGGAAATATTAAATTCTTAAATAAAATATAAATAATTTCAAAGCCTTTATGATGCTTAGTTTGTAATTTGCATTCGTTTTGTTATTTTATTAGTTAAAAAAAATTACGAAGCATTTTTAGTTTTACGACTACTAAATTCCAAATAAATAATATAAACTGTGACCACATTTAAAACATTTCTAATGCGCAGAACATTTGCGCAGTACAACTAATTCATTCTTGTCTACAACTACTCAACCGTTTTAGCTTCACGACCCTCTGCTTATTTTTCTCAAAATCTACCCTACTCTGTTCTAATTAATTGAAAAGAAGGTTTTGTAAAAGCCAGTTTAATTTTGAAATTTGTGCAGGACACGAGGAAATCTATGTCTACCGGTATCCAGAATTTAAACACTTTTGGTAAGTTAATTTTGCGACCTTGAATACATGTATTTATTAATATTATCAGTCATCTGCATTGCTTAGCGTTATTGAGTAATCGTAAATTGTGTACATTTGAAAACTTTTATGTTTTGTGCGAATTCCTTCGATTGGGTCAAAGTGATTCAAAAGTTCAATGTAGGTCATGGCCCTACAGTAACTGCGTAGTTCTACGCTACTTTGTTTCATACAAATGTAGCATTCCTGGACATTTTTGTACTTTTATTTAAATACATCGTTATATTTTCACTACCCATGGTCTTGGAAGATAATTTCTATTGCTTTGAAATGTAGTTGCATGCATATGTAACATTACTGGCGACCTTGTTAAAAGGCCTTGTAATCAAATTTATAACATTCACATCAAGGTTACTATATTTTAAATTAACATTTAAATTCTTTCTCTGATTGCATTGAGAGAAAAAAAAAAAATCGAAAATGGTATCTTATGGTTTTTTTTAAATTTAAAATTGAGCAATTAAATAAACGATATTTCTGAGCCGCCAAGTAAATATTTGTAAATGTAAAACCTCAAGATAATCTAATGATTTTAAGCAGGTAAATATAATATATCTATAGTGAATATTATATATTAGGAAAATCATGCAGTGTAATTTAAATAAATCAAATGTTTCTAAATGTAAACATGATGCCTTATCAAAATATTTCCACTATCTGTTATAGTTAAATAGATCTAGAGAGCTTTCGATTGTTGCAATTCAAATATATTCACAATCAAGAAAATTATCTATGAACTTTTTAATTTAACTGCAAAAAGATTCTATCAAGCTTTCCAAATCTTTTGAAATAAGTTCCTTCATAAATAACATATTACATTAGAATCTAATCAACTGTTTTTATTTTATATAAGGTTCAAATACATTAAACAATCACCCTGATTTTTCGCCAAATCTGGTTAAACTTCTTGGCAACCGTGGAGGGAATATGGAGTTTTTTTTACTGTTGACAAATTATGTTTTTATTGTCAAGAATATTATGAATATAGCTTTTTCAAAAGTCACCATGGGTGATTGTTCAATGCATTTTAACTGGGATAGATCATGCTGTAAAAAAGGTCTACCTGTAGCTTCGGCACTCGTACTACTTTCTGTTGTATGTCATTTATGCTTGTGTTCATTAATAGCTTCTTTTAAAAAAAATTATATCAACTTTTATTTACTAAAACATAAGACATTCAATAGTGTTCACTCTAGGCATTTTTTAAAGGGCGGTCCCCCCTGCCCGCCCTTTTTTCATCTCGTTAGTGCCCTCATGCCTCTTTTAAAAAATGCCGCCCTCTTTTGAATAAAAATTCTGCCCCTATTGTCCTTTTTAGTCGAGCACAAGCATCCTTGCTTTCCTAGCAGCTGTCTTTAAAAATGGCATCGTTTTTTTTTGTAAATTGGAACAGGGTTCCCACGCACCTGCAATTGTCAGGGAAAATGAAAATGACCCAAAAAGGTCAGGGAAAATGAACAATTTCTCAACTTTTTAGGAAAAGTCAGGTAATTTGTCAAAAAAAATTTGCATGAATCTTATTGGTTGCCTGTAAAATGGTTTGGGGTAAGATACAAGATTAGACATTTTATTACCAAATTTAGGATTTTAGTAGGCTTTTCATCAGTTTTGTAAGGGTCCTAATTCAGGCTATTTACCTATTTGGTTTTTAGCGAAAACATAAATTTAAAAATGTCAAATTTTGGATTTCAAGTAGTATTTCCACAAAAGACATCAATTTTGTACTGTTCTTTCCTTTTTTTCGAGATAAGCCCCGAACTGTCACCAATAGCCCAATATTCAGCTCTAGCGCAATGTCAACTAATAAATTGGAATTTATTTATTTTTTGTTTGCGGGTCCGATATCTCAACGGGTGGCCACGCCCACCCGAAATTTTTTTTTTTAAAGTGCCCTTTTAAAAACAAGAAGTGCTTTTCCAAGTACGGGGCGCTATGCCCCTTTTTATTTCTAGAGTGAACACTGCATTCAATTTTGAATTAGTTAAAGTTAAAATTATTAATGAAATAAAGTATTTTTTCCTTATTTATTTCTAAACTGTACTTGTCATTGTTTTGTAAAAAATTTAAGGTAGAAATTATATTCTGAAATTTTTCGAATTAAGTTTGTTTATAAAAAAGTCATTAGAAAGATGAAGATTTTTGAAAATAGTTTTTAAATTAAAAGATTTTCATAAAATGTTTAATATTTTATACAAAATTTTCTTTTCTCCCTATATTGTTTTATTTGTAATTACAGTATTTAGTTCTCAATACGCAAGATAAACACATTTATTTTTTAAACTTGTAAAGAAATTTAAATTGGGCTTCACTTTAACAATAAAATTAAAAGCATAAAATAATTTATTTTATTTTAAAATAATTTCTATATAGTTCATTTGTTATAATCGTTTAATTTGTTCTTTTACTATTCTTAGATCCGTTTGCTGATGCAATCCGGGCGGATGAGCAAGGTGGTCAAGATAAACTAATCCACGTTAGAATCCAGCAACGTAACGGTCGAAAAACTTTAACCACAGTTCAAGGGATATCTGATGATTACGACAAGAAGAAAATTGTAAAAGCCTGTAAAAAGGTAAATCTCACAGCATGGTTATAAAAATGTACCAACTAGTAAAGAAAGGCGTCATGGCAATTGTATCAATAGTTAAAAATTATTATTAAAATTTTCGTCTCTATAATGTTACTAAATAACTCTTAAATGTTATTTCATTGGCTGATGTTTTTAAGCGCATGTTTTCCCCCCGTCAACTAATTATCAGCCATAGAAAACTATTGGCAATCAATAGCATTTTCAGCAGATAACTTTTTAAAATTATCTGGTCATTGACATAATCGGATTTTTGGAATTTCTATGTGATAGATTTTATGAAGAAATTTAGTTCTGTGTTTCAATGTATAATATAGGTTTTCCAATTTGAATTCTAACTTATGTGGATGCTGTTTCAATAAAATTTGTAATAAAAAAAATCAAATTTTAACTGTGAATGTACTGTAAACTGGGAACTACTTGGACATTGAGGGGATTACTTGGACCCATACAGAAACATAAATTAAATCACCCTTGCGGTGACTGTCATCTCTCTAACAGGTGGGGATTGAACCAACAGGTAGTAACGGGCAGGAGTGATTTACTTTTTTTTTGCTCAGCGTCCAAGGTCACCCCTGATGTAACATGCTGTGCTCGTTTTTGGTGCAAAAATTTGACTGAGTGGGTCCAAAATTAATTATTAAAATGCAATGCTGGGTCTGTTGTCCTTTTGAAAATTGTTGCCATTAAAATGTGACTGCATATTATGTTCAAAAAGTTAAAAATTTGTCTGGTTTTTGCTGTAAAATTATCATAGCTCTACAAAATACTATGACACTTTGTATTCTATATTATGTATAGTATAATTACAATCGCTATTTTGTTTAGAATGCTGAATCCACAAAATATTGAAATGTGAACAATTTTAATGATACAAGCAGCATAAATATTATTCATACTATATAAACCGGAGTTTTTGAAAATGTTTACTAATAAAAGTTTTTTTAAAAAAAAAAAGCTTGTATTTTTACAATTCTAAACATTTAATATCTTTTTCCTATAACTAAAAATTATTTAAAATATTTTTATTTAATTAAAAAGAACGACTTTAGCACACATAAAAAAGAAGCCATTGGCGAGGGTTTGAATATATTCAAGGTTCCCACGCACCTGGAATTGTCGGGGGAAATGAAAAAAAATCTCAACATTTCTGGGAAAATTCAGGGAATTTTTCTGAAAATTTTGGTTGAAAGTGACTTGTCAATATTCAATTCCTTGCTATCTAAAAATACTTTTTCTTATAAGTTTGTAAAAAGGACAATTTATCGATTTTATATTTTGATATTATAAACAGGTTCAGGGTGGTAACATACCTGGAAATCAGGGAATTATCGTGGAATTTTTTATTCTGGAAATATCAGGGGAAATTTTCAAAATTTCACAAAAAATCAGGGAAATTTTCAAATTTGAATCATTAAAACGGCAATTATCGTATGCCCTCTATTAAAAAAAAACATGGTTATGCGCATTTTCATATATTCAGTTTCATTTTTGTAAAAAAGTGAACCACTGCTGGAGGGAGCAGTAAAAGCAAAGTGCATTGGACCTTGAATTGTAAGCAACGTGAGAGGGTCTATCTAATGACTGTGATTTATTGAAGATTGGAATAGGAAATATTAAGTGTATAAAATATTTAAAATTATTTACAAAATAAATAATTTGAAAAAACTTTCATTTTTTTACATTATCAGCTTCCAGAGAACATGTTTAATTACTATTATTCCTGTCGCAATTGCGTAATTTTTGTTGTATCCATCAATTATTCTTTTAACTGTCAATATTGTGTATAATTTTTCATTTATAATGTAATTGTAAAATCAGGGAAATTTTTGTGACACGATCGTGGGAAATATCAGGGAATTTTTTTTCCAGAATGTTGTTGCCATCCTGAACTTGTAAAGGGTTACTGCATATGTTTATTATTAATGTTGCTTTAGGCTGCAATAATGCTTTCGCTCACATATCTACTTAGAAATATGGGGATAAATAACAAAACCATCATATATAGGATAATGGAACACGTGGACCACCCCCATCTGACCTTTGTTCCACGTGGTGGAGAACTCATTAATGAAATATTATTAAATAAGTAAAAATATTAATTATAAAAGAAGTTCCATTTAAGAAACTTCATTTTTTAAGATAATATTTATTATTTATTCCAAACTACTACTAAGAAAATTACAGTAATTGTTTATAAAGCGAAAATAATTATTTTTAGTTAAAGAATATTGGGACACCTCTACCGTTTTTTCTAATTTAGAAATATTTTGAATATAACTAAAATTTTGAATTTCTTTCCTGAGATTTATACAAAATTTCCCCCATGAAGTCAGGAAATATGTTACATGTAGGGTTGGCATGGTTTTTTTCACCGAAATGAAAGATTTATAGGTGATTTGTGTAGAAGCTGTAAGGGAATATTATAAGTATTTTAAATGGAAAAGTTAGAAGTCGAGCCTCTCGGACGTAGACTGCTAGGAAAGTATTAAGCTAAAACCATCAATTAATTTTTGTATCGTGATTGTTTAATCAAATTTTATATTTTGAAAATTAGACTAAATGGGATGTTTATAACATTTAGACATAATCTTAGATTATAGCAATCAGTTTGTTGCCAGAATTGTTCTGCTTTAAAATTTTGAATGTTTAATTGTGCAGGAGTTTCTTAATATTTTTCATTCTTTTATTTTCTCTGTAGGAATTTGCATGCAATGGTACTGTCGTGGAGCACTCAGAGTATGGGGAAGTAATCCAGCTTCAGGGAGACCAGAGAAACAATATCTGTCAGTTCTTGACAAAAGTTGGCATCGCCAAAGCCGAACAGCTGAAAATCCATGGTTTCTAACTTGCCTTAGAGTTTTTAACACTACTACACCAGCCATGTGGAGTACATTCCAAATTAGCCTGATTTGTAATACTTCATCCAAATACCCATTTGCTTGTTTTTCAAATTTATACATCTTGGAGCGTTGGAAAAAGCTTGTAACTTAACGTAACGAACAAGTAGCAATGTTTAGTTGTAATCCTTTCTCTTGCATGAAGACATGTAAGATATCCACATGATAAATTTTAATAAAGTTTGATTTTGTGTATTTGTATTTGTTTTTACTCTTTAATTGTCACATTATAGATCTTTAACAGATAAGTTATTTACAAATGTTATTTTTTTTTAGCAGAAAATTCATTCAAATAAAATCCTTTTATTTTTCAATATAGCTTTAACTTTGTGGTCAATTCTGCTTTTTGAACATTTTATTAACTTTTTAATGTGATTAGCAACCCTACCAAAACAGGTTTGTTAAACTTTTAAATTAATTATATAAAATAATTTGGTAACTTAATAAATTTGGAGGGACCAAAGTATCAATCCTAGTTGGTATTTTATTTTAATTCATGAAATATTTTTTTGTGCTAGTGTCATTTCCAAAAACGTTCTTGTGAAAGTCTCAAGAAATCCTTATGGTGGTTTTGCATTAACGTTTTGACTCATGCCAGCTTTCATAACCCGTTACGACAGTCAACGTATTAAATTGAAAAATTCAGTGGTCAAGAAATATAACAATAAAATCGGAAGACATTAAAATTGAAAAATTCAGTGGTCAAGAAATATAACAATTAAATCGGAAGACATTAAAATTGAAAAATTCAGTGGTCAAGAAATAAAACAATAAAATCGGAAGACACTAAAATTGAAATATTCATATTTTTTAATACTAATTCAATTGGTGGTTCTAAAGAGGTTTGATTACTTGGGATCTTTTTAATCGACTATCTTTACCGATGCAATAAACGTTTAACGTATCTAAAATAATTTGTCATGAAATTAAGCAACTTCAAGAAATTCTTTTACCGCGTCCTTTTTTTTTTTTGTCTTTTCAAATATTTTTGAAATAACAAAAATATGGATCCTAGCTCGTTTAATTTTGATTAACGAAGTAATTTGTGCTAGTGTCATTTTCAAATGGAAGTTTCCCTGGGATGTTATTGATTGCATATAAAACAAACGATAAAAAAACATTTACGATTTTTTTTTCATATATATCAAGCGTAGTTTCATGTTATCTTCCCCAGTTTGAAATTACAATATATGATGTAGATTTACCAATTATATATTCTTTTACGAAAAGAAGCATAATCACTCGTAATAGATGTTCGATAACGTAAAATTAAAAAAAAATGCTTTGGGAAAGTCCACGATGATCTCGCTGTGAAGTAAACGTCGAAGCATATAAAATTTTGATAAATAATTGATGTGCTTTAGATAGTTTATTTTTTTAAAATTGACGATTTTATGGAACCTCATTTAATTTTTTTTTATTTTTATCGTTTCTCATTTCTTGTGACGTTCATTCGGATGCATCTGGCAGCATATTTGTTGGCATCACCTTGTTTGTAATTGTATAATGTATTTATTAGTTACGATTTCACAAAAAAACGCGGTAAAATAGTATTATTTACGGTGAACTATTCTTGTGAAGTAGAGTGAATTATTGTTGGTAACAAGTCTGTCAGTTTCAGGTAAGTGCTAATCTGCATGAAAAATAAAAACTATTTAATTAGGTATTACCTATAATCCGTTTACCTTTGCAAGACAGCTTTAAAATAAAGCTGATTATAGATTTCATGTTTTATTCATTACTGCATGCAATATGATTTCATTTCAGTAAGTGATCTTAAACCGACTACATTAAAAAAAAAATTCATATTTATAGAATTTTATACGAGAATGACGTTCTTGTGTTGTTGTATTCGTAGTATTTTTGTTGATCAATGCATTGATTCTGTATGAGGCTTTTTAATTTTTTGTCCATCAATTGTAAGTTTGGTAATTTTCTTTCACTTAGTAATTATCATCAGACTATTTGTTATTACTATACTTATCAGAAGATTACAAAAAATTAGCTGTTCATAAAGAACAGAATATAGGAAATTGTTCTCGAACTGAAATTTATCGTTTTTGATATTTCTACATATTTTGATGTACTAATTCCAAAAATTTAATTTTTAAAACTGGGTGAGCAGGATTTGCCAAGAATGGATTAAGGGTACACTATCCAAATCTGGTGTACAGGTCGCTAGTATGTCAGAAATGATAGAATCAAAATACAAGATTTGAAATAAAAGAGGTACTGCCATTTTTAACAATCACACAGTGAAATACACATAAAATTTCTCTAATAACTAAAACTATATTTCTGGATTTATAGATAATATGTGCCATCCATACCATATTAAAGACTTTACGAAAACCACATCCAGATACTGATTTTTAGCAGGGTCTAATTAAACAAATTTAGTTATATAGAAGGCAAAGGTCGCCTTTAAAGTAAAATAATCTCAAAAGACTAAAAAATATTGCATATTAAGTTTACTATATATCTCAAAATCGATACTAAATTTTTATTATAGGGCTTGGTATAAACGTTTGAAACAATTGCAATAACTCTAAGAATTTTTTGCCATGGGTGTGATATATTTATGGATGAACCAGATAGTGGTTTTGCCGGATATCCGACTTTCATTACATACCAGATATCCGAACTGGATTTTGCCAGATATTCAATCAGATATCCGGCAGGTATTTTTCTTGAAAAGATCTTCTCTTAATAGTTTTTTAATAAAACGTTCATATTCATACTGATTTAGAAATGGTTGGAGCTGTACTGTGTGATGTGTTCGAAAATGTAATTTTGAAGTATTTTTAAATTGCTGACCTAAATTGCTTAATATTTAAATGTTAAAACTCTTACTAGCCTAGCAAATAATACAATTTCTAATATATAACAGAGATGTAGCTATGCACGCCACACACAACCACCCATGTGGATTGTTCAAACTCGAAGATACTCCAAGATAGCCACTGGCTGGTTCTGAATGTCTGCATTATATTTTCGTATTCTCTGTGACCCAATATGTCTGAAACGCACCCGGTCAGGCTTTAACGAAAAAGTTATCACTTCAACCGACCTGAATATCTCGAGAAAAGTACAAGGGAGAATCTGCAGACTGCAGAATACTTTGGATGTATTTTTCGGAAAATATTTAAAGCAAGAACAATAAATAAATGATCAAATCTACGGCATTTTATGCAGCCGGATATCCGGCATCGGAGATCTGGTACTTTGCTTCCAAATATCGGATACTTACTGGATAGTTAAAAATCAGCTGGATACTGAATATCCATTTCATCGCTAGTTATATATATACAGTTGAATAACCTTAATTATGAAAAAAAAGTCCTCAAATATCATCTTTTTATTTCAATAAAAGTTTATTCTTTATAATAAAGGGTTGATGCAGATTTGGAGTAGAGAGAGTGGAAAAAAAAAAGAAATGTCATTATTTGAAGTAGTCCTTATGAATAGTTAGTGATATCAACAGGAAATAAAGGAACAGATGTAGTATAGGACATTTGGCGCGATGTTTTTTTTGGCGATGAAAAATTGCCGTTAAACAGCGCTATGACGTCATAGGGTTACCAAATTGAAAGTCGCTACAAGGATCGGAATATACCAACAATGTCAGGTGTGGTTGCCATACTATAAATTTATCGCCCCAATAAAACACGCCAAAAAAAAACTTGTGCGCCAAATGTCCTATACTACATCTGCACCGAAATAAAATGCAAATATTAAGTTAGTAACTAAGTATTAGTTTTAGGAAAATTGAGGACGTGGGTGCATGAGCAGGGCAGCTCCAGATTTCCAAAATGTTCAGGAAGAATGAGACATGTTTCTTGTATTGTATAATACAAAAGTACAGCTCTTTTTCCTTTATATCTCTATAGCCATTGCTTAGAGTTGTCTGGTTCTTGCACTAATCGATAGAGGATGTTTTTCTTTATAGGAATAAGTGCAATCGGAAAATAATGGAGCTGCCTTGTTCTTGCACCTACGTCTTCAATTGCTGTAATTGTTTTTGAGTTAAAATTGGATATGCACACAATATTTTTCTGAACATGATAATTCATGAAGAAAACCAAAATTATAGATATCCCATTCTTATATGTGTTGATTTAATACTTATTTAATTTATACTTTATTGATAAAAGGAGTTGGAGTTTTATGACTGATATTAATAATGTAAAAATTCATTAGGATTGCTTTAGAATTATAAAACAAGTCACAGGTTATATAGAAATGTTTAATTTTGAACTTTTTATTTTATACTTGATTGATTTAATTAAAAAAGAATTTCACTGAAACCTTTTTTAAAATTTAATTTTCACCTGAAATTTGCAAAAGATAGACAGCACATACAAAAAGAAAAAAATATGATTTGACAATTAAAGTAATATCCAGTAATGTCAAACAATAGTATCAATTATTGTCATAAGACACTCACTTAGCATGCTTTGTTTGTTACCTATATTTCCATTACATCAAATAATAGTAGAGTGAAGGGGACTTGTGTGTTCGTCAAATGATTAGTTTTAAGTTGAAATATTACAAGTATTAGTGATTGATTTTATTAAAAAAATATTTAAAAAGTAAAACAGCCAAATTTTGTTAAAGTTCATTAAACAATTTTTTTTTTTATAATATATGCTTTATAAACATAAAAATACTTATGCAAAAATAGGAAAATTTCTGAATTTAAATTTTTATGATTGGTTACTAAGTCTAAGAAATTGATTTTTAAAAGTTGGTGATGTGTAGTTAGATAACTTGTTTTAAATATAACTTTCAGTTAAATTGTATCCCCAATTCAGTTATATTGTATGTCCCAATCAGTATAACATCAATTTCAAGGAACAACTTTCCTATGTTTAGGCTAAAAAAAAAGAATAAACTTTAAAAATGTATCTTGTCTTTCAAATATCAAATGCCGCCTTCTGAAGGTTAAGTAAAAAACTGCTGAATAATAATAAAAAAAAAAAAAATCTAAAAAAATTACTACTAAATATTCACAAGGAAATGGGATTCTTTCCTCATCATCAAAGTTGGAACATCATTGCATAAGGGGGAGTGGGAGAAACCTGTTTTTAATTAGTGCAAATTTCATATCCGACTACTGTGATGTCTGAAACTACAAGAGAGCCGGTTTTTCACACCAATAGTCTGTGCTCCAAACATACGAGATGTGGCTAGAAAAAAACCGAACTAGCACAGGTGAAACAATAAAACGAATGCAATAAGGCTGAAAGTCGCCTGGCCAGTCACGTGACTCTTGCTCCGCCTACTGCTCGAGTTTTATCTGCCTCCTGCACTCAGTCTGCCCGTGGCGTCTGTTCTAAGTAGTTGACGTTTTGTCTGTGCGTCGGAAAAATGTTGAGTGTACAGAAAGAACAGCGTGTTAACATCAAATTTCTTTTCAAACTTGGAAAATCTGCAAGTGAAACGTTTGTAATGTTGCAACAAGTGTACGGCGATGATTGTTTATCGCGAACACAAGTGTTTGAGTGGTTTAAACGATTTAAAGATGGCCGCGAAGACACAAGTGATGACGCTCGCACTGGCAGACCATTGTCAGCAAAAACTGATGCAAACATTGAAAAAATCGGTAATTACTACATTAGCGTCCTGACTACCCTACGTGAGCGAGTACGGAGAAAACGGAACGATTTGTGGAAAAAAAAAACATGGATCCTGCACCAAGACAATGCCCCAGCTCACAATGCATTGTTATTGAAGACATTTTTAGCCAATCACAACATTCCCATCTTAGACCATCCACCCTACTCACCTGATTTGGCCCCCTGTGATTTTTTTCTTTTCCCTAAAGTCAAGTCAGCTTTGAAAGGAACTAGATTTGAGAGTGTTGAAGCAGTAAAAGAAAAAGCGACGGAAGTAATGTATGGACTTACCGAAAATGATCTGCAGCATTGCTATGAACAGTGGAAAATTCGTATGGAGCGGTGTGTAGACCGAGGAGGAGAGTACATTGAAGGAGATAACATCAAATTGTAAATAATGGAAAATAAATTTTTTTTATAGCATCAGTCGGTTTTTTTCTAGCCACACCTCGTAAATGAATGAGGGGATAAGTGTCTGCTTAGAAAGATGGGGTTTGATTATGGAATTTTGTTTGTTGTGAATCTTCAGATTTATAATTTCTTTGTAGTATACATTTGCCAATGTTTATGAAAGGTGCTTGCAAGTGCAAATTCTATTTTGGTTTGAGTCTCCAAGATTTGTGTTTGTGTAAATTGTTGTTTCATATGGAAAGGGTTGCGATGACAAGCGTTCTCGTTAAAGGGTGAGTCGGTTGTGGATTTTTATTTGCTTGCCCCCTTGTTACATGTTGTATCTCATTATACTCATTTACAGGGGGCTTATGGGGCTCTAGCCTGGAGTAGCAAAATAAAAGAGAAGAGAATTTTGTGAATATTTAAAAAAAAGTTTTAATAAAAAATTTTGAAAAAAATTCTTGTTTTTGATGATTTACATGGTTTTGAGTAGTAATATTTCCTACAAATCTTCTAAGGAGGATGTCCCAAGGATCATTTATATTTTAAATGATGTTCAATTTTAGTATTTATTTGTTTGTAAGAAGTCGATTTCTTTGTGATGAATAATACTAATACAGAAATAAACGATTTTAAATTCTTCATTAAAAGAAAAGGCGACATAATTTGCGTAGCTCACAAGTCGGCAAATTAATGAATCCACTTCTGAAAATTGTATTGCACCATTATATTGTTTTTCTATATCTCTATGTGATGTCTTTATTAAATATTTCAGAGTTTCTTTTAAGCTTTTTGGATGAAAATTATGCACACTAACAGTATTAAATTTGCCACTGCCTACCAACTAAAATTAAAGTATTGGATCAATCTCTTAGTGAACACGTGATAGTTTCATTTAAATTTGAGTTTGGAATCAGATAAAGAGATTTTACACTCAAAAGTTGTGCATCCTTGAGTTACAGTCTTGAATTAATGCATAACAAAATGCTAATTTTGCTTTAATTAATTAAAAAAAGTTGACTATATTCTCTGTCATCAATTTACTTAACCTACATAGAAGTTATGAATAATTAAATTAGTGTATATATAATTTAAATGTTTTACTGATATCACATAATTAATTTTCTAATTTGGGTTTTTTAAATTAAAGTAATCAGCCCAATTGAACAAAAAAATTCTATTCCTCTTTTTTTCCCAATTGGTCATAATTATTTTCATATTAAACTCCAAGACACCAAATCCAGATTATTAAATTAATGTATTTATAATGTAATACTAATTATTAACAAGTATTCATTACAAAATCTAAATAGCTGTTCTACACAAATCCCCTCATTTGCAGGAAGCATGTGCTCTGTATTTCCACTCTACACTGCAGCAGTCCCTCATGGCCCCACTACCCATCTACCCTTCTGCAATGGGAGAATCCATTGATTTAGAAGGCACTGGGGTTGGGGGAGGGAGATGTCTGATCAATAGTTGTTGCTAACTGAATTCCCCCTTTAGTATTCTGCTCTGGTACCTGGCTTCTCTGTACTTCTCCCGGGTTGTTTTTATCATCACTCCCTATGTACTATGCTATTATAGGCCCTTTTAAGTATGTTTGGATTAACAGTACTGTAAGTACATAAACTGATATTGTAGCTATTATTATATTTTCTTAAATGGATTTTATAGGGAATTTATGTGTTATTTTTGTGGAGGTGGTGGTGTTTTGTGCTGTTTAGGAGAAGGAAAATACAATGAAAATTAACATTTTAATTTAATGTAGATTTAAAATATCAACTAATTAGTTTTTGATTGGATTGACTATTTTATCTTTAATTTGTATGTATACTTTGGATTTAAAACTAGAAAAGCATGTTTTTAAGCATCAAGAAGAAATGGGTTGTAAAATTAATTTTTTAAATGGGTAATATTTTATAGGTTTTTAAACTTTATCTATTTTTTTGTTTTATTGGTAAATGTTAGGTATTGTATGTATTAATTTGGTAATTTTATATAATTAAACTTGAAAACATAAATTTGTGAGTAATGGCATAGTTATCATAAAAAAATTAAACACTGGAACACTTTAATACTAATTTGTGATTATATTGTTTTTCAGATTTCTGTATGATAAAATTTTAAAAGTTTTTTTTTCATTTATAAAGGTTATATTACGTAACTATAAAAAGCCTCACTTACTAAAATTATATTGAATGTAATTTTTTTTAATTAAAAATATAAAATTCAAACATGTATTTTAAATTGTTTTAAATTATAAATTTTTTATTCATTAGTAGGATTAAATTGTAAAATTAAGAACTAGGGTGAATACACTAGTTAATGATTACATATCAGTTACCAACTACTTGGAAAAAATATTTAAAACTTAGAGAAATCATTATATTTTTAGAAGTCCTTTCAATGAATGTTACTTAAAGGCTTTTACAATTTAAGTAGTACATTTTATTTTACAGTCTAATCTCAGTTCAGTAGTCGCCGAGATTTCTATGTATGGGCACTGGTCAGAAATTTGAACTGATTGAAAATTGGTACCTAAGAAAATTTTACTGATTAACATTAGCACAAATAAATTTCTACCAATTGCTGTTTTATTTTTATGACTTCTTTTTTTTATCAGTCATGGTTAGATATTTAAAAAATCTCTTTTTGTGTTTAAAATTTACGTCGTTTTAAATAAAAAGCATATTTAATGGTGAATCATGGAGATAGTTCAATTACATCTGGTCTTAATAATGTATAATTTCGCATACCTTTTTAATGTAAAATACGATTTCTAGTATATGAAACTTGTAAGTTAAATTTTTATATCTGATGCATTTATCCAACTTTGAATGCAAACAAGGGCGAATGAATATATGAGGAAAGTGAAATGTGCAAGATTCGTATTAAAAAACAACCAAGTGTACAGTTGTGTGGTTTTCAAAATTTGCATAGGTCTCACTAGAAAATCTTTATATCACTTGAAAGGGACATTTATTGATCAAAACTTTTTTTGTGTGTCTATTTTAGGATCATATGTAAACCACTGCCATAATGCCAAAACACAAGTTTGAAGAGTGTTCCTCGAGCACGCTAAAGGCCGCCGATTCGGAAGACTGCTGTGCGGACAGCTTTCCGAGTAGCAGTGACGGCGACAGAGATGACACGAGTAGCAGCAGCTTGAAGTCCGAAGTCAGCTCTGAAGTTCCTACCACGAATGTCAGCCAGGTCACTGAGGATACTTCCGACAGTGAGGAGCCACCTAGGAAGAGGGCGAAAAAGAAAAATGTTTGTTTTGCAAATGTCACAGTCTATTATTTCCCAAGAACTCAAGGTTTCACATGCGTACCTAGTCAAGGAGGATCCACTCTTGGTAACTAATTTCTCCCCTTCTTGTATCTATAGCTTGAAATGGAAGTTTTTTTTCTTCAAAAAGTGCATTCATAAATTTATTCATTACCCTTAGGCTCATTCTATACGAATGTTATTTAGGCATAGCTTTAGCAGATGGTGCTGTGATTAGTGAAAAGAAACCATGTAGTTTGTATTCACTAATCAAAGAACCATCTTCAAAACATAATATGCATAAATGATGTCCATCTAGAATGAACATTAGAGGTTATGCTTCACTGTTTGGAAAATATTGGTAAGAAAATTGTCACAATTACCATGTATAAAAAAATAATAACTATGAGTATAACACGTTTCAGGTATGGACCAAAAGCATAGCCAAATGAAAATGTTCTCTCTTGTTGAACACGCTGAGGAACAGAAACGAGTGCACCGAGAGCTGATCAACCACCAGCGCCGCCTGGCCAAGTACCAGTCCTCGACCTCCGATTCGGACGACAGTGAAGACATTAGCGATGTCTCTGACTCGGAGCTGGAAGGGGACAGCTGCTATTTCCTGCAGCCAGTCCCCATCCGGCAGAGGAGGGCATTGCTACGCGCATCTGGCGTTCAGAAGATAGAATCCTTTGAGAAGGAGGAATGCAGGGACATAAGGTCCTCCCGTGAATTCTGTGGATGTGACTGCAAGATCTATTGCGATCCAGATACTTGCTCTTGCAGCCAGGCGGGGATTAAATGCCAGGTGGATCGTTTCTCCTTCCCTTGTGGCTGTAGTCGGGATGGCTGCGGGAACGTTGCCGGACGCATCGAGTTCAACCCCCTCAGGGTACGCACTCACTTCATTCACACGCTCATGAGATTGGAGTTGGAGAAGAAGCAGGAGATGGCAGCAAAGTCCGAGGCCAGCGGCTTTTCCGTCTCGTCTCTGTCGTCGTGTGATACCTGCAGCTCCCTCTCTCCGACCCCGAATGCGTTTGGTTCCTGCGTCTCATCCCCATCTTATCTGTCGATGTCTTCTTCCAGCTCTTCCGTTGAGACGAACAGTTGCGTTGTCAGCAACCCGCTGAAAGAGCAGGTCTCTGCATTCATGGCCATAAGCGAGTCTGAGAAGAAGGACTCTGGCGATGTGTACGCCTCCCCCTTTAGCCCCCCGGAAAGCTCATACTCGGAGAACTCTGACTATTCCAGCGATGACTTGGATTCAGACCTGGAAAACTCTCTGAGTAGCAGTTCACCCATCCAACGAACTACGGACGGTGCCGTACAAACAAACGACAGTGTGCCCAAATTTTTAAATCATTTTAACAATAAGGCATGCGTGTCCAATAACAGTCTCAATATGAGATGTTATTATCCAACAGAGAGTACGTTTTCGACCATGGCACAACAGGACAATCGGTTTTGCAACGGCAATTCCGCATTCTCTAACGTCACACCCATCGGTTCAAGCAACTTCAGCGATCCTCTTCCGAGGCAGCCCCAGTTCGATCAACAGCAAATCCACTCTTTGAAAGAGTCACCTCACAACTACAATCAACATCCCATTACCCCCAAGCTACCCGAAACGGCTGTGGAAGAGGAACAGTGCTACACAGATTTAAGCTCTGTGATTCCTGGGACCAAGATGGAACTCTTCAATGGACTTCTCAGCTCCAAAGTCCAAGAGGTCACTGCCATAAAACCTGTCAATTTAGAGACAGAGAAGGTTTACAATACTCTAGAAGCATGTTCCCTTTCTATAGGAAGGGAGTCACAAAAGTGTTGTATGTCTCAACGCATTGAAAATGATAGAGGCGATGAGCCCGGTGAGAATTTGGGTGAAATAATTAAGAAAACAATCGTTGAAACGGTTTCCGCATGATGGTGACTTGCATTAGAATGCCTTTTTTTATTGAGAATGTCTTCATTGCCAATTGTTGTTTAGAGGGATACACAACTTGTATTCTCATAGATAACTTTATTGAAATGTATATTTTACATTTACATATTTCAAAATAAGATAATTTGTTTTAATTTACCCAAAATAAATTATTTTTAATAGCTTTCAAAGTAATAATTTATGTAGTAGCAATTTACGTATATATGTTTGAACCAAACATAATTCAAGTACTTTATAAATATTTAAAACATTTTAAAAAGCGATTAGCTTTCAAAACATGTTTTTAAAACAAAAAGATTTCCCAAATATCTTTTATATTTCATTTTTATATTAAAAAAAATTTATTGATTGATGATCTCGGTGAATTCCTCATACGTATAGTGAGTGACCAATTTTTAGCCTATTGGCCTTAGTATAAAATTTTAAATCTCCTGATTTAGATTTTCTGTGCTTGTAACAATCATAATCTATACCATGCGTCTGAACGTAAAATAATTCTACAAAACATTTTCAATTATTTAGAAATCAAATTAAAAAACAAAGGTACCTTTGGCTTGGCTATTTAATATAGTATACATAGATTTGTTTAAATCTGAATTTATGGTGATGAATAGTTGTGTATCCTTCTAATACATTTTAGCATGCCATTTTAAGTGTTAGGTGGGACAATTTTATAAACCATTCATTGATATACTCCGATTATTTTATTACATAAATTTTTATTGAAAAGCACATTTTTCATACTCAAGCGTTATTTCATGTTAAAGTTTGTCGCAGCAAAAATATTGCAGCATTTTAAATTCGGTATTGTTTTAATATAGTTTTAAAACAAATGGCATATTTAAGGACGGGATATCTTGTTAATCCTTATTATTTTTTTTACGTAAGATTTTACCTATTTGACCATTAAAATGGTAATTTAGTATTTTTAAAATTCTTTTTATTTTAATTGTTACATTTTTATGTATAAATTATTTCAGGTGTATCAATCATAATAAGTAATTCATAAACAATCAATTTATACTAAGTGTAAAAGCATTAAAACCAGTGCAATGTAACAGATAAAAATAAGATATGCATTGTTTTTTTGTTATTAGTAATACCCTCAAAAGTTAATGCACAGATTATTTTTAATAAATGAAAAGTGTGAACAGTCATTGAGGAAGACACATTAAAAATGGAAATATGTGAGAGAACTAATATTAACAAGAATTGACTTTTGAATAGAGTCACTGAACAGTTGTATACAAAGCAGGGAATTGCAGACTACAGTTAAGTTTGATTTATGCCACAATTTGTTCAAATTTTTGTTAAGCACAATCAGAATTTTCTTATTTAAATTATTTTTAAAAAAAAATTATCCTGACCTGCCAAAAATTCTCATGAAGAAAGATTTGAATGTATTTTCTTTTAGTCTATACACTTTTGTATATGTTGGTGGAAAGTCTGACTTTGCTAAATCACTATTGATGCCATCTAATAACGCACAATTACTCCACACAATTTTGAATTAACGCGTAATGTGATGTTTCCTCTGGTTCACTCAACTTGGCTTTTGAATTTGCAGCTAAAATGAGATCATAGGACAAATTATATACAAGAAAATGCAAACCAGTTTACTATTAAACTTTTTTCTGTATTCAAATCCTCTGGTTTTTAGTCATAAAAGATAATCACTTGACACTCTTATCTGTTTTTATTGTACTGATTTTAACATTTTTATATTCACGAGGTATTTTGCTTTTTAGTGTTTGTTCGATAATAAGTGTTTCAAATTACTTTGTTAATTATTTTATTGTAAATACAGAAGCTGTGCTTTTGTAGTTTTTTTTATCAAAAATCAGAAGTTTTATTAACAATGTTATCATTGAAGTTTATATGCAAGGACTCTGACAATCAGTTGTATTGAGAAGTTTGCATATGCAAGGTTACTAAATGGCTCAAGATCTAGATAAGCTGGTTGAACCGATTTTTTCAATATTAATTTATAAATGCTGTGATGTGTGTGTTTATGTTTGTCTGACATTTCTAGCAGCTTATGAAGCACTTTCTGTCAAAAAAATAAATCCCCATGTGTAAAAAGTTTACCTCGCTGAATGTAAACCAGCGATTATGTCTAGATGAACCCTTTGTATCTTTTAAGAATTAACGTAAACTATTATTCCTAGTTCCTTGTGAACCTATTTCTCTATTCGAAACAACTAGAAAGTAAATCCCTCCAGTTGCTTTTTCAAAAAGCGTTGTTCCTCAATCCCGTTAGAAGTGACCCGGAAGTGTAGATGGAAATTCTTGCAAGTGTTTCATTGTTTGAAAATAAATGTTTTATTTAAAACTAATTTCTCAGATTTTCCCCTTCGGCAATCAAATTGTGACCTTTTAAAAATGTTTAACCCTTTAAGAGGCATGGTATTAATTTAAAGAAATTGAAGAACTAGATATTGAGTTCTGTTAAGGCTGAGATTTTCCTCTTCGGGCAGTTGTTTAAAGTGTAGTGAAAAAAAAGCTATCCTGTTACTGTAAATGTGTTAATGTTTATCAGTAAGATATCTGTTTAAAACATTCGGCATGTTTCTTAGGACAATTTCTCGGCTCCCAAACAGTTAATATCTAAAAAATAATAAATGTTACTTACCTTTATTAATGTTTAGCAGAAACCAATTAACAGAATTTTAATTTAGACCAATAAATACTTATTTTTCCCATTAATTTATAGGTTAGATTTATTTTTCTTCATGTCTAGAAGCATTTTTATAAGTTTAGTACTTAAATAAACTTTTTGAGAAGTTTAGAACAGCGAAAAATAACTGCTTGAAAGTAGTGAAAGGTCATTTTTGATTTTCGTCCATTTTTAAATAAGACATGGTGTATTCCTGACAGTTATCTATATTTTTACATTTTATTTTGTTATAGAAATAACTTGTTATAAAAAAAATTCTTAAATTTTTTGTCCTATTTTTTTGCCATTGCCCAGAAAAGGTTAAACTCTAACTCAATTTTCCGAAAAAAGTTAACTGATCTATATGCTGTATTTAAGGAATTTGAATTGAATTCATACTTAGGTATTATATACTTTAAAAACTAAATTGAAGAACTATGAATTTGCTAATTTTGACTGTTTTACCTTAAATGTCTCTTCATTTGAAAATCGCTACCAAATATACTTGTTTATTGAGAATCAAATTTTAAATATTTTTTTTACGTATTTCTGTCAAGTCATTGTATTAATTTATAAAACTTTAAGTATTTTGTGATGTGGGGGGTGTACACATTGTGTACAAACCTACATAAATGTGATATCTATGTATGTCATATTTATTGCTTTTAAACATAATGGTGCTAATTTCTAAGTGTATTTTACTCACCAACACTTCAATTTAAAACTTTTACATATTAAGTTTTTATTCACTTTGCATAATTGTTGTAGAAAGATCTGTTCTCAGGTATAATGGGAAGTATGTGCATCAAGTTACAAAAGTATATGTATTATGTGTCTTTTAGCCATGTTTAATATGTTCCCGAGCTATCTTTTATGTACTAAAAAGGTTAGTGTTTAGCTAAAGTCCAATTCAACTTTGTATTCTTCCAATTTGTTCAAACAATAATCCCTCGATCATATTTGTTTTTGTTTATAAATAGGTAGATTGGAATGCAAGTTAAAAGCAAATCTCCAATTAATTTTTTTAAATCAGTAAGTTCATAGTAAAACTACGAAATGTTTCAGTATCTTTAGGCTATCAAAAAGTTTACTTACACTATTAATATATGAATTTTAAAATGAAAGTGTATGTTTCACATTTAAAATTTAACAAGAATCCTTTGTTTTCAAATATTTATCAGATTACAATTTTTCAAAACAGTACCAAATTTTAATAATTATCTGGAAAATACCGGTTATTTTCTAAATATACTGTATGCATACAAAAACCAAATATGTTATAAAACATTACCAAATAATTTTTTCTCATTTAAATGAAAAATTAACGAATAGTTCTACAACTGTTGAATCGAAAGGGTTGTTGATATAAAAGAATGATTTTTAGAGGATAGCATAAGCGTGACAATGTGATCAGAAATACACTAGCAATCATAACTCTTCAGAATTTCTTCTGATACTCAGGTCGTATAATACAAAATGCCATCAACAGGGATAAACTCGGGTTGTTCACATAAGATCGATCATAATGCAAATTAAGTACTGAAGTAACTTAAAAGTTAAAGGTGGATGATTTTAAACACTACTTTTTATAATAAATCCTAAGAAATTTCTGAATTATATAATTGTTTTTCAATAATTCATATTTAAAAAAAAATATTTTTTGTAATATATTATTACAGTACAGTACTATATGGGTTGAATGACCTTTTATTGTAACAAACAACTCTTGCAGGCCTCATAAGGGGTCATTGTATAGAAGTTTTACTGTATTGTAATAAAAAGATTACATTTATATGAAATATTTAAAAATATTTTTTTTTCAAATGGGATGCATTTATCTATATTTAGAATTAAATGTTTTTGTTTTCAATGAGAATTACTGTTCCTAAAAATTATAATTTGAAATATTGTGTGACTTTAGTTGCAGTTAGCAAAATATGCAATGATGATAATTTGGCTTTGGCTAAATGGTCTCTGTAATGTCATTGTTTACATAAGCCAATTCGATTAAACTTGTTTGCTGATTCGCTTAAAACCAGTTTTCAGGGCATTGCAATGCTATATAATTGTTGACTTTTATGTCTCAGGGTAGTATTATTAGAAAATTTGGTAGACCTTAAATAGTAATGTCAAATTAAAAGTTTTTGATTAAGAATGATTGTTACGGATGTGTATTCTAAAAAAATCTTTTACAAAAAGAGAAATTAAAATATAAGTCACCAGATTTAAATGATACAGTAATTGTATTCAAAACAATTCGTTTGTATAATTATTCTGTTAAATATTTTATTTTTAAAAATAAAAGTGCTTGCCTCCAAAGTCCTTAAATTAATTTTCGGAAATTAGTTTATTGAACATTCAAAGATTTTCTTGAATACTGAATACCTTTAAAAGTTTGTTTGCATGTGTGGAAATACTCGTTAATCGTCATACTTTTTTATTCGTCTATTTTTTTTTATCTACATTGCTTTTAAATTATATTCTGAATGAAATTATTTTTAAATTGTGAAAGTTTTGAGGTTTTAATACTATAAATGTGAATGCCAAACTTTGTTTTACTCACAAAACATGCGGACATGCAAATTCATATTCTGACTATTTAGACAGTTTTATCACAAAATAACTGAATTCTCTTATAAGTGTAATTTTTCAATGTGTACTAGTAATTTTACCACTTGTACATAAATATATATATTAAATAATAATAAAATGATTTGTCAAAGACAAATGCACTGTTGTAGTTATTATTTTTAATAATTTCAAGAGACTGTAAATTATACAAATTTGTGCCCGTTATATTTACGAATACACATACAATTTTAATATCGGAAAAGTGCATAACATTTAATTGGACTACAAATTACTTGGGTACGTGATTTTTTCACAAATTAGAAGAAATTCTTTAATTTTATTGAATGACTGATTTCAGTTAATGGACTAATTTTTTGTTTGACAATCGCAAGAAACTAAAGCTAAACAATATATGTGTGCGATTGAAAAATAAAATTTTATTTTGATATTTATTTCTAATTTTTGACAAATTTTATTTTTTGCTGTTCTTGGGAAAACAAATTTACTTGAACCTAGATAAATTTACTTTTTGGCACATATATCTAGTAAAGTCATTAGTTAAAGCATCACAATACAGATTTTTGTCTTACCTAAAAGTACAATATACATTTTTAGAAAAATATATTTCGGACAAAAAATTACAAATTAGGTAAAATGCATAAAGTAATTTATTTCTATAAATATACATAATTTTAATCACCAAATAGCCTTCACTTATTTCTCTTCAATCACAAATGCTGTCCTCACTGAGTGTTAGGACTTTTATTTTGTTTAAAAATTCATACAAATTGAAATCATCAGCTTTATTGACTGTACCAACTTTGTCCTCTTTATCTTCCTTACTATTATTTTCCAGTATTAATTCCCTTTGCAGCGGAATTACATCAGGCTAATAGAAGAGAAAAAGAGTTCAGAAATTAGATTTTTGGTGTACATTTTTAAAAGTACAATACAAACTTGTATAGATTTCATGATTAATTTATTAAACATCTTCCTTTATATTTCTGGTATAAATGTGCAATTAAATTTTAATATGTATCAATGCCAGCTAAGTTAAGTAAGAATAATTGGATTGGCCTAAAAAATAGTTTAAATTGAAAATAATCAAGATTTTACTTTGGTTTATTATTGTTTTCAATTAGGGAGCACCAAATTACATTAAATTAATCCTTTGTATCAGGTTTATAATTGCATGTAATTGTACATGCCCTTCAATTATAATTAAAGCATCCTTTCCTAATTGTTTTCTTGCTACCACAAAAACATATTCATATTATGCCATATAATTTACTTACTGTTTCATTTTTATTTTCATTCCAATCAGGTAAGAATGGCTTATTTTGTACTAAATCAAGTAGAATTCTATGTTGATGGGATCTTGACTTCTGAACTTTGATACGTACCTGAAATATTTACAATTTTTTTTATTGGGAATAGTAAGTGTATTATTATTTTCATTTGAAATTTTACTTGGGAAGTGTTACCATATAATAACACAGTAATAAACACATCCTTAATGTTTATAAAATGAACATATATTTTAGCAGTGTTGATTTTTTTTCATCTTAAATACAGTAGAATCTCATTATAACGGAAAGTTAAAAAAATTGTAAAAATCAAAATCCTAAATGTTGAAGATCATTTAAATTTTATTATTCAAAATGGTGAATAATCATCAAATGAAAATGTGATTACATATTACGAACACATATGGCATCTGTCAGTTATTAACTAAAGAAAAACACAGACTCAGAAATAATGAAATTATTTTTTTAATTAATTAATGTAAGCAATCAACAACCAGGACTTTCTTGTTTATGTAGTATATAAGTACACATATTTTCCAATTCAACCTATGATGTTGAAGGCTGGTTTTTTTATTAGATTTATAATACACATTTTATAGCTAACTACTGTAATTTCAGTGACATACACCCTGTTGGCCTTACACTACTAGTAGAATAGTTATAAACTGGATATTCATTAAAAGTCTGTTATTAGTCTATTAAAACGAGAATCTACTGTAATAATATTTTTTAGAATATACCACATGCCACAATTAGAATATAAAAATATAATCGGGTGCTATGTGGGAAGCAAAGTTTGATATCAATCCGGCTGTCACATATTTATAGTGGACAGTTACAGAGTTTTGTCACAGATTTATAAAAGATCATCCACTAACATGACGTTTCCACAGGGTTGCCACTCAAAATTAAGATTAACATTCCCGGATTTTTCCATGTTTTCCAAAAGGTTTTAACAAAATTCCAGAGGAAAAATACGAAAAATTAATTACAGATTTTTAAAAAAGGTAAATATTAAGAACAGTAAAAAGGAAGTGCTTGCGAATAATAAACGGTCAAAGTATTAAAAAACCTGAGAAGTTATCATTTTTACAAATTTATATTTTCATAACGAAAAGATTTCATTGATGGTGAGGAAAGGAATTTGGTAAGGCATCTTCATCTAAACATTTTTTGAAAAATTTCCTGACTTTTCCAGAAAACTTGTTAATTTTCTTTGACAATTTCCTGACTTTTAAGGGTCATTTTCATTTCCCCTGACAATTTCAGGTGCGTGGGAACCCTGTTCCTATCCTAAAAATCCCATGTAGCTGATTTTAAATATGCTTCACATGAAAAAATTTGTTACTTTCCAAAACATAGAATACAAAAAAGAAAATATAATACAAATCTAAATATCTACATATAATTCTATTCAACTCACCGTAATATGATCAAAAATATGATATCTTTGCTTCACACCATTTGCCTCTACACTCAAGCAAAATTCTTCACCAGTCAACTTGCCATCTGTCCACTCAACTTCCTCCCTCACATACGCAACTTTCCTGTCCTTGTTGCATAGACTAACAGCACCTTTTATGCCATACTTGGGAACAAACACCAGGACGCCATTGGTACGCAAAGAATAGACCACCGCATCTACCAGAGTCGGAGTGGAATTTTCCTGCTTGTTCAGATCTTCAAAGTAAAAAGTGAGGAAAAGCTGCTGTGCGTCTTTCTCTAAATCTTGAGCAGCCTGAAATTAATCATAATCACCAACCGTTTTTCATTATCTTGATAGTTAACACCCCATTGGTTGCCATTGAATTTTATATAAAATGGTTAAAAAATGATAGTTGCTTTTGTTTAGTCTGTTAGTTACTGATTTTTTGTTTGGTTAATTTCTTTTATAAAATTTAGGGCTTTTTATATGCCGTGACCAGTGCCCATCATTTTGCAATTTCGAATAATATTCTTAGGTCAACTCGACGCAACATACAGGAGAGCCACAACGGCCGCTTTACCTAGTGAAACACACATAAATGCAGCATGGAACGGTAGCTCAAAGACACGTCTGCTTTCGGTTACTGCCAAACTCCCTGGCAACTTTAATGTAACCAAATGTCATTCATTGTGACATGACTCCCACAGCAATAAAGTATTTTGTTATTTGAATCGAAGTATGGAAAAATGAACATCTTATTTTAATCAATGGTGTAATGTTATTGGTTTTGACATGGTTAAAAAGATTTTAAGACTCAAAATATTGACAATCCTTTTACTACAAAGGAGGAAATTCTTTTACTACAAAGGTTTTAGTGCAGTTGTCTGGATTACTTAAATCGGTGGTTCCCAAATGGTGATCCTCAGACACCCGGGAGTCCACGGCGGTCACAAAGAAAAAATAAGATTAAAATGCATTGAACAAAAGCGACTTAAAAAAAAAAAAAAAGAATAATGAACCGAAAAGAAAGATTTCACTCATCCCATACAGCTTGGAAATCAGTGCAGTAACTAACTTAAATGACTATTACAATGCCTTCATGAGTTTAATTGAGTGCTAAATATACAAGAGATTAAATGTAATTAAAATTCTGATTGGTGGTGTAAAATTATTAAGTGTTTTCTTCTCTTTACTTTCATGTTTAAACAAAATTGAAATGTGTACATGTCCAGAAAGAGGGGACTTCCATAAGCATATATGAGAAAAGGGGTCTCCAGTCAGATTAGTTTTAGCTTGGGTACAGCCGACTTAAATAATCCATCTCTAACAAATTAACATAGATATATCTCTAGAAATTGCTTTGTATTTTATGAAGAGCAGTAAAATGTGAAAGTTTCAATGTGCTAATAAACTTACAAATATGAATCAATAATTTCTATTAAAATTGTGAAAAGTTAAGTTTTACATAGTGATGTAATTTTTGGTTGATAAGCTTAATTTCTAGAAGACAAATAAATTGTCTTTTGACTTGGTTGGCCCTTTTGTAAGCATGTACTTCTCTGCATTGCAGTCTCTGCAAATAGTTACCGATAGAAATAATGCATGCAAGAAATTTTGGGAAGCAATTTTGAAACTGGCAATAGATTCAAATCAATTTAGATGTAAAATCTACATGCTAATAATTGCTTATAGAATTGTTATGGTAAAAAGATTGCTCAGATGAGAAAACAGAACAAAATAATTTAAAGGAAAAACAGGGAATAACTAATTAAAACATACCATGAAATTCACACAATAGACATTATCATCACAGAAACTGAGTAGATGTACTGTGTAGACATAAAATACAAATATGCACTTTAAATTTAATTATGTACCTCTGTGCATTAGCTTAGTTTGGAATTATAGAAATAGAAAAAATAATTGAAAAACAAACATCTTTCTAAATTTAAAGACTAGCATATAAACATATTGGGGTCCTTATAATTTCTGTGTGTGTTTGAAGACATATTACTATTAAGAACTTTTTTTAAATATTTGGTAAGCAAATTATATTTACTATTAACCATCTTTATTACAATGTATTTTATATACCTTATGTTTTATATTCATGTGGTTACAAAGCCTTTCAACTTCAGTTGAATCGTACTTCACATCCATATTTGTATGTCCAACAGCTGCCAAAAGTAATCTATGAACCTACAAAAAAAAACATAATTTAATTAATTACAAGTTATTGATAAAATAATATTTTAGGATACTTTATAAATATGTTACAAATGAAAGTGAGCTCTTTTTTAGAAGTTATTTTCTATATTGTTTGGAAATAAACAAAATCTAAACAGTCTATAGAAGTAAATGCCGGTACAAAGTTGTTTTTAATAAACGAGGGAAAGTGTATTTGTAATTAATAGGTTACAGTTGTTTAAAAAGAACATGATTAAGTTTTCCGTATGCATTAGTATATCAAAATATATAAGACTTAAACCTTAAAAGGATTGTAAGATATTAATTTTAAAAAGTACCAATTGTCATCAAACAAAGTCACAATGCAAATAACCAATTAAATAAAGATTAATAAATGTAATTCACCTTATTAACCAAAGTTTTGTTGTATCAGTTAATGTTTGATAATTCTGGTGTAAGTGGATATGCATATTAAAATGCTATAATGTATAAAAGTAACTTTAATATTTAAACACTAAAGCATATATTTTTTAATAAATATATTTTTTTCTCACAGCTTCTAACCCATTTTAAGTTATGATTACTTAAAATAACATTGAGTTTTATTGTTTAGCAAATTCGCTTAATTTTAAATGTCCTATAAAAACAATGTTGCAATAAAATCATAAAACTCTTTTCTACAATGCCTCACCATCACATCAGCATATCTTCTAATTGGTGAGGTGAAGTGGGTATACCGGTCCAATCCCAATCCATAATGGTAACAATCGGGAAAACTGAAAATTCCGGTGCAACAGTAGGTCGCTTGATTCATAGTATGGGTGGTTAAAATACGAATTATCTAAAAGGAGGTAAAAATATTAACTTGTGTAATTTTTTTTAAATAACTTAATGGTTTTGATTAGAAACAGTTCAAAATTGATATTCACGGTACATTGAATTTCGGAGAATAACAATTAGTGAAATGTGTTATATTTCATTTTATAACGTTAAAACGTAAATTCAGTTTAATGTTCAATTGAAGTAATGGTAATTCCATTGTATTGGCTTCACAACTCAAAACATAAAAAGTTTCTATTATTAATTCAATTATTAAAAAAAATATGCGATTTTTACTTAATATAACTTACGTTTATTTTTCGAGTTGCTAAATACTTTGGCTGTCAACGGATACTAAAACTTTACTTTTCATTATAATTCCACAAACATTATTTTATAGTTTTAAGCTTTTCACAATATTAGATCTCATATATTCACAGGTCAGGAGAGATATAAAAAAACAAAAAGTAACAAAAGTGCAATAAATAATTTTGTGATTAAATTAAAATTCATAAGTTAATTAGAATTTTCAAACAAATTTTATACTTTTCATATGTTTAGAACACATTAAGCTATTTTACTTTTACTTAATTTATATTGATTAGATACTAAATATCATATCCAGTAACACAGCACTTTCCTACTGATAATTATTTTAAAATCTAAAATGGAAATACTACTAAATACATATTAAAATACTTCACATTAATACAATCACACTAAATTTAACATTTGGATCGAAAATGTTAGAATAGATTTAATTTTTTGTTAGAGTGTCATAGAAAATATTCGCTTAAATGAAAGCAACATTTCGAAAATTCATTTAGAATATATACAAAATATGCTTTATATAACACTATTTCACAAAATCTAGCAAAATAAATTGTCGATATTTTGTACATGAAATGAAAAGTACCTGATTGACACTGGGATCTCGAGAATCCACAGCTTTCTCTAGAGATTCAGCCAGTTCTTTGTTTGAATGAATGTTCAGCGAGAAACCTTTTGAAGTCGCTAGTGTTTGAAGTTCAACTAAATCAGCTTCCCTGGGGTTAGGATGACGGCGGAGCTGAAAATAAGTTGAATATTCTTATAGGAAGTAATTTAATATACAGTAGACCTCATTGTAGTTGAGAGGAAAAAGTTTGTGTTAATTCTACATAAATTTAATTAAGATAATATTTTAATATATATATATATATATATATATTAACATGTTTGCTGCCAGCCACACACAAACATGCAATACTTTCTTCAAAATAATATGTAAATCAACTTGCATCCTTTTAGACACTGGCTTTGGTTTGGTTCATTAATGTCGCACTAGAGTTGTACATTGGGCTACTGGTGACCTAGACACTGGCTTGGTTAATTAATGTCGCACTAGGCCTGTACATTGGGCTATTGGTGACTTAGACACTGGCAATGAAAAAGTTAAGTATTTTTGTAATACATTAACAAAACTATGTTTTAAAATTTTGATGCATGAATTTAAACTTAATTTTCTTTTCCAAATAAGGGATTTAACTTTCTTTTCTGACCCATAATTAAAGTATCAACTTATTGCAGCAAACGTAATTGCTTCCTTCAAATTTCTCCAATTCCTGAATATTCTGTTTAAAAATATAATTTACTAATAATCATACTATAAGTTAGAGGTATTTTGAGAAAAATGCATGTGTAAAAAAATTAATTTGAGATATACAACGTAAATAGGTTTGTAAAACAGGTTTATGCTAACTACTACATAAGGCAGGCATATTATTTAATTGGTACATAAATTTAAATTGTGAAAACAATTAAAATATTGAAAATTTTGAAATTACAAAAATAAACAGCAAGTATAAAAACTAAACTTACCACAGCTTCGCTTGGAAAAGTTTCACTAATTTTTTTGGCTACCCAATGATTAGCAAATATCATACATTCAGCAACTGTTTTATGGATCGCAAGGTCCTAAAAGTGTTACAATACCAATTTAGTAATTTTAAAATATACATTTAGGGAAAAAATGTGTAAAAAATAAAATTTAATAAAAAAATATATATAACAAAAATATCAGTGTTAACATGAACCAAGAAAATGAAGGTAAATCCGGAGAGTTGTAGATAGAATATATTCAATAATACATGTTTAAAAAAAGAAACATTTAGGATATTGTTATTGAAATTTTGATTCAAATTCAACCTTTATGTAGAAATGATGACTATGTACATTCCTGTGATATCTTTTACATATTTTTGAAAATATATAGTATGTTTATTAATTAAAAGATGAATTTCCAATAAGTTTTTCAAGTTCTTAAAAATAGTAAAACATTTATTTGGTATTGTTTACAATAAATTTAATGAAAAGTTTAATAATAACTGATAAATCTCTGGCAATATATCAGTCCAAATTAAAACTGATGTACAAAATAGAAGAGATTGGAAGTAATCAATTAAGTTATATTTTTTACATGAAAAAAGAAGTTCACTAAAACATACTTATCATCATACTGTTATGTACAGTGTTTCAAAGAACTCTTTTGTGTAAAACTGTATTTTTACAGAACATAGACATACAACTTTGACTTTATTTAAATGAAGGAACCCGCCACAGAAAAGGAAGGAGTTTATATTGGTCAAAAGGTATTGGCTAGGTTGGTTACCAGGTGGCCATGGATGCTGCTTGTAAAGGGAATATTAAATTAAATGCTCTTATGTAAACTAACTCTTGGTGTAGATACTTAAGATAATGTTAATTTATTAAAAACTAAAAAAGGATAATACCAAATTGGGTAAATATACGATTATGCATACTTAAGATAACAATAAGATTAAAAGGAGATTGTAATAATATAACTTATAAATATTTTGTTAACCCTCCAGAACTTGCGCCAAAAGGAGTGACCTGAGAACTCGCACATGATAATTGTTCTCACGCCACCTATTTCCCAAAAAAATGTTAGTAAATGAAATATTTTAAACTAAACAATAACTATAATATGTGATTGATTGCGGCAAGAAAAGGTTACAAGGAGAAGTTAGAGAGAGAGCAGCACCTTCGCCTATGACGTGGAATACCAGATATACTTTTTCTTCTTCTTTGTGTTAGTATTTCGCTCATGGCACGAGTTCAGGAGGGTTAAATTCCTCTTTATTTAATTCTCATGTAGGGTGGCAACAAAATTCTGGGAAAAAAGTTCCCTGATTTCAATGATAGGGTCAAAAAAAATTTCCTGATTTTACAATTACATTAAGAACTGTTGTAATACATGCTTTGTATAGAAACAAAGTATTCTCACTACAATAGTACAATACAATAAATATATTGCATTATAAATAGAAAATTATAAGCAATACTCATTGTCAGTTAAAATTATAATTTATGGATGTAACACAAATTTTACAATTGTGACAGGCATAATAGTATGTGTTCTATTTCATAATAGTAGCATGTTCTATAGAAGCAGATAATGCAAAAAAAGTAAGTTTTTCAAATCATTTCTTTTTGAGATCATTTTAAATATGCTTCATATTTCCTATTCCAATCTTCAATAAATCGCATATTCATTAGACCCTCACATGTTGCTTATAATCTGAAGTCCAACACATTCACACTTAGTTTTTACTTCTCCCTCCAGCAGTGGTTCACATTTTTACAAAAATAAAAATACGTATAATTATATTTAAAAATTCTTTTTCAGAACTATACTCGGGGACAACCTAAGTTGAACCTGAAGCGGAAGCTATGATATGTCAAAATATTCAATTGCTTTAGGCTCAACTTAGGTTGTCCCCGAGTATAAAAGGAAATACTGACAACTAAACTAACCAGAATAAAGGGCATAATAAAAGACGATAATTGCCGTTTTAATGAACAAAATCCGAAAATTTCCCTGATTTTTTGTGAAATTTCGAAAAATTCCCTGACATTTCCAGAATTAAAAAAAAAATCAATGATAATTCTCTGATTTCCCCGTTTTCCAGGTTATGTTGCCATCCTGTCATGCTTTATATGCATTATTGAAAGAAGCAAGCTAACATACAATAAATTTTGTTAACTCATGTAAAAATAAATAAAGATTACTGTAAAATCTACATTTATTAAAAATATTTAACAGTATTTTAAGAATAATTAAAGTTTGTTAAGAATAAGTAAAGTCAAAGTTTAATAAAAAAAATCTTTTCTCATTTGTTTTAAATTTCAAATTGTACTACTTATAGTGAAAGTTATTACATCAGGCAATCACATTAGAAAAAAATCTAAATTACAAACAATGTAAGTTCAAATAAATTTGGAGAATGTTGATATATAGTTCACATTACAGTGTTTGTTAAATATTGATGTTGCTACAACAATTGAAGCTCATTGTGCATAGCGTTTTATAGACACAAAAAGTGAATTATAATATATTATTTATATTATATTATTAAAATAATTAGGAAATCATACTCATGTATATTCTTTACTGCTGAAGCAATTTATAGATTAAAACTAAATGCTATCACAAATTAAATACTTTTTATGCACGTTAAAAGGAATGGGCTTCAATTACATTATGGATAAAATTAAATTCAAAATTGTGACTTAAAGGGTTAACATATGAAAAGTTAGTATGAGAGGCTTTGTATGTATATATATACCTTAGAGGACTTTACTTCTGTAACTGCTGATTGAAGGCTTCGATCAATTTCAAATTTCATGTTGATACTGTTCAATTCCAAGCCTCCAGCACCAAGACGATCACTTCTGATGACATTGGCAATGTGGTATAACTTCGATAGAGAATTCTTTAATTTTTGAAATCTGAAGATGTTTAAGTACGAAGAAGTTTAAGATGAAGAAGTAAGTTTGAAGATTTTAAAAGTACAAATAAAAGAAAGTGATAACAAAATACTTTGTTTAACTAAACAACTTTTTTTCTAATACCATATTCAAGAATATGTAAGTAGTATCTTTTTATACATAAAAAAAACACAAGAAAGATAGAATTAAAAAAAAATGGAGTTTTTATAGAAATAAAAGTTATGCCCATCTACTAATTTTTAGAAATGAAGATAAATTCTTTCTATTTATACTATATAATTGTTTTTAAAAAAGAAGCTATTTAGAATTTTTCAAAATTAAATATAAATTACAATAGATAACAAAAATGATCAGAATGCAAATTAAAAACAAGTCTCTTTCCTCATTAAGCTTTCATTAAAATAGGAGCTTATCTAATGATTCTATACCAGAAGCACTATTAAAAATATACACTGAAAGTTAATGCGCTTAATAGCTAAATAAAAAAAATACTAAAATTTTATTTATTTCAAAGAATAATTTACTGCATAAATATTTCAAGTTTTGAAAACAATAAAATGTATATACCTAACATTCATTTTACACTCATCAAGTCCTTGTAGTTCTGGAATTTCGGAAATCATTTCTTTAGCACTGGCTCCAAAGAGAATGTCTTGCGCTGCCTGTTAAAATTAAAAATTATGCAATATTTTTAAAAATATACTTACAAAAGATTTATTAAAATACATTTATTACAAAAGATTTATTAAAATACATTTATTACAAAAGATTTATTAAAATACATTTATTACAAATTACATTTTATAAAGCTCAGATGAGCATAAAAATGCTATATACTTTCTTCAGTTACAAATTGAGATTGATTTCCAATTTGGCAATTAATAATTTTGAATTATTAAAAATGACATCTTTAACAAACTTCTCGTTCTATTTGCAGACTATAAATAAGGAGCTTAAAGGACTTTCGAAGAACCCTAAAAGAACTAATTCTAACAAAAAGTTACTTTAAAAAGAACTAATAATGGACTCGGAAACAGAGCTCATTATTCATGTCAGCAAAGACAAAATTTAAGGAGACATACAGAATATTAAATATCAATAACAATTTTAAATTTTTTTTTAAAATTCCATTATTACTACTGATTTAAACTTCAGGAGCAACTTGCTGCTAGATTTTTATTTCTAGAAAAGAAAAATAGTGTTGGTTAAGTGTGATCAAAGGTTCTCTCTCTCTCTTTATTTAATTCCATATAACTTATAACCTTTTCTAGGATTTATTAACATTTTTGGCATGAGGACTGACAGATCCCACATTCTATCTAGTAGATTATTAAGATATATAAGGGATTTTAAGGATCCTTAGAGAAACTACGAACTTTTAAAGATATATTAGAACTTCGTTAAATACTAAAATCTTAATGATGTCCAAGTTTGTTCATCATACATTAACAAATGAATATTATTATACAATTATGTTATAAAACATTTATTTGTAACGAATAAATAGAAAATGAAAAAAAAAAAAATGTGTTATACTTTATGATAAACATTAGGGATCAATTGGAAATTAAGAAAAATCGATAGGATTTTGAAACAAACTTACAAACATTTAGTAGTTAAATGAAGAAATATCTACTTTGTTTATGTTACAGGTGTTTTATGGCGAGTTATAATCTTCATGTGTTAGCTTGTCTCAACAGGGCTCATACATAATTTTTGAAAATTAAAATAAGGAATTTGTAAGAACCTTATACATATTTTTTAATGCAAACAACTTGCATATAATTGTAATGAAAAGTAAATTTTAAAGTCACAAATAGGGCGGCTTCTTAGCAAAATAAAAAATATTAAAAAAATTCAAATTAGTGTAAAAGAATACAATAGGCGCAATCAGCTAAAAACTATCAAATGCAAAGAAGCAACTTTTTTTTTACACCGACACAAAGTTGTTTTCAGTTCACATTAAGATAAAGCATTTTTAAAAGAGGTTTTAGTAAAATGATTTAACACTTTAGCAACTAAGATTTTTTTATAAATTGGTTAGAGGGTCTTTTTCACTTCAGCGCCCGCAATTCTCGCCTCTGCCCACTTTGGCGTGTTGCGATTGTCTGTCTTTAATCTTATCTCGGCAAGGTGGATCTGAAACGTTGGTTGAATTAGCTTTGCACAACAGCATACCTACATAATGGGTTATTGAAAATGGATATCTAGGAAATAAATATAATAGTTCAGTTGAGCTATTAGAGCTGCATAGTCGGCTACTGGCGATTATTAGGCTGTAACACAAAGAAAAGACCCAAGACACTTCCCCTTATTTTTTAATCATAATCAAATGACAAAGAAATCTACTGAGCTGGCACTCCAATCTTCAAAAACAAGCAAATGTTATCGACTCTTCAAAATAATACAAATAGCGTTGTCGGTTCATCTAATTAAGAACTCACTATAAAATACACAAACAGGTAATTAGTGACTGTTCAGGATCCATTCTGTAAGGATGATATGGTAATCTGAATAATTTGATTTTGCTTTAATTTTGAAATAGTTAAGCGTTAAATAAACCAACAAAATCTTAAGGATGAGGCCGGCGTGGCCCAGGTGATACAGCAGAAGACTCAGCACTGGATGGAGTTGGTTCAAATCTCAGCATGTGTGTAGCGATATGGTGATAAGAAAATTGCTGGGTATATTGTCATTCTTCATAAAAAATAATGCATGTCAAATCTATCATGGTCGAAATGTCCACGCGCCTACCCAAGTCCGATATGTACCATACCAGATGTGTCTTCTTTATCTTGTTATAGTTAAAAACTACAAGGCAGGTCCTGGTTCTTTCTTTCGGGATAAATTTTGAATGGTAACCAACAGTCTATGGTGCAGCTATAATGCGATGTACATTCAACTACTCCAACAACATATCAATTGTCAATAGTTCGAAATTAAGAGAAAGTGTTCCTTGGTCTTCGTATTGAGATATATACTGAACTGTCACCAATAGCCCAATGTGTAGCTAAAGTATGGCATTAATCCAACCAACAATAACTCATCGGTGCCCTGAGATAACCTGAATAGAAAATTTCATAGATAGTAAGCGATGTGATTTGATTCATGTTGATTATACCTATCAACCTTTACAATTTTCAAGTCCTTACGAGTTGAAAAGTTGCACCTTTTTCAGTTTTTACAATAACTGAAGCTAATCAGAGAAGTAGATTTGATTCTAAAAACCAGTGGGTGTATTTGCTGGCTGTGGTCGCGAAAGTGTTAAATGAAAGTTGTTTCAGGGACTTTTTAAAAGCTTTCTGTAAGTTTCTAAGAACCTTTCGAACAAAAATAAGGAGTAAGTATTTCATAAGGGCCCTTATAGTCATGAAAGAAAAATTAGGAGTTTCGATAGACTTTTAAAGGACCGTATGAACCCTGTACAGCTAAAGTAATTGTAGTAAAAAAATGCAATAAGGTTGCATTTCCATATTATACCCTTTAGATGTTTTATCATGTTTAAAAAGTATTCTTACTTCATAACAAAGTTTATATCTGGACTTGATAATTGTTCGTCCATACCATACATCTTTAACCGCACATTTGGAATCGAGCGTCCACAGCACACTTACTGCATATCTGTGAAACAAACATTTAAAATTATAATACACATTAAAGCACTCAATATAAAAATATGTTCTAAAGACACAAATATATAATTCATTATTCTCAAAACATTTTAAAACTCTGGTCTGCATAAGTTGTTTTGTTAACATATACCGACTATAATATTGTTGGGTCAGTACTATAACTAGATAACTACAAAATTGGAATAATGTGTTTGTATAAAGAGCTGATTTGTAGTTATATAGTTATAGTACTGTCTCAATGATATATTAAAGTAGCATTATTATTAAAGTATTTAAATATTCTGCATAATTACTGATAAAACTGAAATATGTTTTTACCAATTTTTAAATAAAGCATTTTTAATAATGAAAATGTATTATTATAAACTTAATGAATATAGTAATACAATGTAATATTTAGTAGCATAATACTTTATTTTAGGTACACATTTTAATTTTAAAGCAATATCAATCAGTTTAAAATGTACATGTGAATTGAAAAAAAATTAGACTGTGGTTAACAAATTAATATTATTATACATTAATATTGGACTCCGTTAATATGATTCGTGTCTATAAATATTAATCAGGTAAAATACAAGAACATGAAATTTGACATTTTTACTAACTTAAGCTTACATAAAGAAAGAACATGTCAATGTGATGGGCGTAATTTTCTAGAATAGAATGGAGCATTGCTGGCTCAAAAAGATTATAAGAAGACAAATGTTGGTTATTCATGTCTTAATGGATCAATGGCCAATTCTTGGTTTTACAAAATCGTTGCTGCAAGGCAACACTAAATTCAGATTACATTAGATCACTAGACGGATACATTCTTTGGATTTTTTTCGCCCTTGCTTTCTATAAAAATATTTTAAAATTGTAATTTCAGTTAATAATTTATAAGTCAAAATATTAAAAAAAAATTCTGTGTAACATAAGTGCAAACAACTTTGTATTAAACTTGTTGAAATGAGAAATAAGTCAGAGAAAATAACATACCTGTCAACATTTCCTAACAAAGAACAGAGATTTCCACTCAGTATGTGAGGTAGCATATCATAACGACGATCTGGCAGGTAGACTGAAGTAGACCTACTCTGTGCCTCAAGGTCTACCAGAGACAGTGCTTGAACAAAATAAGTGACATCTGCAATGTGGACACCCAACTCAAGGAATCCATTTGGCAGTTCTCTAAATTATAGAAAAAATAGAGAAACACACAAATAAGAATTTATTGAAAACTGCAATAGCTTAGAACATTTTAAAGAATTAGAGACTTACAATAATTGAATATATCTATTTGGAACTGCATTTCAATATTTGGATAAAAGAATTTACAACTTATGCTCTTTTCCTAAACTTTAATGTTCTTCTTTTAGTATTTAGAAACATTGATAAGTTTTAAAATAAAATTGTGGAATGATTAAAGGAAATTAGCTTAGCATCAACATTAGTTTTCCTCATACCTGATTGATAGAGCATCATCAACATCTTCACAACCCTTTGGATCAATACTAAACACATGATGCGATTTTCGAAGATCTTTTCTCTTTGAAATTTCATCAGTTTCTAGAGTCCATGGATTTTCTTCTGTACAAACAGGTAATTCACTTAACTATATCAGTAAGAAAACACTGATATAAACAAATATAAAACAGTAAACAAATTTTATAGACATTTCTATTAATAGTTTACTAGAAAAGAAATTGCTTAATGAGAAATTTTGAGGTTCACGAATTGTTTTACAAAGGCGACTTGTTTTTTTACAACATCAGAATAAAATTTGAAATTAAAAGGGAAGTTGGATTAGATTAAAATAAAATTTATATTGTCTAGTCATGGTTAAAAGAGTTGCAATTAAATTAATTTTATCATTATACAAAAACTGATGTATAAACATAAAAAAAAATTATATCTAGAAATGCAAAGTTTCATTTAAAAGGACAGCTTTCTACTTTACCTTAATGTAATAGGCATCTATGAGATTAAATAATTAATAAAAATCTTTAAACTGACAGCTTTTTATAGGCATCTAAGTGATTAATTAAAAAAAAAAATAAAAGACACTATATAGATTCTAAACTTTTTTTCTTTGACAAAAGTTTTAATTCAAAAGCTCAAAACTGAAGCAAGATATAGCAATACTTCTTTTCTTTTGTAGTTTATGCAAAAAAGCTAATGCTGAACATATCTAATAACACTAAGTGCATCAATTAAATTAAACTGAACTTTTGTTTTAAAAAATAGCAAACAAAATTACAACACTCTAAAAGTGATTTTAAGGAAAAAAACAATTTTGCTTGATCACTTATGAAAAATATTCTGCAGAAATGTCATCATATTGCTATAGAATTGTTTTCCTAATAAAAAAAAATTAGCAATGTGATAATGCTTAAAGTTGCTAATAGAAAAGTTCATTTTTAATTAGATACTTATAACAATTATGTTTGCTAGTTGTTATTGGCAGCGGTAAAAAAAATTCAAATTAGTACTAGTTTACGATCAATTTGCAAAATTGTCCAATTCCATTTGTTGTATGGATAGTTTGTACTATACTGAAAGGTATGCTTAATTACTAACTAGTATATATATGATATTTTGGTGTTTTACATATTAAATACATTAAACTGTTTATTTATATTTATTTTAAGAGTATTACCAAATTCTGAGGAAACTCTCCAACAAAGACGTCATGCTCAATGAGAAGAGTCTGAACTTCAGTTTCAAGGTCACCGATTTCCCCAAGTGTTTGAACAATGTGCCCATTGGGATATTGGGACTCTTTTTCCCAGCTGTTGATTCTTACCACAATCCTATGGCATAAAATGATGTCAATTAGTATTGCAATAACAGGTTATTTTATATTGCATAATCAAAATAGGCTGAGAAAACACTGCATTATTAAATTAAAATATTACAAACACTTAGATTGACACAGAACATTCTGCTATACATTTGCTGCTTAATGGTAACTTGATTAATTTATTAAGTATTAAATATGTGGAAAAAAAAATTGAGTGGTTTAGAGTCAAAACTGTGTCTTATTATGGTAAAATTAAAATGCGTATTGCAATCTTTAAATAAAGAAATACATTTGTAGTAGGTAAACAATATGCAAAACCCCTTATGGTGTAACCTGATTATTTTATTGACATAGAGTTATTTATCCGGAAGATAGTTACTTTTCCTAAAACAGAAAATTTCAAAAATATAATTTGGCACAAAACTCTTCTATTGCAGATCATGCAGTTTATTATTTATTTGCTGAAATATACTTTTTGGAAGAATTTTAATGTTATGAATAGTATTGCTTTAGAAAACTTCATATACAAAAAATGTTGCTGAGTTAGAATGTTTAATACTTGCCACTTTGTCTCTTTAAATTGAACTTTTTTATTTGAATTTTAATATAGATCAACTTCTCACTTTGTGCATACAAAATAGTTGATTGCAATGGTTTGAGGTTCATTTCAAACGAAAAATAACCGAAAACACTGGTTTACAATTACAAACGATGATCAGAAGAACAAGTTTTCCGCTTATTAAGTATTTTATGTGCGATAACTCTAATACAGCAAGAAAAAATCCTGGTACAATTTAAGTCCATTAAATACTTTTAAATAAGAATAATAGAAATAGTACAAGTGCTTCTAGTTTAAACATTCTAACTTCAGAGCTCCTGAAAGAGATGTCTAAAAGTATTAATCTTAAAACTTTTTATAAATACGAAGTGTTGTTGGATCAAAATCAGTATTCAACATGCACTGCCATGGGTGAAAGTTGGTACAAATCGCAGGACGGAAATTCAAAATTTGAGTTATATTCATAAACGCATAATATTTTTTATTCAGAAAAGGCAGTAATTAGCATCGAAAGCTTTTGATATGCTCAATATTCTGGAACTGGAAATTATTACTTTCATTTTATAAACAACTAGCACTCCAATACGAGAATTCCCGCATGAGGAATTCCTTTCATTGACATAACATGCCTTTCATGAGGTCACATTTATTGTAATCCATGGAGTGCTTACTGAATCACCAATCAAGTTAGTTTTTTCAATTATATGTTGCTGCTCTACATTTGCTATTTCTTTAGCATTATTTTTTAAAGTTAGAAGCTTTTCTTTCTAATGCGACTTTTGCAAATCCTATGATACTAAATGCGTACAAAGTAGGTTCTTAAACATATAAAACTTTTTTCGAGATATTGAATTAAATAACATCTGAATTTTCAGATAATGGAAAATAACATTAGACTTAATTTAGATAATGATTAAAAGAATGCATATTCAATTTAAAACCTTTGGTCGCCAAAATGCTTAAACTCATCAAAGCTAATTTGTATATACATGTTTAAACATACGTTTCGTCAATGTAATGAAATGAAATCTTTACATATCTACCCAAACTCTGTCCTCTAAATAAAAAGCAATAAACGTCAGCTTCGTAATTAATTTGCAAATTTTAGAATTCCGAATGTCAATAATTTAAAGAAATAGTGCCTTTTCATTAGTACAATTAAAACTATTTATGTTGCCCTTTGTTGGTAAGAGGATTTCATCGCCAATACAGTGACAACTGTTGGCATCTGTAAAAATACCCTCTAAAAATGACATTAAACACATAATGAAGTCACATGCACAGAGCTCATTAATAATTTTATAACATGCAGTATTAACTTTTCAATTAAAAATTTTTAAAATACACAAAAGAAATTTCCATGATAACGGAGAACAGTACCTAAATATCTAAAAATTAAATGTGTTGACAATCAATGCTCTTTACCTGTGAAATTCTATTAAAAAACTCTTTTTTCTATTTTTTTACAACTTTTTGGCGTATTAGCGTTCTAAAAATATTAATTGTCACTGGTTCGAGAAATTCTATATCTTATGAGACCTCACATATTAGGATTCGCCTCGTGTAAGAGAGATCTTTACTACAGAAATAATATCTATGATTACTATACTTATTCAAAAGTACTTCAAATTTAAAATTATAAAAAATATACACTTTACAGAAACTAAATTTCTAATAACTGAAAGCTAGTTTGCCATTAGTTAAAAATGTAAACTTTATGCTAAAGGATATGACAATACGATTCCTTCCCTTAAAAATTCATCTACTACGGTTCTTTGTATTGCAATCATGATTACAATTCGATTGGATAGTGTGGTGAAAAAATATAAATTCTTATTTGTGTGACATCATTGCCTAACATTCAACTATACTCGGGGACAACCTAAGTTGAACCTGAAGTGGAAGCTATGACATGTATAAATATTCAATTGTTTTAGGCTCAACTTAGGTTATCCCCGATTATAGACAGTTGTTGTGTACTTGTTATTGGCTTTAACAACTGTCAGCCATATGAGCATTAATAATGTAAATTTTTTCCATCATAGACAAAAATCGAAAAGATGGAAATTCAAAACAGGACGGAAAACTTTCACCCATGTGCACTGCTATTTTCACAAAATGAGAAGATAAATTAGATTTTGCAAAATATGGATTATTAGTCCAAACTTCCTATATGAATTAACCTTTTTGTATAAAAGCTTAAATCATTGCTTCAAATATAATTTATTAAGGATAAACTTTGAACTGTTATTGGGAGCACATTTAGGTTATTTGCTGCTTTATAACAAAAAACCAAAAAAGAATAAAGTTATTATAATGTAATAAAATACAAAAGTTAAATTAATGAACTTTCAAATCTTGATGGGCTTATTATCTTAATAGATCCATAACAATCTATTGATACTGATCCATAGAAATCTATCTATCTAGAAAGATCCATAAAAATCTATTGATACTGTGGCGACTGCACCGCCGCCTGTTCACCGCATCAGAACTTTACTGCCTGTTCACCGCAGGCCTTTCTTCAGTTCCTTGATAATCGACACCGAACTGAACTCCTCGCACAGTTTTCGAGACAGGTGTTTCGAAAGTAATTTTTTACAAAATAAAATGAAAGTTTTACTGATAAACAGGCGGTGGTGCAGTCGCCACAATACAATAACCATTTTTGGAAATCTTTATCGATATATTTTTATTTTAATATTTTTTAATAGGCCTACATTTTATTTTAAAAACCATCAATATACAAATAAAAGAGTAAAAACTATCAATTTACGATGAAAAAACTTAAACTGCACACTTTAATGATATGACTCTCATTTGAAATTATAAGTTTCAATCAAGCATGCACATGTTCAATCAATAAGTATAGTTTTACATTATCAGCAAGGAATTGTTTTGATAATACATTCAAAGTACTCATTAAAGATTTTTTGATAAAATTAATATACTAAATAAAAATATTATATAAATAAAATTTAGAATTGGTATTTGAGGGTTCGTACACACTTTCTGAAAATAAAAAAAAGCAGTTTCTAAGGACTTTTTTTAATAAAGGTTTAGTAAATGGTTTAAATGATAGTCACATTTTAGGGACGTCCTAAGAGCTTTCAGTAGCATGAAAGTTTCTAAGGACTGTTTGGACAAAATTAAGGAGTTTCTAAGTACTGTATAAGGGCTATTATGAATATGAAACAAAAATAAATGTATTTTCAGAATTTTTTTAAATAAAGAATGCAAAGAGAATATATACCTTTTGTTGCGAATATTGTCAGCCTGTTTCGTAACAATGCGAATTTTAGGAATGCGATAATCATAAGGAATAACTAAGATCCTTTCTTTACTCCTTGTAGCGGAACCAGAATCCTGAAAAAAACAACGAAACTATGAAAATTATTTACAATATAAAGAGGCTAAGAATAAGACTATTTGATGCAGTGGAATGCATGCACATAAACAGAAATTACTATATGGTATGCCCAAAGTAGAAAGGAGTTAAACAAAAACATACTATTAGTTGTATTCGACAAATTATAAAAGAATTGAAAGTTAGAACTCAAAATTAAAGATTCTCAAATGAAACTCTCCAAGCTATTATTTAGTAACATTTTAATAATTACATATTAGGAAACATTTCATCATACAAGTAGAAAGGATTTTTTTTATATTTACTATTTATATTTATTCTTGTTCATATTTAAAAACAATTATAACCAAGACTATTTATTAAAATGAAAGTTTCATAGAATTGTAGATTTTTTTTGGACAGTTAGTAATGTTGTCCACTGTCTGAAGGAGTGGAAGAAGTGCACTTGAGAGGAAAAAATGGGGGTCCTTCAAACTTATACAAATTGCACAAATGTCATTCATTACATTATTTATTGAGATCAATAAAATAATAATTTTAAGTTGAAACTGTTTTTAAAAAGCAAGGCAATCAAGACATATAAGATAAAAACTCGTCTTATAGAACATTGCGTTAAGAATATTAAAATACAAATGCAACGTTAAAATACGCAATAAAAGTCCGTAAATAATCCGGACATGTTTCGGGAGATACATCACCCTTCATCAGCGGAAAATGCAAAGTCTGTGTGTAATGAAATATAAATAAACCCAAGCAATCTAAAATGTTGCCAAAGACCAAAAAAAAAAACCCTAAAAACTATTACAATCGGTTGGAGTTAACTATTGTGTGCCAACAAACGGGAAACATTGGGACCGCAAACGTTTCATTGACATTGAGTTTATTGCGTATTTTAACGTTGCATTTGTATTTTAATAATCAAGACATATGCAAATAAAAATCAAAAACATAGTTTTACATTAGTTTCTGCAAACAATTAGAATATATAAAGGGTTAAAGAAGAGGAGGGAGAGGGGAGGCAAAGAAGCTAAGATGCACACATTGCATATTCTAATTCTATTATAAACATCAAAAACTGGTTCAATGACAAAATCTATTAAAATAAGATTTATTATTCTGTGAATGGTTAAAATAACTGTCAATCATTAGTGGATGAAAAGGCAAGCAGAAAAATTGTAGAAATGTCCAATTAAATTCTTATGTATTAATGACAAATGTTTTTTTAAATGGAAATTACATATATTTTTAAATATATGGTTAATTAGTTATTATAGATTATAATATCATAAAATCTTATTTTTTTCCTGTTTTTGAATAATTCTGTACGATTATTACAGCTTCATTGTTATTTATCACAATCCATATAAACTACAAATAACCTTTAGTAGTTGGCAAAGCAATGATAATTTGAAATTCTGCAAACTTTTGCATTGTTAAACAGAATATTCATTAAACTAAACAAATATTGGCAACTGAACAGATGTAATATAATCCATATTAATACAAATCTACATGTTAATATATATTTTTCAATACTTTTACAATTGAAATCCATTCAGAATTTTAAAGAATTAAAAAAAAAATTATTAATGTCATCTTAAATAATATATGATTGCAGACTGGAAGACTTTCAATAAAAAACTAATGATATAGCTGTTTGTTACACAAGCAGAATTTAGACAAGACTAAAAAAAAATGATGTTACAGCAATTTTTTTTATACAGTATAAACTCTTTTTTAAATGACCCCAGTATATAGTAAAACGACCACCACTAAAAGTCACAATCAGTACATTATTTTGAATGAAATACCTTAAAAACTTGTTACAGTAACCATCTTGGACAGGTCATTTTAGGGTTATTATATGGAGGTTCAACTACATTAATAAATATACTGTGTAATAATAAATCTTACCTCATCTTCTTCGGCCAATGTAGCAACATAATTTCTCCAGCATCTTTCTTGTACACCTACCACTTTCCCAGTAGGGATAACAAGGGATACAGAAGACTGGTCAGTATCAGCATTATCATCTGGAGGAAAATTTAATGTCGATACCAATTTTATTAACACCAAACAAATAATGCGTGCCAAATTTATTTTATATAAAGAATTCCTACTCACCATAAATCAAATTTAATAAGGTTACATGTTTTTAATTTCCTATTATAAAATTTAACTGAATAGCATATTGAAGAGTATATGTATTTTTTTTACTTAGCCTTTTTATAGAAAAAGCCTTTTCTAGATTCATATTGTCCCCAAACCAAAAAGATTATTAAACGTTTATATTTATTCATTTTAGTAAAAAATTAAATTATTCATTTTTAAGGTAATTGGTTTATGGGTAATGAGAATCAATGTCTGCTTTACAAAACTTGAAGATTTTATAATAACGTTTGTGAGACATACATTTTACATATGATTTATTTAAGCTGCATTTTTTACTCAAAGAAAGTAATTTGTAATATAAATGAAAGTAATAAGCAATTATTATATTTATGTACATACTATTATTTATTAATATACTTACCAAAAATATTAAATTATACATAAAAAAAATACTGGGAATCAGCAATATTTTTTAAAATTGAATATACAATGCCAATTTCGAAAATTGAATCTAGAAGTTTTTACAGTGTGCATATTTTTCAAATTATTTCCAACAATATAATAGTATTATTATATTTTTTCTGAAATATTTCTGCATTGTAAATTTTTAAATATGATTCATTAAAATTATTGCTTATGAATTGTTTTATACTGATCATACGTTTTATTTTTTGAAAAAGAAAAGAAATCTTAAGAAGCAATGAGGATTCATTTTACAGTTGTTTAGTGATGTGGAATGACAATTTTTAAAAATCATACATTGTATGTGTAATTTATACAAGTTAAATAGCTGCATACACAGAGTTTTAGCAACATAAATATGTTTAAAGTTTGAAGAAAAAATATTTTTTTTATTAAGATCTTAAAAATGCATAAAGATTAAATGTATTAGTATTAAAATTAATGTCTCTTATAAGAAATAATCATATATTATAAGAATAATCACATTTATATTGTAGACCAAAGCACATTTTATACAAAATAAAAATGTATATTTTGATTGCTATGAAAGTAAAATGAGTGTTATTTGCTCTTAAAACATTTAAACATACATGAAAACAATATGTTCAAATATTTGCAATAAATATATTTTAACTATCAAAAATAAATTTAAATTGGTCAAAATACTAAAAAAAAAAAATATCCTTAGAAATGCTTATAAAAATCAGCATATCTTTACTCAGGGTGGCAACAAAATTCTGGAAAAAAAGTTCCTTGATATTTCCATGATGGTGTGACAAAAATTCCCTGATTTTAAAATTACATTTAGAAATGTTGAAATACATGCTTTGTATAGAAACAAAGTATCCACGCTACAATAATACAATACATTTATTGCATTTTAAATAAAAAATTATAAGCAAACTTATTGTTAGTTAAAATAATAATTTATGAATACAACACAAATCATACAACTGCGACAGGCATAACAGTAATTAAACATTTTCTCTGGAATAAGATAATGCAAAAAAAAACCCAAGGTTTTTCAATTATTTCTTTTGGAGATAATTTTAAATGCTTCCTATTTCCTATTCCAATCTTCAATTAATAGCATATTTATTAGTTGCTTACAATCGAAAGACAACACACTTTGCTTTTGCTTCTCCCTCCAGCAGTGGTTCATGTTTTTACAAAAATAAAACTGAAAATGTGCATAACCATGTTTTTTTAAAATTCTTTTTCAGAACTAAAAGGAAATACTGACAACTACCCAGAATAAAGGGCATAATAGACAAGGGCATTGCCGTTTTAATAATACAAATTTGAAAAGTTCCTTGACATTTCCAGAATTAAAAAATTTCATGATAATTCCCCGATTTCCAGGTTATGTTGCCACCCTGTCACTAATACAGTGAAATATTGTCTGTGATACAAGTCTTAATGGATAAACAGACAGGAGTTTCCCTTTTGGCATATATCTAGAACAATCGATAGCCCTTCTGTGGAGCTTTAGTGAAACATTAAAACAGAAAGCGATAGATTGGATAATAGAAGCCAGTTTAATGAAAGCTAAAGATTTGTTCAAAGGCAAATATAAAAGTTATGGTATTGTATTATAACTTTTAAATTAGATTTTTTTTGCATATTTGCAGCTGGTATCAAAAAAGAAATAATAAAAATTGTCTGATAAAAAGTAGAGAAGAATTTGCATATAATTACAGATATACACAGATTTATTGTATTCAAGTTCTATAATTTATTTATATGAACTTACTTTTGGAATCATATGGATTATCTACTAGCCTCAGGCATCGGGATTTCCACTGTTCTCGTGGGAAAATTTCTATCACTACTTCATCTCCATGAATGGCCCTGTTTCTATCTATCATGTCACAAATGAATATATCCCCCGTGTCTTTAACAGATGCTCTAAAACATTAATAAATTCTATATTAGTAAATGATGTAGTATAATAAAGTTTATAAAATATTATAAATTGTATATACTTTTTTAATGATATTTGAAATCATTTATAATATTTTTTTCAATTTAGTATAGTTGATTTGAAGATATTAATAAAACAGGTAAAAGAACACACATAAGTTAGGTATAAAAATTAAGAAACTATTCACTTAAATCTATGAACTAAAAACTACATTAATATGCAAATATAATTTTTAAATTTAGAAAATGTTCTTCCCATTTTTTTTAAATTGCTTATTTTTTTTAACTAAAAAAATACTTTAATGGATGGACCTTTTTTCTATTGCAGATATATGTAATAAAATTTTCTATAATTTTATATTTATCTTATAATATTATAGAGAGCTTATTTGCTTTATATTTTATTAGTTTGGTGATATAAATTTTAATTATATATATATATATGTACAGGGCTTGATTTAGGCGGAATGCACCGGAACAGCATTCCGGTACCTATCTTTAGGAAAAAAAGAATTACGATAATTAAAAATATTTATTTAATTACATATTACTCTGTTAGTGAGTGGATGGAGTAGTAGTCCTACTACTTGTTACACTTCACGTAAATTCTGACTCATCGTCTCACTCATCCTCAGTTCTCCTACCGGTACCTTGCTGTTACCTTCCAATGTTTTGTTATTGAGGTTAGTTGCGTTTGAGCAGTGTCAAGTTTGTGTGAGTGTGATCAATTGTGAAGGTAAGTGAGAAAAAAGCAAACCGATTTTTTCTCACTTTCGGGAAGCAGTAAAAGACTCAAGCACAGCATTAGTTGTGATAACACCAATGATGACAAAGTGGTTAGTGACGACAACAGCCAAATAAACAGACCGAGTTCGCAACCGTTTTCAAGCACTTCAAGTGAAACAATGGCTTCTGAAATGCTTGACTGTAATGTAGAATACCCTAAAGAAGAAGATACACTTGTTGAATGCGACAATGTCTTGCCATATTCCTGGACTAACTTGCAACAAAAAAAATTGCAAAAAATATGACTGGTTGTTTGTTAAAAAAATGGAACATTATACGTTGACTCTTAGTTTGTGTCTGGACACCACTCAGCATTAGTCGTTAAGAGTAAGAAGAGGTCGAGAGACCAGAAGTATGGTGAAAACATGTTGAAGTTTTGGACAGACAACTTAAACAATCATGAAAATGGGCATTTTTATTGCTTTTATTACTTTACTACAACACATTTTTGTACTTGGTTTGCAAAATAAAATTTGGAATTAAATAAACTGTTCAAGTTTTTGTCTAACCAAACATTTATTTTTTTCAGACCAATAATTTGAAATATTCCCATATATATATATATATTGTACATAAAAAAACAATTTAAAATTGCTGTTAGTGATAAAGAGTTGCAGATGTACCTTTAATATTTAGTGTTTTTTTTACAGTAGTTTTAAATTGTAAATAACAGTGCAAAATTCAAAAGCCACTCTGACAGAAAAGTGTGTAAAGAAATATATATATATATAACTTTCGAAATTGTGATTTTTGTTAAAATTTGTCAATACTTGACATTTTTTTTTGCAAATAATAATATTTTTAGTGTGAAGTCCCTTAATTGAGCCTGATAGTTCAAAATGGAAATTAGATGCTTTAAAGATTGTTCCTTTAAGATGTTCCATCAATGCTTTTAATTTTCTAAATGAGCGATTAAAAAATTCTGTAAAAAAAAATTAGGTGTCATATTTAGCCTTTTTATGTCTAGAAAACATAATTAAAAAGTTTTTTAACTATGAGAAAAAAAAAGGTCTGAAAGGGTTTAAACTCAATATTATGCTAATGTGGAATTTTAATTTTCTGCATTCTTTTCACAAATAAAGCCGGACTATACTATATTGTAATTATATTAAAATATATAGTAGGCATCTATTATAACAAAAGTAACAACTATATACAAAAGTAAATATAAATATGGCCATTGGTTGTTTTTGTTACAATTACGTGTTTATGGACACAAAAATAAATAGTTAAGATGTCTGAAGTACTCACTTAGAGGAAGTTACAAATGCTTCTTGTGAGGCATTGTGTTTGTTTACCCTTAAATAACCTCTTAGGAAGCGACCAGATTTGATGCCTGCTTCAAGTACATCTGGTGTGAAATAGTTGTCATATGATCTGGATAAATCTGATAAAAATACACAATTATTTAATGCACAAATAAATAATTTAGAATACATAATTGCAATATTCACTATATTTTATAACTTATTTGTGTTTATCAGGCATAAAAGCGAACCAAAAAATTGTCAATCTAAATGAGAAATTGCTGTAGCAAAGCCCTACTAAATGAAAAATTGATTTGCTGTTTATAACTACCCCATCATTTAAATTAGTAACTTAAAAGTTAAAAACCTAAACCCACTTAAGTTATTCTATCTATTAGACTAAATTCGATGAAGGTGTGAGGACCTTCGGCCGACACACCGTAAGTTAATATCCGATTTCCCTGTTTATAACTAACTGAACACCCGATGAAAACTGAATACAAGAATTTAAGAATGTTAAGTAAAATCGATTGGGAATTATATTGACAATCACTGAAGGGATTGTTCCAAAATATTATTATGGGACACTTCAGATAAGAGAGAGAACTTTTTTCCCCAACCATACATGAACGGAAATTCTTTATTATTTACTACTCAAATCAAAGTTTCCTTTAATTTTTTACGAAATTATAACATGCAAAAAAAATAGAAAACACTAACTTATTTTTTGAAAATTCAAGCAATCCTCCTTTCTTTTAAACATACGAATTGGTCAATTTTAATATTAACTTAAATAACGAAACAACAGCAGGACCAAAATGGTCCTGAAACAACAGCAGGACCAAAATGGTCCTGAAACAACAGCACACAGTAAATTTGTAACGAAAACAATTTCCGTTTGGAGAGATTCTCACAAGTTCTAGGTTCTCCCACCCATTCCCGTGAATCACGCACGAGCCAATCAGTTTATCAAATACCAAGTGCATCTCCACACTACTTAGAGGTTGCAATGGCAATGATGCAGCCAATTTTGAACTTCGCTTTTGGGCTGCAGTTTTGATTGAATGGAGTTTTTTTTCCTCATGAATCGGGCATTACGGGAACAGGCTTGCTATTTATCGGAGATTTTGTTTACTGCCGTAGAAATTTCATTTTCAATTCTAATCTTCATTTAAGAAAATTAGTAAAATATCTAATTTTAGTTTTTAAATACACTAATAAAATTAGGTGCGGCCCGGCTGTACTTGCTGTAGTCCACGAGCCGCCACTGCTACCTTTAATGTTATGCTACCTTATGATTGCTTTTCCTCCATTTTATGTAATGCAGTTTGCTTTTGCTTGTAAGACAGTTTTGATGAGTGTATGCAACACAGTATAATAATAATAATAAATAAATTTAATTATGTGTGATGTGACCAAACATGCATTTTTGAAAATTATTAAAGAAAATTCTTCAAATATTGATTTTTGTAAAAATATTTTTAATTTGGGACACAGATTAAAGAAAATCCCTATTTCAGAAATGACAAGCGAGTAGTGTCCTAAAAGGACATCTCTGGTAGTAGGGATGAGCTTAGCAGTTATTCTACAACAACGGTAGTTATTACGATACTATTGACGAATAACAATTACCTTTAACTGTTACTCAGGTATTTTTTCAGATAATTTACATTACAACATGAAATAATTTAGCACATTATTTCATGCTTATTAGAATATGGTTCAATATTAGAAAAAAAGGATGGAAAATTTAATACATATACAATTACAAAAATAACATTAAATTTAAAATTTTATATTGCATTGAGCCATCTTTTTAAAACTAATAAAAAAAAATTTAATCAACTATTTATAGACAATTTATATAATTTCAGTTACATCGGCCACTCAATTTGTTTCTTAACATTTTTTAAACTTTTTTACTTTCTGTCATAAATATGTACATGAAATTTTTGAAGACAATTTAAAGGCAAAGAAATACTCAATATAGTAGCAACAGTGAAATTTGCACAAACATGCTCAAACTAACTAAATGAGTGACAAGTTAAAACATACACATGTGCACTACAACGACATTTTCTCCCTCTGTCATACGAACACACAAATTATCCTAGTAGATAGTTGCATAAAAAGCACACCAGAAACATTATACGAAATTCCCTCTAAAAAACACGGATATTCTTCATCTGAAATCTTTTATCCAAAAATGCGAAGAGGCAATGATTAAAACCACACTATTAAGTTAATCGCAATTGATGTTTTTCGCAGAATGTCCACTTTGCCAAAAAATAACAAAAACAAATACTTTACCCATCCGAAAACTGAACAAACCTCCCAGGCCACAAGACAAGATCAGTAAAATATCCCGAGTCAATCGTAAGATAAACGATACAATATCGATAATCTCCAACAGATATATTTTACACCAATGAGTTCCGATTTTTAAATAATTTTTATTGAGAAATTGTTTGGGTCGTTTTCAATCGTTCGTTTAATTTGGACATGTGCCAATAACGAATAATACTAATACTTATAAATAAATAATACTTCATCCAGCTCAGTTTTTGTTTGTGATACGAGAGGAATTTTAATAGGTATCGAAGAATAAGTTTGTTTTAACTAAGGCCGTCTTGAAAGTGGGAGCAAATCGTTCTTCTGTTCAGATTCCTTTTTAGTATCATGTTAATAATATTTTTACCTGTTCTTTTTTAACCGTTTGAAATACTACTATGAGAAAAATAAAGAACTGTTAGTTTTCAAAAATAATATCTTTAATTATCGTAAATTGAAATATTGATATCTGTTATTCTAATATCCCCCTTAGCTTCTCAGTGTGAAGGTCGCTTTTCAGAATTTGTTTCATGTTAATAGTATCATGTTAATAATATTTTTACCTGTTCTTTTTTAACCGTTTGAAATACTACTTTGAGAAAATAAAGAACTGTTAGTTTTCAAAAATAATATTTTTAATTATCGTAAATTGAAATAATGATATCTGTTATTCTAATATCACTCATCCCTATCTGGTAGCTTCTCAGTGTGAAGGTCGCATTTCAGAATTTGTTTCACTTTTCAAACAGTAAAAGATAACTAAGACATCAATAGAAATGTACACAACTAATTAAACAAAACTTTTGAACCTTTCACTGTTCCAGCTGAGAGAGCCATGTTTAATGATTCATACAGTTGATTTGCTGAGTTTACATTCGTCCACATCGATTCCAAATACTCTTTTAGTGAGCATACTTTCACAGCATCATGCTTTATCAAAGATTTATATGCCTAAACAAAAGAAGTTTGAGTTAAATACTACATAATGTTTTTAGTTAGTTATACTTATATTAAACAAATAATAAGTCTCATGTAAAATTATTGAATAAAAAAACTAATTGCTAATGCAGAACATTGTTTAATAATAAGACTTAAAAAAATTATAAAAATAAATAAGCGAAAGATAGTACTTTTAAAATATTGAATATGTGGGTTGTCTTATGCAATTGGTGTTTTCAAAATTTTAAGCTATAAATATTTTTTTATTTACTGTATTTTCTTATATATTTCTTTATCTGTATTATGCTTAACGAATGAAAAATTGCATATTTAGAAAATTATACTCAAAGATTTTAAAACTATAACATGTGAAGAAAAGAGAATTTAGATGTTTAAACAGACATAGAATTAAAAATTCTTTTCCACTATTAAAATTGCAAAATGTCTTAACTTCTCTCCAAGCTTAAGAGGAATGGTCATAGACATTCCAAGTACTGAATTCACAATTAATTAAAATATTTACTACTATATTTCAAGTATATATTAAAAGAGAAACATTGTAGTATTTGATGAGGCAAAATAACTTTAAAAAAAAAGTAAAATTACTTCAACATTTTCAGATATTAAAACAATGGAGATAGCACCATCTAGGTGTGCTGCATAGAACTCTGCAGCACTGACACAGCACCTGAGGAGAGAAGTTATTGAAATTTCAACGAATCCATTGTAAAATGCATAAACTGAGATTGCTATATTCAATTTTTTAAAATAGGGAAACTGATTTTTAATTAAAATCTTAAAAGAAGTATTTATACTCTTGATTGATGTTGGGATCGAATTTTTCCTCACTATTGTAGCCTTGAATCTTTATTTTATTTATTATTTAAAATATTCTGCTACAAAACTTTTTGTACTTAAAAGATCGTCTTATAAATATAATAAAGACAAGCAAATTACATCAGCAAATTTGCTAAAACAATTCTTAATATAATTTTTTTTATTAAAAGCACTCGAATTGGAGTTGTAAAAAAGCAAATAATTAAACTTCTGCCTTGTTTTGAATTATAGCATAAAACTGCTCTGCATTACAATGAGATAAGTTTTGAACTTAAATGTATTTAGCGATGGGGGCAGAGGCCAAGTTGTACTGGCTAAATAATTAGTGAAGATTACGCATTTTATATTAATTCTTACACATACAGTAAAACTTCATTATAACAGACTAAAGGTTGTTAGTTTTAATGAAAGGCAGTTTATAACGAATAATTCATAGGAGTGTAATGTAGCACCATTGAAAGTATAGTAGTTAGCTACAAGTTGAAGGCAGTTTGTTATTAGTATATATACTAATAACAAACTGCCTTCAACGTCATAGGTTAAATTGGAAAATATGTGTACTTATACAATGCATTAATCTTTAGATCAAGAAGGTGTTGGTTCATATTGATTTCATAGATTCATTGGTTTGTAAAAAAAAAATTCAGTTGGGTCTATTTCCTGTTTATTTTTTCAGTTAATAACTAACGGAAGTGATGCAAATGTTTATAATATGTAAACACACTTTCATTTGTGTGCGTCAATTTTTGCACATATTGAATAATAAAATTTAAATAGTCTTCAAATAGCATCTAATGGCTCTTTAGCACTTACATTAAATTTTTTTTTTATTAATGGTCTGTTATAAGCGACACATTCTTTATAATGAGATTTTGCTGTACATGTATATAGTATTCCATGTAACAATTAGTCAAATAATAGGGACTTTCATTTTATTGAACACTTCTATTTTTAAAAACAAATAGACAATTCAACAAAATACATTTATGCAAATAGGCAGCTATATTTTCGTAGAGAAGAACTTGATCCGATTATCTTTTTTTTAACTACCACCTTTTCACTTCATTAATAAATTTAACCCACTACATCAGTTTAAGTAAACTAAATTGTCATTGGGATTTACATGATTTCTTTATTTTGAGTCTTGGAGTCTTTATTTTATTTATGAAAATATTCTGCTACAAATTTTTTTTAACTTAAAAGATCTTGTATATATAATAAAGATTTTAATAATATAAAACAAGCATTGGAAATATAAATTTAACTTTGTAGCAATGAAAACTAATTGTCTTTACAATATATTGTTTATTTTGATAATATTAAAAAAAAACCTGGTTTTTAAATCATAATAAAGAAAACATACTTGTTTAGCCAATTCTCAAATGAATCTGATGACTCTCTTTGTACATTCGCATTTTTACAAATCTCGTTAAGAAACACAATGCTCCCTCTTCGGATGTCTTTACAAATGCTAAGAAGACGATTGCACATTCTATGGCCATAGTTTTGTATAATCTAAATGAAATAACATAATGTATTATTTTACATAAAAATTACAATCTCGTAATTTTAGAAAACAAGATCAGCTTTAGGACATAAGAAAAATGCTTTTCCCCAAACTGTGTAATAGAAGAAATAAGCAATATTTGTTTAAAAAAATGCAAAATAATTTTAAAATATTTTTTTAATAAATCACATTTACAGAAAAAAGCTGTCTATTTATATTTGTTAAAAAAAATTATATAATGTATTTGTAATACAGACAAAGTAAGTTACACCTGAAAAATAAGTTTCTCCAAGGTAAATTTAAACTCATTTTAGTTAAATAACCATCAGAGGATTTAAGGGTAAAATAGACAGGTGTATTATCAGAACTATTTACAATAGAAATATTAAACAATAATATATCGCTTGCTTAGCACACAATATGGGAGCTCAATGCGGTGGCAGTGGAGAAGCTGATATGGCTTCTTTTATATGCGAAAAGTTGTATTTACGCAGTGGGTACCGGACCGTCACATATTAATCTTATAATAAATAATCTATTTGAGAGCACAAACAAGATGTGTACAACATAATTCGAGGTTTGGATGGTTGAAATAACGTCCAGCAAGAGCTACACAATAGACTATTGGTGACCGATTAGGATCTATCCTGTAAGAAAGACCTGAAAAAACTACTTCATAATATTTAATTATATTTATAGCCAGATATTGAGATGACATCCCATTCTCCAAAATTACATATCACAACCAACAAGAGAACATTTGGGCACAGCAAATATAAAGTGCAACAGCCCCCCTCTATATGGAGAATGTTTGGGGGAGGATGAGGATCAAACTCACAACTTTTCAATAAAGAGCTTAATGTTCTTACCAAGACGAGAATCATACTCATGACCTTCTGATCACAAGAGCAAGGATAACTTTGAAGTATTATAAATTACCTTTAATGTTACACTTTGTAAAATGATAAATCCTTTTAATTCTTGCAACTCTAGCACTTCCAAATAATTTTCAATAATGTCAAGACAAGGAATCGCATAGTGTGTTGCATCTTTTAGCAGTTGATTAGTTTTAGAAGGCACTGAAAAATATATTAAAAATTATTTAAAATACAAATTATACAGGATATATAAAAAAAAATTGAATAAACAAAATAATGCAGAATTTCTTTCTAAATCCCTATCCCAAAAGATGTTTTTAGTGCTGTAGAACATATAATCAACTAAAAGACAAAAGTTTATAATAAAATGTTATGAAGCAATTAGTTGATTGGGTAGTAACTTGATAAACCACTTTGAATCCAATTGAGGAACTTTAGCGGTTGACAAACCAAGGTATGGGAACCATTGGCCTTAATGGAGACTAAAGGCAAATCTATCTTTGAGTAAGTACTATAGTAATTTTCCTTGGATATAACTTTATTCCAGAAACCCCATAATTTACAATAAAGTTTATAAGTGCAACTGTCTATATTTCTTTAAATATATTATCATGTCAAGTTCAAGTATTTTAGACACTAGACTGAAAAAAAAAAGCAAAAACAGCTGATACTTCGGTTCTTTTCTTTTATACGGCCTCATATGCCAACGAGCGAAAATGCGCCAAAGTTGTTTACCTTAGGGATTACTATACACAAAAGATCACGTTTCAGTTGATTGTTTGATTGAGTGCACTGAGCTAAATAAAAACGGGAGAGTAAACTGAACATGCCTTTTTTAGTGTCTTTGCTCAAAATAGTTAAAACGCAGTTCCTTTGGAGTTGATTTTGGTATTGGTAATTAGCGTCTCACTAGAGCTACACAGTGGACTATTGGCCACGGTTCGGGGCCTATATCGAAGGAAAGGCCCGGGAACGATGCCTTGTATTATATATTTACTTTTTTACTTTCTTCCTGTGAAAAGTTTGTTTGGATTACGTGCATTGGATGCGTGCGCATTTTCATCCGCGATCTGACAGTAAACGTCTATTGCCTTACGATTGTTGACTGGTTAGAATAGATAAGTGTTTAACGAACTCTGATTGGTTGTACGACTATGCGAACTACTCAATAGTTATAAATATTAATTAAACTATTATTATTAGTATTATTATTTAAATTCGGATATTTGTAAATTATGGGTTTGGTTCAAACGATTTTAAATTGGGTTTTTTGAATATTTTTTATAATTTTGGAAACATGTTTGATTGTTAGGATAGCTATTAAAATAAATTTGTTTAGAATGCGCTTAAGATTGTTGTCAAAATGTCCCAAACGACTGCCCGAAGGATTGCCTGTAAGCACCATGATCAACTGCCCGGAGGGGGTCATGGATGTAATCCTGAGTAGTCGGAGGCCGAAGGCCGGAGACCACAACTTCCCGGGACCATAAATCAACGTCAGGAGTCTGTGACTTTAGCGCGCGTTTCGCGCGTGCGCTTAAGAGTGGTGTTGAAATGCCCCAAACGAATGCCGGAAGAATTGCCAGCTCAGGTGATTTTCTCGCCATCTGACCGTGGTTCAAAAATACGAGACATTGTTCCCTTCGAGATAGGCGCCGAACTGTCGCCAACAGCCCAATGTGAAGCTCTAGTGCGATGTTAATTAACCAAACCAAAGCTCCGAGATCAATTCTAAACCGTCGACATTAGCCCATTGTGGAGCTCAAGTGCGACGTTATTTTATTCAATCGTGCAGACCTTAAAGAAATCATTCGGAAATAATTTCGAACCGTCACCGCTAGCCCATTACGCAGTGGACATCATCCACCGTGGTTCGAAAATAAGACACAGCGTTTGAGTAATTAACTGTAATTGTGCATTTCTCCTTAAGTAACCATAAAGATCAGAATAAAAGACGCATGCGCAACGCATCGGGTCGTTCGGTGTCCACTTGAAAATACAGCCAGATCCGCTGACGAGCGAAAGTCTTTACCTCGAACCGTAACTAATAGTCCATTGCACAGGTTACCTAAGTGCGACTTATTGTCTTTATATTTTAGAATGTACTTTTTGACGTCATCTAATCGTAAATCATTTACGACTGTTTTTAACATTTTATTTTGTGAGTGGCAACATTAAAATTGTAAATAATCAATACGGCGACAAACTTTCGCTTGGCGACTATTCGAGGCCGTTTAGAAGAGAAGTACCGATACTTCCCTGTGGAAGAGGTTATTATTGTCAATATATGCATGTTAAATCAAGAAATTTTAAAGCGGATTTTATGATTTTTAAACAACCATTTTTTTTGTTAAATATATCCTATATCCCGGTTGGTTGAATTAATATAGCATTAGAGCTACACAGTGGGCAACTGAGCTATGATCAGATGTTGAGGATAACATAGAAGCTGACACTCAACTCTTTAAACTTTCAAATCACAGCCAATGCAAAGATTTGGACTACAACAGATTCAACTCTCCATACAAAAAGATGATCTCTTTAGGTTCGCAGGAATACAGAAATGGTCCAAATTATTTTTAAGACTGCTAGTGATTCCCAACCCTTTCAAAAAGTTTGACAAAGCAAGATAGCAAGCAACTATAAGGAGACAAAGTAAGGCAAAGGTGCAGAAAATGCTGAGACCCTTGAAATTTCCACCAAACGTAATTTTTTTAAATAAAAATTTTTCCCAACAGATATTGTAAGGTTAATCATATTTTTTCATAGAAAAAATAAAACTGTTATAGGGACCAGCGGCAAAAGTGGAAACTTCACACTATCATGTGGCCGGAAAGATGAACAATGTACTCTTTAACATTAATAAAATAACATAATGAAAGTTTTTTTTATTGATTTTAAAGATGAATACATCATTCCATTTTAATTTATAAAAGGGACACTATGTTGTAATTTAAATTTGTCGCCTTTAGCACAAAATCCCCAAGCGGAACAAATTTCTCCGAAGCTCGTTTGGGCATATTCTGCAATTCAGTGTAAATGTGTCCTTTCCAAGAGATAAAGTTCAATGTTGAAGTTTTCTGAAAAAGCCAAGCTTTTTTTATGTGTGCAGGTTGACTAAGAGAATATTGTTTTCAATTGATCTAACTACCAGGTATAGTGTCGAAAATAATGAAATCTCTTTGTGATGTGGTCATCAAGCATCCCAACACACAACACAATAAAATGTACGCTTCGTTCTCCCCCCTGCACTTTTGACACAGAAGGGGAAGGAAATTTTCAAGCTTTTCGGCTGAGTATCTTGCAAATGTTTGTAAAGCAGTTTCCTCCAATACTGCATAAAAAATGTTCAACCTGCACAAATAACCTATATGGTGAATGTTTGGTGGATTATAGTGGTGCCACAACTGATATCGCTGCTTCCATACTTACTTTTATCCAACAGGTTTGCCAAAAAGATTCCGCAAAAAATGCCAAATGCAAAAGCAAGTTCTTTTCCTGTCGTACCCCTAGAAAACTTTTGGTGCCACTCGTGAACAATGAGGATAGAATTCTCAACAAAGTTTAGCACTCTTCTGACCAAGCCATTGCTAACTTTTTAGATAATTGAAATTTAGTAAACACTCAGTGGGAGAAAACCTAAATTATGATTACATAGATCACAGCGTAGTTTCTTTGATGATTGAAAACAAAATTGTTTTTTTTTCAAAGAATTAAATGAAAGCATATTATCAAAGTTAAAATGAAGCATTTCAAAACTTTTATACAGCATGAGGAAATGTGAAAAAATATATATACCTGTTTTATCTGCAAGGCAAGAATGACAAAGAGGACTATAGCACGGTAAGTCATCTCTTAAGTATTGTTCACGAATTATTGTGCTGCTTTTACCTTTCAATTTGACGCGTTTAAAGGTTTGTGTCAATGAGTTCATCTCTTGACCTTTATTTAATAATCAAGAATTTTAAAAACTGCTACGATTGTGGGCATTTTAAACAATCTCAATTAAAATAGAGTAATAGACTGAACAGACCGACATAACATTTAAGCCAGAAAAGCAATCAATTTGCAACAAATTCTAGCAAAATTCCTTTTGTTTACACACAAACCAGAAACAGAATTTCAATTTCGTTACAGTGTCTTTTCACTTCTTTTCGATGAACAACTTGAAGTCGAGATCACTGAGCTAAAATATAAGTGGAGGGTACATTAAGCGTGTACTTTTTTCCCACCTTTGCTCAAAAAGACAATTTGGTAAAGTGACAGTTTTGCGAAATTTTTTAATTTTAAAATAACTCTTTGGAAAAAATCTATGTTTACAAATACATTATTTATATCATAATGTTAAAGCAATGCAACGAATAACATTAGAATGCAATGGTCTAACCGCGAAGGTTGTTTCTTTTCCTTCTATGGGATAATATTCCCTTTTAATATTAAATTTTATTAAAAATTATAAATATTAAAATTTGATACTTAGTTTGTTTTATCAGAGCTTAATTCACAGATTTTTCACGCGTTGCTTTTGGTTATGATATTGAAAATTACGATAAAATTGAAGCTTATGAAACTTTTTATCAACTGGCGATAATATATATATATATATATATATATATATATATATATATATATATATATATATATATATATGAAAGAAAATTCCTATAACCACCCCCTTTTCTAATCCTGACCCCTTGTAAAACCCCTCTTAAAATCCCTTAACATCTATCCCTTAAATTAACTAAGCACAATCTGTGCCTTTTCTCTCTTATTCCAAGAACTCACTTTTTCCCTAAAAGATTATCCCTACCAATCAACGACTGTGCTTCCGAACCGATACGAATTCCCCATTTTCCCTCTTGGTAATATGAAAAATCCCCATCTCACGACACTTGGTGTTCGGCTGCCGACACGAAAGGATGTAAGCTAATTCTCTGAATAAACATGTTTCTGTGAAATCTACTCGGCCCAATCATGGATTAATTTAGTCACGACTGCAATTAAACTAATGAAATGACCACCCAGTGGAACATTTCAAAAAGTCGACAGCGATTGAAGTCCTGTTACGGCGAATTTTAGCGCAAATAGCTTCCCATAGCCATGCTAGCCGAACACTAATCCAGCAGATGTCCGAGCCAACGTACAGCGATAAGTGGCCAACCGGAATACCATTCTGGAACTGAAACGCATCCATCCTAGGAGGTTTCCTGCCGTGAAAAACTATCGTTCATTACCGATCCCGACGGATTTGTAAGCCGGTTGCCGAGAATGAGTCCTACTGCGTAGTTCCTGGCACATAGAAAGCCGAACCGAAAGTTGATGTCCGCAAACACCAGTACACGTTCAAGCTCCGAAAGAACAGAAGCCCGTCTACCTTTTAGAAGATGCGACGACCGCTTCGACAAACATGGGCGATTCGAACTTGCAACGGCAGCGACTCCAGAAGCGCCCTACAGAAACGAAAGCGACCGGTACCTGCGGCGCCATGACGTACGGAGCCAGCTCCCGGCTTGCCCTGAACCGCCGACTCGTGTGTTTTTCAACCTGCTGAGAAATTAAACTCCTCATCTTCAAAATAAAGTGTCTTCGAAACAGTGAGTACTCTGCCCATCGCGAAATCAAAGTGATCAGTGAAACTGAAACACCAAGAAACGAATGTGCTCGTTAGTTTCGATTCACATGTTGTGTTCATTTCTACAATTTGTGTGCTGTTTCGATACGAATCAAAATATTCACCAGTATCAATGTTCGTGAAATCAAAGTTCTGCAAGTTACATAAATCTCCGTGATCAGTGTGAAAGACCAAGAAATGAATGTTCTCGACGAAAGTTAGTTTCGATTTTCCTTTTGTGTGCATTTCTACGATGTGTGTGCTGCGTCGATTACGGTCAAAACATTGACCAGTGCCAATGCTTCGAAACGAAACCATGTGTATTTTTGATAATGTTTGAAATATTTTTAAAACTTAATAGTTTTCAAATTTAAGCAATATTGATTTTTTTAAATTTAAATTGTAGAAGTTTAAATTGAATTTTATTTGAATAATTCACTGTTTAATTAATTAATTTTAAATGCTTACTAATTAACTGATGTTAGTTTTTCATATTAATTATTTTTAAGTGTTTCCAATTAAATTTATTTTTTGTAAACAAAGATTTTTTTTTTATACAAGAGTTAGCAGTTTGTAATGTTGAATAGTTTCAAAGAATTAATTAAACTTGATAGTTTATTTCAAAAACTGTTTTGAATATGATCATTAATGAGCTATTGTGTAAAATTTTGTGATCAGGAAATTGATTTTGAATTTTAATTATTCTAATTATTATTATCCATTATCTAATTTGCTATATTGGTACAACGTCAAGTTAAAATGTCAGTAAACAAAGACACACCGAGTAGTCAAGCTACTTTAATTTCAACTGACAATACTAACTCTAATTCTGCCATGAACCAACAATCCTCTGTAAATGAAACTGAAGCTAGTTCATCGAATTTAACTCAGGCTACGAATTTAATTTTCCCCAATTATCTTCCGTCTTTAGTATGTTTTGATGAAGGTATGTCCATCACTTCTTGGTTGTGTTATTTTAATACTCATGCACCTAAAGATGAACAATGGAAGTTGGAAAATATTAGTTCCTTCTTAAAAGGAAATGCTCTTAAGACCTATATCAATGATGGATTACACTTAAATGATTGGAACTCTTTGCAGGAATTACTTATTGAGACTTTCCTCGAACCCAAATCAATTTCGTTTAATACTTTCACAAATCTAAGATTCTATGCGAGAGATGATATTTCTTTGTACTTCCATCGTAAAGTTCAAGCAGGTAGGCATTTAGGTCTTTCGACCGAGTTGATCATTCAAGGATTGACGGATGGTTGTCCAAATTTTATGCAAACTGCTCTTGTTGGACATACCATACCTTCCACCAGTGATTGGCTAAATTTAGCAAATAAAGTACACAAAATCAATCCACCCCCTTCACACCAAACTTCTTATGAACCTCGCAATATTGGCAACAGACCTTTTGGACGTTTCCAATATCCCCAAGGTAATCGATATCAACAAAATTTTCGCCCTTTTCAACCTCGAGAGCCATATTATTCTAATCACCGCCCTCAGGCGTTCCAAAATAATCGGCCCTCAGTTGTCCCCTCGCTGGATATTAAACGCCCATTGAACCAAAATCATACCAACACCTCTCATACCAACACCTCTCATTACCTTCCTCCTACTCCTTGTAGGTTATGTGAACAAAATGGGATATATAATGCTTATCACTGGATGTCCACATGTCAATTTAGACATGTCAAAATTCCATCAAACACAGAACATGTGCGACATCCACAAGATATCACTAAAAGGGAAGATCCCGATGATATGCATGAAGATGTTTGTTGAAGCCTACCATTTTCATTTTTTCTTCTTTTTTCAACATGTGTGAAACATCACGCAAATGTTTCCTTCGATTTTATTTTTGTCGACATCTCATTTTGTATATCGTATCTATTGCGCGTGCATATCTTTTGAAATATTGTGTATGGAAATACTTTTGATGTTTTGAAATGTTTGATGATATAATTTTTTCTCTGTGTTTTGTGTCTCCAGCAGTCAATGTTTGTTTTTGATAACAATTTTTATGTTCTTGTGAATCGAACCGGGGCACCGTCGTTTACACACCGTATGTCCATGAATATTCAAAATTTTCACTCCACCTCCGTCATTAATATGTCTTTTCTCCTTTTCCACTTTCAGATTCTTCATGTTGAGCTTGTGGTCTGATCAACCATTTGGTTAACATTCTCTTCATTTCTTTGCATGTCTTTTCTCGCATTTGTGCTCATCGCTGGCCGATGTGTATGATTTTGCGGGAGGGAGATGAAAGAAAATTCCTATAACCACCCCCTTTTCTAATCCTGACCCCTTGTAAAACCCCTCTTAAAATCCCTTAACATCTATCCCTTAAATTAACTAAGCACAATCTGTGCCTTTTCTCTCTTATTCCAAGAACTCACTTTTTCCCTAAAAGATTATCCCTACCAATCAACGACTGTGCTTCCGAACCGATACGAATTCCCCATTTTCCCTCTTGGTAATATGAAAAATCCCCATCTCACGACACTTGGTGTTCGGCTGCCGACACGAAAGGATGTAAGCTAATTCTCTGAATAAACATGTTTCTGTGAAATCTACTCGGCCCAATCATGGATTAATTTAGTCACGACTGCAATTAAACTAATGAAATGACCACCCAGTGGAACATTTCATATATATATATATATATATATATATATATATATATATATATATATATATATATATATTAACAAGAATTCTTGTTTTTAACTAATCATGAATTTATTTAAAAGAAAACAGTTAAAATTTTCTTAAAAAAACAATTTGAATCGATTTGCAGAGTGGTTTAGTTATTAAAATAGCCCGAAATTAATTGCAGCTAATTTGAACCAATGGATCGTGACGTGCTGCCATCTATTCGTGTTTTTTTGTGAACTATTTAAAAGTGATATTCACTAATTTTATTTAGAATTTGCTGAATTTTAAGAGTTTAAATTATATTTTAAGGATTGCATTTAGTATGTGAAAATTGTAAAAGCTTTGCTTAATAAATTTGGCGTATTAAAATAATATTAGCAGCCACGAGAGCATATCCATGAATTTTGAAAGAGTAAAATGGGGGTCGAAACCATCCGGTCAATGCATTTGTATTGGACATATATTAAATGAGTTACAATTTCAATCAAGTAAAATACGGGGACATACCAAAACAAGGACGGATTAGCAGTGAAGCTACCTGAACACAATTATTTACATTATTTTGTTAATTAAAAATTAAATCACCAGTTGTTACCCAACCGGGGATCGAACCTAAGTAGCAATGCTTTAAACACACAGCCAATGAGAATGATCAAAACCCGTAGTAAGGAGGAGCAAAAATGACGTCAAAAATGTGCTTTCCTTGCCCACTTTCAAAATCGCGAGAACGAGCACACCTTCTATTATTATATATATCCAATTTCCTTGCTTGTCATCCGTGTTTCAAAATGCAAGGAATTGTCTTTCATTCATCCGTTGTATAAAAATAATATTTTTAAATAAAAATTAATATATATTTTTTTGGACTGTAAATAGACAATATTATTAGGTAATAAATAGTTTAGTTTCCAATTTAACGTAATTTAGCTTTTGTATGTAAATGGTTTATTAGTATAGTAGAATTCCAATTATACGGATCGTTTTGAGAGAAAAATCAACCAAATTTGCAATTTAAAAGTTTCTTATGATAAAAAAGAAAGTCCGGCAGCGTAGCGATAACGAATACTAAAACTATGAGTTACTTTTAATACAATTTGTAAGCGTAAAATTGTATTCAAAATCATTAACTAAAGCAAAATTCGTTTTTTTACTAAGAAATATTTTTTTCTTGAATTATCCAATTACCCGGATATTCGATTATCCGGATGCGATCCACGTTCCCAGTTGATCGGAATAATTGGATTCCCACTGTATTATAAAAGTACTTAATTTTTACCATATTGTACCATGATTTGTATTGGTAAAACATTATTTTTTCTTGACAAAGCTAGCAGTGATAATGATATATTTAATATCTTATTAACCACAGCCATATCAATGGTTGAGTTCGTTTAGAAGTTTGCAATGCAGCTGATAAAGTATACTTTCGGAAACAGCTCCCGCGCCATATTTCACAGAAGAGGAGCCCGAACAATTTTGGCTGTCCTTCGGGGGCTGTCCTCTTTGTAAAGGTTTTTATGCAGAAATAATTTTTTAAATATATGATGGGGTGAGGGGCAAAGAGAAAGCCCTTGAGGAACGACGAATGGCCCAACTCCTCGTGGTGTTCCTCGGGCAACATTGTGCTCTTGTACGAGACACAGTGGCTGACAGTGTAGGTTAATTAACTTATTGTTGTAATTAACTTATTGTAACTGTTGTATTGTCAACTCTTATAGATTCATTTTCTCTCTCTTTTTGTCATATAGCCTTGAAACTTGGCATACTTATGCAATTCCACTGCCAGCACACTCATCATTCAAAATGATTATTATTACTAAATATTACTCAATAGTGAATAACATTTTATATTTATAAGTGCAGCATGTGCAAGGATAGAATTTGCTTGAATAGTTCACTGCTCTAGATATGTGGAATATGAATTCGTATGCCCAAACGAAATAAAGCCAGAACTTTAATCTAGCCTATAGAAGATAGATGGTGTTATTACTAAACAATAATTGATAAAATTATATAGGAAATGGTGTTTATCATCATTTGAAAGAAATGTATATCCAAAGAAATGAAAAGTTCTTTTCATCAAAATTTAGTTGTATAACTTGGCTATAGATTTTTTTCATACAAGTTTTTCTGAACCTGGTGTATAGGTAAAACGAGCTTTATTCTTTACTTTTAAACTTTAATTATGATACCCTAATTTTAAGATTTGTTATCTTTTATTTCGATTGTTTTTATTTTCTATATTAAATTTCATATTAAATATTGCAGTATTATATTATATCGTTGTATTATACAAATAGCCAATTTTATTTAAATAAGGTTGGATGATTGGGGTTTATTGGCACAAGGGCCAAATATGGCCAAGATTAGCCAATTATTTAAATAAGAATAAAAATTTAAAAAAAAATTAAGCTATCATTTTGAAAACAAATAATATAATTTCTTATTACTTTTAATTACAAGTTTTTAAAGTTTTATTAACATTTAAAACTAATACAAAGCTAGAATTTATTGAAAATATAGTTTAATTCAGTCAGCTTTCTTCGTAAAGAGTTTACCGTCGCGAAAAGTTTTCTCTTCAATGACGCGTGCGCTTGATTTTATGTAATTTTTCATGCCTCTCCGCAAAATTTTTACGACATAATGCCCATCAATAATTCGTAAACCCGACGCAATTGTGAGCCCATAAAAAAGGTGTTACTACCAGCACTACCTTTCCGAAACGGCATTAGCCAATTTTCTTTTGTGCAGGTCCTTTTCAAGGAGTTGAGTAAACATCCACCCGCTTCACATCAGCGACGCTAAATGCGATGTTGAAGCGTCGTTGTCTCTAAAACACGGGAGAATCGAGTTAACGAAGCAGCAGTTTTGTTCTAGGAAATCTTGTTAATTGGGCAACAAAATAAAGGTTTTGCGGCGGATCCGTTCGGCTCGTTAAGAAAGGTTAAGAGTCTTTAGCCGGAGATTTAAGTCCTCTTCGACGTGCGAAAGTGCGAAATGCTGTTTTACGAAGGGGGTGTTCTTACAACATCGAAATCGAAGCAATGAAAGCTGTAAAATTGGATGTTAAAGTAAAAGGAAACGATGGGAATTGTTTGGATATATCCTGAAAGAGAGAACTGAGGTGATTTTTTTTGAGTGATGTTAGGATTTTGGAAAAATAATTTGTTTTCAAAGATGTCAAACGGTGATTGAAGATGTAACTTTCAATTTTTTAGAAGGAGCCATTTTTAAAATGCCGATATTAAAAGAAAATTTAAATTATTTTTGAACAAACTTCATTAAGTTTGTAATTATTTTAAAGTAATAATGAAATAGTTTACCAGCGTGAAAATTTATTGAAATGTTTTATCTAATTTTTCGTGCATATCTTGTTATTTTACTATTTTTAAGGTTACGATGTTAATATTTGTTTGTAAAATTATTTTCCCCCTCTAAAAATATTCAAAATGTACATTTTTGAAAGGAGACTTCCTTTTTCTTATTTTTAATACAAAAGTGTTGCATTTCTGTCCCTCATTGACATAATTTAAATGAAAAAATTTAGTATTTTCAAGCACTCCCGTTCTAAAATTGGACGTTTTTTTTTACGATTTGGTTATTCCTAATTTTTTATTGTATAATGGCAGCTGTTTCGTAATGGATATTTTTCAGAACGTTGAATAAATTGGCAACAATACATTTCCATTAGCTTTAGTATACATACCATTTTTCCATTTGTAAATATATATCTTTAAGTTAAACTAAACTTTGGATAAGAATTTTATGGTAAGCCATGTGAAACAAATGCTTAAAAATATGAATCAGTTTCAATGGGAGAAGAAATTAGTATTTTTTCTCCCATATATATTTTTCTTCCAATAACACAAGGTTTAAACATTTTATTGAATTTATTTTTGGTCTCTGCGTAACTGTCAACTTTCACACAAAAAGACAGATCTTACTAGAGATTTATAAGGAACAAAGATATTTACGAATAGTAAAAATTGCACTTTTGGACAGTAGCGACATCCAATCATACTATTATAGTCATGAAAACATGGCGTGCAAAATTGGAAACGAGATCAACTTTCAAGTAAAAATAATGTTACTTCTTTAAAACAAGTAAACATTGTATTAACATTAAGTTTTATAAATTTCAAATATTAATTTATCTGAAAATAAAATTTGGGATAATAAATTGAAAACTACCACGTTTTAGAAAACGCTGACGTTTTATCGTCTTTTAGAATTAATTCTTGACAACATAAACAACTTGACATTCAAACAACTATAAAAACACATTTAAAATTTTTTTCTGCCATATGTTTTACTAAAAATGTCATACTGGTTACCCATTTTAACCCATCTTTGGATCGAAGAAAGTTAAAAACTATTTGAAAACACACAACAATTAAATAAAAATAAAATATGATTATGTTTCCAATAAATAAGTGAGCGTTTTTATAAAACAGTTGTAATTTTACAATTTTTTCATTAGAGAAAAATTGGACTTTAAACTAAAAAAATATTTTTTTTACTCATTCCTTTCCATTTACTTTCAGTATGACAATATAGTTCTAAATTTAAAAATTGTAGTAAAAGCAACTTATTTTTCTCGTATTTTAACACTATTTAATGGCATTAAATTAAATTTTGATTCTCCCAAATCATTGATTTCAATTCCGGGATTAAATAGAAAATAAGAACACTTCATAAGAAGCTATGAAAAGTTTGACTTTTCTAGATTTATATACATCCACAGGCTGTCAGAAACGCAGTTAGTCAATAACAATAAATTCCTAAAATAAGACAACGTGAATACGAAATATCGTATATATTTGCAATACTGATACATACATAGCTTAGCTTGTTTGTGATTTTAGAAATATAATAAACATCGGTATTAAAACGATTTTTATAATACTTTCTAGTTATGACGAATTCCGTTTTAGCATATAAAGAAATCTTAGCTTTGAAAACAAAGAATAAAAGATGAGGTTTGTTTTAAAAAAAGCGCGCTCCCCCAAAAATTCCTTTAAAAAAAACCTTATGAAAGAGGCAAAATATACCGAGACCGCCCAATTTGAAAATGAAAGCATAAGAAGCAAACAAAAGAAAAATTTAATATCTTTGAGGATTTTTCATTTTTTCTTTCTTTCTTCACCCCAGTTTGAAATCCAATATTTCTCCGTATCTGTGTCCTATACTCTCACCACGATTGTGTTTTTTATGCTCTACTATGGTGAAAGGATTATTTTTAAAAAAAGAACTTTCTCCTCATACATAGAGGTATGAAAACGTGTGCGAGTTTTTGCTGCAGCAGACAGTATTCGGAATCGCATACCTTGCAGGGAAAAATCACCCTCTTGTTTTACTTTATCGGATATTTTTCAGGCTTATATCCTAATAGAAACACAATAAAGTTATATTAACATGAGAAATTTATTGATTTTGTATTATGCGAGTTATTTTTTTCACTTTTATAGATAAACAGAGAATAAACGGTGGGATACAATAGAATGGCGAATCGTGAGAGGACTCAAGAAAGCACCGGTCGTTGTGGGTAGGTGTTAAAGAACGCTTTTTGATGTCAGAAAGGAATAAAATGATCCCATAAAAGAATACTAAACTTACGACTGCACAACTTAAATTAGGATATTTTCAAAATTTAAGATAACATATTTTTTGCCTATTTAATATTCTGTTGAAATAGAGGGAAGTGTTGTTTTAAAGAAGGTAATTATTTATTTTAATTCTTATTATGTTTACATGAGTTAAAGATTATAATTTACATACAAGAATTTGTAAGCAAAGTGGACTATCTAGTTTAGAGCACATATACTATACAGTTGGTTGGTTAATTAATGTCGCAATAAAGCTGTACAGTGAGATATTGGGGATGGTGGTTCGGGGTATATCTCGAAAGACCCACTGCCTCGTATTTTTTTTAACTATGGTCAAATGACGCGGACAACACATGAGTTGGCACCCGACATAACCTCAATAGGCATTAGAAGATTGGACGACGACGGATTTAACTTGCACCAGTCCAGTAAACACAGCGGTTGTAATTAAGAATAATTTCAAGCGAATTTTGTAATTTAGTGGCGAATATGGCAATTCTCCGACTACGAGATCACTCACAACGTCTTGACTTATTTTCAAGCCCTCATGCCGGTTCAAACTCGAAATCTTCTGATTGCCATCCGAACCGGCTATGCTACAGTTGGTTAAATAACTAAAATTTTGACATTCAGCAATGGTTTATGGGTAGATTGGTTGATTTACGTCGTACGAGAGCTACGCAACAGGCTATTAATAACTTTTGGGGAGAAATGCAGAAGGTATGAACCATAATAATAGCTCCTTAATTTTGAACCGTGGTTCGATGACGAACAACACAACATCTAAGCTTGCACACAATTACAAACTCCCCCACCACGACCAACGTGAGGGCATATATATATATATATATATATATATATATATATATATATATATATATATATATATATATATATATATATATATATATATATATATATTATCTTTATTCTGTTATCTTTATATAATTTGTTTGCAGTGTTTTTTGTTGAAAATTTTACAGAAGCAAGAAGCGAACTTTTGAAACTGCTACTCGCAGTCTTGGAAATCTAATAACCACAGTTACACATCCGTAAAATACACGCTCCGTAACTTACAATGTCTTTTGTACACGCACAAAATATTTACTCTTGTAAAATTAACCAAAAGCGTGACATCTGACAAAAGTATTGCGTGACAGAGTTTTACGAAATTTTTTTTGGGGGAGAGATCTGTTTTAGAAAATTTTACCCACAATGTTCAAGAAAATGTTTTGTCTTCATTATTTGCATTCATTTGAGTTTGTAAGAGTAAAGTCCGCTGTTTTCCATTAGTTAACTGATTAAAATAAGTCATTTGAAATTCATTGTTGTGTTTTCAACTATAAAAAACACAGTGATGTAATTTAAGTTTTAAAACCTATAAAAAATACACAGTAAGAGTAAAAAAAATTAAATCTTTGCCTAATTAACTTCCATTAAACTCATTAACCAAGAAAAAAAAAATCTATCAATATCTAACTGAAATAAGTCACGGGAAGTACTTTTATTATAAATTTTGTTGGACAAGACAAGAAAAGTCGTTCGCTTGTCAAGCGAAATGTCTTTCTTTAATTGATTTCTATACACGCTTAATTAAAATGGTAATTTTTTTTAATTTGAGGATTTTTTTATTTCAATTTATTCAACATATTTATACTACTAGATTTTTTGCTAAATCTTAGGCCCATTGTACACTAACGAGATAAACGCTTTGTGATTGGGACATAGGAAAACCACATGATTTGCTTCCAGAAATCATAAAGCCATCTGAAAATGCTCGCGCGCGTTTATTACGTCCGTGGAGAATGGGCCTTAATTTATGTATTTTTTGTTTGTTTGAATTAAAAAGTTTATTTATGTCAGATAAAACTTATACATGAAATGCTATTAGATGTTTTTAAATAAAAAAATTGTCGCAGAAAGAAGTAAACTTTTTAATGATAATGTAAATTGCTATTTTTACGCAGTACATAAATAATATCACAAACATTTCTTAAATAACGATAGAAATTGATGTATATATTTCGTTGTGTATTTTTTGGAGCTCACGTTTGCAACAACAGCTGATGTTACGTTCCTCTCTGAAATATTTTATAACCATATTAAAATAAATAATAATAATCTCCATTATTTTTTGGGTACAAGTTGATCGTGCTCATTTTTGACAACTCGATAGGTGGTACGATGTGAAATTGTCCTGTGTTGAGTTGCCATAAATACTATGTAGAGTTTATTTGAAGTACAAATATCAATAGATGAATGTTACAAAACTTTCGGACATAAAGTTTTCTCTTTCCAAAAAAGTAACATTTTAGCTAGTAATATACAAGACTGGACATTCAATTTTTATTAGACTATGAATCACAAAAACGTTCAAATGTATCTAGAAATAAAACCAAAATACCTTAGCAAACAAACTCAAATATCAACCTACTCAGTCATTAGTTATACATGATGTTTAACTATTGCTGACTATTGTTGATGTTAACTATTACTGCTGGTTACTACTTTTATAAATATTGTTCAAGTTTTTTCAGATACAGTTCAACAGAAATTTTATATTTGTTGTTGTGTTTCAATTTTGCGTTTTGGGATCGAAATATGAATATTATTGTAGAATTATAAGGGTACGAATAAATTTATTTTTTATATTTATTGTATTTTATTTGAATATATCTTCACTTATATATGTTCGCCATTCCATTCTTTCGTTCCTCGGATTTCGAGGTTCCATGATCTGTTTTAGGTTTAATGCCTACAGATCATTCAGAAAAATCCCAGACAGGAGTTCCGGTTAATTAGAAACCCTTGAAAAATAAATGAGTCGGCTCTCTTTGCTTTCTTTTATTTGTAAATAAACCTTGTCCAATGTATCCCATTTAGAATTTTTATGGCTGGATTATTTACAATATTCTTAAACGTAAAATACTATTTAACTTTTTATATTCAGATTTTGTAATATAATATGTTTAACTATTGAAGATAACTGCTGTTCTTTTCAATACAATTTGTTTTGAAGTTCTCTTTTGCACAAGTTTGAAAAGGAGAAGAAAACATTTGAAGTACAAACCATAAAAGTATTATTTTTTAGTGATTTATTGGTGAGGTTCTTTAATTATTTGGGTAATGTTTTACGACGGCACTTATATTGATTGAGAAAAACACACACAACCAAACACTAAAAATCCGTGAAATCCATCAAAATGCAGTTGTCTGAAATAGACTGCAGTGAGCTTCAGGCCATGGCACCAAAACAGTGTTTTCAGCCACAAAAACAAAAGAATTTCCAAGTTTTTCCAGAGACATTGATTGATAATAAGAGACTGGCTTTCTAACTTTGCCCAATTAATTTTTTTGGCGAGCTGTTTCTTCAATGAAAGGAATAAAAACTATGAAAGTTCGAATTTCTGAGTTTTTTTAAGAACACTGTTTAACACGACAGAAGTGCTCTAATTTCATGGAATAAAAATAAAATAATAGTTTTTAATAAAAAGAAGGTGATAAAAGAATCAGTAAAATGTGAGGTAAATTTTTGCATGCCATTTAAAATATATTTCAATATCTGTCGTATGTAATTAGAACTCATAAAAGTAATTAATATTAATGCATATTTTCAAAAAGGACTATTGTATTTAAAACAATATTGAAATAAAAACTGTTTTAAATTTTTACGACTGTACTATGTCTAATTTATACGAATTAAATTCCTACAACTGGAAAATTTATATTTTTTCGGTTTAAGCAACGATAATATGATTGTAGCCTGGATTTCTAATTCCATTAGTATCCTTTGATTTTGCGAATTTTAAATTTTAAAACTAATTTGTATGATAGTTAAAAAAAATTCATATATGCATGAACAATTATTTAATCTAAAATATGAATAAATATAAATTTTTCTGTGATAAACTTGGGTTGTTAGATTGACATTCAAGGGAATTTATGAGCTAATTTGATTTTTTCTTAAATACACTTTTGCCATTAAAAATATACTTTAAGATTTAGCTTTGATAAAGAAAACAGTAAAAAGGTTTAAATGAAACATTTTTGTTATCGAATCATAAGATTTCATCATAAGGGAGTCATAAAATTTAATTGCTGAATTTTTTTTCCTTTTCCAGTTAACAGAAACAATTTTTATAATACCTAATTGGTACTTAAGGTATACTTAAATAGGTTTAACATTTAATTAAAAGACAGATAATTATACATTAAAGAGTCGGATCACTATTATCTTTAAGTAGGAAAATAGACATCTAGTAATTAAATAGATAAAGTCATTAAAAGTCTGAGAAAATAATACACATTTAACCAACACACTTAAAAAAAATTGAGCAATACTATACATTATTAAAGGATTAAGTATAATTTATAAGATAGTTTTATAAGACAGATTTATAAGATTATTTTTAGAACATACGAGGGTGATCATAAATTGTTTGGAAATGGTCACTGTTTGAATGTATCCTATTTATCGGCATTGGCATAAAAAACATTATTTTTGCCCAACTACTTAGCTTATAAGATAAAAACTCATCTTATAGAACATTGCGTTAATAATATTAAAATTTGAATGCAATGTTAAAACTACGCAATAAAAATACATAAAATCCAGATATGTTTCGGGAGATATATCTCCCTTCATCAGGGGAAGGGAGATGTATCTCCAGCATATACCAACATATCTGGATTTTATGTATTTTTATTCCGTAGTTTTAACATTGCATTTGTATTTTATGACTTAAGGATGGGGGCTCTAATTGGAGCAAGCACTGCGACCGGAGGTCTATTGTATTTAATTATTGTATTTATTTTAATACTTAACTTATATTCTAAGCAAGTATCTTAGCAATGTTAAAAACAAACAAAGTAGTTAAAGTATAGCAAAAAGAATGGTTCATTACGTGTAGTCAAACAACAAAGCGATGATCATTGTCCTTATAATTTGTGACCACATTTAATATTTGTTCAAATATTCAGTTATATAATTTTATTTTACACGGACTGGTTTTATATGAGTTTTCATATATAAATATTAAACTTGTTGTATGATATAACCAGACACCAGTTAAAAAATAACGTAAAAAGAGTGAGTATATGCGGAACTACATTTTAAATATTGATAGAGTTGCTTTTCAATCATAATGCCCTCGAGATTCCGTACGTGGAGATGTATACGCGTACGTAACTTTTTTAACTCGATCTTCCGGACATTTTTTAGAATAAGATTGTGGTTTTCGATATGTTCGTGCTACCATCTTTAACATTGCGACATTCTCAGAAATAACACTCTCGTTATTGATAATATTCTGCGATCGTCAAGTCTACTTTCGTTATATTTGACAATCGTTTCGTCATTGAATCACGTGATTTTCGACGAAATCAGAATCCTCAAATTTTGAACAAAAGTAATTTACTCCGATTCCTTTTCGGCCTGTTCTGGATCATCAGCTCATGTTTGGTTCTTATACTTATATTGTCTAAATTCAGTCTAGTTTTCTTGTCCGATTGGATAGAGTGTTGGACTCTAGAACGAAGGGTCTGCGTTTCGAGTCATCTCGTCGATATTGCATTATTATATTATTTAAAGTAGTCCTCAGTTTTCACCAAATAATTTTCATTAAAAAAAATGAATTTCCTTAGTTTTACGAAATATTTAATCGGAACATATGACATACGTCTGTTTCGTCAAAATGACAAGCATTTCGTCAAACATGAGAATGCATTTTTAACAGTGTACTTAAATATTCCATGAAAAGGGACTAAATAGAAAAAAATAGTAAAGAGTAATAGAGTAAATAGAAAAAAATATTACCATGAGATAATTCTAAATGAGATATTAACATATCTTGCATATCGTTTCATGATTCAAATAACGTTAGCTATAATCTTCGGATCTTCCAGATTATCTGAAATCGAATAATTTAGGATTGGGGTGGGCCCCAATGGCTGAGCTCGTAATCAGAGGATTGCGAGTTCAAACTTTGTTTTAAGAAAAATAGTCGTTTTTTAATCGAAAGGTAGTTATTTTTTTGGAGTCCATTTGTGGAGGAGTCTTCCCCTTGTGAAGGAGCCTGGTGCAGAAGATTTTTTAAGAAATTGTCAGTGAGCGGCTAAAAGTCAAAGTCACTTTCACATGCTATAAAAAAGCATTTCATGAAATGAATTGTCCATTCATGAATTGCCTAACTTTTATATAAAGTCCCAAATTTTTTGAATATTTTTCTCAGGTAAATTTATGAAATGTATACATTTTCAGTGGTCATGTCATGAAGTTCTGATAATCGAGTCCTGATAATTTGCCTTAGTGGCAAATAAATATAAATTTCAAACTTTCAATACGCAGCTAAGAAACATGAGATTATAAAAAAAATACTCTCAGCTGTAGAGTTTTTTACTTAAATACAAATGAAAATCTCGTGTAAATAATTCTACTTTTTCCAGTACGTTAAAAAAAATAGTTAGGATGCTGAAGTCAAAGGAATTCTTCTTATATTGTTATTTTTGTATTAAAAAATAATGTTAGTTAGGTACTAATTTACCATACGGGTGCTGTGTTCATTGAAATGCATTGCTATTAATGAGTAGTGTGAATTTTATGACTAGGTACAACACATTTTTCACTGTTTGACAATAATACGCACTGGACGATTAAAGTGTCGCCCAGCCCCTATGCTAAAATATGCTTTGGACAGTCCTGCTGTATGCCTGTTGTGTTTAAATGTACTCGCGTTATGTGAAATGGAGGTTTGGAGAATGGGGTGCCAATTCATGTGTTATTCCTCTCTACATCATGGTTTAAATTTACGGGGCAGTAAAAATGCCAGCGCATGGCTGTGGTGTGATGTTAGTTCACTAAAACAACCAATAATATTTTGGGTTAGTTAAATTAAGATTCACTAGAGCTACAAAATAGGCTATTAGAATGAAAGATTGCCGGAATGTTGACATCGGATCCTTCAAAGCTAAGCTAAAGAGGTTATTGACAATATTTTGTTGGAATCTCCGATTAGTGCTTGTTGCTTTCCTGTACAGGTTATCGTAAACCTTTAGAACATTTTATATATTTTTATGAAAAAAAATCAAGTATTATTTAAATAATATTTCATCATTATGCATTTATTGGAATTCATCACCTTGTAATTAAAATACTCTAAAATCATCCAAATTAATGAAGTGGTTCGTAGGATAGACCCAAATTTCAAGCACTTCTGGATTAGTTGATTTTTGAAAATCAATAAATATGTTGATTTAGTTTGGTGCTTTAGAAATTAAAATGAGTAAAATTAATTTAAAATGAATTCAAAAGGGATTGGTTGCTTATTTGATATAAAATAAAAACTGAATTAAAAAAAGTCAAGAAGTTATCGTATTCCTGCATTAAAAAAAACTGAAATTCAGTTTTAATTTATTGCTTACATTACTCCAAACAACTCAAGACTTTATATAAAAATCTAAGTTAGAAGGACATACTTCATAAAACTACGACAACAACTTTTTTTGCGTAGAAAATTGACTCGAAAATAGATATTAATCCATAGGCTGCTGAAGTGTCTATGTCAACATCGGAAACAAGATTGAATTACACTTGAAGAATGGTGCAAGAAGTACGAACTAATGAAAACTAAAGGAGAGAATAGCAAAAAATAAAAGCCAAGGATCTAGATTACCTGAAATCAATTTTGTTGCCTGAAGGAGAAATGCTCTTTAGCATCCACTATTCAACACAACAGAATGTTAAGTAAAAGAATCAGAAGAAATATTGCATCTGCAATGTTTTTGAAGGTTTTTTATATGCACATTGTGTGTGCACACGTTTTACCAAAGTGTTTTGATAGTTATTAAACGCATGGTATCAGAATAGAGGTATTTCCATAACCACTTACTAATTTTTAATATGAATAGAAGATGCAAAAGAAAATAGTATATATTATCTGCAACCAACTCTCAACCGACTTTTGCAAATGTAAAGCTGTTTTCACTGTTGGGGATTTTAATAACTTTTCGTTTAATTTATAAAGATATTTTTAAACGTCTTATTAAATTTATAAAGATATTTTTAAACGTCTTATTAAATTTATAAAGATATTTTTAAACGTCTTATTAAATTTATAAAGATATTTTTAAACGTCTTATTAAATTTAAAAATATTTTTCTGTATGTACTTAAACCATTTGATTAATTTTTTTAAATGGAACATTTTTATGAATTTAAAAATTGGTTACATATTACCGAAAAAACTGGAGATCGCGGCTTAGAGCTTGTGGTTAAATAATTATGTAGAATATTGATTGTGGAAGAGTTTAAAAATTATTTTTGTATTTAAATAATATTTTAAGCGTAACCACTTACTAATTTAGTTGTATTATTAGAAAATATAGATTTGGAATGTTATTCACTATTTTCACAACAGTATTGTGAAAGTAGTGATTAATGTCAGGTTACATCAAAGTATTGTAAATATTTTTTTTATATGAGATTCATATATTCCATTAGACTATTTGTAGGGATACTTCCAACATATTAAGTAAATAATAACTAAAAACTATAATTAAATAAAAATAAATCAATAATTACATAAAAATTAATAAAATTAATTTAAGGTAAATTTTTTAAAGTTTCTTTTACACTGTTTTCAAACGCTAAGGTGTCTTCTGAGTTGAAGAAAAAGTTTTTTTTAATTGTTGTTTCTCGTTGTGTAAGAAAAAAAATCTGTAGAGCTTATAAAAATAATCATATTTTGTGTTTCAGTTTACGTCATCAAAACAAGTATTAAGCTGTATGTTTTAAAGTAGATAGGATGTCATTGTTTGATTTTGGCTTTATAATTATTACCTATTTTAAATAAGATACATTCTTATATACGCACAAGTTCACCATTTATACTACATTAAAATCAATGAAAAAAATCTCGCTTAAACATTTTTTTTTTGTCAAATTGGAATAGAACTGTGTGTTTAAGTAGTAGGTTGTGTGTCTGATCTTATAACGAAAAAAAATATTATTAGAATATGTAGGTTGGTGAAAAATAAGGAACAATTTAATAGGGTAAACCGATTTGATTCGATGCTTAAAAATATTATTTAGACGTATAAAACAATATTTATCACTGTAACCAGCGTTATTCATTTATGTTATTATCTTATATGTTTGTCCTATTATCATGTCCCCGTCACCTGTATATATTTTCATGTTCCCGTTACGTGTCTATATATTGTTCCCGTTATTACGATTGTAACGCCCTCTACATATGTTATGTCTTTCCCGCTGCGCAGGAAAGCTTCAGTCATGTAACTGCCTCTTACGGTGATGCGTATTTAAGGTTTCGTTCCTCCCCGAGATTATTGTAATGTTAGGCATATGTGATTAAAGATGTTTATGTTCAATCGTTGAGCAGTTATTTAGTCAATACGCCTTATAAATGGCGCCCAACGTGGGGCCACACCGTAAGAACAGCAATTGCATGGCTCGCTTTTTAGGTTGTTCCGATTAATGAAAATGGCGAGGAGAGCCGCCATATTAAAATTCGTTGCAAGAACGAAGGATATTGTGTTCTTCAAGCAAGAAGGAATATCATCGGATGTTTAAGATAAGTGTTATTTTGTTTTCTGTTCAGTGTTACAAGTTTTTTAATTTGTAGGCTAGGTTAAAGTTTTGAAACGCAAAGTTTCAGTTTCGAAACGCAAAGTTTCGTTTTTCAGTATACATCCTGTTTACTGTGAGGAGATAATTTGCATAACACGTATGCTGTGTCTCGTTTGGAGAGTTATCTCTATTGATTTAAATTTAACTAGTCTTTTAAAATTAAACCGCAATGGTTTGCTGTGTTTTTCACTGAATTTGAAATTAAGAACCACCTTGGTTTTCTAAACACTGATTCTGCGAATCGTATTCGCATTGCGAATTCAAATTCGTACGCTCGGAGAAAAGCAATTTTCCCCCCCTCTTCTCCACGTAACTGAGAGTGTTTTATTTCTGTTCTCTTGTATTTGAAATTATTGCTGGCCTTGAAAATTCTGATTGTGGGTTTTATCTATTTTATTTTGTTCTTTTTCGGGAAAAATAAATAAATGTGGTTTTACATGCAAAAATAAGAAAATTTGTGTTCTTGAGTGTGATTTAGAATAGTAGATATTTTATTGGCAGGAAGTTTTATTTGTGATAGTGCTTATTTAATTTAATTAGTGGCATTAACTAATTATTATAGAATTTAATGTTGTTTTAAAATTTATTTTGAAAGAACACTTGAATTGATTCCTCATTAAATGGAAATTGTTAATGCTATTGTTTTGATTTTATATTTAAGTACTTCATAGATTTCTAAATAATTTAAACAAAAGTGATTCTTCTTATAAATTTGTTCAATCATGTTAAAATATATTTTGGTATTCTGGTAATCTAATATTGAAATGGTACCATAGAAATAGTGCATTTTAACTAGAGATCGGGTGTTATACAGTGTCATCTACACTTGAAAAGATTTAATACTGCATATTGTTATTTGCTTGAATAAATGAATAGTTGGAATGATTTTATAATGGTTTACAATAAATTTATAATAGTTTAAATGATTTAATATTATTTTAACTGATATTAATTGGTTTTCTGAAAAATAATTATAGACTATTTGAGTGCTAATATTTCATGGTAGGGTAATTGTAGTGAGTTTAAGTGCATTGAACTGTGAAATAGCTCTAGGACTTTGAGGTAATTATTTTGTGTGCCTGTTATCTACTGCCATGATCTGAACTCACAAAGAACTAGACTGAAATCCCACGATGGCTTTTCTCGCACGAGGAAAGAAGATTGACCTGGTCCGGCTGGCAATTGAACTGGACTTGGATGGTGTTGATAATCTCAAAGTTATTCAACTGAAGACGAGAATTCAAGAGAGTGAAGCATATAAGGACGATTTAGAGTTTGTCCAAGCAAGGTTTGAAGAGATAATCGCTGAAAGAATAAAAGAGGAAGACCTTGAAATTAAAGATAAGAAAAGGAAGGAAGACCTTGAAATTGAAGATAAGAAAAGGAAAGAAGACCTTGAAGCTGAAGAAAGAAAAAGAAGACTGGAACTGGAGTACGAAGAGCGGAAAAGAAAAGACGATTACGAATTCCAACTTCAGAAGCTGAAACTCCAGGATGAGGCAACACGATCCCAAGTTCCTCTTACCCAGAACGATGGTTTTCAAGCAGCCAAACCAAGATTGGACTTGCAGACGCTGATCCAGAGATTCGATCCAGTGACGAATGACATCAGCTTATACCTCGTTCTCTTCGAGCGACAAGCTCACAGAGCTGAGATTCCAAGGACTTTCTGGGCCTCTCATCTGATTGGTCTGCTGCCATATGATATTGCTCAGATCATTGCAAGAGAAGTCGAAGAAGTTGCACAAGATTATGAAAAAGTGAAACAGCTGCTTCTAAAGCGCTATAAACTCACTCCAGAGAAATTTCGTCAATTGTTCACAAAACATTCGAAATGTCAAGAAGGCACTTGGACAGATTTCGCCTACGAACTTAGGAATTACTTTCAAGGTTGGATTACAGGTCTCGACATAACAACTTTTGAAGAATTGTCTGATCTGATGGTTACAGACCAGATTAAACGCCGTGTTCCACAAGAAGTCAAAGAGCACTTCATCGATGACTGGACACAAATAAAGACTACTACAGATCTAGTACAAAAGCTAGATGACTACGAGACGGTTCGTCCAAACAACAGAAATGACTCTACGTCGAATACCAAGAAGTGGTCCAGTCCAAGATTTAATACTGGAAACTTCAGAAAAGTGGCGCAGAATCCAAAGCCAAGGCAAAATGAAAGAAATCTTAATCCGGAGAACAAGCCTGCCATATACTGCTATGGATGTTCCAGACCTGGTTTCATAAAGGCAAAGTGTCCGACATGCTCTCCAACGGCGAGAAATGAGAATTTCCCTGCAAATTCACTTACCATGTACACTTGCCATTCCAAGATGTCCCCTATTGCACTGATTGATGTGTGCATTTCCGGTGTACGAGCCAGAGTTTGTGCAGACACAGGTGCCAGTAGATCAGTCGCTGGTGAGATCCTCTACAACCTGCTGAAGAGAAAAGGAGTGGAGTTCCAGGAGACTTCAGTAACCATGACTTTGGCAAACGGTTACCAAACTACTGAAGAGGCTTGCACAGCCACGGTGTCCATTGAGATTGAAAACAAAACAATCATTCTGGATCTCCTTGCCCTTCCAAATGCAAAAGGAAATCGAACTCTCTTAGGAACAGACTTCCTAGAAAAGTCGGAAATTGTTCTCGACATAAGAAACAAAAGGTGGAACTTTTGTGACAACCCTCGCCGAAAGGTTTATTTTGGGAATGACATCACATCGACGTCTCAGCAACCTGTCGAAACTCTTCCCATCAACAGCTGTAATCTCCGTGAAGAAGAAGGCGGGAGTTTGAACATTGAGCAAAGGCTCCAGGTCAATAATTTGCTTCAGGATTTCGAGGAAAGCTTCAAACCAGGGGGAGAAAGCACGACTTTCATAGAGCACCGCATTAATACGGGAACGCATGCTCCAGTCGCTTATCCACCCTACAGAGTTTCTCCTGCGAAGAAGGAAATATTGAAAAAGGAACTGGATGACCTCTTGCAAAAGAAAATAATCGAAGAATGCGAGTCGCCCTTTGCTGCTCCGGTGGTGTTGGTACCCAAACCAAATGGAAAAACAAGACTGTGTGTTGACTATCGCGGCTTGAATGCAGTGACAGTTGCAGACCACTACCCTCTACCACAGATCGATGACCTTATCCATGACGCCCGACATGTAACTTACATGTCCACTATTGATTTGAGGTCAGGTTATCACCAGGTGAGCGTGCATCCGGAGGATAAAGACAAGACGGCTTTCACAACCCAGTTCGGAACGTTTAGATTCAACCGAATGCCTTTCGGGTTGAGAAATGCACCAGCTACATTTCAGAGGCTGATGGACAGATTTAAAAGTGGTCTGCCGGATGTAAAGATACTAGTCTACTTGGACGATATCATTGTCTTATCCGCTACCTTTGAAGATCACCTAAAAGACCTCAAGAAAGTTTTCCAACGACTTTCCCTGTTCAACTTGAGGGCAAATAGAGAGAAATGTCAATTGGCCTGCCCAAAGGTTAAGTATCTAGGTCACTGGACCAAAGGAATCGAAGTTGATCCAGAGAAGGTTGAGGCTATCCTGAAGATACCAACTCCGAAGAACGTCAAACAAGTACAATCCTTCCTACAGACCTGTTCTTGGTATCGAAGATATATTCCAAACTTTTCAGAAGTAGCAAGACCTCTTAGCAATCTTACTAAGAAAAATGTCATTTGGAATTGGGGAACAGAGGAAGAAACTTCTTTCAAGACTCTGAAAGAACTTTTGGTTAGTCCACCGATCCTTCGTCAAAGTGATCCAAGTCAAGCATACACTCTCCGAACTGATGCCAGCGGTTATGCCCTTGGTGCAGTTCTCTTACAAGGCACCGGATCTGATGAACATCCTATCGAGTATGCCAGTCGCTTACTCACTAGTGCCGAAAGAAACTATTCGACTACAGAGCGCGAGGCTTTAGCTGTAGTTTGGGCTTTAAAGAAGTATCGTGCCTACATTGAAGGTCAAGAGATTACTGTTGCATCCGACCACCAACCTCTTAAGTGGTTAATGAGTTTGAAGTCTCCTACGGGACGATTAGCAAGATGGGCTCTAGAAGTTCAATCTTTCAATTTGAAGTTAGAGTACATCCCAGGAAAATGCAACGTGGTCGCTGATATGTTGTCAAGACCAGCTTGTCAGCATGCCGAACCTTCATGTGAACTGTGTAGCATACACATCGACGTTCCCTCACATACTTCAAAAGAGCTCCGAGAAGAACAACTTAAAGACCCAGAAGTTGAGAAGATAATTCGTTGTTTCGAAAGCAATGAGAAAAACGTAGACTTCGCCAACTGGACTGATCGTGGTTACCTGATGAATCAAGGTGTGCTTTACCGATATGCACCAGACTCGGACAGTGACGAAGCACAACTGGTCATACCGGCTCAAGAAGTAAACTCCATCCTTAAAGATCATCACGATGCTCCAACAGCAGGCCACTATGGAGCCGAAGGAACATTCGATCGTATAGCAAAGCGCTATTATTGGACAGGTATGCGGAAGTTTATCACGGACTATGTAAAAAACTGCATAGAGTGCAACAGATACAAAGCTTCAAACCAAAAGCCAGCTGGTTTGTTGCAAACTCCCGTTCCGGCCCAACGATTCGAGACTCTTGCAATCGATCTGTTTGGCCCATTACCAGAAAGCAGAGATGGTAAGAAATGGATATTCATCATCGAAGATGTCAACACTCGATGGGTTGAACTCTTCGCATTACCCACTGCAACTGCGAAAGAGTGTGCTACTACACTACTAGAAGAAGTATTATTGAGGTACGGAATCCCACGTAGAATTATAAGCGACAACGGCACGCAGTTTGTGTCTGCCGTAATGCAACAACTTTGCTGCATGCTAGACATCAACCAAACGTTGACACCGGTCTATCACCCTCAAGCAAATCCGGTAGAAAGAAAAAACCGTGATCTTAAACCTCGTCTTGCAATCCTGGTTCATGACGAACACCGATCCTGGTCTGAGAAACTGCCAGCAATCCGTTTTGCGCTCAACACAGCAAAGTGCCAATCAACTGGGCAGACAGCAGCATTTCTCAGCTTTGGACGAGAATTGCGGACGACAGACGGCGTGACTAACGACATCCGAGGAGTGATCGACAACGACAATTTCGTCCCTGAAATAACACCGTACCTTAAAAAATTCTCAAGATTCACAGCCCAGATCAAAGAAGTCATCGAAACCCAACAAGACAAAAGAAAAATCTACGCAGACAAAAGGCTTATCCGGCTCCACCATATGCTCCAGGTGATAAAGTGTATGTGACCCTGCATCCCGTCAGCAAGGCTGCCACTGGACAATCCAAAAAGTTTATGCCCAGACGAGATGGACCCTATGTCATCCTTACACAAAGATCACCATCCACATTCGAAATTGCCAGCCTGGACAATCCCCAAGTGCCCCTGGGCGTATACCACACTTCTGCCCTGAAGGCCTACACCCAGGACCCCATCGAACGTCCTTGCAATCCGTTGCGAAAGCGAGGACGGCCACCAAACTTACCCAAAAGAACTGGTGCTGGCCCCTCGTCGGGACTACGTCGGAGCCAGAGGGGGAGGATGTAACCAGCGTTATTCATTTATGTTATTATCTTATATGTTTGTCCTATTATCATGTCCCCGTCACCTGTATATATTTTCATGTTCCCGTTACGTGTCTATATATTGTTCCCGTTATTACGATTGTAACGCCCTCTACATATGTTATGTCTTTCCCGCTGCGCAGGAAAGCTTCAGTCATGTAACTGCATCTTACGGTGATGCGTATTTAAGGTTTCGTTCCTCCCCGAGATTATTGTAATGTTAGGCATATTTGATTAAAGATGTTTATGTTCAATCGTTGAGCAGTTATTTAGTCAATACGCCTTATATCACTAGTTATAATTTACCCTCTACCCCTACATTATATAAACGCATACTTCATTATATAAATTTGAATTTTATTTAAATGTTTGTTGCATGGTTTTTAAACTTATTTTAATTAAGGTTGTTGCTCAAAATTGTCATTCTTAACAATGCTAACAATTAGTTAAAGTTAAATTTCAATATTTATTTGATGCAGAATCGAAGCTTATATATTAATTTTATCACAGTTTGAGATATTAATTAAAGAATAATTCTAAAATAAAGCGGCATAAGATGAGAAATGTGACTGGCTCAAAGAATAGCGTATGATTAACTTAATTAATACATACATGTAGATTTTCCTTCGAGTGACAAAAATTTGCATCTAAATTAAAATGACAATTAAGTTAGTGTTGACTAATTATATTTGGAATTACAATAAGTTTTGAGAGCGAGGCGAAAAATGTTCTTGTATGGAATAAGCCAAGATAAAAATATACCACGAGTAAAATGTTTATTTTGAAGTAATCCAGCAAAAAAAAGTCAGCATAAAATCTTCATCAAAATTTTGAAATTGAAGGTTTTATGCAGGAAAACTACAGTTTTTTTTAAAGATCTATAAAGTTAAAGGTTTTTGTTTCAATGTACTTCACAAAAACTGTAAAAAAGCTTCATTAAAACCTGCAAAAAAACTTCAATTTTTAATCATGAAGGAAAATTGTAGATATTTTAAAGGTTTTATGCAGGAAAATTAAAAACTTAAAAAAAAACTGCAGTTTTTTGTTTCAATATCCTTTATAAAACCTTCAAAAAAACCTTCAATTTGACAATTATCATGAAGGTTTCATGCTGACTTTTTTTGCTGGGGACTTCCTATAACCCCGGAGGAAGATGTTTTTTGAAGTCATTTATTCCAAACTATATATTTTCTGTTCGATTTTTTTTAATTAAAATTGTGTATGGTGGATATACATTTAGGAATATATTTATTTTTTCTACATTAGAATTCGAACATTTCAAGATTATTCAAAGTTTAAAATTATTGACATCTAATAAATGATATAAATATTGTTTGGTGAACACTGCCATGATCTACAGGGAGGTCGCAAATTTTTGGACGACGGCCATTGTTTCGTCGTATCGCATTTAGCATTATTTAAAAAATAACACATTACTTTTGCTCAACTAGTTCGCTTATATTTTAAACAAGACGCTTAGCTGTAGCATAAAAAAGTAGTTAAAATATAGTAAAAAGGGATAGTTTATTATGTGCAGTTAAACAGCCAAACAATGACACATCGGTAAAGATTTGTGACCAACCTGTATAACTGGCAAATGCTTTACTACTGTGCTTAAGTACATTAAACTAGACATTTGTAATTATATAATTATACGAATCCTATTATAGAAAAAAAAACTTAATAGCTTAGCAGTATAAAATATTTGAACCTTTTATACGTGCTTTATTTCTAACAGTATTAGACTAACGTTCACAATATAGTTCTCAATAAAATACCAGATAAAAGTTTTTTCGGCTATTTTTAGCTTAAGTCTGTTCTGACCATATTGAACATATGCCCATATCGATAATCATACTTAATTTGCACATATTCAAGTCTAAACAACAAGTACATATACCGACATGTCTCAACTCATTAAAAAAATACTTTTGATTTAATTTTCGCAATCATTCTTTTTGTTTTTATTCTCTCCTTTTAAGACAATATGATTCTATTTTGTAATCAGATATCTTATTTTAAATTCTGCAGAAGGAGACATTGATCCCGAGTCTTGAAAGAAACTAGGCAGAAGTCACGCTCCGAAAAAGAGAAGTGTTAACTTTTGAAGAGCCGTGCCGCCTATGGGCTGCTTTCACGCTTCGTTGGTATGCAATAGGTAAAAGGAGAGAGTTTTACAGAGAGATATTGATTCGGTTAGCTTAAGAGTTTCAAATGTGTACGTAAGATGATCAACGGTCGCGGGGGTTCAAAATGAGTTCTTGGAGCTACTGAAATGGTACATGAAACTCTATTTATATATCTGTATGTCTTTATCTTCGAGCATGAATGGACTGTAGTAGAGCGAATATGACGTCAAAATCGTGAAACCAACATTTCAGACCGAATGGTCTCAGACACGTGACTTCTTTTCAAAATTATGAATTAAAAAATACTCGCGATTGGCTGATGAATTGGGAAATGTGTAACAGTGAAAATTTATGAATGGAATGACGTAATTAACACGTGTCTGAGCCCATACATGTTGGCCTCACTTTGATGTTAGCGAGGTTATAACATGTTTTCTCTACTATGAAGGATCCATGCTCGAAGGTCTTTATAGACATTATCTATTGTGTCTGCTTGTCTGTGTCTATGTGTCTTTTCTGTGTGTGTCTGTGCCTATGTGTTTGTCTGTACATATATGTTTGTATGTATATATGTGTGTGTTTGTCTGTACATATATGTGTGTATGTATGTGTGTGTATGTATGTATGTATGTATGTATGTATGTATGTATGTATGTATGTATGTGTGTGTGTTTGTGTGTGTTTGTCTGTGTTTGTCTGTGTATGTGTATGTATGTATATGTTTGTCTGTGTATGTGTTTGTCTGCGTATGCGTGTGGCTGGTCTGTGTACGTACGTGTCTGTGAGTGCCTGTCACGATGGGTTAGCATTTATTTGTGTCTGTAAGTATGTCTTTGTGTGAGACTGTTTATTTGTATGTCAGTTTGTCGGTGTCTGTGTGTACCTGTCTCTGTGTTTTTGTGTATGTGGGTGTGCTTGTCTATGTGTATTTTTCTGTCTGTTTATGTCTGTCTGTCTCTGGGTGTAAACCTGTGTGTGTGTGTATTTGTGTATATATGTCTGTCTTTGTTTGTAAGTACATCTGTTTTTGTATCTGTTTATGTGTGTGTCCGCGTCTCTCTGTCTGTATATCACCGACATCCAAATCTAGGGTCTTCACATGTGAGGTGCATGTTTAACACACTAGATCAGCTGTTCTCAACCTGTAGTAAGTGAACCCCTGGGGATACGTGACAGTACAATTGGGGGTACGCGAAAATAATATTAGTAATGTGGAAAACACCTAAAATAAAATAAGTGTAATAAATAAAATCAAAAATAAAAGTCTATGAGTGTCATCCATTTGAGTCGTATGATTAATTTCAGCTAACCCTATTTATAAGTGTTAGAAGAAGAAGGATTAAGATAGTTAAAACATTACTTCCTAAATAAAATAAGCGTAAAGAGATGTGCGAGAAGGGTCGTGTGAGAAGGGGGTACTCATAAATGAAAAGTTTTATCAAGGGGTATATGATAAAAAAATGTTGAGAACCACTGCACTAGATGATAATTTGACCACAAAATCCCATTGCTTTTTTACTTTTGCTTGGAAATAACAGTTTCAGTTAAATTTAATTATACAAATACTGCTTCTTAACTTTTTCAAAATACTTAATATATAAATGAGATAAACTAAGTTAAGGAAATTGAGTTTTTTATGGCTCAAAGGCGACCGCGGCCAAAGTATTTGAAAATTTAATGAAAGAGAGGACGCTTGCCTTTAAATTGGAAGGAAAATATACACTCTAAATCCTATCCGTATATATATATATATATATATATATATATATATATATATATATATATATATATATATATATATATATATATATATATATATATATATATATATATATATATATATATATATATATATATATATATATATATATATATATATATATATAAGTAATCGAATAAAATATATTACGTCAAATGTACCAATAAAATTTAATATATATAATAAATGTATAACATAGAATCTCCCATCCTACACGTATGAATTTTTAAAGATGAAACATATAAAACACTTTATTTCTTCAGAAAACTTCATCATCAAATGTACGGCCATTTTGTGGTAGCTCTCGTACTGACTCTCATTACTTTAATGATCAACCAAGTTATTAAAGGAGAACTCTTTTAAACGAGGTTAGTTCCAGTCTAAAAAAAAGATTCGTGTTTTGTTTTAAACATTATTGCTCAACTTATACATGAGCATTGATTTCTTGAAGATTAATATCGAAAGTTGTTATTATATAGCACATACATGTTCATATGATTAATAATTTCTTAGCTTAAGACTTTTTTTAGAAAACAAAATATTTATAAAATAACGCTGTAAAGAAATTTGTTTTGGTAGTATTTCATTATATTTTATTTTCACATTATAGTTTGTAATTTAAAAATTTATATTTAAAATATAAAAATACCGTACAACGAGAATTAATCTATCAAAATATAAAATAACAGAGCGTCTGTTATTTCAAATACAGCTAATTATAATTGTTACACTTAAGTTATAGGGATTAGAAAGGATTTTAGTAGGCACCCTGGGTTAAAAGAAATTCCGATTTTTCTACGTGGTTAATTAAAATGACAAGCTAAATAAATAAAAATATATATATATCACAATCAAGCCTAACATTGATTAAAAAATTTAAATTTAGAAGTAACATTAAATATTTTAAAAGAAAAAATGTAATCAATCTTGAAATGTAAGGAATAATAACTTTAAGGGGGACCCAAGCCTCAAACCCTAATATTTTTGTTAATAAATTCAGAAATACCATTTTTTAGTATTATTAGAATAACTCTTTCTAAACAATAATAATAATAAAAATATTAAATTTATTTCGCGTGTTTTAAGCCTAAATATGATATAATTTTTTAAAAACACTACTTCTCCTTCAATTTTTAACATTAAAAAAATAATAATTTGATTGGTTAAATAATGTCAATGTATATACTATAAGCGTAGGAAGAGATTTTTGCAAATTTGTGTTTTAGTTGTTTCCAAAAACATAGTTCATATCCAAAGAATATCCAAAAAAATATTGCCATTTTTAAGTTCATTAATTCGAAAAAAAAATTATTACTTAATTAGTTTAGTTATATGTACATTTTTTACAAAGTCTTAGCATTTCAAACATGACTAAAATTAAAAAAAATATTATGAGTAAATGACGAATATTGCAGACGAAAAGTATGTAGGTAGTAGGCCGATAGTAACTGGCATATAAACATGTAAAAAAACGTATGTTCTCTTTTTTCTAATTCTTTGAAATTTTGTACACACCTTCTTAAATATATATAGCATTGTTTTATGTAAAAAAAAATGTAGCAATTTTTTCAGAATTTAGGGCTCGGGTCTTCTTAAATAACCACAGCATTATGTATGGAATATTTTGTTTTTAAAAGACTAATAACTTTCTTATATAAAAAGTTCCCATTAAAGTACTTTACCACTCTCCTAACTTTTAAACTATGATAGTTATAGTAGGGAAAGTGATGTCTAGGTGTAATAAAGTGGCAGTGCGCTATTTAACGAGACTTCTAGTAACAAAGTCAGGAGCTAGAACACTTATCTTGAAAACTATACAAGACACATGAAAATAGTTAATTGGAAAGTTGTAGAGCAATAACGATTTAGTACGAATATATTCTTAGTGCACACGAATGCTATGAATATAACTTGTACACGCTACTTTTTTATTCGAGTTGTCCAATACTGTTACGTTACAAAATGCGCCAGAGTAAGAGAAAATTTCGCATTCCATTCTCCGTAGGAGTAAAAACAGGTTTAAAGAGATGTCAGTCAAATAAACAAATAAATGAGCGTTGTACGGGTTCTACATAGACTGTTCATGTGTGTAAAGTACCTTTTTGTTCTAAATATATGTTTTTCTACAGCTTTGTAATTGATTATTTTCTATATCTAATGTAATTTTTCAGATAAACACTCTTTCTCTTTGTCATTAGAAAAGCTATAAGTGATCTCAGTGAATATCGCATAACCACTTTCCTATACATAGACACCATTTTTTAACCCTTTGCACTCCGGTGTCTCCTCTCAGGCGCCAACAGAACGACCAGTTCTTTGGTTCTCTGTTCTTTAAAATAATCAAGAACCTTGCGTTTGAAAAAAACATGATATTTTTTCAACTTGTCGTCTTGCAGATCCAAAATAGATTATGCTTTTGTTTTCCTCTATGAGCAAAAAAAAAATTTGAGTATAATTAAAAAAAAAGAACATAAAGAGGAATAACTGTTCTATAAAAAGAACGCAAAATACGCTGTAGCTGTATACACTCTAAGTTAATCTAATCACTAGAAAAATACATTTTTAATCCAGGAAGTTTTTAAAGCTTTTCGATGTAGATAAAAATGTACGTCAATAACTCATTAAAATAAATAATTAACGGGAAGGCCTCAAAGGAACAATGTAATATTAACCTTCTAATAGAAAAATACCACATTTATATTTAGATAATGTATTCATAACATATAAGCCCGCTAGATATTATGAAATACATACATTCGATACTATAAAAACGAATGAAAAAATAAGATTCTTGGCACTAATTTATCACACTATTTATGAACTCCTTAGAAATGGACATTTCAAGGAAAAAAAACTTTTATATACGTTGTAAACTTAATAAAACTAACTGAAATTTGACTTTTGGGGCTTCGAGTTGCAAATCCTGAAGATAAATTAGACCTATGTATAAATATTTTAAAACTTTCTCTTTTATGTACAGACTGAAAATGTGTTTTATGGCCAACAAACAAATCTTTGCTTTATTATTATACAAAGTAGTCACAAAGTGTTCTACGATGGTCCTTATTTTGCTATATCACATTTAGCTGTGTTATTGGCATAATAAAACATTATTTTTACCCAACTATTTCGATGATATTTTACACAAGCCACTGATATTTACTAACAAAAAACAAAGTAGCAAAAGTGCAAAAATGGTTTCATGTGCAAACAAAATCTTTTTTATTGTTATACAAAGTAGTCACAAAATGTTCTACGATGGTCATTATTTGTCTATGTCACATTTAGCTGTATTATTGGCGTAATAAAACATTATTTTTACCCAACTATTTCGATGATATTTAACACAAGCCACTAATATTTACTAAGTAGCAAACAAAGTAGCAAAATTGAAAAAATGGTTTCATGTGCAGTTAAACAGCCAAACAATGACCATCACCCAAGCATTTTTTGCTCATCCTGCTGATATAAATGTATCTTCAAAATTCTACTATTGGTTTCATTTTTTACAAAACGATACGTGAACTTCTTGCATATCTCCAAAGATTAAATCAGCGCCGGTGTCTAAAAAAAAACGCGCGAAAAGCAAAAAGATGCGGGAAAGAGATCGGGATGGTCAGGATGAATCTGTGACGTCACTCCTGACGTCATCCTGGGATGGGACGAGCGGCAATCGAGAGAGAGCGAAGGAAAACCAGCGGCCGCAGACAGCATGGCATCGCCTCTGCGCACAGGTGTTGCATCTTGTTGATCCAATCGCGACTGTGGATTATTGTTTCAATAACTGAGAGCAGATATTTTATTATTTGTTTCTCTCTATCCCTTACCTGAGGTTGGGGAGAAGAAAAGGCCAGAGCTGTCACCAGGTGAGAGTCTGCTTTTTCTTTTAAGGTTTTGTCGGAAGTTTTGGTTGTATTTGGAAATAGTTGGTTTCCGGAGTTCCTTTAATGCACGTGGTTTGAAGTTTGAGATTTATTTTATTTTGACTTTAAATCGTTAAAGATTGATGTGTGTTTTATATATGAATGTTATTTTGTTAATCGAATAGAAGTCAAGATGATAATATTGAAAATTGTGAGTCATAATCCGTTATAATTGCTTACATGAAAATGTTGTGTGCAATTAATCTTTTGATTGTTAAAACCGTATTATTGTGTCTTAATTTCTTCAGTACTATTCATAAATTTTAAATTTATAGAAATGCTCTATTTTGAAGCATTTTTCAAATCTTAAGCATTGACAAGGGGACGTTTTCAAAAAGTTACTTTTATTAAAATATTAAAAATGGAGTTAAAAAAACAGTTGTTGTAAATAAATATTAAAATGTTTTGCAGTGAACACTTCTATAAAATTTTTATATTTCCTTCAGTGGTTTGAGCGTTTAATGAACAATTTTTGAAGTTTCGAGTAACAACTTGCATTGTTGTTTTTCAAAATTTATTTTTAAATGCTTAAAATTAACCAAGTAAGTTTCATGATGATGTTTCATTTATTTTTTCAAAAAGTTCATATGCAGTGAGTCTTACTTGAAAAGAAGTAATATACTATTAAATAATAGTATATAAAATAGTATAAAATAGTCAATGTTCACTGAAATAATAAAGTAAGTTCTTTAGGATAGTTCTATTAACTTTTTTAGATAGCCAAAATGAGCAATATTTGTACAAAATTTTATTAAATTACAACGCGAGTCATAAATAAGTTCTAATTATTATTTAATTTCAATACTTTCTTTCTGTTTGCTGAAGGTTTATCTGATGCGCTTTTGCATTTTTCTTTTACAAGTCTTATTTAGAACTAACGTTAAAAACTAAAATTTTATTGCCATAATAGCAAATTATTTGTTTTAAATAATTAAAACTTAAAAAAATAAATCCAAATAATAAATTTTTTCTGCAATTTATTTTTAAACTTTAGAATTAAATTAAGAAACACTTATTAATTCGAGATTAAGATTCGAGGTAAGATTTAAAAAATATTTTTTGTACGATTTATAATGGATATTTTGAGAATTCAAATAGGTTTACAAAAACATACTAACTTGTAATATAAAGTAATAAAACGCATGGACATCAAAGCCTCAAGTTTATATGCCTTTAAGTTTTTAAATTTTATAAAAACTATTTTTTTAGTTGTTGCCACGATATAGCATTTAACATACTGAGCTCCGTGAATAGATGTATATGAATCTCCAGATTTTCTAGCATTTCACATAAAATTTACGTTCGTAAAAATTTTCTATTTTAATATATTTTCAACTAGGAAGCCTTAGGATGTACTTAAAAAAGCTATATCTATCAAAATAGTTAAAATTAAAAAATACATATTAATTACATGCTTTGAAAATAAAAAGTAAATTATTTCGCGTTGAAAACAACCTTCAAATTTTAACTTATTTTCAAACCGTCAGAGGATTTTTAAATACAAAAAAAATATTAAAATGCCTTTTTTTTAAAAATTTATTTGTTCAATCGAATAGCAGTAGTAAAAATGAATATCCTTAGTAAAAAACTCTTCTCTAAAGAAGATATTTGTTCAACATATAATCTTTAAGTAAATATTTTGAATAAAGGCTTCATTATAAAATGATTTTTTGCATGCTTTTCTATTTTCTTTTTTTTTTTACATTTCTGCAACACATCATAAAAATAGGAATCACCTGTTTATTTACTATGGTTTAAGCTCTGCTTTTGAAATGCAAATAAATATATGCCTTGCAGAGTTTGAGATAGGTTTTTACTAAGAAAGAAATATTCATATTTAAAATGCCATTTATTAAAAAAATTTGAGCTTATTCTCTTTAATTTACCCCCCAAAATATTTGATATAGAATGTAAAAAAAGACAGAATATTGAAAATTTATTGGCCTTATTTTATACTTTATATTGTTTTTAATATTTTTTTCTTATTTAGTGCGATTTTTTTCTTCTGGTTTATGCATTTACAAAATGATGAAAACTACATAAAGTATATCAAAAGAAATCTATGGGATGATAAAATTTAAATTTACACTCCCCGGTATTCCTTTCATAAATAATTCATGACTCATGACGTAAAAGTGTAGTTATGCAAATTGCAAGTCGTGGTCTTTAATCAATAAAGTAAATAAATATTCAACAAAAAATAGTGTTCATGTTGATAAAAAAGTTCACAGCAAATTATGCATTGGAAAAAAATACTATGGCGAATGTTAATATTGCATATGTTATTAGTAATAATTAACATTTTAAGTAAATGTAAATTAATATAATTTTTAAGCTACGTAACTTGTATTTTATTCCATGTAACTAAATATTTTACATTCTTTTAATTTACGCTGTTAAAAGCTATGTTATTTTTTCTAAAAACTAGTGTATTTTAAAAGGAAGTTAATAGTTAATTTTATGGAAAAAGTAAAACTAGTCAGAAAGTAAAAATAGACAATTAATTATTTCGTGTGAATTACCAATAGACTTTTATCTAACTATTTATTTAAAAGGAATTTACATCACTCAAGGGGTTTGTGAGTTGCTAAGGCATTTATATAGTATGGAATGGGGTAAAAATATGAAAACAAATTAAAGCGCAGTTTGTAAAAAATCTAAAAATAAATTTACTTGACTAAGTTTGTAGAAATCTCTGGTCCTCATATTTATTATCTCAAAACAATTGTTCAGGAATAGTGACCAACATTTAGCAAAGTTATATTCTTGGCTTGATCTTTATTATTATTTCCAGAATTATAATTTTTTGAAAAAGTATTTGGCAGATTGTTGACAGTTTATATACCAGTTTAAAAAAAAATATGGGAAAAATTGGTCAATAACTTTGGTCAGAAAGAAATATTTTATTTTATAAAAGAATATTTCATCGTAAGAAATTGTGCATATCTCCTTTCTTGTAAAATCGAGTATCCTTATTCTAAAATTTTTGTCTATTCTAGCATTTTTATTATGGTTATATTTCCGTCAAACTTCTATCACTAATGCAATGTAAAAAAAAATGGATTTGAAGAAAAAGTTTTTTGTTTTAATAATAAAGAAATAGGCATCGTGTGTTACGTAAACTTCCTCTTACGCAAGTGCAAAATGAAGTTTTCTGTCTGAAAAATTTTATTATCACAAAACAATTTCGAAATTAGCTTTTCTACAGAAACTTATACGTTTCACCATTTGCCATAAATAAGAAACATTGCTGGTAACGTGTTGCATAATTAAAGTATCGTTAATTTTTCGTATGATATTTCTTATACATAATAGATTATGCTAGACAATTCTGTATAAAAGTGTTTATTTTGAAGTTCCGGTAAATTATGTTAAGTTTTGAAGAACAATTTCAATAATATTTTAGTAATGTAGTGACATAACAACTTTAAAATTCACGATGCGTAACATTAACAAGTTCAGATTATTTTTACCTAATTTATTTGTTTATAAATAAAGTTTAGGGTCATATTGACATTGAAATGCAATATAACAATTGTATTTTGAACTATAACTTTTTTTGCATCCGCGTTAATGAATACTCATTAGAACAGCACGAGCTTTTTCATCCCTTCATATATTCTGTGATATTCTGTGATTTTGAATAAAACCCCTCATTTTGTGTTTTTTAACTGAATTAGGATACGCCACCGATTCAGAAAATAGTATTTATATATTTTCATATGTCTGTCGTTGTCTGTGTGACAGGTTTTAACTTTAAAACGAGCGAACGGATTTTTATGAAACTTGCACCATTTCTCATCAATAATAGATTAACTTAACAGCCGTTCTTTGGATTTTGTGTTATCTGCAAAAGTATGAAAGTTATAGCACTGCTTTCACTTTTCCATAGACATAACTATAAGAATTTTTTTTGAATATCTTCCATTCAAAACTGCGCTGTAGAAGTTATTTATCAGATTAATATTTTCAGTATTGTTGGCTACGTTACTAGTTATAGGGATCAGTCGTTAACAAAAACCTTGCCAAACGAAGGAGGTTGTCAAACCAGCAGTTTTGCTTGACACTGTGAGTTTCTATTTATGGCCCGTACATCCACCCTAAAAGTGTAACTCAGCGTTTCTATCTTTATACTCCATGTAGATTATTTAAAAAAAAATTTCTCGTCACATTTTTTTATTGAAATTTAAGAATTAATATTTAGAAATTCATTAGTAGTAGAAATTATATAAGTAAATATTAAAGCAGCACCTCTCTAAAATTACAGGGCAAATGGTTATACAATAAAATAACAGCTAACGTTTTTTCTGGTTTTCGAACAAAACTCCAAATTTCTCTGAAGGTACACATTTTAAGAAAAAGTTGCTCATCTTTTAAGTGACAATATAATAAAGAAAAAAGTATAAGAAAAGTATCTTTAAATTTATACATAGAAAGTATTTTTAAATTAGTAAAAAAATTATATATTTAAGTTTATGTATAGTTGTTTCTGTTTTCTTCAGAACGCTTATGAACAAATCCCCAAAATTTCAAATTTTTTATTTAAGTTGCAGAGACTGAAAGCATTTAGATGGTGATTCTAATAAAGTATGTTAAAATGATTATCATAGCATTTTTTTAAAGATTTTTTTAGCAAGTTTTCCGAAAATAAACCGTAGAAGAAGATTCAAAGATATTAATGTTTTTCTAGGCAAACAGATTGCGTATTTTTTCAGCATATAGAAAATAATTCAATCAAATAACAGTATTCATATTCATTACTTTTTGAATTAATATACACTCAAATACTTAGTATAAAATTATTTAACGCAAAAGCGTTTAAAATAGTTGTAATTTTTTACCTATTTAAAGTAAAAGTTCGCAGCTTAAAGATCGAAAAAAAATACGTTATCAGACATATGTAAACTTTTAATTTTATAACTGCAATCAATAACGTCTTTAAAAATGATCTAGGGTGTTTTGTATTCCACGGTTAAAAGCAAGCTAATTTTTTGAATTGCTTCTAATCAAATTTAAATCTTAGTACAAAATATTTCACATTGTCTCTGGTTGGGAAATTACTATTTCACTATCCTAATCTGATGAAAAATGTTGAAGTTATATTTTTATTTTAAACGTGCATGCTTAGAATGGAAGATTTTATGAAAACTATGTCATTAAATAAATTGTTTTTAACTACAGTGCTCGATATTTATTTTGTCGCATAGTGTAATAAAGTTAATTATACAATAAATTTAATGTAAATGATGGAAACAGAGGAGCAATAAGTGTCTAGAAAATTTAAACACAAATAAATCTTATTTAAAGCAATATCAGTGCAACCAGAAAAGTGTAATCGAAAATTCCAAAGTTCGCATACAATTTATTTTATGGATAATATAAATTTTATCTATTTATAAAGACTAGATCATACTAAAGGAGCTTAAGTAAGGTTTTATATGAATGCAAATTAAATAATATTTGTTGTGTGAAACCACATAAAATCCGCGTCAAGATGTTCATCATTCAACTTCGAAGATTACCCATTTTTCAATTTGACTAAAAGTGGTTTTTCCTGAATTTCTGTGTTGATTAGACTGAATTTTTGCGTTAATTTGACTGAATTTCTGTGTTGATTTGACTGATTTCCTGGCGATTTGACTGAATTTCTGTGTTGACTTGAACGAATTTCTGTATTGAGTTGACTGAATTTCTGTGTTGATTTGACTGAATTTCTGTGTTGATTTGACTGACTTTCTGTGTTGATTTGACTGAATTTCTGTGTTGATTTGACTGAATTTCCGTATTTAAATGTTTTTAACATTTTCCTTTTATGTGATATTGTTTGAAATATTAAAAAGATATAACATACGCGCTCTACATTTATATAAATTTTAAAAGTAATTAAAATAAACTATTACAGTAATTTTAAATACAATGTTGGAGTTGTTTTGTTTTTGTGAAATGACTCAATAACATAACTTCTTTTGGATGTCTGATTATTTCATCTCATTTTCTACCAAAGTCCAATAGACTATAGCAATTTGCTATGTAATTTAGTAATTTTAAAATGACTTAATTTTTATATATTTTTCTAACCCAAATACAGATAAATAATTTAAATAAAATATTTTTTTTAAATTAAGAGGATTTTAAAACCAATTGTAATGTTAAAAACCAGATCAAATAATAATTTATAGTATTATTTGATAGACAACCTTAGTAGATAAGCTTAAAGTAGTAAAACTTAGTAGACAAGCTTAAAGTAGTAAATCTTAGTAGACAACCTTAGTAAAATAAAAATGTAATGTACAACTTAAAGTTATGTGTTTGAGAGCATTAGGAATCACAGCAATTAAAAGTATATAAAAATTTACACGTGGAGCGTAAGAATTAATGGTAGCACCTCAATTAGGGGAATTAAAAATCCTTTACCATACTTTTATAAAAAAATATTTTAAATGTATAATTTGTCTTCATAAAATATTAAAAAATATGGCTGACTGGTTGATATTCTTAATTGAAAAGAAAAAAGCCAATCAACTTTTTATATAAATTCATAAGAAAATTAAAAAAAAAATCATATAGTTTTTGCATTAACGGAAAATATATTTTTTTATATCATGTACGTTTTGAATTAGAAGTTCAACTGACAGAGAAAGTAATGAAAATGAATAGGATATATACATAAATGTGTTTCCAGTTTTTTAAATTTTAATTTCGACATACCTAATCGTAAATAAAAAACTTATTAATCGAAATATGTTTATTAGGGTTTCGTTTTATTAATAGTAAAAATATTTTTTATCCCCCCCCCCCTCTTCTTCTAAACATTTTTTTTTTAAAAGATGTTTTTCGTTATATTGAAAAAAAGTTAATTTTACGAGGGATCAAAGGCAAAACAGCTGTAAGTTATTCTTTGTCTAGATTTATGGTTAAATTTTTAGTTTTTTTTCTCAAACAGTAGTTTGGGTGACAATTCTGGACAAAATGAGAAAATTGTAATTATGTATATTAATTATAGCAGTTTTTCAGTTTAAAAAAGCATTTTTTATTAGATTAGGACACTTTTGGACTTTTAAAGATGCTAATTTTTTATTAACACTTAGTTTCATACATAACTTCTGTTATTTAAAATTATAAATATTATACACACATTACAAATAATACACAAATATTAAAAATATTACACACATATTAAAAATATTACACAAATATAAAAATATTACACAAATATTAAAAATATTACACAAATATTAAAAATATTACACAAATATTAAAAATATTACACAAATATTAAAAATATTACACACATAATAAAAACATTGTACACATATTAAAATATTAGAAAAAATATTATGAAACTATAATGAAAATTTACTTCTTAAAACCGGATTTTTTCCTATATATTAAGCTATAAAGTTAAATAAGTTCTGTTTAAACGACTATTTCAGAATTGAAAACTAGTAGTAGCATGAAACGCCTATTGAGAAATGTATTGTTATTTTGAGTACAATAAATAAAAAGTAATTTACGCTTTACTATGAAATGCATTTTATTTGTTTTGCATAAAGTACAATTTAACAGTTAATTCAATATTCAGGAAATCGGAATTCTCTCATAAAAGATATCAATTGAAATTGATTTGGTGTAATCAAAAATATTAATTAGACTATTTTTCAATAACTATAGTCGTTTTGGTTTAGTGTAAGGGGTGATCACTATATTTTAAAAAAGAGTAGATTATATTCTACTCTTTTATATATATGACAGCACCAGTTTGGAAAAAGGTAATAGTTTAAAATACTGTTTTATCTAAGACAAAAGACTTTTAACTAAAATATCTGTAATATATATATTATTTAAGACTAAATAAGGTTTTATTTTTAAAGTAAAAGTGAAAAAATCAGTATGACGCAGGCGTTAAGAACGTTTTGGTTAAATTAATCACAAAAAGTTTGTTGGTTTTTAATACGAATGAACGAGAGGTGAATGGCTTTAAATTAAACAAATCACATTTTAATAGGGAAGGAGGAAGTACTACTTTTTTAACAGGGTAATAAACAACTTGCCAGTGAATATTGTTAATTCTACAGAAGTAATTTATTTTGAGAAGAAGTTTGATATTCATTGGGAATAGTTAGGAGATACTAAACTTAACTAACCTTATTGGACCTTGAGACTGTTGTTGATCGTCAATATTAGTATTTGTAAACAAACTATTTCATTAAACTATTTAGAAATACTTATGCATCGAAGTTTTTATAGGGACATGTATTGATGCTTTTGAAATTTAGTTTTACAAAATAAAATATAAATTTGAGTGAATAGTATACTTAAACGGCTTCTGTAAATGCATTACAATGTTTTTAAATAAATCCCCTTGAACGTGAGATTTCTTAAAAAAAGTATTTTTTCTAAAACAATTTTTTCGGTGTTGCAAATATGTTGAAAGCACAGTTGGGTACAGAATAGTGAAAAATGTATTCCAAATATCGTCTTCGCTTGAAACAAATCCACCATGAGTACTTATTCTGCACCAGAAAGTATACAGAGAAAAGGGGTTGGCGATGAAAAATTGAGAGAGTTAAATTTAAAGGGATTTAAATTTGTTTTATTCCTTTAGAGAATTTTGAATTAAGTTGTAATAACTGAGTTTTTTTAACCGACTGAACAGCGCGCCAACTAAAACTCCACATTTAAAAAAGCCAGAAAATTTAAGTTAAAACCGCTAACGCGCACTAAGTCAAGAGGTTATCAATTCGACCGTTATGTATTTTTTTAAACAATAAAATCAAATAATATGGACAACTTCTTTTGAATTAATATTTTAAATTTGTTAGTTTCATTAAGATATGTAAAACAGTTGCTGATATGAGCTCGAACAAAATGATACTTATACATCAATTCGAAAATATCACAGGCAGAAAATGACTAAGAAATATAACTTTGTAATTCTGATATCAAAATAAACTTTCAGTTAAGACCTTCTACGGAGTGAGAAATATGATTTTACAAAGTCTTATCAAAATAGAAATATAAGTTTCAGCAATATCAGTAATCAAAAACGACCTGTTTGTGATTATATTAATAAAATAATTGATTCTTTTTATAAAACAAAAGTTACATCTTTACTAAAAAATTCGGAGTTTTATCTGTAAGACTAAATTTTTTAGAATTTCCATTCCAGTATCCCGTAAATCGTTCTAATTTTCAATTGCTGGAAAATATAAACGATTGACTCAAAACAACAAAAGTGTATCTAGTAGATTTAACCATTTTCACTCGAAGAACATCTTTAACCTTTGCGTTATTTTTATAGAACAGTTATTCCTCTCTTTCTGTTCTTTTCCTTAGATTATTTACGATCACAGAGGAAAAAAATCATAACCTGTTTTGGATCTGTAGTTATAAAAGTTAAACAAAATATCAATGTTTTTTTAACACAAGATCATTCAGTTATCGTTAATTTTAAAGAACAGGGAACCAAAAGAACTAGTCGTTATATGACGGTGGAGTGCAAAGGATTAAATAACTTAAGACGTTTCTGGAAGTTCGAATGATAAGCTAAAGTAATTTATAGCATAGAAATGTTTCCAGTACTTCGAATTTCCTATTGTACCCCATTTCTCTCTTTGCAGCTATTGCAGTGACCATTTCTCCTTATGCAGTTAATTGCATCGCGCCAGTTAATTAAGTAGGAACAGATTACAGATGGGTTGTCGTTTCCGCCTTACGCAGGCAAAATCATTCTTTCTTTTTGGCGAAGTGATCATTAGGCGCAGCTGACCAGCGAATGTACAAAGGACAGTGAGCGACAAAAAATGCTTGTCCTAGAAGTGCCGAGGCTTGAAATGAAATGTGGGTGTAATTATAGGTTTCCAATAGTGTTGGTAGAAATGTTATAATTTGTTGCTAATAACCCTATGGGTATTTTGTTAAGGATTCTTTGAGTTTTAGTAGGAATTCTAACTCTTTTACAGTTAACACGTTTTGGTTAATAGGCTAAGGTATAAAGTGAAGATACTCTAGGTAAAATGGAATATTTAGGGGTCATTTGAGAATACGCACTCTTTTTTTGCGAATAAAAATGTGAAGACAATAGAACACTTTTCGAATGTTTTAATTTTTTTCAAAGAACTTTAAAAAACAAAACTGATATAGAAATTTTATATTATTTATGTTACACAGTCGTTTGACAAAGTAAACATTACAGAAAAGTAACAAAAGATAATTATTTTGGAATTAGCTTTGACAATTTTATAATTCATTAACTGCTTTGCCCTGCGTTTCTGGGGAACCCATGGCGATAAAATTGAGTGCTCGTGTCGGAACTCGATCATGTCCACTACTAATCTAAAGGCCCGCGCGCTACAGACCAAGCTACAAATGCACATTCTATCTAGATCTTGGAACTTTTAAAAACTTATTTTTCAAGCAAACTGTTGATATTTATGAGATGGACGTACAATTCGTCAGTGCTCCGGGAAATTATCTTTCTTTTCAAATCTCACTTGTTTAGATTCGTCGCTTGTAAGAGATAGAAAATGGATGTATACTATATAAAAAATATATACTATCGTGTCCGTGTGAGAATTCTCACATAAACACTTTTTTTCATTGTAATAACATGTCTTTCAGGAGGTCCGTCTCGTGTTCCGTTAAGTAATCATTAATGACAAAAATTCCTTTCCTCAATGGAAAATCTGAAAACAACATCAGGTTCAAGAACGTACATTTTCTTTCTTAAATGGCAAAATATCTACTCAATTTTCTCATTTTTTTTCAAATTGCAATAGTTTATTATCATCAAACGAATAATTTCGAACTACTTCCCAAAGGGAGCGCTTACTAAACAACCAATTAAGTTATGAAGTTTCTTAAATTATATGTTGCTCTATATGAATCACTTGATTTTAAAACGGGATTTCTATATAGGAATACCTATCAGAAATTCCCTTTTAAAAATCAAGCGAATCTTATTTGCTGTTTCTTTGGCGTTACTTTTTAAAGTGTGAATTCAAATATTTCTAATAGGACTTTTGTAAACAATTTTATACAAAATATAAGTATGTTTTTCAAGGTATCAATTTGTTTTCAAAATATTGAATTAAATAGCATCCGATTTTAAAAGCAATGACAAATAACATTGCGCTTAATCAAAGAGAGCATATTAATTTAAAACTTTGGTCGCCAAAATACCTAAACTCACCTTAGCTAATACGTGTTTAAAAATCTGTATTTGTTTCGTAAACGTAATAAAATAAAAAAAAAATTACATATATACGGAAAATCCGCTTCCTGGATAAATCTTTAAATATCTTCGATGTTAATTCGCTATTTTTAAAGTTACAAAAATTCTGTGGGAGTATAGAGGATTACCACGGGATTACTTTACGTGCATGGAGTTGATTAAAAATTTTATAATGCACTGTGTTCAATTTCAATTTCAAATATTTTCAAATACACAAAGAAATTTCCATGACAATGAAGAATGGTAAATTTCTAAAAATTAAAGTTGTTGCCAATCAATGCTTTTTACTCGTTAATATTCTATTTTTTTTTCTCATCTATGTTTTCTGCTATGTTCTATAACTGTCAGCGTTCTGAAAATACTGTCCGAGAAATTCTTTTTCGTTTGAGACTACACTGATTAAGATTCGTTGATCCGCAAAAAGAATCTATACTACAGATATAATATATAGGATTTTGTTGGAATTAAAAACTTTACTGTAGTATATAATAAAATTTGATAATTTTACACAGTAATTTCGATGTGTTGTTTTAATTTTATTTTTAATCCATTTGTGTCGGTCCCAGTTGTGAGACACTTTAAAAAACGCAATATTGGTAGATTGAATTTAAAATATTTTAACTTATGCGAAACTTTTTATGGGAGAGTTAACTCTAGATATTGATCAGTAAATGAAAAACTTATACTATTATATCGATTGCGAATAATATTTACACTTTAGGAATACTTATATATTGGCTAAATATAAGAGGCAAGAAGAGTTTCATTTTAAATAGAATATATAAGCTTAGTTTTATTTGTTCAACTGCATGAAAATGTCAAAAATCGTGTTCAAAATTAGTGTTTCTGGATTTTAAAAATTTCTTCAGAACGTAAAATTCAAAAAGACAAAGAAAACTTAGAAGTGTAATTACTAACATATTTGCTATACTTTTTCCATAGTTTTCTTCTGATTTGATACTACGTATTACATCGATAGCTCTTTTGATGATGAATACTATATTTACAATGCCAAATAAATTAAAACCATAAAAAAATGCAGAAAAAAAATCAAAGTTTTACATAAATTTACTATAAAAGTTGTTTACAAACAATAAAATAAAAGGATGAAATTCAAAAATTTTTTATAAAAAAATATTTTATGCATAAAAACGTTATAAAACTGTATGTTACTTAAATGAATAATATTAAAATACCGCAACTATATCATATCTGAAAGCATAATGGCCTGGTAATATATTATAGAATTAAAACCCCAAATATATTTTAAACGACAAATGTCCGAAAACATTTCCCGTTTTCTTAGGGTTGATTTATTTGAAAAGTTAAGCTTGATAAATCCACTCTTTAAACCGAAAGAAGATTTGGCCTTAAACTTTTAGAGAAAATTATTGAAAAAGAAAAATCTCTATTTGGAGATGACGTGTAATAATCAAATGACAAACTCTCTCAGGCACTCCACAACAAACTCAGGAGGACCAGGAAATTTGTCGATCCAGGATTATGTCTGCAGAAATCCTGACAAGTGGGGCAAATTGGCAACTCTTTCGCTCCTCCCGTTTCAATCTTCCGCTGCAGATAGAAGAGTTCGAGAGCCTCCAAATCTCCAAACTCTCGGTATAGAACTGTCAAGTGCGACTCCTCGGAAAGGGGACAATTTTTCACCTTATTTCTTTATGGATCTCTCCGGAATGGAAATCGGGAAAGATGGCGTTTGTCTCTGCTTTGGCATCCAATTTTGGGGTGAAAATGCGTTGACTTACAAGAGAGGGTTTGAAATTGCAAGCGGATTTCGGAAAAACTCAATAATACCTTGTACTATCATGAACATTCGGTTAAAAATGAAAATGGATTATTTTATTTAACTTTGAACTTTACTGCAAGTGCTAAACTATTTTGATATTTGTAAGGTTTTGACGTGAATACGTCTAAACCGTAAGGATACATTGGCAGAAACTTGAGCGGTATAAAATATTTATTTTTCAAAGTCCCATAACTTCAGGAAGAATCTACCTATGCCGATAAATGACCTATTAGTGCGTAGAGTAGCGGTTATCAACGCGAAATTAATAACGGCAGATAACACCTAAAACAAAATATATAAATACAATAAGTAAAAAAATAAATGAAAGTGTCATCAATTTAAATCGTTGATTATTTTGTCAGCTAACCCAAGAATATAACTGCTTAACCCAAAACAAACTTTTGTTTGCATAGAGGGATGTGTCATCTATATATATAAAAGCCAAAATCCACTGACTCATTGGTCACGAGATCTCCAGATCCAAAAGACATACAGTGCTGAAATTTGGAAAACAGATTCATCTTGGGTTCTAGGGGTGCACTAAGAAAGGATTTTTAAAAATTCGAACTCGAACTGCCAAAATAACGATTTTTAAAAAAAACTCTCCATAGGATTAATACGGAGAACATGTAGCAATGCAATATTTCAAGATTGAAACAATGGAATATTTTAATATTACATAACCTACGAGGAGCATTCTGATTGGCTGATGACTAAATATCCCCAAAATGTTTCCAGATATATAAAAAAAAATTGCCAAATGAATAAAAATATCGCCAAATTCATAAAAACATCGCCAAAAGAATAAAAATTCACCAAATTGATAAAAAATTTCGCAAAATGATTAAAATATCGCCAAATGAACTAAAACATGATCATATATGTAAAAATAACATAAAAATGACGAAATTAGTGTCAAAAATGATAAAATATATGTCAAAATGGTGAACATATGATTGGATAACGGGATATTAAAAAAATCCACGTACTACAACAACAATGAAAATTAAATTTGGCATGGAGGTACACTTTAAGCCAAAATGCTCACTAAGAAATGATTTTCAAAAATGCGAACTCTAACTGCCAAAAATAAAAATCCTTGCCAATTATTCACTGACTCATCACTAATTCTCTAATTTTCTGTACATCCAGGAAGATGAAATTTGGCAGAGTTGTTACTTATATCTTACATGAAAAAGAGAATGAGGGTGACATAGAATACCTTAGTAAAATGACGAATAGAAATAACAACTTCAACTATGTCACTAAAATAAACCCACAGCCCTTCCAACAAATCATGGCTAAAAAGAAAATTAGAATTCGATGGGACATTTTTAATTGTAAAGAATACCTTAAACCACAAATCTGCTTCAAATGTGGTATTTTTGGGTACATCGCAAAATTCTGCAGGAGTGAAGTTATCAGGTGCCGTAGATGCGTGAAAAATCAGCATGCTAATAAAGAAATTGAATCTAATGAAAATCCTAATTGCTTTAACAGTGAAAAAGAAAACAAAATATAAACACTGTAGAGTGGAAAACGACGATTTGTTGCAGATTTTTTTTATGAAGCCAAAATATCCTTCTAAACTTTACATGTGGCATAGGAAACTTAAAGAGATTGAAACAATAGTTTAAGACAAACAAAGTCATTCCAAAAAGTCTCAATTTATAACAAGTGCTGAAAGATCTAGAGCTTACCGAATACGCAAGAAGGAGCCGGCCTATCAGACGGACGTACAAAGTATTCGCGAACCAATCCTTACGATACAGTGGGTACTTACTCACCTGATTTTTGTTTGCTGCATAGACTTTTATGAGGGATGAGAAAATTATCTAATCTGTAAATTATATTTCAATGTTAGAGAGTTTAATTTACATTTCCAATGCATTCCTTAAAGATTTTTATTTTAATTGAAATGGCTTTCAAAAGATACCCCAATGTTTTAAATTGGAATAACATTTCATAGTAAAGATTTTTTGTTGTTGAACTTTTAAATTATGTGCATAACTGGCGATACGCAAACGAATATACACGTTTATACCCTCATATAGTCAAATATTTGTCTTGTTCATACATTTTATATGCATTAAAAAATTAATCAGTTTTAGAAAGTAGAAATTAAAAGTGTGTCTCAAACATTCCATTTAAAAGACTGTAAAATAGAATATTTTTATGAATTTAAAAATTGAATTTATTGCTGGAAAAAGTGGAGATCACAGGATGTGATATCCCGAAATTGTGGGTTAACATTAAATAAAAATAAAAACATGCTGTGCATCAGCGAATAACTTTCTGATATCCTCTATTAAATTTTCACTCTCTAGGAAACGATTGATTTGACTTTAAAAACAAAGCAACAGTTTTATATTATTAACTTGGTGCGATTTTCTTCAAACTCTGCATTAATTTGATAATTTAATTAAATATTGACATTTTTTTTAAATGCCTATACAGTGGCATAAAAGTAAAAAACAAAAGGAGCAAACATTCGAAACGTGTTTTGTCACATTGAGATTCTTCGTTGAAAATCGTAAAAAACTTTTCTCGAATGCGTTGACTGGTATTCAGATTTCAATTTTTTCCCATGTCAATTTCAATGGGACGGTGTTTTGAACTAGGGATATAAATTATTTTAATAGAAAATTTGAAGGTAATTTCAGTGGTGCATTGATACCATTTTTTTGAGGTTTTGGATAAAATATTTTCCTCAAATTAGATTCAAAATTTCAAAGACAATTAGCCTATAGTAGAAAAAGCGTGCTTTCTTACATTTGCTTATTTAGGAAAATTTCTATACTAAACTTAAAAATATATTTTATTGCCAGTGTTTCACACAAGAAAATATAATTAAAAATGTGTCAATTTGTTGTTCCACTGTAAAACGACGTGAGAATTGTATTTAAATATTCCAACTTTCATTTATATTTGCTGCAAGTTTAGTGTACTTAGTGATTTTTAGGTATTTATTATAGGGTTAAGTAATCTAAAATGTAAAATATATTCATATTATTTCTTTCAAATTTATTGGGATTTCTACACAAAGGAAAATATTGAAACAGGAAACCTAAACATAGTGTTATGGTTAGGTTTCCCGTTTCAATATTTTCCTTTGAAATTTTTGAAATTGTTAGAATTGCTTTGAAATTTTTAGAATTTTGTAATGATAGCTTTAAAAGTAAAAACCAACAAAGGAGCGAGGATCTTTGTTTCGATTAGGGGCCGAAAACTAACTTGAATTATCATTATGTAGTGTTAAGTATAAGTTGTATAAGTACAGGTAGGCCACAAATTGTTCGGCGATGGTCATTGTTTGGCTGTTTAATAAAAACACAATAAATAAATATTTTTGCAATACGTTAAATGCTTTGTTTGTTTCTACTAAAATTAAGTGGCTAGTTTAAATTTTATAAGCGAAGTAGGTGTTCAAAAATGGCATTTTATGCTAATACAGCTAAATGGGATACAGCCAAGCAATGACCATCTCTCAACAATTTGTAAACACACAGTATATTTAAAAGAGGCCTTTTCTATAAATTACTAAAGCATAACGTCATTGTACTTTAATTAAAAAATATTTTATTCAAAATTTAATTAAATCAGAAATTTTACCATTTCTGATATTTTTTCTAAAATAAAAAAATAATTACATTTATATTTACATTTATTATATTAAAGTATAAGTATTTCGAATCTTAATTTTGTCATTTTAAATAAGATTTTTTCTTCTTCTTCTAATATAATCATATTATAGAGATGAAAAGACAGTGTGAAACTATTTCTCTGCTTATCAAATGCCGTTCCCAAAAATAATGGAGACCCTACCATTTAAAATGGTCATATTTAATAGTTAGAAAAACGGCATTTATCAAAAAAAAGAACAGACTAATAGCATTTACTAGGATTTCTTTAACACATAAGAAAGTCTAGTAAATGCTATTACTCTATTATTTCTAGGTTACTGCAGTCGGTTTTCAAGAAAACGTGACTCAGATTTTATATTCTCTCATTTATGTTGAACAGAAAAATTTCAGATTTTTTTTTCTATTTCCACCATTATTACTCTACAATTTTTAAGTTATTCTATATATTTTTTTAAGTTGGCCAAGGTAGATAAGGATACCCAAGTTGCACAGGCACGAAGAAATAACGTTGAAAGATCGTCAGTCCTGGGGTTGTAAAGACGTAACTTTATTTCAATTATAAAACCTTAATATGCATATTAAATTCCAATTTTTTTTAAGCAATGTTGAATATGGGTTGCAAATTTTAGTTTTATTTTCGTTACAGAAACGTCTTTTTAAGTCACTATCGGTTCTCTCATGATAAAATTATTCACGCACCTTAAAAAGAAATGGTCATTAATTTGCAGATTTGACTGATCTAAAACACTTTTAGGATGTACATTTTTTAATATTTATTTGTTAAAAATAAAAATTTTTAATCAAAAACGTATTTGAATGTGGATCTTTTCTAAATGTGTCACGCTTTCCCGCAATATTACCTACACTACCTAATTTAGCAGGTTTATTTTTGGTGGCAGGAATATAATTGTCAGATAAATCAAGATCTCTATACCTAAAGCTATTTAAAATCATCGCATCCGAAATATTTTAATTTGCAGCAAGGGACCAGTGATAGAGTACTCGACCGATAAACGATGAGTAGTGGGTTCTGATCTCGACTTTGAGAATGCTGCGAGCTCGTGATTAAAAGGTTGTAAGTTTCGTTCCTCGTTGTTCACGAAAATATCCCTCCTGTATAGAAGACTGCTTTTAATTTGTCGTGGTCCAAACGTATTTGCACTTATACACTTGCATGAGGTGTCATCTCGGATGTTGTCCTCGTCATCTGACCAGGGTCTAAAATTATGGGCAATGTCCCTAAGCCATTCCTTCAGAATAGGTAGCGACTCGTCTCCAAGAGCCTATTGCGCATCTTTATTACGATGCATATTCAACCGAACAACCTGTATACCGTTAGAAGCGTCGCATGATGCTGTATTTTGCAAAACAAAACAAGTGGATTAAATACATATATTTACTTACTGTTAATAATAAACATCTTTCCATTAAAATTACAAATATGACAATTTAAAATCTTTTTAATTTAATAATCCCCTTAGTGAATAACTTTTGTTCCCAAATACATTTAATCGATTTTTATATATAAAAAAAAGGTGTCAATCTATTTTGCTTGCTACCGAAAGTTACACATATCAATGTTTATTTACTAGCTAATTGTATAAGGCGTATTGACTAAATAACTATTCAAGGATAGAACATAAACATCTTTAATCACATATGCCTAACATTACAATAATCTCGGGGAGGAACGAAACCTTATACGCATCACCGTAAGAGGCAGTTACATGACTGAAGCTTTCCTGCGCAGCGGGAAAGACATAACATATGTAGAGGGCGTTACAATCGTAATAACGGGAACAATATATAGACACGTAACGGGAACATGAAAATATATACAGGTGACGGAGACATGATAGTAGGACAAACATATAAGATAATAACATAAATGAATAACGCTGGTTACATCCTCCCCCTCTGGCTCCGACGTAGTCCCGACGAGGGGCCAGCACCAGTTCTTTTGGGTAAGTTTGGTGGCCGTCCTCGCTTTCGAAACGGATTGCAAGGACGTTCGATGGGGTCCTGGGTGTAGGCCTTCAGGGCAGAAGTGTGGTACACGCCCAGGGGCATTTGGGGATTGTCCAGGCTGGCAATTTCGAATGTGGATGGTGATCTTTGTGTACGGATGACATAGGGTCCATCTCGTCTTGGCATAAACCTTTTGGATTGTCCAGTGGCAGCTTTGCTGACGGGATGCAGGGTCATATACACTTTATCACCTGGAACGTATTGAGGTAGCACAGGGCGACTCACATCCTTCGATTATTTTCTTTTGCAAGAGGTCATCCAGTTCCTTTTTCAATATTTCCTTCTTCGCAGGAGAAACTCTGTAGGGTGGATAAGCGACTGGAGCATGCGTTCCCGTATTAATGCGGTGCTCTATGAAAGTCGTGCTCTCTCCCCCTGGTTTGAAGCTTTCCTCGAAATCCTGAAGCAAATTATTGACCTGGAGCCTTTGCTCGATGTTCAAGCTCTCGCCTTCTTCTTCACGGAGATTACAGCTGTTGATGGGAAGAGTTTGGACAGGTTGCTGAGACGTCGATGTGATGTCCTTCCCAAAATAAACCTTTCGGCGAGGGTTGTCACAAAAATTCCACCTTTTGTTTCTTATGTCGAGAACAATTTCCGACTTTTCTAGGAAGTCTGTTCCTAAGAGAGTTCGATTTCCTTTTGCATTTGGAAGGGCAAGGAGATCCAGAATGATTGTTTTGATCGAATCTCTGGATCAGCGTCTGCAAGTCCAATCTTGGTTTGGCTGCTTGAAAACCATCGTTCTGAGTAAGAGGAACTTGGGATCGTGTTGCCTCATCCTGGAGTTTCAGCTTCTGAAGTTGGAATTCGTAATCGTCTTTTCTTTTCCGCTCTTCGTACTCCAGTTCCAATCTTCTTTTTCTTTCTTCAGCTTCAAGGTCTTCTTTCCTTTTCTTATCTTCAATTTCAAGGTCTTCCTCTTTTATTCTTTCAGCGATTATCTCTTCAAACCTTGCTTGGACAAACTCTAAATCGTCCTTATATGCTTCACTCTCTTGTATTCTCGTCTTCAGTTGAATAACTTTCAGACTATCAATACCATCCAAGTCCAGTTCAATTGCCAGCCGGACCAGGTCAATCTTCTTTCCTCGTGCGAGAAAAGCCATCGTGGGATTTCAGTCTAGTTCTTTGTGAGTTCAGATTATGACAGTAGATAACAGGCACACAAAATAATTACCTCAAAGTCCTAGAGCTATTTCACAGTTCAATGCACTTAAACTCACTACAATTACCCTACCATGAAATATTAGCACTCAAATCGTCTATAATTATTTTTCAGAAAACCAATTAATATCAGTTAAAATAATATTAAATCATTTAAACTATTATAAATTTATTGTAAACCATTATAAAATCATTCCAACTATTCATTTATTCAAGCAAATAAACACTATGCAGTATTAAATCTTTTCAAGTGTAGATGACACTGTATAACACCCGATCTCTAGTTAAAAAGCACTATTTCTATGGTACCATTTCAATATTAGATTACCAGAATACCAAAATATATTTTAACATGATTGAACAAATTTATAAGAAGAATCACTTTTGTTTAAATTATTTAGAAATCTATGAAGTACTTAAATATAAAATCAAAACAATAGCATTAACAATTTCCATTTAATGAGGAATCAATTCAAGTGTTCTTTCAAAATAAATTTTAAAAACAACATTAAATAACTAATAATTAGTTAATGCCACTAATTAAATTAAATAAGCACATCACAAATAAAACTTCCTGCCAATAAAATATCTACTATTCTAAATCACACTCAAGAACACAAATTTTCTTATTTTTGCATGTAAAACCACATTCTTTTATTTTTTCCGAAAAAGAACAAAATAAAATAGATAAAACCCACAATCAGAACTTTCAAGGCCAGCAATAATTTCAAATAAAAGAGAACAGAAATAAAACACTCTCAGTTACGTGGAGAGGAGGGGGGAAAAATTGCTTTTCTCCGAGCGTACGAATTTGAATTCGCAATGCGAATACGATTCGCAGAATCAGTGTTTAGAAAACCAAGGTGGTTCTTAATTTCAAATTCAGTGAAAAACACAGCAAACCATTGCGGTTTAATTTTAAAAGACTAGTTAAATTTAAATCAATAGAGATAACACTCCAAACGAGACACAGCATACGTGTTATGCAAAATTGTCTCCTCACAGTAAACAGGATGTATACTGAAAACGAAACTTTGCGTTTCAAAACTTTAACCTAGCCTACAAATTAAAAAAATTATAACACTGAAGAGAAAACAAAATAACACTTATCTTAAACATCCGATGACATTCCTTCTTGCCTGAAGAACAGAAATATAGTTCGTTTAGAAACGAACTTCAAAATGGCGGCCTTCGCCATTTTCATCAATCGGAACGAAAACCTAAAAAGCGAGCCATGCAATTGCTGTTCTTACAGTGTTGCGCCACGTTGGGGAGCCATTTATAAGGCGTATTGACTAAATAACTATTCAAGGATAGAACATAAACATCTTTAATCACATATGCCTAACATTACAATAATCTCGGGGAGGAACGAAACCTTATACGCATCACCGTAAGAGGCAGTTACATGACTGAAGCTTTCCTGCGCAGCGGGAAAGACATAACATATGTAGAGGGCGTTACAATCGTAATAACGGGAACAATATATAGACACGTAACGGGAACATGAAAATATATACAGATGACGGGGACATGATAATAGGACAAACATATAAGATAATAATACAGGTAATAATGGCATAAATGAATAACAGGCATAAATGAATAAATGAATAACGCTGGTTACAATTGTTAATTAGAACAATACTTTTACTAAATATATTCGCGATACCTTTTTTACTGTACTACATTCCAAATGTCGCGAGTTTATTTTTACACAAGAACCGCAATTGATAATGCGTAGAGGGATATTTGAGAAGGGTAATGAGAGAAGGGGGTACTCATAAATGTACAATTTTATCAAGGAGTACGTGAGAGAAAAAGATTACTAACCACGGTTCTAAATAATAAGAATAACATAATGTGAATAACATAATAAGAATAACATAATAAGAATAATATAATAAGAATAACATAATAAGAATAACATAGAAAGAATAGCATAATAAGAATAACATAATAAGAATAACATAATAAGAATAACATAATAAGAATAACGTAGTAAGAATAGCATAATAAGAAAAACATAATAAGAATAACGTATTAAGAATAGCATAATAAGAATAACATAATAAAAATAACATAATAAGAATAACATAATAAGAATAACATAATAAGAATAACATAATAAGAATAACATAATAAGAATAACATAATAAGAATAACATAATAAGAATAACATAATAAGAATAGCATAATAAGAATAACACAATAAGAATAATATAGTAAGAATAGCATAATAAGAATAACATAACAAGAATAACATAATAAGAATAACATAATAAGAATAACATAATAAGAATAACATAATAATAATAACATAATAAGAATAACATAATACGAATAACATAATAAGAATAACATAATAAGAATCTTATATATAAAGCAGAAATCTCCAAAATCTGTCCGGATGTTGGTTTGTTTGTCAGTACTTTATAGGCTCCGTAAATACAAAACGCAGAGATTTGAAATTCACAGAATAATTAGTTAAAAAAATAAGAATTTTAACGCGACTATTTTCAAGTCTCTACGATGTTCCATTCGAATGTTATGACATTGTTTAGCGCACGTCATCAAAGTTTCACGAAGTGGCAACAGTAAAATCAGTTAAAATCAACGGAGAAAAGCAAAAATGTAATATAAAAAATATATGAATCAATTGGAATGCCGATATTTACACGAAATACTCCATAACTACAAAGCGTAGCTTTATGAAATTTATAGAATACTTTACTTGAAAAATTATAAATTTTTTGTGGTAATTTTTAAGTTTGTACGATGTTTCAATCGTATGTTATAACTATTTTAATGGATTCCATTGACTTAACATGGATGAAAATATCGTTTGCAGTTTAAAATAAAATTGTTCGTTATTGGCAATATAAAAACGACGTCATAGGTTTTGTTTGATTTAATAATTATTGAAAAATGTATATACATTGGGCTTTTTGCTACAATACGAAACCATTCAAAAATTAAAACAACCAGAATTTTATCTTAAAGAAATGGTTTAGAATTGTATTAAAATGTTATAATTGTTTTATCTCTTTTGTTTTATACAGGTTTATTGTAAGTATATTTAATTATCTTAGATCGAACTTTAGAACAATTCATCCAAAATACGAGTAATTTGTGTATGAACGTCCATTTTATTTATTTGAAAAATATTTTATGCAAGTATTTTTTTTTAAATGTACGAAGCTTGGTTTCATTGTGAATTTTCAACTCTATTAGACTTTTTAATGTTATTAAAGAATAAAATTTCACAGATACCAACTGATAATTTAGAAAATATTTTATTTAATGTGCCAATGAATATTTCCTTTTAAAACATTGAATGGCGATCATTAAATATTAAATGTAAAATTATTGAAAGTACATGGTGAGATTATAATATGCTGCACCGTTTGCTAAACTATCGCCAAGTTATAACAGTGTATTCTTTGGATGAAGTGCGCCTTGGCTGTAATTTGCTGTGGAAACTTACTAAATATTTGTATGACAGGTATTTTTCGATGCGAATTCTATAATAACAGTATCACAAAATCAAAATTTTAGGAAAAATTGTTTAACAAAATGAGTAAATACCGAATTTTTAATAAATTGATCCGTAAATAAAAAAAATGAACTTAAAATTAAAATAGGTGGTTATTCTTCTGTAATAATATTATTCAATGGAATTCTTTAAAACATGGGCAGGGCGTAGTAAAAGAAAGTTGTGTAGTATTTCAAAACATACTATTTTTGGTTGAGTATTTATGCTGGGCTGTAAATTTTATTCTTACTTTGATAAAGAATTTGAGGCAGTTTATTTGCAAAAAACGTTTAGGTTTATTCTGGCTGCAATTTACATTCTTATGTTCTGCATTATTGAGGACAAAAATGCAAACTATTAATTAGATACACAAGTTGTTGGTCGAAGATATTGCAAAGATGTAGCCTAAACGATACATTGGAACGGGCATTTAGAAATAATCAAATCAAAATTGCAATACTGGGAACAGGGAAATTCGGAATGTTTGAAAGTTAAATCATTTAAGTTCTTTATCAAATTTATTAATTTGGTCAGCTTTAAAAAATTATGTTTTCTGTTTCTGCTGCTTTTTTCACTTCCATGCAGCTTCAGAACATTTCAATATTGAAATTGATTCAGAAGTTTAATTAAAATTCACGCTTGAAGTTATTCCTTTAAAACTGCAATTTAATGAAACCCTCCTTGATGAAATTATTTTTAAAAATAATATAAAAATTATTTAATTTAATATTTTTTTCCTTAGATAAAAAAAAATCATAGCTTTATGTAAGTAATTATTCATATAAAATACCTGTTATAATGCACATTATCTTTCAATAATGATGACAACAGTAATTAAAATTTCATCGATTAAAGTAAGCACTGTAAACTAAAATATAATTATAGTCATTTCACAAATAAATTACGGCATCCGTGTTAAAAAAAAATCGATTATATACAGACCGCGCTGTATTGGGCCCCTACTCGGTACAAGGTTGAGAGGGGGAGATAATAAATGACCTACAATGATTGAAACGGCCTTCCTTCCTTTACACGATGGTATGTCATTTATTCATATATGCTAATTCCACGTTGAATTAATGATAGCGGTACACTTATTTTCACCTGGTACAAACGCAAAAAGGGGAATGGCTTAAAAATCGGCATGTACGAAACGTCTGACTTTCGTCTACACAATAGTATATTATTTATACCCATCAACTTATTCCACTTGGAGTTAAGGATTTTAAAAACGTCGTTTTTTATTATGGTATTTAATGTAACTATGTATACCCATACCGAAAAGAAATTCATATTAATTTCTAAAAATATTTTTGTGCAGGAATGTTTAATTTTTAAAATTCCATACTTTATGAGAGATAAACTAGAAATTATTCGATTTTTATCGGTGTTTTAGCAACCAAGTAGTATAGAGATATTTTAACTTCTAATTTATTAAACATTAAAATATTTTAAATAAAAAAAAAAGCTTTATCACTTTTTAAAGAGGAATTCTAAAATGGTATATGCGATTATCCCAGGCAGGAGAGGAAATGTATATATTTTCAGTTATTTGTCGTTATTTTATTTATTTCCGAGCGAAGAACGGGTACTTTTGCTAGTAGCATAATAATAATAACACAATAAGAATAATATAGTAAGAATAGCATAATAAGAATAGCATAATAAGAATAACATAATAAGAATAACATAATAAGAATAACATAGTAAGAATAGCATAATAAGAACATAGCTATGAGAATATAATTATAACTAATCTTCCATTGAAAATATAGATTGACTTCTTTTATTTGAAGATACACATAAAATATGTCACATCGAAATTTAAAGCATAAGTTTATAAAATGAAAATTTTACAATTAGTCCCATAACAACATTTCTAAACATCTTCTTTGAGAACATGGTCAACCAGAATTAGGCAAACTTGTTTTCACACAAAACAGAAATTTAGGCGAAGTGATTAAGAGTAGACAGACGGGTATCTGCGCCATTTTGAATTTTGAAGTGCTTTAAACAATGCCCAGTTCAAGAGAGTAAGGTATTGGAATTCTCAGAACTTGGTCCCCAAACTTGCTCAGCCGATGTAAACTAATTTATTTGCAATTACAATGGCCCTGGCCGTTTCTACGCAGAGATAAGTTCTCAAGCTAAATGGAATGTTTCTCGGCCCTGGTGCGGTTTTGAAATGTTTAATTTATAAGAACTTATAATATTCATTCAAATGCTGATGGGTTTAACATATAAATCTAATTCTGAATCTGTTGTCACGTCGAATTATCGAAATTTGTTTCTCGAGCAATATAAATTCTACCAATGAAATGTTATGTGTAACTGAGTACCAGTAATATATAATTTAAGTGTTGCAACAGAATTCTAGAAACATCGGTTCTATGAAAAGTCAATATAATTTAAGGATTATGTGTATGATTCACATATTTATAGTAATTTGTCTTTTATTTTGAGGTTTTATGTAAATGTATTCGATACTAATGTATGCAAAATTATTTGGGCTTATATCGCATTAACTTATTTCTATTTAATATATACAGTTTATAAGTCTGTTTTAAAATATATTCTCTGCTCTATATTTATATTAAAAATTGAAGATAAAAATAACTTTTCATATTTATTTTAGCGATTCTATTACACAAGGTGGTTACAAATTTCTGGCCAATGTCACTGCTTGTTTGTCTCACATTTATCTGTATTGGAATAACAAAACATTATTTTAGGCAACTCTTATGCTTTAAACAAGTCACTTATCAATAGTAGCAACATACAAAGTTGTTAAAACACAGCAAAAATAAAGGGTTTATTGGGTGTTGTTAAACAGCCGAACAATGAACATTGCCTAACTATTTGTGACCATTCTGTATATTACATTATTAGTAGATATGTCTGATATTATTAGTAGAATATGACAATCCTGTATTATAATATTAGTTTGAATGTGAAGTGTTTTATGTGAGCAAGGAAATATAATAATAATAATTTACATTTAAAAATACTAATACAATAGTAATAAAGTGAAATAACGGATAAAACATTATGTCCTTCTTTCGCAATAAGCATAATATAAACATTCCAAAATTTCATACAAAAATTAACTAGCTGTTAGAATAATTGCAGTGTAAGAAAAGGTAAAAATTGTTTATAGATTTGTATCATATACATAAATTGGAACGTTTTCTTTGAAACATTTCTTTTCGCATTTAAGGAAATGAGCACGTTACTTTGGCGGGAGTTTGGCGGTTGTTACTAAAGCAGTCTTAAGATAAAAACTCGTCTTATAGAGCATTGCGTTAAGAATATTAAAATACAAATGCAACGTTAAAATACGCAATAAAAGTCCGTAATAATCCGGACATGTTTCGGGAGATACATCACCCTTCATCAGCGGAAAATGTAAAGTCTGTGTGTAATGAAATATAAATAAACCCAAAGAAATCTAAAATGTTGCCAAAGACTAAAAAACTAACTAAAAACTATTACAAACGGTTGGAGTTAACTATTGTGTGCCAACAAGCGGGAAACATTGGGACCGCAAACGTTTCATTGACAACCGAATCAATATTACTAAAAATATGAAACGCCTCCAGGAAGTCAAGTTCAAATGGAGATTTAGGTTTGCAAATTAAATGTGAGTTAGAAAAATTAAATATATGACCATGTTCCCAAGAGTGCTTGGCAATGGAGGACTTCTTTATTTCTTGTTTAACAGTATGTGCCTGGTGCTCCTTGATACGAAATCTTAATGCTCTCCTTGTTTGACCAATATATGACATGCCACATTGACATGAAATACTGTATATGCCCCAGTTATTAAGATCGTCAATAGGGTCTTTAAGTTGTGTGAACGTGATCTTATTGATAGGTGAAAATATGGAACGTATGTCGAACCTACCGAGAATTTTAGAAATTTGATGGCTGATCTGGGGATAATATGGTAAAACAACTAAAGACTTAGATCGCTCAGATAGACTAGAATTTTTAAATGGATTTTTAAGTTTATGTAGGGCCTTATCAACGACGTTGGGTGAGAAACCTCGATCCACGGCGACGGCTCTCAAATAATTAAGTTCAGTCTGGAGTGAATCGGGTGTAGAACAGATGTTAAGAGCACGATTAACAAAAGTGTAAAATGCAGCCATTTTTTGTTGTATGGGGTGGCAGGACTTAAAATGAGGGGGCAAAGAAACTGCGAAGGGTTTTCTATATACGGTGGTGGATAAATGGTCATCTTTACGAGTAATTAAAACATCAAGGAAAGGAAGAGTATTGTTGGATTCGGATTCGGCAGTGAATTGTATTTTAGGATCTATGGAATTTAATACAGGGAGAATTCCGTCAACTTCTCCGGTGGAGTTGTTTAATAGGGCGAAAGTGTCATCAACATAGCGGATCCAAAGGGGAAATTTAATAATGGTGAAAAGTTTTTCTTCAAAATAATCCATATATATATCACTGAGTATGGGTGAAAGAGGGCTTCCCATAGCCAAACCCTCCGTTTGTCTATAAAAATTACCTTCAAATACAAAAGTGGTTTGCCAAAGACAAGTCTTTGTAAGGGAAATCAAATCATCTATTTCAAATTGTGTGAAATGAAAAACTCTGAGGCGACCTTCAAGGCACTTTAATGCGCCTTGAATAGGAACGTTGGTAAATAAAGATTTTACATCGAAAGACACCATGTGGAGATCTTTGGCGTTTATGTCTTTGATAAGTGAAACGAATTGCATAGAGTTTTTAACAGTATATCTATTGGATTTCAAAAGAGGTGAAAAAATGGTGACAAGATATTTGGCTAGTTTGTAGGAAGCCGTACCTATATTAGAACCAATAGGACGAAACGGGATATCAGGTTTGTGAACCTATGGGTAGAGCATATAACCTGGCTGTATTGGATATGGACGGAATAAGATAATTTTTAGAGGAAATAAAATGGCTGTCCTTTATTATTGATTTGATCACCTTAAGTTCATTCTGTGATGGATCACGTTTAAGTTGGATGTAAGGTCCCTCAGAGAGCAGGGTAGTAACACTATCTGTATAAAGGGTTCGGTCTAAAACCACAATTTGTCCGCCTTTATCAGCCCTGGTTAAAACAATTGAAGGATTTGATTTTAATTCCTTGAGAGTGGATGTTTCATATTTAATTACACACAGACTTTTAGAATTACACACAGATATTTAATTTCATATATTTCATTACACACAGACTTTACATTTTCCGCTGATGAAGGGTGATGTATCTCCCGAAACATGTCCGGATTATTACGGACTTTTATTGCGTATTTTAACGTTGCATTTGTATTTTAATAAAGCAGTCTTAAATATAAAGGATCAATTATAAATATACTTTATTTCAAATCAGCGGTGGCGACGGTCTTTATCTCAGCCATGTTGTCAAGTTACTATTTACCCATTACATGAGGGGGAAAGTGTTGACATTTATATGAGAGAATATTTGATAAGAGGGTCACCATAGTTCTCAAAATAAACAAAGAAACTTCTTATCCGGAATTTGAATCTGGAGTTTTGAAATGAGATGCATTCTATATCATTAAACCAAACGTTCTCGAACTTATTACCTCTCAGATTTCTGCCATGTTAGATTTTAACTCTTTTATATGCTCATGAATAAAAAGTTCTAATTATTTCCGTAGAATGTATCAACGACTCTGTACCAATTTCAGGGTCGTCATAAATTGTTGGGCGACTGTCATTGTTTTCGCTGTTTATTTACACAACTTAATTTATTTTTATATATGTTTCAACTACTTTGTTTGTTGCAAATAAAGCTAAGTGACTAATACAACTAAATGTAGCACAGCCGAACAATGACCGTCGCTCAGAAATTTGTGACCCCCCGTATTTCGACTCCCTCGGAGGTTGCGATTAATCGTTTGAGAAGCCATAAACCATGTGGGGCTACTATGAATATTTCATGTTAGTTCATTTCCATATGTCTAAATAACACACTAATAGGTTACATCCATATATGTAAAGGACGCACTAATAAGCTTTATTCATTACATAAAAAAAATCATTTAAATATTATATTAGTATTTAAAGTAGAGCTGTGGAGTTATTTAGGAATTTTTATTTCGACTACACTGGTAAAAATAGGTATTCAAAAAAAAGTCAAATGTACTCATTTTTGAATGCATTCGATGCTTATCATGGCTGCGAATACATAACTGTCAATTTTGAAAAAGACGTATTTAAAAATAAGTACAATGGATAAAATTGAATAAAAAGAGCAGATGCGAGCCTATATAGGCTGCCTTCATAAATCACTTTCAATAAATATCGACTATTACAACCAAGACTTACCGGGAATCGAACCCAATCTGCAGGCACCGCTGTCCAGAGCCTTATCCGTTAAGTTACCAGGGCGATGTGAAGAAGTTATAAACAGAAGAATTGTAAAAAAAGGTGTGTCAAAAGAATGAGAAGTAAGATAATTGAGTTGTAAATACTCAGTTTCCATGTAAGAAATCGACATCAAATTTATGGAGAACCATCTTCTATACACCTATTTTAAGTTTGTCAGGTCGCTTTGTTAAGATGGCTTGAATAGCAGCTGATGTTATCCATATTAAATCACACTTATCATTTGTGGAAAAAGTACGATTATTTAAATTTGAGTAGGTCATCGCTCATTTACGATGCAATTGTACTTAAAGAAAAACGAGTACGTTAATGTACTCATTTGTAAGCACCTTGTTTTACAGTGTAAAGGACGTTATATAAAAATCAATGTTTTTCCTTATCGAATTTGGAGGAAGATTATTAATTTAAACTTATGGGAAATATTTTTCGGTTTATATCAGTTAAATTTTAATTCACAAAATTTGAATATATATATATATATATATATATATATATATATATATTATATATATATATATATATATTAATATATATATATATATATATATATATATATATATATATATATATATTAATATATATATATATATATATATATATATATATATATATATATATATATTAATATATATATATATATATATATATATATATATATATATATATATATATATATATATATATATATATATATATATATATATATATATATGAAATATTAAGATTGATTTAATAAAAAGAGGGCCAAAGGTTGTATTTATATTCTTTATTAATGATCACACCAGGAGCCCGTGAAGCACACGTCCTTGCGGTTTGAGAGTCGAAGCCAGAAGAGAGCGAGATTTCCCCAAATAGGGAGAACCTCAGCTAACATAGGGAAAAGTATAATGTGTAGGGATTTGTCAAGGCGGAGCACACCATGAAGTTTTTGGAGGGGTGCCAAAAGGGAATTAAGAGCGTGGATGATAGGGAACTTTCTGTCGTGGGAAAGGTTGAGAATGGCACGTAGAGAATGCAGATTGTTAGCAATGTCAGCAAGAATTAAATGAGATAGTTTACAAAGGAATGGAAATGAAGGAAGTCAAAAGGGGTGGTTTTGTAAAAGGAGGTGGTAAGTTAAAGGGGGTTGAAATTATCTTTCATCTCCCTCCCGCAAAATCATACACATCGGCCAGCGATGAGCACAAATGCGAGAAAAAGATAAAAGTAAGAGAAGAAGGTAATGTCAGCCAAATGGTTGATCAGACCATCTGAGCAACATGAAGAGTTTGTAAGTGATTGGAGAGAAGAAATATTATTGACAGAGGTACAATTAAAATTTTGAAATTACTGCTGTATGTGCTCGCCTTAACACATGCTCTACAAATAGTTATGAAACTAATTAAATTACAATACCAAAATAAGTATACCAATATAAAAATCAATATTGTACATAGTGAAGATTAAACACAAAAATATGTTGTAAACAATGAAAAATAAAAGTGTTCTATTCATATAAAGACATATGACGGTCAGAAAATATATGTAACTACTACAACTCTTTAGTGCAACGCAAAAAAAAATGAAATTTTGTAAATGGGAGTCTAAAGAGACCCGAGTGAAGCAAGTCACTGGTGAAAAAAATGACTGGTTACAGCCTGACTAAGGTGGGATGGCAGGTATTGACCAACATAATCCTTGAAATGTAATTCAGCTATACTTCATGAACCTACGGTTAGTATTTCTGAAAACAAAATCTACTAATTTTAATACATTTGATATCAAAATAGCATTTTCTTAGAAGACGAAGTCAAACCTCCATGTGATTGAACCAAAAATGGTTGGAGCATGCTCGAGTGATTTGTTGACATGGGAGGATCCTCGATTTGATTGATGTAAAAATGGTCGACCATGGTGGAATGTTGCACAAAGAAAATAGTCACAAATACTAAAATTGAATTGGTGGTAGTTAAATTTTGATCAAGCTGGTTTGTTCTTTGAAAATATACAATTATACTCTTTCAACAAACAAGTAATCATGGTCAGGTTGGACAATCTGCAGATTACGATTTCTCAGAGGTCGATGGCACATGAACTCATTCATCTCAATTATACAATGTAATATCCTCTTAGTTTGATTATATTACTATGTTGACATAATTTGATTGGGTTTTAGAAAAACAAAATATTTGACTAAGGAACAGTGATGAACCAGTAAGGTTGTTTGACAAACAATATGAAATAATTAATATAAGTAATTAAATTATGAAGTATTCAAAATGCACTTTTTGATTATAAACAATACAATTATCAAAGTATAAAATGAAAATGTACAATTGACATATAGGTATACTGATGTGAATAAACAGATACACAAAGTGAAACAGTTGAAATTGAAGGAAAATATGTGATTGATTGAAATAAATTTCCTTTGATTGAAGAAAAAGGTGTGTGGTTAAACATGTGTGATGTCGAATTCACCTGCAACTTGCTCATAGTAAAGTGTGTGTCCAAATAAATTTGTGGGAAACTTATCTAGAGTTTACATGTTGAAATGGGTAAGCCAGAAGAACATATAATAATAAATTGGAAAAAGTTATTAGCAGACTTGGTGAAGGTTAAATGTGTACAAGAAATCAGTGAAAACCTTTCGTTAAAATTTTGGTTGCAACAATGTAAAATAAAAACCTTAATGTAATATCAATATCACCATTATAATTATCTTTACCATTAAAATAATTTACTCAAATTTCATCCTTCAAAAGCAAATACACCTATATTTTCCAAAACAAACAGGGTACGCAATTCAAATGAAGATCTACAGGGTTTCACGTAATAGAGCCAATGAAGGGTTCAGAGCACTCTATCCATTCTGGTCGTATAACATGACATTTTTCAAAAAGGATGAATTCCAGTATATTATATTCTAAGTACCATTAATTTAGAAAAACTTCTCTCGAACATGAATTATAAAAATTGTACATCCTAGTTCACAAAATATCAATTTTAAGTTAACACAATTATTTGCAAAGATTCCTAAAATTTAACAAAAAAATTATTATGCTAAATCAAACTATTCCATTAAAAATTTGTTAAAATTAAAATAATTATCTTCTCCAAATCAGATACCACTACTGATTATCTTTGACAATATTGAGTTTAATGATATATAAAAATCTGTAATAAAATTAATACTAAAATCAAAATTTATTATGCACTAAACAATAATTAATTTAATAATTATTATAATTGAAGTTAATCTCATTTCACTACTAAATTGTGATGAAAAGCACTGTAATAGAAAACCAAATTATCTCAATAGAAAACCAAACTATCTCATAAAAAATGTAAACAAAACTAAATTTCAGAATTTTAAACTTAAAATATTATAACACTTTTCATTTATGAAAATAAAAATAATTAAATCATATTGACAATTAACAACTTTTCAAAGTAGAACTTTCTTTTTCAAAGTAGAACTATTGAGACTGGCGAATGTTTTGATTCGAATCGAAGCAGCACACAAATCGTAGAAATGAACACAAAAGGAGAATCGAAACTAGTTTTCGTGGTGCACGTGCACATTCGTTAATTCTTCGTGTTTCACTGATCACTGAGATTTAGGTAACTTGTAGAACTTTGATTTCGCGATGGAGTACTCACTAGTTTCAAGGCACTTTAATTTTGAACGGAACTTTAATTTCTCAGCAAGTCGGGAGAACACAACACACAAGGAGAGTCGGCGGTGAGTGGGTGAGGGTGGGCCGGGAGTCTGGCTTCGTACGTCATGGCGCCGTGTTCCGTCAGCTTTCGTTTCTGAAGGAGACGTGGTTGACGAGAGTCGCTGCCGTTGCACGTTCGGTCGTCGCATCTTCTAAAAGGTAGACGGGCTTCTGTTCTGTCGGAGCTTGAACGTATACTGGTGTTTGCGGACATCAACTTTCGGTTCGGCTGGTGGATAGTTGGCTGGCTGGGCGGATGGTTCGCTGGTTGGGCTCCCGGTGATCTCAATTAAATTTTTTAACTTTAATTATTGTTAGGGGAATTCCGACATAGGCATATCGCTGTCGACTTTTGAAATATTAAGATTGATTTAATAAAAAGAGGGCCAAAGGTTGTATTTATATTCTTTATTAATGATCACACCAGGAGCCCGTGAAGCACACGTCCTTGCGGTTTGAGAGTCGAAGCCAGAAGAGAGCGAGATTTCCCCAAATAGGGAGAACCTCAGCTAACATAGGGAAAAGTATAATGTGTAGGGATTTGTCAAGGCGGAGCACACCATGAAGTTTTTGGAGGGGTGCCAAAAGGGAATTAAGAGCGTGGATGATAGGGAACTTTCTGTCGTGGGAAAGGTTGAGAATGGCACGTAGAGAATGCAGATTGTTAGCAATGTCAGCAAGAATTAAATGAGATAGTTTACAAAGGAATGGAAATGAAGGAAGTCAAAAGGGGTGGTTTTGTAAAAGGAGGTGGTAAGTTAAAGGGGGTTGAAATTATCTTTCATCTATATATATATATATATATATATATATATATATATATATATATATATATATATATATATATATATATATATATATATATATATATATATATATATATATATATATATATATATATATATATATATATATATATATATATATATATATATATATAATTTTTTAGTATGAGTATATGTCAGGGGAATAAGTTAAATATATTTTTAATACGAAATTTTTTGTAACTCGGGCACCATAAAACTCTTTTCCGAAATATTTCAAAAACATTATGTGAAATTTGACAGGAATATTAAACAGATTCTTCTTAGAAATTGCGTTAATTATAAATTTGTATATTTTTTTAGTAGCATAATGAAAATCCGTCAAGTTGAATACTCGTTCTGAGCTTTTTACTTCCTAATTATAAAACGTATATGTTTGCATTTTTCTACTTCAATAGACTTTTCCTAAAATTTAATACTTTTAGTCTATCTTTTTTGTAGGGAATGTTAAAATCTCTCAGAAAAACTCAGAATTAAGAGTGATAAGCATATTTCAAATTTTTTAGCACTTTGTTAAGAACACTGCATATTAAATAGCTAAAATTTAAATGAAATGGTTTATGGCTTGACATTATTTTAATGACTTAAAAAACTTTTTAGACAAAGCTTTGTTCTAATATAATAGTTTATATTTAACACAATTGTATTTATATTTGTTAAATTTATGTCTTATAAAAATATTTTTGTTATTTACAATAAATTATTCAATGTAGTTCTTAAATCATAGAATTATATTTATATTCAAGCTTAAAAATAGTTTCTGATTAGATAGTATATGTTTCCCATTGCAAAATTGTACGTAAATTGAAATTCAATGCGCTTGTGTTAAATGATAAACTTTTTTAAACGATTTTTTAAGTTTGCACGTTGCAGCGTTGTATATTTAAATAAATAATCTGAACAAAAATCTTCTTCAATAATTTTCAATTTAAGGAATATGCTTAGTAAAAAATTCTAACTTTGTAAACGAACGAATTATAACAATATTATAAAAGTACACTTTATAGTATTTACAAGAATTTCTGGTTTTAAATATATACATTTTCTTTACTTAAAAAAAAAAAAAAATTCACATTGTTTCATCAGTATTCAAAACGTTTTTAAATTTCTGTCAACACCGATATTTTTTATTTACTCGTATGATATGATGCGCAAAAAAATTAACCGAGGTTTACTTTATTCAGTCGCGAGGGTTGAACGTAAATATTATACTTTCGTTTATCAAATATTTTGGACTATGAAGTTTTACATAACTAGTAAAACAAATACTTTTAACCCATTGAAGCCTACACAAGTTGTAAAGTTATTTTTACTGTTAGGATATGTAAATAATTTTTCGTAGACATGCTACTATATTCTTTTTTATTAAATGTAAAGGGATAAATTTCAAGCTTTATTTCAAACTTTTAAATTAAAAAAAATATTGTAAATTGAAGTATTTTTAGCAGTGTTTACTCTAGGCGTTTTTTGAAGGGAGGCCCGCCCTGTCCGCCCTTTTTCCATCTCAATAGCGCCCTCGTGCTCTTTTTTTTCAAAAATTCCGCCCTCCTTGGAAAAAATTACGTACCTTTTGCCCTTTACAGTCAAGATCAAGCGTCCTTACTTGTCTAAAAGTCTTTAAAAAAAGGCATCGAATTCAGCAGTTTTTGTGGAAATCGTTTTATCAAATTTTATTTTGCGTTGAGGGATGGGTGACAAGGGTTATGAGAGAAATGGGTTTTCTCAAGGGGTTCGTGATAGAAAAATAGATTGAGAACCATTGCTCTAGAGCAGGGGTCGGCAACCTATTGAAACGGAAGAGCCAAAAGTTACAATTTACAAAATTTCCAAGTTTTTAAAGAGCCACTAAAAATGTTCAATTCAATATTATAATATTTGCTTATATATATTTGATTTTTGATTTAAAATAAACGGCTTTAAGTACGGAATAATATTTATTCATATAAAAACACAAATATAGATAGTTACATCAATGGGAGCATTGGCTTGCATGCCTCTTGAAAGTTCGATTAAATCTAGATTATAACTTGTTGTTTTAAGTTTCAAGCACAACTGCAGATTTTTATTTGTTAGTTGACTTCTAACTTTACTTTTTATTATATTCATGCAAGAGAACGCTTGCTCGCACGAATATGTCGACCCGAAGATCGTCAGCACTCTATATGCCAACTTCTTCACCTCACTGTAGCATTCTGGAAGACTATTCCATTCGCCGAATATCGGGGCCTCAACTTGCGGAATTTCTTTTAGAGCTGTCCACTTGTGCTGCTGGATGTGCCTCCAACTCTTCCAACTTGCTAAGTTCTGTGAACTTACCACTCCACAAGTCTTTGGTTTTCAAATATAGCAATTGCATTTGTAGCGATCCAGCATAATTTCCAAATGGCTCAATGTTGATCTCATTTGTATTTGTGTTGAGAGGATTTACTATGAACGCGAGAGTACTTTTGTTTGTTTTGAATTGCTCGAATCTCTCAGCAAATCCATCCTTCATGTTTTTTAAAGCTATGCTGAAGTAATTCGTGTCAATAGTTGCATCGGTCTCATCGCTATATTGCTTCAGATTTTTAAAATGAAGTAATTTACCGCTCTCCGTGTCTTCATCAAAGAGAAGTAATTTTTTTCGAAAGAAACTACTTCTTCAAGCAAGGCATAGGCTGGGTTACCATTTCCTTACAGTTTTAAATTTAGTTCCATTGTGGTAACTACCATGAAATTGAATTTTTGCAGCCATTTGTCTTCCAAGAAATTAAAATGTTATGTTAAATTAATTGTCATACTGGAGGCGAAGGCTCTTCAGGAGCCACGACCTTCGTAAACCCTGAAGACTCAAAATATATTTTCTTGTTTTTTAAGGGTTTTGATATAAATTATAAATTTTTTCGTATGGAACTGGAGAGCCGCAACTTTACATCAAAAGAGCCGCATGCGGCTCGCGAGCCGCAGGTTGCCGACCCCTGCTCTAGAGTGATTACTTCAAACCATAAATATTGAGGTTGTGTCGGGTGTCAACTCATGTGTAGTTCTCGTCATCTGACCATGGCGAAAAAATACGAGAAATTGTTCCCGGGCCTTTTCTTCGAGATAGGCCCCCGAACTGTTGCTAATAGCCCAATGTGCAGTTCTAGTGCGACGTCAATTAACCAAACAGATATATCACTAATAATTGGGCACCCATTTCTCCTGACAAGGGTTCGATGTGTCAAGGAGTGGCCAAGCCTACCCAAGCGTTTTTTGGGGAGAAGTGCCCCTTCAAAAACAGGGTGCCCTTTTCCTACCAACACGCCCATGAGCGTCAGAGGGTTAAATGCGTTAAGAACGCGTTGGAAACTGTTAAAATTAATATGCCGCAATTTTACTAAGAAAAAAAAAGCAGCAAAATTCTTTTCTTGATAAAAACGGAAGCATTCAAAAATCATATAAAATATACTGTAATGAAACACATTTTTAACAATTTTCACGCAAAGATGCATTTTACTGTACTTTTAATGAAAACCCGTTGTGAAAAATATCAAACAAAAACTTTTCAATTATGTGTTTAAGTGCAATTTTTTAGTTATTCTAAAAGCCAAGGTAGAGCGTACATGAAAGGTAAATATAGTAATTTTTTCATAAGTTATATTTTTTTTCCTACGAAAGCAACATTTTTAGTTTGTAAGAAATAAACCGATCCTTTTAATTAAAATACTTTATAGTTGAAAAGTACAACTGTTAGCTTGTTTTTATTATAAAAAAACTTTTTTAAAATTTGTTCTTTCGTACAGTGTGGAAATTTAATTTTTTGCAGTTAACGTGTTAGTCAAAATGTTTTAAATAAAAATCCAACTACCCTAAAAATAATACAAAAAAAATAAACATAACAATTTATTTTTTGATGGATGATTTTTGAGTTTTTTCCTGTGACTTAAAAATTTAACTCTCTGAATATTTAGGAAAATGTCTGTCAGAATTTTAAAGTTGTTTTTTCTATAGGTATTATCCCTCTCTCAATTTCTCACACTCTCACTTTCACTCGCTCTCACTCACTCACTCTCATTAACTCTCTCCCTATCTTTCTAATTTTCTCTCACTCTCCCACCCTCTTACTCTCTCTCTTACACTCTCTCTTTCAAAAATATTTCAACATCGAATATTTTTATGAATTTAAAGTTTATATGTATTGTATGCTATGGACTTAAGTCGTCCATCTCTTTCATAGGGTTGATGATTTTTTTTAGTCTGGTCCTCAAGTTAAATTTAATTAAAAAAAATATTTTGATTTAGTTACTTTTTAAAAATGAAACCCATTAACGGTTAAGTGATATTTAAAAGTTAATAATAATTGCAATGGGCTTTAATGATATTTTATATTCATTCACTTCATTAGACGACAAATATAAATTCTTATTTTATTATAGCACATAATTAAAACCCGCTTTAGAAATATACACTATTTAACTGTAGTTTTTAATAGTGACTGTTTAAAGGCTCTTTTATATGTAAAAGGATTTCACTCTCAGTTGCTGGAAGTTATTCTTATCGTGAAAACAACTATCCGATTGCTGTCATTTTGGAAGGGCGAAAGTTTTATAACGTTTCTCAATAACAAAATCTTTGGTGGTAACGATCGGCTCGTTTCTTCGGAAAGACTTTTCGGCTCTGTGACAGTACATAACGCTTACACCCAAACCGCTCTTAACTTATTTGATATTGGCAGATTTAATTTAGTTTTGTCTCATAAAAATTTTGTTTGATTTTGTTAAATGGGAATTAATAATTTCTCATGCAAAAACTTAAAAGCTATGGATTTAATTCACTACCACCCAATACTGTACTATCATGTATCAAGAACTTGACTACCTTTAGAATATTTTAATATAAATGCAAATGTTGCTGATCATGAGTATTTACGTTTTATTCCACTTCAAGTGAAATCACGGAAGAATGTATGTGTCATTAATTCCACCCATCGACTTTTCAAGACCCTTGAGAGTGTACGAGAATTTCTTTTAATCGATTGGAGCTGAAGGATTTACTCAGCATTCGCTCTCATCAGGGCACTGGCATGTTCCCTTTAATTAGCTTTTCATTAACAAACTTTCAACTGAAAATTGGGTGTTAAATAAGGAATGTGCCTTAAAGCAATTGAGAAATTAATATAATATAGTTTTCTTTTCTGAACGGCGCCAATAGATGCCTAAAATCACATTCAATATTTTATATAACTATTGAACTTATTTGAAAATAGTCTAGAAATTTTAAATGTTCAGATTTGAATTCCCCATTAGGGAACGCCACATTTTTACCAACGATTGCAATAAATCGCCAAACACTTTGGCTACAATAAAAAATCTAAAACGGATGTCCCTGCATATATTATAATTATTTTAGAGCCTTATTAAAATTGTTATAAAAATTAGAAGGAAAAATTACAAAGAATATGATGTTACATGAAAACATAATACAACTACATTTTTTTTAAAGCCACTGATAATATATCTTCTATCACTCGAGGTGCATGCTATCATACATATTATTATTACTATTTATCTCGAACAATACGAAATACTTTTATCATATTTTTAGATCGTTATAAACATATTTCCAATAATAATTCAAACTATGTGTACGGACAAATAAGAATAATATTAGGTTAAATACTATTATCAAGTATCTTATGTGCATTTTCAAGTATATTTGTTTGTTAAATAAAAATAAGGGTCAGTCAATATTTTAAATTTAATTTATTTTGTGTTATTATGTTATTATTCTGTGTGTCTATTATTTAAAGTTTCAGTTATAATTAGGTTGCAATATTATAATGAATAACAATCATTAAAAAATCTAATAAAAGGAAGTTACTATTAAATTTAATTCGTATAATTTATAACTAAATTTAGGCGAAATTAGTTTTTTCTTCAATTTTTTATATTACCATTAAATAGTTGGTTTATCTACTATTTCCTGCATCATTAAAAATTATATTATTTATTTTATTTAAAATATTTAATGTAATAATTATATTTAACGTAATAAATTTTATTACATTAAATAATTAATGTAATAATTATATTTAACGTAATAATTATATTTAACGTAAGAAATTTTATTATTTTAAATATTTAATGAAATAATTATTTTAATTCATAAGATATTTAATGTAAATATTAAATAATAAAAATTATTAATAACATATTTTTTTATTAAAAATATTTATTATTTTTTAAATGAAACGAGCTTAATAACTTCGTCGGAAAGATAAAAATTTCCTCACTTTTCATCTATATAATAATACGCAAAAATTAATTGTTATAGAAACTAACGGGCTGTTGTATAAAAATATATTGACTTTAAGAAGTAAATATGCCTAGTTCCCATCACTTACTTTACGCCATTGTCATAAAAAAAGCTTTCAGAAAATAGCGTCTTTCACACAAAATACAAATACTAAACACACGCTGCGAATGAAATAAATACGTCGCATCCCCATTAGGGAGCGCCACATTTTTTACACCAACGATCGCAATAAATCGCCAAACACTTTGGCTACAATAAAAAAAAGCTACAATCGATGCCCCTGAAATCAGGAAACAGATTTTTGAACCCGTCTCTACTTCAGAACCAATCACAAGTCCAACCCTTTCTTCTTTTCTTCATCTTCTTTTTATGAAACTCTGAGAATGAAGAAGACAGAGGTAGATGGAGAACCAAGGAATTTAGATGGATGGCGGTTAAAGCTTGGAAAAGAAATTCGCATAACGACCCAGAAAACTTTCCTACCAACCCGAAAAAGTTAGATTAGTCTGGTTTCGCCGTATTCAAATGAGCCCTAGCTTCAAATACCCTAAAAATTGCAATGTCGTAGACTTTGAATTAATCCGGGGAGTAAATATGGGGGTTGTAAAAATCTGAGTTTTTTTTTTAGCGTAGTGGAACTAATTCACTGTCGTGACATCTGGATAGCGATCGCGTTTTTGTAACTTTTATTGGTACACATGGCGTCGTTTTGTTTTGAAATATGATAGCCGTATAACTTTAGCGAGGGATGTTACGGGATGGGTTTGGCTTCTTTAATGGATGTAATTTGCGTTTGGGGAAACTAATTTTTATTCAAAGTTTTGCAAGCGTGCATAAAATTTCGTTTATATTTTCGCTTTTTATTCATAATCATGCTTTCGAGATATGTTTGTTTTGGTAGGATTCCGGGAATGATTACGTTTTTTTATAAAAAAAATATTTAATGCATTTTTGAAATGAAACGAGCTGACTAGCTTCGTTGAAAAGATACAAATTTCTACTTTTTTCATCTATAAAATATTCAATCATAAAATAAGTCAAAATAAAATCAATGTTTATAAAAGTTGAAGTATGAAGTAAGAAACGGGACATGATGTTAAAAATATAAATGCAATATCAATTACATATTAGATAATTTAGTTTCAATTTCAAATGCATATATTGTATATTTTCCAGTTTTGTGTAAAGTTTAGTTTTTAAATTTTTAATGTTTGCTTTTGCTTCAAAAGCGACGCAACTCAAATTCAATGCGTTTTCAGAGAAATGCCAAACTCAATTACTCAAACAACAATCAAGAACGACATAACTGTACTCTGCCGTCCCATTTTCAAGAGGTTCCCCGTTGTCCAATGGATAATTCGGTATTCGGATAGTAATCAATTGATTGCGAGTTTGTTTGTTTGTTTAATTTACGTCGCACTAGAGCTGCACATTGGGCTATCGGCGACGGTTCGGGGTCAATCTCGAAGGAAAGACCCGGGAACACATCCACATCCACACACACATTCATACATGTACCTCGTTATTTTAGAACCATGGTCAGATGACGAGGAAACATCTGAACTGGCACCCAACGCCTTTAATAGACGTCGGGACTTTGGACTCCGATCAGATGTATTGTGCACCAGTCCCGTATACACGCCAGTATAATTTGTTGGATATTCTGGACGACTTTTTCTAGTATTGTGTAGTGAAGCTGACAACCCTCCGATCACAAGATCACTACTTTTTTACTTTTCTTTGTCAAGTCCATCGTCTAGGCCCGAACCAGGAACCTCGGATTCAGAGCTGACGCCTTTAACCGATCGGCCACGGAGGTTTCGATTGCGAGTTTGAGAACGACTAATGGACTTGACAAAGAAAATAAAAATGTAGTGATCTTAAGATCGGAGGGTTCCAAGTTTCGCTACTGAAATTCCAGGAAGTCGTCTAAAAATATCCAATAAATTACACTGGCGTGTATATGGACTGGTGCACGATAAATCTGTTCGAGGTCCAATGTCCTGACGCCTATTGAGGTTGTTTTATGTGTCGGCTCAGGTGTTATCCTCGACATCTGACCGTGGTTAAAAAATACGAGGTATTGTTCCCAGGCCCTTCAAGATCGGCCTCGAACAGTCGCCAATTGCCCATTGTGCTGCTATAGTGCGACGTTATTTAACCAAACCAAACCTGACCAGAGTTCAAAAATTACAAGACGTTATTTGGCTGTGTTAAGTATCTTAAATAAAAATTAAACAGTTCAAACAAACCAACTCATTTTAAACGTGTGCTACTTGAAACGAAGTCCCGATGTCTATTGAAGGCGTTGGGTGCCAGCTCAGGTGTTGTCTTTATCATCTGACCATGGTTCAAAAATACCACTACTAATCACGCACACGATCGAGGAATAGATCGTGCCAATTTTTCCTTGGCGATAAATAGTGGATGCCCAACGGAAAGCGATCCTTTTCTTCAAAGTTGTTGTTAGTGAAAAAGTTGTTTATTTTGGAAAGTGATTTTTGCCAGTTAACACCTTCTTCCACTTGCACCTTCAATTGACATATGAAGAAATGAGTAAGATCTATATTTTAAAATCGTGATCATTCATAACCTTTTGCCGGGAACAATACTTTGACTTAGAGATTTTTATTTAATTTTTCATTAAGGCTTTCTCAGTAAGGAATAACTTATCAAAGTAAGTTCTTAGTAAATAAGCGATTTTATTAAAATAAAAAAAATACAAAGATTTTAAAGTTTATTTTAAAATAAATGTTAGTCTTTAACTCTGTAATACATTGTTATTGATATATTTAACACCTTTTGTAGTAAATGAAATTTAATTATGTGAGCGTTGATCTGATTTTTTTTTTGGTTTTGGTTAATTAACGTCGCACTAGAGCTGCACAGTGGGCTATTGGCGACGGTTCGGGGCCTATCTCGAAGAAAAGGCCCGGGAACGATGCCTCGTATTTTTGAACCATGGTCAGGTGACGAAGACAACACCTGAGCTGGCACCCAACGCCTTCAATAGACGTCGGGACTTTGGACCCTGATCAGATGTATCGTGCGCCAGTCCCGTATACACGCCGTTAATTTTGTGGATGTTCTGGACGATATTCTAGTATTTTGGTAGCGAAGTTGGCAACCCTCCGATCGCAATATCACTACTTTTTACTATTCTTTAGTCTAGTCCATCGCAAGGTTTTGAACCGGGGACCCTTGGATTCCCAGCTGACGCCTTAATCCACTCGGGCGTTGATCTGAACAGCAGGACGTTTTGTTCACGACAAGAACTTTGAGAAATGCCAGACCAGTTGAGCTCACTCTAACAAAACTCTCTCTAACTGTATATAAAAATTTTGCAATTTACAAAATACCTGAAAATAAGTATTCCTGCGTAGCCAACTCAGAGTTGAAGAGGCGAGTCGAACTTGTCATTTGTATCGTTATTTAAACGTTTGATCCAAACAAAGTTATTTCTAACGTGAATCACGCGGTTTTTACAAGATGGATAAGTAATGTTTATAGGTTAACGTTTCAATTCAATTTTTCTAAAATCACTGATTTGACCCCGAACCGTCGCCAATAGCCCACTGTGCAGCTCTAGTGCGACGTTAATTAACAAAACAAAACCAAACTAAAATCACTGATGAATTATGGCCTTGAGATGTCCAGGATTTTTTATTTATTAATTAATAGGGCATTTTCTGTTTGGTTTGGTTAATTAACGTCTCATTAAAGCTGCACATTAGACTATTAACGACGGTTCGGGTCTTATCTCGAAGAAAAGAGTCGGGTACAATATCAAGGCCTGCAGTTTCCCAGTGGATAAAGGCGTTCAGCTGGTAATACGAGGATTGCTAGTTCGAGCCCGTGTGGTGGACTCGAAAAAGAAAAGTAAAAAAGTAGTGATCTTGCGATCGGAGGGTTGCTAGCTTAGCTACAAAAATACTAGAAAATCGTCCAGAACATCCAACAAATTATACTGGCGTATATACGGGACTGGTTCAAGATAAATCTGATCAGAGTAAATTGTCCTGTTGAGGTTGCGTCAGGTGCCGTCTTAGGTATTTTATTCGGCATCTGACCATGGTTAAAAAAAAAAGAGGAATCGTTTCCGGGTGTTTCCTCCGAGATAGGTCCCGAACCGTCGCCAATAGCCCACTGTGCAGCTATAGTGCGACGGTAATTAACCAAACCAAACCAATACCTCGTATTTTTGAACCATGATAAGATGACGAGGACAATACCTGAGCTGGTATCCTACGCAATCTCAATAGGCGTCTTGAAATTGGACCCCGGTTAGATTAAACGCGCACCAACTCCATACAACAACTTATTGTAACTTCACAGCGACAGGCATTTTAGCATTTCACTGTTCTTGTAAGATAAATATACCAATTTCCGTAATTTTAAAAGATCTTCGGTAGTGGAGTGGATCCGCATTCGGCTAGAAGTCAGAGGATTGCGAGTTCAAATCCGACAGAGTGGTCTCGACAAAAAGTAAAAATTTTGTGAACTTGTGATCGCAGGGTTGTCAGATTCGCTACTAAAAGTTGTCTAAAATATACCAGTGAATATACAAGGGTTCGGGGTCAATCTCGAAAGACCCGCTATGTTCTGCAGCGATAAATACGTTAGTTGCGGCTCTAATGCGACACGTACTAAAACTACACAATAGGCTATTGGCAACAATTCGGGTTTGGTTAAATAACTTCGCAGTAGAGCTACACCTTAGGCTCAGGAACAATACCTCGTACTTTTCTAGTATTTTTTCGTTACAAAATTCTAGAAAATTTGTCCAGATCATCCACAAAATTTATCGGCGTGTACATCGGACTGGTGCACGATAAACCTGATCGGCGTCTCCAAAGTACCAACGTCTATTAAAGGCTTTGGGTGCCAGCTCAGGTGTTGGTCTCGTCATCTGACCATGGTTCAAAAATACGAGGCATCGTTCCCGGATTTTTCCTTCGAGATAGGCCCCAAACCGTCGCAATAGCCCACTCTGAAGCTCTAGTGGGACGTTAATTAATCGAACCAAATCGAGATAGGACCCGAACCGTCGCCAATAACCCAATGTGCAGCTCCAGTGCGACGTTAATTAACAAAAACCAACAAGTTGGTTGGTTTTAGGTTTGGTTTTATTAATTAACGCCGCACTAGAGCTGCACAGTGGGCTATTGGCTACGGTTCGAGGCCTATTTCGAAGGCAAGACCCGGAGACGATGCCTTGTATTTTTGAACCATGGTCAGATGACGAGGAAACACCTGGACCCAATGCCTTCAATAGACGTAGGGACTTTGAACCCCGATCAGATTTATCGTGCACCTGTCCCGTATACACGCCGTTAATTTTTGCGGATGTTCTGGACGACTTTTCTAGTATTTTGTAGCGAAGCTGGCAACCCTCAGATCACAAGATCACTACTTTTTACTTTTCTTTGTCAAGTCCATCGCCTGGCATCGAACCGGGAACCTGGGTATTCCCAGCTGACGTCTTTAACCGCTCGGCCACGGAGGCCTCATCCAACAAGTTGGAATACACCTTTAATGGCAATTCTTGATAATTTTTTTTTATTTATTTTGAATTATATGGTTGGAAAATTTCCGTTGGTCTTTCCGTGAAAACAATCTTTATGTATTCTGCACAGTTTAAGTAAACGGTCGTTGCAGATATCTAATGTGCTGCATAAAGTTTAAAAACACATTTAGATCGTACGAAATGTATTATTGTATTTAATTGGTATTTATTATAGAGTAAATATCAACTATTCTCTTACTTTTTTAAGTGAGCAATTTTCTCGCATCTGATTAACTATGTAACTATTATCCTTTCGACCAAGTAGTTCTAATAACTGTTTTCAACGTATTAATAAAAATATACTGATTAAACAGTTTTAGAATTACCTATCTATTAACTTTTGTAATAATTGTCTCAATTTTACAAAGGAGACTTGTAAATCCGATTGTGTTTAAATTTTTAGAATTCTCTGGAGAAATGACACTATACTTTAGAATAAGAGACGTTTTTCTAATGATTATTAATATATATGCTAGAAATATATTTTTATTGTAACACTCGCTGAAGTGCCCGGCGTTGCCTGAGAAAAAACTGTTGCCTTGGAATGAAACTGTAGATTTGTATCAAAAACAAACTTTTTTCGTTGACATAAGGTATAAAAAATAGGTAGGTACGGTGGGGGGAAAAAAACGAACCACCCCTTGTTTTTCGTCCACTACTAATCGTTGGGCTAACCTTTATATTCCATTTTGTAACGTTACAATTTGCAAGTTATTTGGGCAAGTAATTTTTGTAATTATGAGTATGGAAAGGCTGCCACTAAAACTTTCTACCAGCATCTTCCATTTCAGTAATCCGACTTTACTTTGTTCAACATGGTGGTAGGCCCTCAAATGCGAGCGTTACATATTATTTAATATCTCCCGCATATAACTGAAGGAAATTAATGAAAATTTATATAGAGATTATTTGGAGGGTGTAGAAAATTTATGAGTTATTAAATTAATACTAATATATAATTAGGATTAATATCTATATATCTATTTGTAGATCTAGATATATAACTATATTCTTTAGCGTCGCTGCATTTGACGGTTTTAGCAAGAAATAATTTCTGCAAATTAAGGGGAGAGAAAGGGATAGGAGTTGCATTTCAAAACTTCGCGTAGACAGTGGTTAGTCTGGTTTTGTAGGTTTAGTGTGCAAAATGATATAATTTTATCATCTCCACAATAATTTCGGAATTTTGTTGACATTTTTTAATATATATGACCTCATTTTAGTTCATTTGGCGATATTTTTTATTCATTTGGCGTTATTTGTATTCATTTGGGGACTTTTCATTCGTTTAGCCACAGTTTTATCAATTTGGCGACATTTTGGTGCTATATTGGCAATATTTCCTCATCAGCCTATTGGAATACATCATTTATCTATCCTCATAGCTAGCTATGTAAGATGCATTCCGTTGTTAGAATGTTGAAATATTGCATTATTGCAATTAGGTTTTACTAAGAAGTCAAAAGGGTCGAGCGAGTTAAGGGGTGGGAAAGGAGGATGGGGATGGTTCTTCAAATTTTTATGTAAACAGTAACATTCCCCTTGCTTTGAAGGTCAATTGTACCAAAATTTCACAAAGACCGGAATAAAAATGTAGATTTTGTATAAAAAACAAATCCAATCACAAAATACAAATATTCTGCTCTATTAACCTACAAAAAACCGCGCCAACCCAAAATTTCTACTCTAATTCAGATATTTTGAAAATTCTTTTTTTTGTTAGATAACGGATGTCTTACTTTTGGGAACCTTTTGAAAAAAGTATCCGGTTATCCGGCATTTGACTCTCCGAAATTGTCAATGAACCGGACCATTTGAAAAAAAAATATTGTCCGATTTCGAAAATTCTTTATTCGTTGGATAAAGAAAATTTATTTTGGCAAAAACTTCAAAAAAATAATTGGTTATTCGGCTATTATATATACGTAAATATCGATAAATGGGACTTTTTTAACAGTTTCTCCAATTTCAAATTGTTTTCATTGTTTTATAGAAGTTGTACAACAGTGATACTTCGTTTATTCAGCATTTATTAGTATGGATAGGGACAGTTTTGTAACATACATTGTTGAGTCAAAATGTGAGTATAAGTTGTTACTTGGATTGTTTGGTGAATAATAGAAGGGTGCCAAGCCCCCTGCCAAATTAAAAACTACAAAAGGGAAAAATAAAATAATCTATTTAGATAAAAGGAAAACCGAATTTAAGAATCATACTCTAAAAAGTAAAAAATAATTTTACATTTTACGAACAAGTTGAAAAAATTAAATTATTTAATAGTCAATTTTATACTTATTACAACTTTTTGAAGTTGGTGCCAATTTATAAAAATCATACATAAATTTAGGCGCCGATTTCATAAAGTTTTAATAAGTATGAACTGATATTAACTAATTAAATTTTTTTCAACTCGTTCGTAATATCCAAAATTATTTTTTAATTTTTAGCGCATTTTTCTTAAAGTCGTTTTAAAAAAGAAGATTGAATATATAAATATAATGTAAAATATTATTTATACTTTACTGTAAATTTTTTTGGTGGATAATTGTTTACTTGCATTACATATACTAAATCAAAATCTTTAAAATAGTCACGATTCACATAATAAAACTTCAAATAAGTTCCAGCGCTTTCTGACGGAGGGCGGGGCAGGACATTTTTGACGTCATACTGACTTACCCCTCCTAACTCTGTGGGCGTGTCTAATGCCGGTGACAAGTGTTACACTTCAATAGTGTATTTATGGTTTCTTACGGTATTTTACAAACTTTTCTGGTTGACCATGCATTTTTTCGTCGTCCTAGACTTTTCTTTGATTCTCATCAGTCAAGTTGCAGCCAAACCCTTTGGAAATTCTAAATAATTCATGATTTAAAATGCCATGTCAGGAGAATATTATTCCGATATGATTCATCAAAAATTTTATAAGCGAAATAATTTTTTAATTTTAAATTATCGTTTGTGTTTCAGATTATTTTCAAAAAAAGATTAGTGTAAACAAATATTCGCAACTTTAAACACTGTAAGTAAACAAGCAAAAAATATTTACTACACATTGAAAAGAAATCCTGACGGCAAATTTTGATGCTATCTATGCTAGGATACCTTTAAAAGATAAGGTTACTTGATTTGAGATATATTTTTAAAAGTGTCTTGATTATTTGAGTATTAGATGTACAAGTCTAAAATGTATAAGTAAATTACGAACTATAAGTTTATAGACAAATCTTTGAAGAACACATTGATTTTTAGTATAAATTTATTTCAATAATATTTGTACTTCTGAAATCTTAAATAAGTTCAAGACCTAACTTTAAAAAAAAAAGATGTAAAGTAAATAGTATTATTGAAAAGAATATTTTCAAATGATAACAAACGTTAATTTGTTCGAAATAATTATATTTAATACACGAATTTTTAATAATTTTTTTCCGTATGCTTAAATTCCGTGAAAGAAAAAAAAATCCTGTTAAAAGTGTTTGAATATCCCGCAATCGAACTATTTTAGAAATCAAGTTTTATATCCAATATACCAATATATATTTGTCCGGTGGTTTTGTCAAATAAAAAATTGCGACATTTCTTGTTTTTACGTGAAAAAAATTGGAAAGGTAAGCTACTTTATTAACCTAGAAAAAAGTTTACTGAAATACAAACAATCTTCCATCGAAACGCACAACCAATGAGATCGATTAAAAAACTCACAGAGTGACGTCAAAAATATCCTTCCCTGCCCACCATCACAAATCGCTGGAATCGGCCCACCTTCTATTACTATATAGTCTCCACTATCCTTGGATAATAAGCATATTTTATGTAATATAATGCTGTTTTTTCATTATTTTCTCTTTTTATCATATCTAATACTCTCCATGTTTTCACCTGAAATTTTAAGTACCAGAAAACCAATTTTCACGTTATTTTTTAAAAACAACAACCATTTAATAAAAAGTTTTCGTTTTACCTATGATTTAAAATTCAAATATAAGCAATCAACTCCTTGGAGATTATAGAAACTTTCATTTTTACCCCATTACACTTTTTTCAAAATTCCTTTTAAAATAACAATACTTTCACCGAATTTCGGAAACAACTTTATTTTAAAATGTATCGGTTATATATATAAAAAAATATGCACCCGACATAAATTATGCAAACTCCTCATTTCTATGTAAGATTACAAGGGCAAAAGAACATAACTTTGTAAGACATTTTTGCTTGTGGGAGATCCAAATTTCATTTGTGAGTCACGAAGAAACCCGTCCTTTTGTAATCCGGAGAGTATCATCTTCCCATAACACACGGATGAGTAAACATTTCGGGAGCATCTTCGGATGGTGATGGTTCCGTGAGGGATGCCATTGTCATCTTGGGCCTCAAGGGGTTATTGTTCGGAGGATTGTTTGTTCTCTGCGCAGTTTGATTCTCTTCCGAAGAATGACGCTGCTGATGCGAGAGAGCAATTCGGGAAGAAAAAGAATTAGGGAATTTTTAAGAGGATTTGTTTTAGGGGAAATATATAAAGTTGCATAATTTTATCGATAGGTTTTGACTAATGTGCTAACGATTTATATCAATAGTTATTTATCCGTGTGAATTATGACCCTTTTCAATGTATAGTTAACTACCAAGGTAACAACATAAACTTATATGTAACATAAACTTATCTATAATAATAAAAGAGAGCCTGTCTGTCTGCCTTTCTGTGGCACACAATTCCCTACTTCCTTTGCCGGAAATGTCTGAAATGTTCAACGTAAGTACTATTTAACCTCTAATTCTTCAGCTAGGAGACATAATTAAAAAATTTAATTAGTTATTTTTAATTAATATTTAAAGTTTCCATCCATAAGAAATCGTAACGTCATAGTGAGGATATACTTGGCGCCATCTATGTTTGGTTTCTGTAGCTTTTTTTCTGTTTTGCTAATATTTTTTTGTGTAGTTCATTCAAAATTATTTCAGATGAATTTTCTTTATTTTTATTGCTTTTATATTATTAAATTTTTTTTTTTCAAGATAAAAATTAATTGTTATCTTTAATTAATTTCTGTCAAAATGAATTTATTTTTTTATATTAATTATAAATAAATTGTTAACAGTGATCATATGTGCACTTGTTTTTTTTGCAATAACTTTATTTGCAAGAATTTTTTTAATTAAATACTAAAAATACTTTTATGTGTAAATTTTTTAAATTTTAATTTTCTTCATTTTTTTATGAAGTCTAATTATATTATATGAAATGATCAAAGGTTCAAAACCCTACGGGGGCAACTTTATTTTTTTTTAATCTATAAGCGTTAACAGGTTCCAGCAACGCGGGACCACACATATAATATGTAATATAATATATACTTCAATGTGAAATAAACTGTATTAAATTTCACTGATGCTCTAGTCCGTATATATATTTCCTGGAATATTCAGTTTTCCGGAAATGTACCCGATTTATAAATTAATAAAAATACCCCAATTGTACAATTTCTTTCAATTATAATTGTTTGTGGTACAACTTACAAGCAATCTTTTTGCAAGTAATTAAATTTAATATAAAAACATAAACATGTACAGAAAAAATATTAAAATTTCCGAAATACGATATACTTAGTAGGATAGTCTTTTCGCATGATAAATTTTAATAAAAACTGTACTATGTAAATTTACGCAACACAGAAATATGAAAACTGACGTGCTTTGTTTATGACTATTGTTAATAAAGTTTTAGTAATATTTGAAATATGATTTTCCTGGAATTAATTATTGAAATTCAGTTATTTGAAATCTTACTCTTTCAATTCTAATATTGAATTTAATAGGAAGATATGAAATGTTGCATAAAATGAGATTAGTTGTAATTTCCACTTAATCATATTTACAAGCCACACGTGATAAAAAAAAATATCTTACAATTTTAGATTTCCGTAAATCTGAAAGTGGCCTTCATGTATGCCTTCCAAAATTCAAGGTCTCACATAGTTGCAGAATACGAGACTTGGCATAATAATGGAAATACAGCACTTCCATATTCACTCATTTCACTCCTCCCCCAAAGAAAAAAAATACACAACATCAATCTCCCCCAAAACGTATAAAATCTAGAAAAACTCCAGCACATCACGGAAGATAAAACTAAACTTTAGTGCCACCGTGAAGATAAGACCTTCTCCACAGTGCCACTGTTCCATTACGAAAGCATTTTAGACGCGTAGTAGACGCGGATAAGAGTTATCCCACCACTCGGCCTCCTCGCGTCTATCTTTACGGGTGTCCTGCGAATCTTGTCCTGGAGTTGTGAGAGCAATCCCAGAGCTGTATAATTTTGACAGAGTGGAAAGGGTTTGGATAGAGAGAGAAGCGTACGACAGCATGCATTTTGGACATCTGATACGGGGCATGTGTGTCCGGTGAATGTTTTATGAGGGGAGATGCCCTCTTATGGTGTCAATGAACGGAGATGTTTTATGGTGTTTTTACCAGAGAGAGGTTGATCAATGTGGGCTAAGCTACAGTAGCGATTATTTTTTTTTGTATGTGGGTGGTTTGTTGAAATTTCAATATATATTTATAGTTTTAAATTTCCAATTGAAATTACAGTATACATTTGGTTTTGTGCCTTAAAAATGAAATTAAAATAACCGGTAACTGCTTGTTTTGTAACTAAAAACTACTATTTTATTTGAATGGCATATTGTAGATAAATTCGTATCAAAGGAGTTGTTATTTTTTTTATTTCAAATAAATAATTTTTACATAATGGACAGGGGAAGGGCGCTACTTTGATGTACTACATCATTCAATACTTTCCTACATTGTTGATATAAAGTTTTCTTTTCAAAACTTATTTCTTAGTAGAATTAATTTAGTTGAGAAACACTACAATATGCGTAAATTTAAATATGAGGATTATTTTAACAGTAAAAACAATAATAATTTGGGTTTAAACGGAAGTCTGGAATAATATCTTTACTCATGTATATTATATCTCCGCCATCAAAAGAACAACTGCTATATCGTAGCTAGTATCTAAATGTTGTCAAATCCTACTAGGAGTTCCATCTTTAAAAAAAAATTGAAAATCGTTATTTGCTTATGAGGAAATTTATTATTAAAAATGTGAAAATCGTTATTTAATTATGAGGAAATTTATTATTTTTATCTCCATTTAATATTTACTAAATTCACTGAGTGACAAGAATATGAGTGGTTACATTTTGTATGAAACTATCGGCGCTACCAAAAAAAAAGACAGCGTCTCCAATTTTGCTCTTTTCATGTTTTATAGATATCATATGAAATACAGCAAAATAATGAGTAACAACACTGTATAATTCACAAATGAAGCTCATTTAAAATGTAAAAAAATAATATTAATCTCTCAAATAACAAAAATAAAAAAGCTATAAAAAATAAACACAAAATTTCTCATAATTAAAGATTACTTTTAAAATGGCTAACTTAAATTCAAACAGAACATAATATTTTTAATACATTAACTTAATAAGGAATTACACTTCAACAAATGAACACAAACACATTACAAATCAAAAATATTTTATTGGAAGCAATATATTGTGCATTTCACGCAATACAATATTATTAATCTAGGTTTTTTCAACGGCTATTCTACTTGGCCTTGCTTCCAAAAACGCGCTTCGATACAAAACGTTTGAAACGCTTCCACTTTCCAACCCTGCTCCACTTTCCAACAAAATTGAAGCTATCCTTTCTGTCTTCAATGAGTATTGCGGCTTGAGTGGAGCATTTGGACTCAGCTTTTGGCGCTGCTGAATCAGGTTGGCGGCGATTTGTGATTATCCACCAGTCTATGAAATCCGAGACTTCGTCCGGTCTCTCTGCCAGCATCCGGGAATAGTTCATGGATGCGAATCCTTTGGCTTCTCCTTGAGCGATGACTTCAAGCTCAGTCTCTGCCTCCTCTTGAGTAGGAAGAGGAGAATCGTGTCTACGTTCAATCATAACGGACAAACCACGAGTTTGAAACTCCATTTCTCTTACAAGTTTCAACTCAAAATATCAAAATCAAGATTTTTTTTCAATATCACAATCGCAATTTTAAGAACACTTTTTTAACGTCGTATTCTCACAAATTTATCAATTTGTCTGAATGAAACTTCAGTTTTAATAGTTATTTTTTTTATTTTTCATTGTTAAAACATTGTTGACCAAACCTCTAAAAAAACTTTGTTTAAAATTATTTATGAACTATGACTACTCTGTTTATAAACAATGCTTTAACAATGTCTTTACCTGAAAAAACATTGTTGTTTTCTGCTGATATTTTACATTTAAATTAAAAATATATTCTCTAATATTTAAAAAAATCTATTTTAATAAAATTACAGGGATGGCCTTTGTTTGACCGTCCCAAAATCAGAAATCAAATTTTAATTAGACAAGATAAAATCATATTTTCCACTCACAAGTAGTTGTTAACGTCTAGTGTTTTTATAGCTTAATTAGAAGAAAGTTTATAACTATATAAATATAATCCCTTTTGAATTTTTCTAACTGACGTAAAATTCCAACTTGTAGTCCATATAATTCCAGAAGAAACTTTTCGATTTTATTATGCGTACACTGTACCGCAAGATTTGGTTGGGGAATTCTTTGTACATGCACGTTTTCGGTCTGCTCCTTCTTGCGCTTTTAATAATCTTCAGATCTCTCTTTTCTACTTGTCAGAGGTTTAGAGTTCTTGGTATTATTTTGTTAGTCTTGAACCGCTATTTAAACCTGTGTAAGTTTAATATGCCGAAATTGAAGTTTAAAGTGATATTTTGGCATCGTAATTAAACATTTAACGAAATATCACAACACTAGTTTTACATAAATGGTTTGAACTGTCAACTAGTCAAACAAAATTATAAAACGTTTTTTTTTCTTAAATTTAACCACACACCACTATCTGTCGATTAGGACTGAAGTAACAGCGGGAAAACGCGCCAGAGTAGGTTAGATATTTAACTCTGTGTTCCCTCCAAACTTTACAAGGTAAGAAGGAGGAGTGGATTAAAGGACCACAATCTGGTCTATATTGATTACTTTTCGTACTTTTCGCTACACGATGGTTGGTTGTTTATCTCCATAGAGTGAATTTTCTTGGAGTTATTGGATTTGAAATATATGTTGATTTTTATGTTAGTCAAGTTTATACCAATGACCGTTGTGCCTGGGCCGATTTAACCCTCAAACGTTGCGGTGGGGTCGGATCCGGTTCAAACGCTTCATTTGCTCTCTTTCTTTTCATGCAACAGTGTGTTCCCGAGCTCCTAAAGTTTTTTACTAATTTCTAAAAGTAGGTATACTATAAGTAAATTACAAAATATAACTAATATATGCAACATTTTATATAAATATCAGATGGATTTTTTTTCAGTAAAATTACATTTTGCTGGTCTTTTTTTCTTCAAAAATAATTTTTTATATAAGGTGTTATCAATAAATATTATTATACAATACACATTTCTTATTGTGCACTTATTTCTAAGGGTCATTTCACGGTATTTGTTTTCTCTCCAACTTTGTTATTTCATTATATGTTAATTAACGTAAAAAGAAACAAATATTTTATAAATTAACTAAACTGAAAACTAACTAAACTCGCTAAAAAAATTAGGTCTAATTAACTTTAAGTAACATATTATTAAATAATAACAAGTTGCGGAGGGTACAAATCACGGACAAATAACATGGAATGATCCTTTGAAAAAATCCCTTATCGAAAAGAGATCGGGTCGGAACCGACCCGACCGGTCCGTACCGTCCATTTCGTCGCAAACCACCTTACAGTTTGAGGGTTTAAGACATATTCACCTTAATAATTTCCTAATTAAAAAAAATTGGCACCAAATGCAATTTCAGTAATATCCTACAGAACAGAACAATGACGTTCTTTTGAACTGACTTTCTACACTGTTAAAAATAGGTACTCAAAAATAAGTCAATTGTACACATTTTTGAGTACATTCGATTCTTATCATAGCTCTGAATACATAAGTTTCAATTTTGAAAAAGTCATGTCCTCAAAAATAAGTTCAACGGGTAAAAATGAATAAAAAGAGCAGACGCTAGCCTACATAGGCTGAATTCATAAATCACTTTCAATATCGACAATTACAACTAAGACTTACCGAGAATCGAACCCAGGTCCTCAGGGATCGCAGCCCAATGCCTCATCCGTTGTTCTTCTACCAGGGCGACGTGAAGAAGTTATGAACAGAAGGAATATTAAAAAGGCGTGCCAAAAGAATGGGAAGTAAAATAATTTAGTTGTAATAAAAATTTGAAAACTACTGAATTTAAATTTTACTTTTAGGAGTTTTATTTAATTTTTTTTGGTTTGTTATAAGTAGTAAACGCGATATAATTAGTAATTTTCCATTTAAGCAATCGACATCAAATAATGTGGAAAACGATCTTCCGAACTGTTATTTTAAGTGTGTCAGGTCGTTTTGCTAAGATGGATTGAACATAAGCTGATATTATATTAGCGATATTAGATCGCATTACTCACTTTTGAAGAAGGACGGTTACTTAAATGCGAGTATGTTATCGCTCATTCACGATGGAATTGTACTCAAAGAAAAATAAGTAGATTCAGGTACTCATTTTTAAGTACAATTTTTTTTTACAGTTCATTTTCCAGAATATCCTATAACTTGGTGACTTTACCAGTACGTACTCCATCCACAAATGAAATCTTCTGATTCCCTTCTCCGAGCAACTCATCAGCCGTAGTCCTATCCACACCCAAGTGTTGCATGATCTTTCGTCGGAGCATCTTTTGGGAGTTCTCCGTTCCGGAAGATGTTTCGCGTCTTCCAAATAAGAAAGATTGATGACGTTTGAGGGAAGGACGTGTTTCATAAGAGACGACTTGAGAGAGAGTGTGTAACGAGTGGAGAAATTGTCTTTAGGGGGTCCACGAGACTCGAGTTAGAAATGTTGTCTCCTGACTTGTGATGTTTTGGGAAAGGTACGCTGCTTGAGTAAATCGTGTTTAGTCGCTCCACTCTGTTCCTTTTGAAAAATGAAAGTGTGTTGGATGTCGTGTTCCTAATAGGAAAAGGGGGAAGTTTCACTTGGATTTTAAAAATTTCATGGAGTGGCTTGTTTAATGCTTGAAAAGCGAGAATATTGTTGTCAATGGATAGAAATACATTTTTGTAATTACATGTGAGTGTTGTTATACTGGCGATAAAACACTTAAACCCAATTATTAGTAAACAATTTGTCAAAGTTATGAATACAGATTAGTATTTTTATTAATATAAATTGTACTCTTATAATTTTAACTATTTAAAAACTACTGAATTTAAATTTTACTTCTTGGAGTTTTATTTAATTTTTTTTGGTTTGTTATAAGTAGTAAACGCGATATAATTAGTAATTTTCCATTTAAGCAATCGACATCAAATAATGTGGAAAACGATCTTCCGAACTGTTATTTTAAGTGTGTCAGGTCGTTTTGCTAAGATGGATTGAACATAAGCTGATATTATATTAGCGATATTAGATCGCATTACTCACTTTTGAAGAAGGACGGTTACTTAAATGCGAGTATGTTATCGCTCATTCACGATGGAATTGTACTCAAAGAAAAATAAGTAGATTCAGGTACTCATTTTTAAGTACAATTTTTTTTTACAGTTCATTTGCCAGAATATCCTATAACTTGGTGACTTTACCAGTACGTACTCCATCCACAAATGAAATCTTCTGATTCCCTTCTCCGAGCAACTCATCAGCCGTAGTCCTATCCACACCCAAGTGTTGCATGATCTTTCGTCGGAGCATCTTTTGGGAGTTCTCCGTTCCGGAAGATGTTTCGCGTCTTCCAAATAAGAAAGATTGATGACGTTTGAGGGAAGGACGTGTTTCATAAGAGACGACTTGAGAGAGAGTGTGTAACGAGTGGAGAAATTGTCTTTAGGGGGTCCACGAGACTCGAGTTAGAAATGTTGTCTCCTGACTTGTGATGTTTTGGGAAAGGTACGCTGCTTGAGTAAATCGTGTTTAGTCGCTCCACTCTGTTCCTTTTGAAAAATGAAAGTGTGTTGGATGTCGTGTTCCTAATAGGAAAAGGGGGAAGTTTCACTTGGATTTTAAAAATTTCATGGAGTGGCTTGTTTAATGCTTGAAAAGCGAGAATATTGTTGTCAATGGATAGAAATACATTTTTGTAATTACATGTGAGTGTTGTTATACTGGCGATAAAACACTTAAACCCAATTATTAGTAAACAATTTGTCAAAGTTATGAATACAGATTAGTATTTTTATTAATATAAATTGTACTCTTATAATTTTAACTATTTAAAAACTACTGAATTTAAATTTTACTTCTTGGAGTTTTATTTAATTTTTTAGGGTTTGTTATAAGTAGTAAACGCGATATAATTGGTAAATATTTAATAAAATTTTAATAATTTTGCATAGAAATATTTTGTTTCAGGTATCCTACTGCAGTTTTTGTCCCCAATACAGTCCCTTTAATTATAGCAAAAATTTTAAAACAACGAAATGCAAATGAGGCAACACTAGATTTGCTACAGAGTTTTACATATATCAGTAACTTAAATACCAAATTTGATTGCTATAGCATTTTCCGGTCATTTACATATCATATAAATGCATACAGACTAACTGCGCAATTTTTATAAATAACATTTATAGGGGTCTCATAGGGGGTCTCAAGGCATATAGAAACAACAAACTCCTACTGTAAATTTTTGACCGAACATGATGCTTTCGTTACTTCCATATAGGTAGTAACGAAAAAATTATGTTCGGTCAATATAATTAAAAATGAGAAGTATTTTAAACATAAGTTTCTACAAAACATCGAGTGAGTGTAGTTAACGTTGAGTATGACTATTCGTTCCACTTCTTATAATAATAAGGATTTGCTGTTGGCCTTAAATGCTAAGTTGAATATTTTTATAAATGTTTGTATTGCTCTTGCATATATCTGTAAAAAACAGTTAGGATAAAATGTCTATTCACTTGAAAAACTGTTTTGTTAAATTTGAAAGTAAGTAATGAGTACTGTAAGAGTGCTTGTTTCTTAATTTTTAAGCTTGCATGTAAGACTTTTGATTTTCTAGTTTAGTAAGATAAAGGGAAAATATTGCTTTAATTATTAGATTATAGGAATCTGCAATATATTTTTACGATTTCATTTTTTTATATACTACTTGCTGAAGTGCCCAGCGCTACCATACAGAGTGTTGGTTGTTTATACAGAGTGTTGGCCGATTTCTTCACGTGCGCCATTTGGCGATTTTAGTAAGAAGTAATTTATGCTTTTTGGGGTGGGTTTTTGAAATATTATATATATATATTTACTGTTTTGCTATTTTTTACCATCATTTTGAGAATATATGCATAATTTTTACATTAATTTCGTCATGATGGTGACAGTTTTACTCATTGGCGATATTTAATCATAAGACAATCAGAATGCATCGCATAGATTAAATTGTTACATAATATTAAAATGTTACATTGCTGAAATGTTGCATTGTTACAGTATTGCATTATTGTAATTAGGTTTTAGTAAGAAGTGAAAGAGGTGAAGAGAGTGAAAGGGCAGGAAACGGGGGATAAGGGATGGTTGCTCGAAATTTTATCTTGATAGTGACTTTTCTCTTTTTCTGAAGGTCAAATGTACAAAATTTTATCAGACTGGGAATAATACTGTAGATTTGTATAAAATACAAAGTCACATATATTCTTCTTTATATATATATATATATAAGATTTTATTGTACATTGTCCTCGAATAAAAAAAGGCTAAGTACCTGATCATTTAAAAAAGCCTGTCCATACTTACAATCGAACTACAAAGAAGAACGAAAAATACAATATATTTAATCTCCATAATTATACCCCACGATAATTGTTATCTTAATTGCTGAGTGGACACTTTGATCAACTAACAAGGAATCGATAGACTGACTGCAGTTTCCATCCACCGAAGGAAATCTTCCAATAACTATAATGAAGATTATAATGACCTACCTCACAAAGCTGACAAGCCGTACAAGAGTAATTGCTGTAATTAGACGGGAAATAGACCTTGACGTGGGTTTTTTGGAGCACAAAGGGTCGTTAAACTAAAAAATATCCCAAAAGAAACTTTAAATTTTTAATAATGAGAAGTATCTCTAAAGTTCTCTTTTTACCCAAATCATTTTTCGTTTAATTAAACTGAACCTTTGGTTGTAATTCCGCATATAAAAATTTTTCAGTTCACGGTGTTATAATTGAAAAAAAAAGGTTGAAGGAAATGAAAAAAATATTAAAAGAATTTAATCAGAGAAGTAAAATAAGTTTTCTGTGCAGTTTTTAAATTGAAATTAGTGAGTCTTATGATTTTAATTCATGGAAAATGTTCCAGTTCCATAATTTTCCTTGTTTATTAAATTTGAACATTTGAATAAAAATCCTTTATATCTCTTTCCATTCAAAATATACCTATTTAAATTTCTTAACCAACTTTAAATATACAAGGGTTTGAATCTTGTTATGAGATCCTTTTCTATATTTTTATAAGACAATATCATGGCCAAGAGAATTAAGCGACCGCTCAAAAGAGCGGTGTTATACATTGAGAATTCGCATCAAAATGTGTATCTATCTGGTTTTGAAACTAAACGATTGAATTAAACTAGCTTAATTAAAAATCCACGAAATTTTTTAAAAAAAATTTTGAAACACCTTAAACCCTTTTCAGTAGCCCTGCGCTGAACTTTCTCTAACAATTCATCTGCCTTTAAAATAAAAAGATATGGTGTTCGAAATACCAAACTATACAACATACTCGAGAGTAGGCCTTAATTAATTAATTATTATAAAAAATTTCGTCGATTTTTAATTAAGATAGTTTAATTCCATCGTTTAGTTTCAAAACCAGATAGATACACATTTTGATGCAAATTCTCAATGTATAACACCGCTCTTTTGAGCTGTCGCTTAAGTCTCTTGGCCATGATATTGTCTTATAAAAATATAGAAAAGGATCTCATAACAAGATTCGAACACGATACCATGACGTTAAGCTTATCGATATAGACAGAATGATTTAACAAGAGTATATTAATTAAACATATTTTCTGTTGTGCAATTTCGCATCACACAACGTTTAATAAATAATTAAAAACATTATTAAACAATGGATTATGGAAATATGCAATTTCCATAATCCATTGATTAAATCGAACTATAATTACATAAAAGGGTTGTGACAGATGGGACATAGAACGACAAATTTCGCCCACATTTTTAATCTAAATTAAATTTTTTTCAAGATACAATTTTTTCAATAATAATGAAATTAGTTTTTATTTTGTTTATCCTGAGAAATTTCTCAAAAGTAATTTATCTGGTTTAGAAACTATAGGGCTCAATTGCATTACACATTTTAATATAACTGGTAGATGAATATCAGTTTATTATAATTTTTTCCAATAAACATTATCTTGCATTATATATATATATATATATATATATTAATAATACTCTCGTACATTAATATATACTTCGAGTATTTTAAATAATATATCTCACAGAATCCACAATCTGTCAGAATTTTGAAATCTTCCATTCCAAATATAGAATTTTTCTTCACCATTGGAAGCAAGGAATCACCCGGAAATACGTTATTGTCATCTACTATATTAGGAGACGTCTTATTTTGAGAGAAGTCGTTTATCAAGCCCCCCTCCTGCTCTATTTTCGACTCACCTATTTGTCATGCCGAGGTGCCTTTAGCGAAAAGAGATATTGGGCCTGGATCAACAGCTGTGAGAACTTTGTGCCAATATTTAATATGCAGTCTCGGGTGTCCTTTTCATTTTTCTGCAATTGGGGGACATGTTGCGTTTCAATTCAAATACTCTACATAAAATGCATTTTTGAGGATGACATGGTAGTGCACTTTCAGTTGATGTCATTTAATGTCGACAAAAAAAAGCTGGGAATGATTAGAACAAATATCACTTTCTAAGACTTACTCTGAATTTATCCAGATTTTTTCATTGATATCCAAAAAGTTTATGATCAATCAAAAACCACGGTATGGGAGAATTTAGCAGATTTTTATTTTAAAGTGATTGGAACATGGGCACTACCTTTTAACTCGTGTGCAGTATGCTGACTTTTATAAGATATTTTTGTTATTAGACACTATTTTGCTATGTATTTAACATACATATCCCCACAAATAATTTCGTTATACTGATATAGGTATTTAAAGTAAATTGAGGGAAGAAAAATAACTATTCCAAATTAACCCCTAAGGCCTATGGATGTAATATCGTGTCCAGGAATCCCTAGTTTTTATAGTAATTCACCCAATTTTTAAATTCATAAAAATACTCTATCTTACAAATTTTTATTTAGTTTTAAGTATTTGAGGAACAGCTTATAGGTAATATCTTTACATTAATTAAAAGCATATTTAAAGCAGCATGTCCAGAAAAAATTATTCAAATTTCCAAGAAGTGAAAACAACTTTATAACTGGCAAAATTCGCGTGATAGTCAGTGAGTTAAGAAACATGGAATTATATTCAATCTCTAAAATATATATGTATTCAGTCTTTTAGCAAATCTTTACAATGTCGATCCAATTCTAGATTACAACTTTAAAGGTACTAGTAAATGTGTACCTTAACTATCAGAGATCCTCTGCATACATCACTAATGCTCCCATATTGATCTCTACTTGGTAGGAATACCCTGTTCATGACACGGCCAACATAATGAGATAGACGCCTGACCAAATGCATGCCCACTGCTCAGCATAGCCAAAGGATTTCAATAGGGATTGAATTCCAATTGTAGTAGTAATAACATAACCTTTTGAATATTGAATGCTAATGTTATACGAAATTATCTGGTAATCTTTAAAATGAACTTAGTTACTTAGTGTAATGATATCTTATGTGTGGAGGTAAAAAGGAAAAACGATAAGGGTTAACTTTTTTTAGAGATCTTAACACTTTGTATTAGCTATAGGGCTGTACTGCTGTTGTACCAAGTTGTTAGGAGGACCCTGTACTCCAAAATCGACGAAAATGTCAAAAATTGTATTGGTTTATTATAATGTTTGAACCTCTTACCTTGTTTTTTTAAAAAGTTTTAATTATTCCTTATGGAATGTGCCACATAGTGAACTGAATTTTTTAAAATCTATTTATCTCGGCTTGCAGTTTCTATAAATGTACACCTTCTTAAAATGCTAAACCTCAAACCAATGTTTATGAATCAGCATGCGTTTTTTTACTTGTACAATGGAATAAGATTAAGGATGAAATTAGAAAAATATATTAAAAACTATTAATTAAAAAAATTACAATGTTTAAAAAATTAGTGTGTTTTGTAAAAATATGGGTGTATTTTAACTTATTATATATATTTTCCTAAACTAGAATATTTATAAAAATACATTCATCGTTTCTACATTACCTTCTTCATTCAGTTTAGAGACATTGTATACATGTTGCAAAATAAAATTTAATTTAAAAGTAATATAGTTTATACGTTTTTCTATTTTCGTGGAGATTATATGATTTTCCCTTTTCATTCAATGAACGTAAAGTTATTTTTAAGAAAAATTTACATTAAACCATTCTGTTTTTTTTAGCCCCAAAAAAATGTTCCTAGGTGGCAAAAATAATGTTTTTTAGTTAGTGAGAATATTAGAAACGCAGAACGATTTTTTTTAAAAACTGTAAATCATGCTGTTCTCTTTCATTCTGATAGAAGGAATACAGGAAAGTCACAAAATATTGGGCGGTAATCATTGTTTGGCTGTATCAAATTTAGTTGTATTGGCAGAATAAAACATAACTTTTGTCCAACTACTTCACTTATTTCATAAACAAATCGCTTAACTTTTGTAGCAACAAACAAGTAGCTGAAGTGTAGCAAAAAGAATAGTTTATTACGTGTAATTAAACAGCTAAACAATGACCATCGCCCAATAATTTGTGGCCATACTGTAATATATTTTTTTCCAGTATCATATAACCGAAATTTTTACATTTTAACGAATCAACAAAATCAAACTATATGCAATTAAAAAATAAAATAAAAATTAGTAAAACTATGATTTTTTATATCGCTTTTTAAAATGAACAGTAAATTATTTTTCATATTCAGTAAATTCCACTTCTTGTTACACAATTCTTAAAATAACAATAATTCTAGTATAATCATCTTTCAAATTTTGCTAAAAAGTATTGTTTTCAATTTGTTGAAAGAATATCCACATAAAACTTTTATATTATGTTTGCAACTATATAACAGTAAACAATACGTGGGCAATATTTTTATATTAGTTATAAAAAATATAAAAATATAGTAGCGTTTGATACGTGTTCATGACATTTTTTGTGGTTCAAGAATTTTAACTGGTTCTATTTCAATACTTGAAACATATTCATATGATAATAAAACATACTTTTTTTCGTTTTATTATTTAACAACAGCTGATATTTGCCTCAAACTTCTGTTTAGAAAAGTTTGTAGGACAATCCTTTATTCAAAGTTAAACGGTGAACTTTCATAAGAAAAGTTAAATCCCTCACACTTTTTGTATAAAGAAACAGATGATACGGCTCCATTTGTTTGATCCAGATACTCTATACATCCTTTCTTTTTTCAAAAATCTTACAAGTATTTTGCATTGTAAATAAAAGTTCAAGTACCAAAAGCCCATTTGTCATAGTATATTTTTTTGTCATTTTGTCTGATCCTCAGATGATTGTCAATCTTTACGGAAAAGAACTTCTTTGGCATTTTCCATCTAAATGTATATGAACATCGCTCTTGCTGCTTCTTTTCGAATAGCACAGTTTTATTTTTTTATAGCTTTCTTTACACCGCCCGCCTGAATGGCTGGGAGGGATGTATAGACTAACTCAAAAGTAAATTGAATTCGTTCCAGATTTCCATTTAGCTTGGTCACTGTTTCTATCAGTGAGTTCATCGACTTTTCTATTGAAATAACTATGGCATAACAGAAGATAAAGATGCTTTTTAAGTAACTCTTCCTTATTGTGTAATGAAATGAAAACGGGATCGTATTAAAAAAAAAGATTTTATGATTTTATAATGATTTATTGTGTTGGCTGATCAGCGCAGATAGTTTTCTTTTATATATTAAGGAAGAAATAAAATACAAAACACGTTATAAGTATCTCAAAATAAAAATTTGGGATTTTGAAATAATTTAAAACTTTAATTCAATGGTATTTTTTTTAGGTTCTGCTAAGTCATATTAATAGCTAAGGATATTAATAATATTTCATTATTATAGTGCCATTAATTGTTTTATTTATTTAATTTGGCTTCCTTTTCCAAACAATTTTCTATACTTCAACTACTTTAATGTTTTATTCCATGCGCTGACTGAGAAGAAAATAACATTGTTTATATAACCATACATTTCCTTAAAAACCGCTAGACTTTTTTTCCTGACTATATTATAAAAATATTAGCTGACATTGCCCATAGAATTCGCGTACATTGATCTAAGAATCATAGGTGACAGTGAATAAAATAAAAGGCATTCAAATTGAAACTGGTTCAGCGCACTTGTTTTCTGCTCCACGAATTCAAACTTCCGCAGCATCGATATTAGTAGTTGTTAGTCACAGTCTCAACACGCTTAACTCAGCATATCCTGTTGCTGAGGACAGGGATATATGGAAATAGGGGTACCCTCGTCTCCAACAGGAATGCAAACAAGATCTTCCTGTGGAATATTTGGGGGATTCAGCGAGCAGTTGGGGGGAATGCTGCATCAAGAGATATTGATGTGGAAATGCAGTGAATAAATGTATATATGAGTAATGTTTATACGTTAAAATTTCGCAGTCATGTACGTTTATATATTGGATATGTGTTTAACACACTACGAGCGGTGAATTTAGTGGATAAATATGGTTGTTTAAATTTCATTTTAATTCATGAATAGTTCTATTGTTCTCCTTTGTTGAGTAAAATCTATAAAAACGAATCAGATACATAAGTTATTATATAAATTATTACAACAGTAAGAAATAATAAATTATGTATAATAAGGAATATATATATGTGTACGTTTGTGTGTGTGTGCGTGTGTGTGTGTGTGTGTCGCCGCAAATAGTTGGGCGATGGTCATTGTTTGACTGTTTAACAACACATAATAAACCATTATTTTTAGTATGCTTTAATTACTTTGTTTGTTGTTACTATAGTTAAGCTTGTTTAAAATGTAAAACAACTAATTGGACAAAATTAATATTTTATTATGCCAATAAAGCTAAATGGGATAAAGCCAAACAATGACCATTGCTCAAAATATTGTGACTAATCAGTAATAACTTATTATATAAGTAAATACAAATATACATTCTTGTATATAAAAGTATTAAAACATATGAATGTGTATGTGGATATTATATGTTCAGGAAATACAAACTAGAAAAACATGTTATGGAATACACATAATGTGGATAATATATGTATATGTAACTAAGTTTGTATATAAGTATATACTTAATCTTGATTGTCTACTATGTGTATTATATTAGATAAATTATTTTTAGACAATTGTCGGTATTTACATATGTGTATAAATCTATGTTTGTGGTTGTGTTTTGCTAATATGGTTTCCATGGTTTGTATGTATTTCTTACATATTTAAGTGATTTTATTTTATTTTAAGGTATGTTTCATGAAAGATACATACTTGTGTTATTTGTTTATAATTGTAATAAATCTTGCCAAACCTTTAAATAGTGCTTTAGAATAGTGAATGCATTTGAAACTTTACATCATATTCTTTAGTACATTAAAATATATTTCAAAAAAGTTATTATTATTAATTATTGATAAATTGTTAATAATTATTATTATTAGTTATTGATAAATTGTTAATAATTATTATTATTAGTTATTGATAAATTGTTAATAATTATTATTATTAGTTATTGATAAAATATATTGCTATTAGTTATTGATAAACTTGATACTATAGTTACTTTAATTTTATTCACTGAGATAAAAAAAACACCTACATAAATTTTTATTTTGTTTGAAGGATATCATATAACTTTCTCTATTTTTAAAAGAAGCTTTTAATTTTCACGGGTTCAGATCGCTGGATTTTAAGCTAGAAAAAAATTTAAATGAACTTGTTTTACAATGTAAAATGATGTAACAGAATTAAAAGTCCTAAAAAAAAAGAACGGATTACAAACTTATTTCATGAGAAAGAAAACGCTGTCCTTAATGTTGTAAAATCAGTTAATTATGTTTTTTTAAATACTTATCAAACAATCTATTTTCAGTTCATTAGTCAGCTGATGGTTATTTTGTAACTTTAAAGACTGAATTGGTTTGTAAAAAATAAAGTATAAAATAAAAAATTACGTGTTGTTTACGTTACGATTTCAAATTGCAGCAAAAATAGCATGTAATTATATTATTTTCTTTGAACTAAAAAACACTATTATTTGTTCGATTTAATCTGCATAGTCATCATTAAAGTTGTTTTTAATGGATTTTTCTTAGGACTTTGTGTAAAGTTGTTTCTTTAATTTCATTCGCTTATTGCTCGTCTCACAACTTAGTCAAATATTTTGTTTAAATTAATTTTTTAAAAACATTTATTTACTTTTGTTTGTAAAACAGATATTTCTGATACGTCCATACATATATACACAAGTTTATTATGAAGCTTCGTTTTCTGCTTCTAACTATTAAGACATTTCCGAGTGCGTCTCGTATATAGAAGTGTTTGGTGTACGTTAAAATCGTTGTGACTCAAATGTTCTTACGTTGGTCACGGTGTTAAGTTTATAGAAATGATGTTAAATCAAATATTGATGTATATAAGTACAGATGCAAGTACAAATCATGTATACCAAATGAGTATCCTAGACCAAGTACTTACTGTGTACACATGGCAATGTGCTGACCTGAAGTATGGTTTGGCTTGAAGCACACATGGTAATGTCCCGGTTCTTTCTTTCTGAATAGACCCTTACAGTAGCCGTAAGTTGTTGTCCTTTGTGTAGGTCTAGCGCAACGTCAATTGCAAACATTCAATCTTTTTTTTAAATAGTTTATCTGCATTTTTACTGGAAAATGCGAAATTTTTAAAACCGATAGACAGTTCATTTCCCTATATTTCAAATTTACCATTTTTAAAGTTTTTTTTTTTTAAAGTTTGTTATTTTTAGAAATATTTGAAAACTTATATATTTAATTATTATCACTTTGCTATAAAATTTGCAATTTATATGGAATTCGCAAGGCGTTAGCGTGAAATTCTATGAGATTTAGAGATACGCCAAAAGCTTTCTTAGTTTGTACGGAGTTATAAATGTTTAAAAACATAATTATTTTCGGTGTGTGGAGTGTCACACAATTAATAAAATGGGGATTAGTCAACGAAAGGACTAATTTTAAATTTATTAAAATTGTGGAGTTAGTTAAAACGGTATATCAAAGTAAATTGTGATATATCGGATTCAATCCTTTTATTTAATGCAGCAATTATATTTGTCTTCTATAATTCGAATTTTTTTTCTTCTGATATATATAAAAAAATATTATAACATTGTTATATAAATATAAAAAAACCAAACTACTAAATTGAAGTTTATTTTAGGGACTTGAATTTATATTTCAACAAACTGTCTATTTGCGTAAAAAAGAAACCTCCGAAGTAAATGCAATTTTTATTTTTGTATAAAAAGGAAATTGTACACAAACTAGACTATACAATGTATGTTTTCCATTTTTTTTCTTATCGCATCTTAAATTCAATATTTAATGTAATTATAGAATGCAAATTGCTTTATCTGAGTTACTATATATAAGGATATAATACAACAAAGAGTACAAAGGATTTCTTTACAAATACTTTCATATCAGTCCCTTTTGTGAATGGGATATTCTTGCAGAAAGTAGATTTCAAAAATAAAATTACTCTAACCTGATAACATGAAATATTCAATAAAAAAAGTCAAAATAATATTCAAAATGGAACTTGTATACTATTTTGGAATACATTATTATTAAATACATTGTTATAATAGTTTCCTTAAAATATATATATTTACTTCGAAAAATATATATGCTATTTCTAGCATAACTTTGTGTGATATAAATGTGTTGATGAAACATCATTGTTGTGTTTACAGATGAAAAACTAATTTAAAACTCTACTTTTTGAAGTTTAACTTAAAAATACTACTACTACAAATGAAATAATAAGGGTACAAAGTAGTAGCGATATTAGTCGGAAATATTTATTCACAATGGAAAGTTATTATGTATTTAAAAAAAAAAAACGTGATAGAATATTTAAACCGTGTTATGCGAGAACCAGTTAACCCACAAATTGCAAAAAATTCGTTTTTGACGTGAATGGAAGTTTAAGGTTTCACTTTCTACGCAAAAAAAATCAGTATCGACACTGAATATGTAGCACCGACACTGGACATGTAGAGAAGGGATTTTTTCCTATTGGTTTGTTTTACAGTCAGTTTTCTCAAAATAATCGTTGTGTGGGTTGACTGGTTGTCGCATAACACAGTCCATTTAATTGTGAAATATCCAAAACTAATATGATTAAACACTGTGTTCTCATGAAACAAAACTCGAAAATACGTAATTTTTCTCTTATGCACACTCCTTTGATAATTTACAACAGTAATAAATATAAGATTTTGTGAGTTTGACACATTTATTTTAAAACACATTTTCCGATGTGACTGAATTTTTATGAATTGGACATACTTTAAAGCAGACAATATTGTGCTCATGTAGGCAAAAATGATAAAATTTTATTTTTGCGTGAATTTAAATGAGAAGGTTCTATGGGTGTTACGTCTGTCTGTTTGTTGGGTCCAGAGTCTTTTCAAAATCAAAATAACATTAGATTTCAACTTTTATAGACATAACCTAAAATAGATAATTGCATTTATTTATATATTTATAGATTAGCCATTGAGCTAGAATATAATTTAACTATAAACTATGGGGCGAGAACTCCCATTGAACGACAATGTACTTTACTGTGCCGCGCGGACGCATTCTATTCGGAAGAAAGGTTGAGAAAACATTCGTCCTTGGCTATGCAGAAGTCTCACGTAACGTCACAGAAATGTTGAAAACTGTTTTTTACGGTGCCTTTTGTATTATTTTTTTTGTAAGTAAGAAAGTAAATAAGGAAACGTGTAACCTTTAATGTTTAACCTGTTTTTTACGGTGCCTTTTGTATTATTTTTCTTGTAAGTAAGAAAGTAAATAAGGAAACGTGTAACCTTTAATGTTTAACCTGTTTTTTACGGTGCCTTTTGTATTATTTTTCTTGTAAGTAAGAAAGTAAATAAGAAAACGTGTAACCTTTAATGTTTAACCTGTTTTTTACGGTGCCTTTTGTATTATTTTTCTTGTAAGTAAGAAAGTAAATAAGGAAACGTGTAACCTTTAAAGTTTAACCTGTTTTTTACGGTACCTTTTGTATTATTTTTCTTGTAAGTAAGAAAGTAAATAAGGGAACGTGTAACCTTTAATGTATTTTTGAAAGCCAGAAATGCGTTTTTAAATCTACGCAAACTTATGCAAAATGACTATTTTTTCTACCTACGCTCAAAAATGAGTAAAGTGGTCGGCGACTGTTTAGTCCTCCCTCCAGTGCTTATAGTTATATTATTCTAGCTCAGTGAGATTAGCATGTGTTATAAGATTTGTTAGAAGAGGGGCGGGACTTATAAGCTGAACAAAATATATTTGTTATTACTAGATATCTTATAAAAATATAAACTTAACAATTTGTGCAGTAAGTACATTAACTTTTCTATGTTAACTATTCAATATAATTAATATAAGCTTCTGAGTAGTTTGTCAATTCAAGCTTACAGGAAATACGTTCCAATAATATGACGTATCTACGTTTAACGATTATAAATTTCGTTACTTTGGTTTATGACAGAATCATTTCACTTCGAAATTCACCGTATCATCCGCTTTTCAGGATAAATTTGAATGTAACAGCTGTTAGATAAATTTCGAAGAGGGTGTGTAGAGAGTTTTCTTAACCTGTGAAGAAGATTACATTTTAAAAGCTTTGTAATAAACACAATATCGCTGCTAAATTGAAGTGAATGACACAAACATACATAAAAATACATACCCACTGACAAAAGCGTCAGGTGTTACATTCTGTTATAAAATTAAATCGAAATCTTCATCGGCAACATTACTTTAGAAGATTTGGCGGAATGGCACTTATTCTTAGGTTTCATCATCATTATTGGCTCAATAGCTCCTTATAGGACCTGGCCTTTTCCAAGAGCTTTTGTCATCCTTTCCTGTCTTTGACAATAGTATTCCAGTTTCTGGTCTTCAGGATTTTAAAATAAGTATCGAAACTGTCCATCAGTCGCGTTTTAGGTCTTTGACAATACTATATGCCAGTTTCTGGTCTTCAAGATTTTAAAATAAGTATCGATACTGTCGATCAGTCGCATTTTAGGGCGTCCTCTAGGCCGACTGGTCATTAGTCTTTTAATAAATAATATTTTTATGTTTTATTCTTCATCCATTCAAATGACATGATCAGTCCATTTTATCCTCTGAATATTTATAAATTGTATAATGCTTAGTTTACTGTACATTTTGTAAAGCTCAAAGTTGTATCTTCTTCTCCATCCGCCATCTATATTGATACCACCAAAGGTAATAACTGAGTCATACACAGTATTTCATGTCAATGTGGCATGTTAAATATCGGTCAAACAAAGAGAGCATTAAGATTTCGTATTCAGGAGCACCAAGCACATACTGTGTATGTAAGAGAAGAGAGTGTGTGTATGTACTGTGTGTGTAAGAAATAAATAAGTCATCTATTGTAAAGCACTCTTGGGAACATGGTCATGTATTTGATTTTTCTAACCCACATTTAATTTGTAAACACAAAACTCCAGTTGAACTTGACTTCCTGGGGCGTTTCATATTTTTAGCAATATTGATTCGATTGTCAAAGAAACATTTGCGGTCCCAGTATTTCCCGCTTGTTGGCACACAATAGTTAACTCCAACCGATTGAAATAGTTTTTTGTTCTTTGGCAACACTTTCAATTTCTGGGTTTATTTATATTTTATTACACACATACTTTTCATTTTCTGCTGATGAAGGGAGATGTATCTCCCGAAACATGTCCAGATTTGATAGATTTTATTGCGTATTTTAACGTTGTATTTGTATTTTAACACCAAAGGTGGTTCGTAATATTTTTATTTCAAAATTTCTCAACACAGTTTCATTACTTTTAGTCAGGGTAAATTTTTTTGCGCATATGTAAGTACCGATCTTATATAGGTGTAATATAGGAATGCCTTTTTTCTTTTTATAATGAAGGCTTAACCTCCTAAATGAACATGTAAGAATTGTATTACGAGAAAAGTTCCCACAAGATTAAACCCTCCTTTACTTAATAGAAATACAAAAGCAACGTGAAAATACGCAATTTAAAATGTAAAAATCTGCACATGGTTTGGAAGATAGATCTCCCTTCATCATCAGAAATAAAAAACTGACAGTATGTGTGTAAGTGCAAGGCAGAATGAAAATATATCTAGAAATGAAAGCATTGCAAAATAACAAAAACGTATTTCAATTGGTTGGAGTTGACTAATGTGTGTCAACAAGTGGAAAAAGTTGGAATGTCAAAAGTTTCGTTGACAAAAGAATTCAGTTTGCTAAAAATATGAAACGCCTCTAGAAAATCAAGTTCAACTGGAGAGGTGGGATTTGTAGATTAGGTGTGGGTTAGAATAATCAAATCTTTGATTATGTTCCTAATAGGGTTTGGCGATGGAGGCTATAATAATATGTGATTGGAAATGTTCCTTGATGCGAAATTTAAGGGATATTTTTCTTTCTTAATGCATTCTTTTATTTAACTAAACAAAGCATCTCAGCTTCTGTTCAAGCCATCTTAACAAAACGACTTGGCAAACATAAAATAGTTTTTCAGAAGGTGATTTTCGACATAAATTCATTCAAATAAAAAACTTTACTTTAAATCTTTTGAAAGTGTGAAATGTAATTTTACCAAATCTAATCAAAAACGGGTCATTATTTATCGAAATATGATCTATCAAATACATCCTGTTCTATAAAAAATATTAAATAAATAATTCGATATTTAATGCGCCATACCCAGTAACATTAACCATAACATACGAAAGGAAAAATACCAAACTATTCTAGAAATCAGTAAGCGCGCAATTTCACTGCGTTTGCCTTTATCTATAAAGCGAGATTTCACGATATGGGAGGTACATCCTCGAATACTTTTATTTCTTTCCTATCCTATGAAACTCTTATTAAGACGGACTTTCTTTCTGCCTATCGCATGATTCGTTAGAGACGATAACGACTTTCTCATATTCGGTCATGTTCGAGTGTGCCTGAGTGATAACAAACATAACATACCCAGAATACAAAAATATGTTTGGCGTATTATTGTAAGAATACTGATTTCTTTAGGAGATATTAGTAAGGGATGTAGGATGCATGAATGGGATTTTAAATACTACAATAACTAACTCGGATACAAAACAGGTTAAATCCAAAATTTGAAGAGAGATTTTGGGTATAATTAGACAATTTATGACTTTGCACTGTAAAAAAAGGTACTTAAAAATGAGGACCTGAACATTCTCGTTCTTCTTTGAGTACAATTGCATCGTAATTGAGAGATGGCGTACCGAAATTTAAGTAATCGTACTTTATAAAAAATGAGCAGTGAGATTAAATATTTCTAATCTCAGCTTCTGTTCAAACTATCTTAACAAAACGACCTGGCAATAATAAAGTAGTTTTTCAGTAGATGGTTTTCCACATCATTTGATGCCTATTGCTTAAATGGAAACTGAGTTATTACAACTCAATTATCTGACTTTCCATTCTTTTGGCACACCTTTTTAAAATTTCTTCTGTTTATAGATGGGTTTGGTTCCCAGTAAATCTTTGCTGTTATTATTGATATTCATTAAAAGTGATTTATGAAGGCTGCCTACGTAAGCAAGCACCTGCTCTTTTTATTCATTTTTACTCATTGTACTTATTTTTGAGTACATGTCTTTTTCCAAAAATGAAATTTATGTATTCTGAACTATGATAATCATCGAATGTACTGAAAAAGGAGTATATTTTACTCATTTTTGAATACCTATTTTTAACAGTGTTATCTGTTTTTACCTGATAATGAAAGAAAAAACCCCAGTTATTTACTTATAAAAAATATCAAGAAAAAGTATCCCAGTAGCAAAAGCTATTAATTGTAATGTTCTCAAAATAGTTAAAAGTGAATGGAATGGAATGTGTGTTGCATCTAGACCACCCATATGTTTCTTTAGTGCATATTTATGAATAAAAGAATGTCCACTAATTTGAATTACTTGGAGGGTTGGATAGTTTGTTATCGTCCCAAAATTTTATTACAGTAAAATACTTTTAATATTTTATTTGACTGTTTAATTTAATTATTGTATTCACTGTCGAATATGGCTACTTCAGGAAAGAAATATTATCAAACGTTTTATTTAAAAAAATTATAATAAATTCAAAATGTTTTTTCTTAAGTCGTTTAATCTAAAGCATGCTAAATCTTTCTAAGTTACATAAATTTGGTCGTGGTTTGGAAGTTTAGAGTAGATTTTTAGTTTAAAAATGCTATTTACTATGTACGCTCTAAATTATAAAATAGTGGGCTATTTACTACGTACACTCTCTATTGAAAAAATATATTCTATCTACCAAATTCGCTCTAGATTCCTAAAATCAAAAGCAAACCAGCAAAAAACACATAGAATGAAGTTCAGATATCCTTGTTTTAAAACCACATTTCTGGCTTTCAAAAATACTTGAAATATTACACATTTAATGTTTTACCATATTTACTTTCTCACTTACAATAAGAAGAAAATCAATATTAATCAATTAAATAAATATTCAACACCGAAGCAACAAGACAAACGGTGCAAAAGCCAAGGTAAAATATTTTTCTACTTTGTATTTCGAATAGTATTCATTTGCGAGTAACGGTAAAATACATTTCCCTATATAGGGAATCATCATTCGTGTTCTTATTTTAGATCAGTAATGGAGAAACTCAAAGATAAACCAGAACATTTCAAATAGCGCCATTTGACAGTTCTTGTCGCTTACTGTGGAACTGTATTCTTTTGTGGTAGATTGATTATGTAGTTTGACAGAAAGTTCCTCTGATTTCCTTCTTTGTGCTAAGAACACACACACCAAACCAAACAATTAGTTTCTGTGTGAAAGTTATTCGGATCTTTCATGTAAGATTCGGATAATGAGATATCAAAAAAGTAGATAAAGTATAATATTTGCTTCCATTATCTCTATCTAAAGGGAAAATGTATGCATGTTATTCTTTAATAAATGATAAATCACCAAATGTGTGGATAATTTTAGTAAATTATTATTATTGATTGGCTTATTAAATTTAACGTCGTACTAAAGCTTCACGATGTGGGAAGTATTCCAAAGGTAAAATCTATCAGTACTGCCTCAAAAATTTAAACCATGAACATATGACAAAGAGAACACATGACTTCAAACTTCCAACTTTCACACCACGACAAACATATAAGGCCATTTAAACTACGACAAATTTTATCCCTCTACATGGCAAATATTCAGTCGGACTACGAGGATAGAACTCGCAATTTCACGTTCATTCTTTAGTTTGTCATTTATAAATAAGTGTTTTGATGTTCTTGAACTACAAATAATTCATTTATTTTATTTTACATTACACTCGAGTTCATTCAAGAATTCTGTTATTGGTGTATTTTTAATTTCAGAGGCCCAATATTTCGATTAGTTGTTACGATATTATAACGTATTTACATGGACGGGTATTTTATTACATAAAAAGCCTTAAATTACTGCACTAACTTTAAGAAAATATCTTCTATTTACAAAAGTAATCATAATAGTAAAAATAAGTGACTAAAGTACGAAAATTAATAATGTTAGTTCAAGTGCACACACTATCATCCTATAAACCTGAAACTTTGAATCTATTGAATCTTTAAAACTTATCCATGAAAAATAATTTATATTAACCATTTAAAATAAGCCATTTCGGTATCATATAGTTAATAATTTAACCTATTCATTATTCTACTCAAACTGATCATAAAAATTAAATGTTCTCAAAATTTGTATCATAAAAAGCCTTAAATTATTGCACTAACTTTAAGAAAATAACTTCTATTTACAAAAGTAATCATAATAATAAAAATAAGTGGCTAAAGTACGAAGACTAATAAGATTAGTTCAAGTGCACATACTATCATCCTATAAACCTGAAACTTTGAATCTATTGAATATTTAAAACTCTTCCATGAAAAATAATCAATATTAACCATTTAAAATAAGCCATTTCGGTTTCATATAGTTAATAATTTAACCTATTCATTATTCTACTCAAACTGATCATAAAAATTAAATGTTCTCAAAATTTGTATCTGGTATAATTTGTTGGACTCATGAATAGTATAAATTATAGTAAAAAATTATTCAGACACACCCAAAAATGTCAAATTTTCATTACGATAATTGCAAATTTAAGCTAACAGATCTCCATCGGGTAGAACAAATCCTAAAATTAATACATCATTAGTGAACTTGCCCGAATCCAATACGAACTTCGACCGACCTTTTGATTGGCACCTCATTAGACCTCGGGACCCCTCAAAGAGTTAGAATTGATGAAACCAGTGCAGGGGAAAATTGTGAATGTTTAATAAACTGTAATGGCGTCGTATTCATCATCGTTTGCTGAAGGATAGTGCGGTGAAGGTGGAATACATGATGGATGGAATCTAAGGTAACATGAGATCCAGGTGGGAAACTTGCGGAATCTTTGGATGAATTATTTCTGTTATAGATAAATTACGGTGTTTAAATTCATATAAGATTCATTTTTATAGTAAATGGATATTAGAGTTATCTCGAGTTAAGATAGTATTTTTTTGTCTCCTGAATTTATCTAATAATGAAGACCGATGGACGTTTGAAATAAGTTTATTGCAAGGTCAGGTCAGGGTCAGAAGTACATCAGGTGATGGTCAGAATAGCAGAGAATATGATTTTAAATGAGCAGAAAACACGAATGAATTTGATTATCGATTGTAGTCTAAAACTTTTTTATAGAGGAGATTGGAGACAATTTAAGTACAAGGTGTACACAAATTGTTGGACGATGTTTATTGTTTGGCTGTATTATATGTAGCTGTATTGGTGATTTTTTTTTTTAGCCCAGCAACTTATATTTTAAATAAATCGCTTAGCTTAAGTAAAAGCAATGTTTTTAAAGTTAGCAAAAAGAAGTTTATTATGCGTAGTTTAGCAACCGAATTATAGCCATTATTTAGCAGTTTGCGACATCCTGTACATCATTTAATTTTTAGATAAATTTATATCTATAAAAGTTTATAAAGAGACTATAGAATTTATTCAATGTTTATCATAAATATTTTAATAATAACGAATATACTTATCCATAGCTGCAATATGAATTGGCATTAGTTAATGAATATCTTTAGTTTTTACATTTTATTTTTTGAGATACAACACATTCGTATAAACTCCCGTTCATTATATAATTAAATTACAATTATATTTAATACCGCACACAGTGTACAAAGACACAAGTTTTGCTGTACGGGCAATGGAAGCAACTGTTCAAATAATAATTTACGTTGGCATGACCAAATAAGAACTATGGAAATGGGCTAGTATTATATAATTAATGACTAGTTTTTAAATTTAGTATTTGTATAAAGCTCTATATATTATTACGTTATTAATAATTTAATGTCATAAAAGTAATTCGTATACCTACATTATGAACTCATTCAAAAAATATTTCTCATACTATATTTCAAATTATTGGCGAATCACAATTAGAATTGAATATATTTAAACCAAAGTTTTATCATCTTTTTCTTTTTATAATATATTTTGATACTGTGTTGGATAAACGGGTAAACTTAAAAAAAAATGTTTAATCCTGTTAGAAATAAACAATACAGATAAAGATATCAATTACACCGTTAAATAAAAATACTAAGAAACACCGTTAGAATACCTTAGAAATTAAACAAATAATTTCATTTATGGCATTTTACTATTTCGCAACGATATTTCAATGTTGCACTAACTTCAAATTACTTTTCTACAGTTACGTAAGATATGTATATTTGAAATAAAAATAATGAATAGCCTTTTATCAACAATCTCTTATACTCCAACAATCTTATCCGCATCGTAAGTATCTCAAACCAATTTATTTTTAACACTTCACAAACAAACTCGGTCTGCATCATTAAACAATTTTAAATCTTGCATTCCTCCAGAGACAAGAATAAAAAAAAGAAAATCCGATACCATTAAACCCAGACATATCAAGTATGCCCGAAGCAAGAGGAACGGATCGCAAATTCTAGAGAAAGATTCGCAAATTAAAAATTCGCGATCCCGAAGATCGCAGTCTTCCTTTTCAGACTACTTCTCCGCACTCGTTCTCCGCACTCGTTCTTTGCACAGTAGGGAGCGAGATCTTCACAACGACGAATGCTTGAACGAGTCCTCGTCGTCTTTGGTGGAACGAACTCGAGGCTGTCCTTAGGCGGCAAGAGGAGACAGATGTTTTAGAGTCTCAAAAGCGAGGGACATTCTCCTGTGTGATGTCCTTAAGGACATTCGGTGCAAGCGCATAAAACGCGGCCACTGCTTACAAAGTGAACCCTTTTACAAAAAAATGTTTTTTTTATTGTTGTATCAGTTTCTCTGTTTTCTGCTTTGATTGTTAGGGCGAGATGTATGTTACGGAATATGAAAGCATGGGGGCGAATCTAATTTAAAGGAAAGGTTGGAAGTGTGCGTGTTTTGGGAAATCGTTTGCTCTTGTCAAGTATCCAGACAGTCGGGATAATAGGGTGGGTGGTGTGGTGATGTATTGCATCTTTGGATGTGTTTTTAAATTTTGTTAGTTGAGAGGGGGTGGGAATTGGAAAAGAAATGAAAGTTTGTTTCCTTTTTCAGAAATTCAGTGCGCACGGAGTGGAGTTTTAAGCAATTTGAGAAGTTTTAGTTCTTTTACAGTGCAGTTAAGGATAAATCTTTTCGACATGAGTTTAACATTTTCGCTTCTTTTCTTGAATGTGGAATCCATGTTTTTTATTATTTAAAAAAAGTAAATGATTTTTTTTCTTAAAAAAATATTTTACTATTTAAAATATTTGTATTTTTTTTTAAGGTTTTTAAAATTGAAAGCTTATTTTTGCCTTATGGGATAGTTAAAATTAAAATATAGTTTCCAGTAATATTAGATAGAAAATCTAACTTTTTTAACTTGACCTTAAAAATTTACGAATTAATAATAAATAAATGATGTTGAAAATAACAATCAATTGATTTTTTTAACAAAAAGAGAATGCTTTTTTAAATTATTAGATTTTAAATAAAAGCTCTATTGATAGTTAAAGTATTTTTAATAAAATATGTGTTAGTTGGTTTTAGAACCTATTTTTAATTATAAACAAAATATTTAATACTAACAAAATAAATCACACAATGATAATCACTAATTGGGAAAGTAGTTTCAGTATTAATAAAAAATTTAAATAGCAATTTTTAATGTAATTTAAATATAGACTGCGTAATTTTTTTCTTTTCAAGTAGAGAACAAATTTTATATTATAAATTGTTAGTTTATTGCTGGATTTGCAGTTAATTTACCAAATGAAGTTCATTCAGATGAATGGAAACGCCTGGGTAAACAGTGAATGGACTGGTTTTACAATTATTGGTTCTGTAATAATAGTTTGCTAGTAAATGTACTAATCTCTTTTTATATTAATTTTAATTCTTAAGAAATAAGATTATTAAACTTTATAAAAATACGTTTTTTATCATTACTATTAAAGAGCTGATTTTAAAATCATTGCCAATGTTTTCCAATCATTGTATTTTTTGTAAAGCATTCAAGAAAAATTCCGAAGAATAATTTTAATATAAATTGAGAATAAAACTCATTACATAAATACAATTGAAAATCTTTATTCAATTCAAACTTAATACTTATTGAAACTGCATTCAACTATTTTTAAGTGAATCCCTTTGAGATGCTTTAATAGGTAGTTATTTGTTTAGTTTTTATCCGATAACTGTTTTTTATTTTATATTTCCAAACTAGACGTCATTAGTTTATAAAAATACGATATTTTCCAGCTTACAAATTAAGGATAAAATAGTTAGTTAATAAGAATTCAAACAGAGATTCCTGTATATCTTGCAGCTTTATTTTACAATCTGTGATTATTTTATAATGTTTTTTTTACAATCCAATTTTCTTCTAATTAACAGTTATTTGAAAATATAACGTAATCTAAATTTCTTAGAACTTTTTTCAGATGCCGGTAACATTTCCTATTCAGAGTTCCTATTGTAAATCTTTATTTCATTTTGTTCTTTTCATCCAAATTATACGATCTTACTTTATTTAGTATTCATTTATTTAGATAAAAATGGATGAAAAGTCTTTTAATTGATAATAAAAAATAATTTAAACGCACACTTTTATACTACTTCTTTAACATTTCAAAGTTATAAAAAAAGGGAATGATTTTCTATACAAATGATTAAATTTACTACATTAAAAACAATGCTTAATATTTTGAAGTTAGAATTATTTTTAACAAGAATTGAAACTTTTTTATGCTCTTCATGTTTTTAAGATTATCATTCGCATAGAATAACTTAATAAAAGTATAGGATATAATTGACTTTCGGTAATCTTTAAATATTACAGAAAAGCAATAATTTTTCGCTTTTGATGAATAGCTGATAAATATTTACCCGCGTTAATATTTAAAATACTATAATATAAAAACCAAAATCTATTATATTTGTCAAAATCCTAAAAATAAGCTCTTCTATAGTTCATCATATATAATTTCATGAGGGGATTTAGTCCTATAACTTTTCAATGGATTAATAATTTTATTCATGAAAACGAGAAGTAAAAGCATATCGTATTTTTTCCGAATTTTATTTTTAATCCCTTATTTTTTGCGTAAGAATTAACTCACATTTTTGGGAAGTTTTTGAGAGGAATAGAAAATTTCTCCAAGGCTCACATTATTCTTTTGTATTCCAGCAGCTGATTTTGCGTTCCTTTTTACTTCATTTACATGTATATTAAAAGAGGTGCTAAGAAAGTTTACGGAGACTCATATAAATAATAAAATCTTTTAGTATTCTTTATTTTTTTATAAATATTTTTTTGCATTCTTAAACGAGAGTAAGTTTAACAAATTCCCTAGTTTGAGAATTTTATATGTTAAGAATACAGCCATGTTGAATGGTAACTAGTAAACTAATTAATTTCTTTATGATGCGTATTTGCTAAGGCTTGTTTTTATTTATATTTTTGTCAAAAGTTTTTAAAGGCTTTCATATATACAATTTTAATTTTTTGCATATGCTATTGCTTTGTATATTTATTCCACTTATTCCTTATTATTATATACAAATGCAGTAAACTGGTTTATGATTCAAGTGCAATTGTTATTTTATGCCAAATCTGTATATTTTATATACAACTTGTACCTTTGAAATTTTACTATTTTTATTTTAAAATCTACTATGTTTTTATGTAATTATATTTCTTTAGTTTATACGGATTACATAATTTAATTTTTAATTTTTATTGATTGGATAATAATAAGTAACAGGATCAAATTACTAGTAAGACAGAAATTAAAGGAAAATAGCTAAAATCAATATACTCACAATTATAAAATCTTGATAATTAATTAAATAATTTATTTATTAAAGGAGTGCAAAACAAATATTTATCAATTGTAGGTGCATATTTCGTACGAAATTGTGTAAAAAAAGTTAATTGCTTGATTACAATATTTGTTTAAAAAAGGAAATAAAAAATGTGACAAATTTAATTTTCTTGTACAAATTTGAGTTTATATTTTGCATTTAAATTTATTTTTGCACTCCTTAATAAATTAATTTCGTTATATAACATGAGTTTATCGCATGTGATTTATATATTTCTTAAATTAATATTCACATGATTCAGCAAATTATGAAAATTTAAAAACTGGTATTTTTCTTAGAGAATGAGAAAGAGTATAGTTCTTCACATTTTTATCATAATGATTTAATGCTTTTTTATTTCCTAAAACGTTGGAGGCGTATTACTCCTAAATAACGAAAAGTTAAAATTTGTATTTAAAAATTAGCAGGCATAAATACCTGTTCTTTGGACAGGGTTAATTAAAATGACGTTCTAGAGAAATAAATAACAATACCTCTCAACAAAAAAGTCAGCATAAAAAAACTTCCTGAAGGTTTTTAAAGGAATTCGAAATAAACAAACTCGCAGTTTTTTTTTACAGTTTTTAAATTTGTACAGATTTCAATTGTTTCAATGTTTCGAAACTAAAACCTTTTGCAAGTTTTATAAAGAAATTTAGATCAAAACCCTCGTTGTTTGAATTTTTTAAAAAAAGTTTTAACATATATTTATACAGTTTTTCTTCATAAAACCTTCAGTTTTACAATTATGATGAAGTTTGTATGCTGACCTTTGTTGTTGGGCTTATTAAAAAAATATTGATAGTGTATTTTATGTTTGTTTTTGGAGAAAAAAATCCTCTATATTTTAATGAAAAATTTATAAGTTTTGAACCAGATAGTTGTAATATTAAATAGAGAGTGCTTTCAATACCATACTCTCGTAAGGCCGCGGTGTCAACATTGAAAAGAAAAACCAACATCACGTGGTTATAGCGCTGCCACATTTGGCGTTGAGACATCTGCAGGAGTTTCAACTTTGGCGCACTTTCTTCTTTTTTGGTGATAAGGAGTTCTGTCCGTTTTCAAGTTCTTAACATATATGTACGTATTTACTTATTTTCAAACAATATGCGCTAAATATTTCCTCTTCATTAACGAAACGAAAATATTTTATTTGTGTTCAATACTCGAAGAAGCGAAACTCTTTATATTTCTCAGGTTTATTGTTTATATTTTCTTATTGAAGTATACAAAATAACAATTGAAAGAATTTCGCTTATGGTAAATTTTTACATAAAAACGCAATGCAATTATTTCAAAACTACAAAGTAAGAAATATCTCCTTAATATATCTGTTAAACTGCCTTAAATTGTGCCACTCGTTAAAAAAAAACTATATTTAAATACAAAATTAAACACAAAACCATATTACAATACTTCGTTCTCGTTTAGTACTTAAAGTCTCCAAGGCCTGCCAAGTAATATTGGCGCATGAATGAATTGGCATTTCCACATATCACGTGGTTTCAATGATGAACACACGGAATTCAGCATTTTTATTCCTCTATTTGTATCATTACTCTAGGTTTTGAACTCCATTACAATACAGGTGTATGCAGTAAACAGTTATTAATGGTTAAATATAAAAATGTATTTCAAAGAATGGGAAATAAGAGATGTTAGTTGTAATAACTCAGTTCTTTGTTGGCAAATATTTCACATGAAATTGTGTAAATGAATGTTTTAGCATGAATTGTTTTAACACAACAAAGACTATATAATAAATATAATATAAAATGAAAGACCTTCTTTTAAATTATTATTTCAAGCTTTTATACCCTCTAGTATGATTTTTTCTTTTTTAATGACATAAAATTTTTCGGTTTACTTTTTGCCTCTGGACCACTGGAAAAATATACAAAAAAATCCTAAGTGCTTATTTAATTAAATAATCAATTAAAACCGTTGTGTAGAATATATGCAACATCATGCGCTAACAAAGCTTTTTTTGTTCTAAGACTTCTCCCTGATAATTTTAACTTTTTACAAGGAAAATACGTTTGGAACATGCAGGAAAACATGCACACTTAAATAAAATCTATAATAAAAAAATATATAAGGTAGATAAAAATAATTATTAGTAATTTAAGAAAATAATTTAAAAAAAAAAGTTTATTTGTGATAAGATTTGAAACAATTTTTGTGTTTGTTAAGGCAAAGTTTCATTTTTTTTACATTTTGAATATTTTATAAAGGTAAAACCATTGCAGCCTGTGTTTTTACACCGGTTTCTCTTGTCTTCCCATTCGGGCCAGTGGTCAAGCGCATCTCTTCTGACGTCAGGCAGAGGCCTAAAAACAGCAGACGTTTTTGGCCTTTTTTTGTCTTGTTGGTCAGAGTGTGTTGGACGTCTCCTTTTCGGTGTTTCCTCTTTACAAATTTGACACAGGGTGGTTGCAATTTCTTTTCTGAATTTTTTTGGCTCATTCCCTTTTGCTTTTTGTTCTGGGGGTCTCTGTTGTATATAATCCAACTGTTTATTACTACGAGATACACCAAATGACAGAACAGCCTTAGATACCAATGTTTCCTTACATTCATAGTGTTCCAAATCTTCCAATGTGACTATCTAGTAAATCTACCTCACCCATGTGTTTGTTATAGGCTCTAATTATTTTAGGGCATTCAACTTCGTCACGTTTTTTAGCTTTCTGGTTGTATCGCTTTATTGTGGTAGTTGGCTCAACTCCATATACTGTAGATATAAAATGAACCAGCTTGTTGTCTTTCCACATTATGGAGGATACTGGTCAGTTACTAGTCAGTACAACCAGTTACGGGAACATCTGCTCATCAACACTTAGAAATTCCTCCATTGCATTGAGATAGTCAGAAATATATTATTCATGTACTTTGTAATAGGTCTAAGTTTGAAAATGTGATTGTAATCAGTATGATCATGAGGTAACTTATTTACGTTATTGTTGAAATGCAAAAGGCCACGGATTTTCTCAAAGGTGTTTACCACCATTGTACTTTTTGCAAGTTCATTTCCCAGCACTGGTTCCATAAATCTCTTAGCAAGCCGTTCATAAGTGAAGAAAAATACAAATTTCAAGATATTTTTGCAGCATACTATTTGAAAATTTAACAACCTTGTTAGGATCTTTTTTGGTGTTGTAAATGACAGTCTGTTGAACCACAGTCATAAAAGCTATCATCTAAAAAGTAAAAGAACTAAAATGGAGTCTCCAAACTGAGTACTTCATTAGGAAGGTCAAAATGTCCTAAGAATTTTGTTTCATTGTCTTCTAGGTGCAATTGGTTTGTTTTTTCCACAAATAATGATGTTTTTTCTTCCTACCTTTTATTTTCTGTCCCCTCTTACCATAGAAGAACCCCCAGTACTCGGAGATTGAGATGTAGAGGGCTGCTCGTCAAACCCATCTACTTCTGCTTGTACATACTCTTCCAAAATCTCTTCTTTCGAGACCAATAGTTGGTCATCATTTAGAACAGTTTCTAATCGCTGAAGGAGAACATCGTCCGGCAAAGGAAACAAACTTTCAAACTCATCATCGGAAGAGGAACAGTCTTCTTCACTTCCAAGGGGCATACAAAGAAGTTCTGAGATTTCTCATGACATTTTTATGCTCCTTTTTCCCATCTTTATCTATAAATGTAAATGTTTTGGACATCTTGGAGATTAATGCGGATAACTCTTACATTTATTGGGAAAATATACATTAAAAATATTTTTATACTTTTATAACTCATGTTTTAATTCAGATATCTAAAAGGCCTTATTTTTTACTGAATAAGACATATTTCTTGTCAATGGGCTCCGAGGACCATCCAGACCAGTGGTTCCCAAAAGATGAACCGTGGGTTGATTTTCAGGCCTCCGTTGAATTACAAATAAAAAAAATTCAAATATATTGAACTTTTGCGATTTTTCTGAAAAAGCTATAGTTGGCCTTATTGACTGAAATAACGGAACGGTGACAAATATTTTTAAAAGCTGCGTAAAATTAAAAGACATTATAAACTGAATTTGATAATTTCTTTTTATTTTTATGTTTAAAAAAAATTAAATGTATGCATGCTCAGAAAGCCGAGGAACTTCCATGAGCATATATGAAAAAAATGTGGTCCTCGGTCCTATTTTAGTTTTAGTTAGAAGTCTATGGATTAATGCTAATTGGGAAAAGCTGGTACAGATAGTGCAATAAAATCTTGACAAACGTTGAATAAACATATATATATAATAAAATACACAACTATATCATTAATACACTAAATATATAATAAAATATACTAAATATATAAAATAATATACTAAATATATAATAAAATATATTAAATATATAATAAAATATACTAAATATATACTAAATATATAATAAAATATACTAAATATATAATAAAATATACTAAATATATAATAAAATATACTAAATATATAATAAAATATACTAAATATATAATAAAATATACTAAATATATAATAAAATACACGAAGTATACCTTAAAATAACATGCACAAAACAAAACGATAAAAACATAATAATAAAAACATATTGCAAGGAAATTTGAACATAAGATACATAAGTTGACGGCAAAAATAATTCACTGTTAATTGAAATTTATCAAATATGTTGTATCAATATAATTAATTTAATGGGATATTTTAGATAATATTACAGATTTTAACAGGGCTTCTCATTAATATTAAAATTTTTCTTAATCTCTTTCTTAAATTTATTTTTGTTTTATACAGAAACTATATGTTTAGGTAATAAATTAAAAATTAGTAGGTATATTTATAAAGCTGCAAGTTACAGAATCTTTAAAAATACAAACCGTTTTGTTGTTATAGAAATAAATATGTACGTTATATACTTATAGTTTTCTTACATCGATATTAGAATCTTTTCCCTGCGCAAACTATGATTTTGCCAAGCCTCATTAAGATCGGATAATTAATTTCTGAGATACCAAACAAACATACACATACCTGCTGTTATTGTATTAGTATAGATATTTATGAGACCTCAATATTGAATGCGACGCTATCCTTCTGTGGGTTAAATTATAAATAACGTCCCCATTTACGCAGGTACCTTGTTTCGAAAAGGAGATCGTAATCATCCACTAATGCATGCAAGCTCATTCCGGCAATAGAATTTCATCCACTTTCCTGATGTAATTCATGCGGGAGCAATAAAATTAGACAGCTAAGGTTCTCAGACTCTTTAATTGAATAAAGAATCTTTGAATGGTAATGCAAATGTCTGGAATGCCAAATTAGCCTGGCTCGATGGTCCGGCGCACAATGCTGACGATTTGATCCGGTGGCTTATGGATGTGGCATGGTTGTTCTGTGGAGTGCATGAGCCGTCTGAACATTGATCCCCTTCTGAGCCATTACTTAAATTTCATAATAAAAGTGGGATTAGTTAGATGGAGTGTGCTGTTAAAATAAATAATGTTTTTTAATCAATTTTAATTTATAATATGGTATGTTTGTCGGTTCGAATGCTCTTAAGAATAATGCTTTTATAATTGAATTTTGCTCGTTCACTGTTTAAAATAAGTATTCAAAAATAAGTCATATGTGTTCACTTTTGAATATATTCGATGCTTATCATGGCTCGGAATACATAAGTTTCAATTTTGAAAAATACATGTACTTAAAAATGAGCACAATGGGTAAAAATGAATAACAAGAGCAAATGCTAGCCTATATAGGCTGATTTCATAAATCTTTGTCAATAAATATCGACAATTACAACCAAGACTTACAGGGAATTGCACCCACATCTGAAGGCACTGCTATCCAGAGACAGTGTTAAAAATGTAAAGAAATGTTAAAAAAGGTGTGCCAAAAGATATGTAAGTAAGATAATGAATTGTAAAACTCAGTTTCCATTTAAGCAATCGACATCAAATAATGTGAAAAACCATCTTCGAACAACTATTTTAAGTTTATCAGGTCGATTTGTTAAGATGACTTGAACAGAAGCTGAGATTAGCAATATTAAATAACTTTGCTCATTTTTGCGAAAGTACGATTGCTTAAATTTGAGTACGTCATCGCTCATTTACGATGTAATTGTACTTAAAGAAAAACGAGTACGTTCATGTACTCATTTTTAACCGCTTTTTTATAGTGTTTTTTTTGCTGTTAGTGTCTTTAGGAGGAGGAATATAGGCAACAATTTCTTTTGAGGTATTCAGTTTAAGCATCGTTTATGTCAATAATAATAGTCAGCTATAAACAATAATAATTTATCTAATCGGCGTATTGTCTGTAAAATGTCCGATGTGTAATGAGTGAATAAAATGTACTAAAATCTCTGTATGTAAACAAGAGACAACCTGCATTGCATATGATATGATAATAAAAACCTTAAATGAAAATTAACTGCATTTTACAATTTAACTCAAATGGAGAAAGATTGATAAACTTACCAATATTGTATGAAAGGTATTTAGAAAGTTTTGATTATGATTTGGCGCAAAATAAATCCATTGTTTACTTTTCAATTGAAGAATCACATACTATTTTTAAGAAATACAAATAATTTATTATATGTTTATAATAAATTTCAAAATTTTTATATAAAGGCAGCAACACTGTATAAAAGCGAAACATTTTCACAATAGCTCATTGTCCGAAGAACGAGCGTGCGGTTAGTACTAGGCTAAAATCACTATTGTTCTTGAAACTCTTTCTTGTAAACCAATACGATGTTAGTAAGTTTCAAGTTTATAAGAGATTGTTCCATATTCAGTTTTGCATATAACTTTATAAAATATGAATTTTTGGAATATACGAGCCGTCTTGTTTCTAAATCATATAGATCCATTTTCATAAATTTTACAGGAGACGCCAAAACCGATTGATATCCACGTACTTTTGGATATAAACCATTTATGATTTTGAATACATTTTTAAACTGGATTCTGACACTTTTAATTCAATACCGCTTTGCAATGTGATACAGTGCATTCAAGATTTGTAAAAAATGTTTTTAACAAAACGATTTTGCAAAAATGTGGATCTATATATCTGGTTTTGAAACTAGACGTCTCATACACTCAATTTCTTTATGCACTGCATGCTTTCATTAAAATTATATTTAGAGAAGAACGAAATGCTTTGGAAAACGTTGAAGACGTTTTAAAAATAGTTTGTGTCAAATTGAGTGGATGTTTATTCTTCTTCTGAGTTAAAGAGTTATTTTGTTTAACGTTAAGTATATAAACGTTATAACGTTATATACTTAAACGTTAAGTATATAACGTTAAGTATTAAGTATATAAACGTTTAAGGATAGATATGGCTGTAAGGAAGAAACCGTTAGCACTGTGTTATTGCATTGTTTTAACAAATAAAGTGAAATTCTTTTATAAAAGGTGCGACTACAAATGTCTCTAGTTGTTCCAGTTTTTAAACACACATGTTGGAATTGCCAGTATTGAAGAAGAAACCAATTAAATTGCATCGTTTAAAATTAAAAAAATATTTTTATGATGACTATTGATAAAATATTTATTTGATAAAACATTAAAATATAAATTTTAGTAGTTCAAATTTGCGGCGAAAATTTAAAATTTATAATGATAACAATTCGAAATTGTATTAAATAAAATAAAAATATTTCGATTAATGCTTCAAGATCAAGCACACTTACTAATTCAAATTTGGAATTATCAATATAAGTTTTGAGTTATGGTTTAGTTTCTTAAAGTAAGTTTAAAGTTACACTACTCATTTAAGAGTTAAATGTACTAAACAAATTCCTTATTCTATACAATACTTATCGCTTTTAAAATAAACTAAAGGTATATTTTCCATACAATTCAGATATTTAATATATTTAAATTTAATTAGGTGATAATGATAATAATTATTAATGTAAGAGACGTGTATTTTTATGGTCATATTTTGTGTTCAGCGACAGAAGAAGTACATTTTTTTATCTGTATTAAACTTATCCCAAACTGATAAATACCTTAAAATAAAATAAATGAGTATTTAAATTTTAAATGAGATTCTGCCAACAAACGTCATGTTTCAGAACTTTGCAGGCAATGGATCTCTTCACACGTTTGATTCTTTTATTTTTATTTTATAGTAATTAGGATCCCTGACCAAAATCTTAAAAAATTCATATTTCTATTCATTACAGATAAGAATTTGTTTCGGAATCTAGACCATCAATTAGATAGCGTTTAGCTATAAATTATTTCATTAAGTTTGCATTTCTTGGGGGAAAATGTATTTCGGCTTTTATTCTATCGCCTGATTAGATGTTTTAAAAGAATCGGGGTAATTGCCTTGAACATTTTGTTACGTCAATATTAAAATATTAAAATATCTTTGGAAGTATAAACGTAAATCTTGACAGCGACATAAATTATTTTAATTAATGCATTTTTTAAAAGTGATATTATTTTAAATATGAAATTGACTGTGTTGAAATAAAATATTTGGTTTTTTATTATTCTTTTATAAATATTAAGTATAAATATATATTTATTTTACATATCGGAAATTATATTTTAATCGTTTAAATCAAACAATTGTTGATGGTACTCCTTGTATTATTTGTAATTTTTTTAAATTATTTTTATGAATAAACATAATAATATTTGTTTAAATAAGTCTAAAAGATTAACCCACACTGCGTAGAAAACTGATTTCATACAATAAAAAATGCAATGTAAGGATTTCATTTCTGTGCTTTAATATAAGAAGCGTTCATGAAAAAAAACATATAAAAATATAAAAAATGAGTAAGCATTCAATTTTATAAACAAGACTATCTAAATCGGTTTTGCAATTTTTTTTTTAATATTTAGAGAAATATCCATTGCATTTTAAAACTTGAAAATTCGGTGTTCCATAGAAATGCATGCATCTACCAAACGTTTTTGTGGTTTTCTTCTTCACATTTATGACATGTTTGTTTTTTGTATGCATGCGCCTCATACACATATTAAAAAAAACCTAGTTTTTGAGCAGGAGTACTATTGTTTTTTATTTGTTTTGTACTAAAGAAAATAATGTATTCTAATATTTATTTGCTGATGTTAGAAATCCACTCGCAATAAAAAGAATAATGTATTTTTCACATACCAATGACGTCAATTCTAGTATTGGTCATTCTAGAATAACTCATAAACATCTTTTACTAAATGAATTATCTCCATCTTGTTCATATTGCCAACAACCTCTCACCATACATCATATTTTAACTTCTTGTCCTCGTCTTAGATTTTTATACAATCGCTTTTTTAACACATTATCTCCCAATTTATCATATTTATTAAATCATCCACCTCATGCATCCCTATTTATATTTTTAAACTACGCAGGATATTTTCCTCTTTGAAAATAAGTTTTGTTTATTTGTATATATTTAAGAATTTTAATATTGATTTATAAATCTAGTGTTTTGCCCTTGTGGCATGAAAACCTATACACCCAACTACAAAGGTATATAATTTAAATTTTTATCGTCCTGTGTTGTCCTTATTTGTACTTGTTCTAATCTTTTAGCTTTTAATCAGAAAAATGTCAACTTTCACAGTTGTAATAACTTTATAACTTATATTTTTATCCTTTACAACGTTTTTACTTTTTAAAATTGCCATGGAACACAAATGAGAACTCGTTAGTCATATGTTTGGCGCAGCTTAGCTATTTCTGGCTTTTGTGCCATGAAACTCCAACCAACCAACCAACCATCACTTACCAATGAACTTTGGATTAAAGTATTAATTTTCTACAAATATATCGTTATTAGATATCTATAATGTATTTTATTTTAAAATGGATAATATTTATCATTAGAATTAATAGTGGTAAAATTAAAGTATTTTTTCATAATATTGAAATAAACTCAAAATTGATAGAAATGCATTACACTTTTTTCGAAATGTTGTTAAGATAATTAATATTCTGCCTTATATTTGTGTAGTAATATTATTCAAAAATATGTAAAACAAACACTAGAACAACATTGAACTACTATTTAGGACACATTATATAAAACTTGCCTATTTATCATGGCAAATATAGAAATCTATGTACCAATTTTTGTATTCTTGGAATATATATTGTAAAACTCGTTATTATGAATACAAATTTTAGGGTTGTAAGTAGAACATAATTAAAACTAAAAACTAAAAAAAAAAAAAAATTCTTAAAATTAAAATATATTTTGAGGGACCTATACAATAAAACAGTAAGAACATTGCCATATTTGTTCAGTTTTTGATTCTTCTTATAAACAAAACTTAAAGACAAAATGTAATTTATGCTCTGTAAACTAATAAAGAAATGTGTCCAAAATCAAAATGATGTCTTTCATCTGTCATCCCGGGAGAGGTGTTTATTAACCATCCATCTAAGGCAAAGCAAGAAAATAAGACAACCTTCATAATAAATGAATGATCGAAGATGACATGTTATTTTTGTCATTAGTTCTGGCATAACCGGAATCGGGGAATTCAATGTGAACAAACTATTGTTGTTGTACATATTTAAAAAAATACTGGATATAAGTATAGTGGAACTGTGGTGTAAATTGTAATGCAGTTTAGTTTGTATAAAATGTGATGAATATTTACAAAAGACTAAATATATATTTCAATATTTCTAAATTTATAGATTTTGTTGATAAATAAAAAAATACGAGTTAGTAAGAAATATGGTAATCGAAACCATACAATATTATACTTTTTTTCATGTGTTCTGTGATATACTAAATATGGTGTTCGTAGAATTTTACTATTTTGAGATATTTTTTTTTATATATAACGCATAAACCACTTTTTTGGACTCTAGAAACTTCAAAATGTCTAAAAATAGAATATTAATGTTTTACATAGACCTCTCTGCACTATGTTAGAGTAATCGATAAAATTAATTATCGAATAAAATAAACAACTAAACCACTAAAAAATCAGAGGAAAATAAAAAAAGATTTCTTACTAGTTATTGGTTTAGACCTCGTTGTTTACGTACTTTTTTTTATACCGTGAGGGAAAAAAAAAAAAAGTTTTATTGTTATATGTATTTTGTCTGCGTTTTGTACATTTTAAATCGAGTTCCAATTTAAATTTAAAGACACAAATATCTGAATCAACTACATTCCGGTCTAATTATAGCATGCTAAAGGCTTTATATATATTGTTATATTTTATATATTATAACTTAAAGAAATTGAAAAAGTAATTATGAGTTTAATTATTATTATAATATTTTTTGAATAAAAGAGTAATAAAATAATTACATATAGTAAAATAAATAACTATTATACATATAATATTGAAACTTTTACTATGATTATATAGCATAGAAGTAATCTGAGAAGCATTTAAATTATTTACTATCATTTTCTATTTTTGATTTCATATTAAGAATAAATATAAAATAAACAATTTATCTATTCAATGAATATTTGAGTATAAACAAAACTAAATCAAATGAAAATATATCAAACATAAATAAGACCACACTATTTCAATGTTCAATATAAAACCGAGTGCAAGTCAAAGTAAACATATTTTTGACTTTAAAACTAAGCTTAAATTAAAAAATGTATAATGAAACGAAATATGAAAATTCTTAAGTAATAAAATTCATCATATTTTTGTAATAACTGTATGTAAAGTCAGTTCAAATCAATGGTCATGTATTTGGTTTATACGGCATACGTAAACTACATGTTTAGTTTTCTGCTGTTTATTAAGTTTTTCGAAGCTTGAAGGAAAAAAACATAAACAAGACCTGAGAGTCTTAATGTTTCAAAATGTAACATAACTGAAAATTCTCGTAAAACTTTATGGTATTTTAATTAACAGAACTCGAGAAAAGAGGGGAACTATAAATTTCCCATTTTGAGTAATGACCGTTTTTGAACAGCTCTGAAAACGTAAAATTAATGGCTAATGTCTTATGAGGAATGCAATATAGACGGAGAAAGATTTATGTTTTATTTAAAAAAAATAAACTTGACTTGTTACATATTTTTGAATTATAACATATTTTATACACATTTTACTTCTTTATTTTTATTGGATGAAGACTTGTTTTTTTATTAATGGTTAATAGTTCGCATAAAATAATGCCATTAAAAAGATTTATACTACGTTAGGAGCAATTATATTAATCACACATTTTGCCACTTTTAAGTTTATACAACTTTTTAAAGAGTTCAAAATGTCACAAGCTGTACTTTAATATTTTTTCGAAAAATATATTTACTGAATTCGAGAAAAATGTTTTATTACTGAATTCGAGAAAAATGTTTTATTACTGAATATATTAATACAATTAAAAAAAAAATCGAAGTCTACATTGCACGAGTAAATTAAATTATTTTAGTTTTTATTGTAGTTTTTTGGGCTTCGTAAACTACTTAACGTTAAAATTAAATTTGTTCCTATAAATAGTGGAAAATTTCAAATTATTTTCCAAAACTATGTCCATGGTTTTTTACTCCCAAATTAAACTTATCACACACTGTAAAAAATGTACTTAAAATGGTTAACGAAACATACCCGTTCTTCTTTGAGTACAATTGCATCGTAAATGCGCGATGACGTACTCAAATTTAAGTAACCGTACTTTCTAAATAATGAGAATTGTGATTTAATGTTGCTGAATTCAGCTTCTGTTCAAGCCACCTTAATAAAGCGACCTGATAAACTAAAATTGTTGTCCAGAGTATGGTTTTTCACATTATTTGATGTCGATTGCTTAAATGGAAACTGAGTTATTACAATTAAATTATCTTACTTCTCATTCTTTTGGCACACCTTTAAACACATAATATTTATAACTTTTTCACTTCACCTTTGTAGTACAACAAATAATGCACTGGATTGCGGTACCTCAGAGTATGGGCTCGATTCTCGGTAAGCCTTGGTTGTAATTGTCGATGTTTTTTGAGTGATTTCTGAAGGCAGCCAATGTTGGCAATGTACTGCTCTTTTTATTCTTTTTTACTTTTTTTTTGAGTACACGTCTTTTTCAAAAATGAAACTTATGTATTTGTAGCTATGATAAGCATCGAATGTAATAAAAAATGAGTACATTTTATTTATTTTTGAGTACCTATTTTTAACAGTGCAAACTTGAGCTTTTAAAACTAAAAATTAAAAAAAAAATTATTGTTTTGAAAATAACACATTTTTAAAAAATAACAATTAACTGTGCATTGAGTAAATTCGTTTTATTTTCGAATGATATTTGAAATAATAATTACTTCAATAAATATATTAGTAAAATAATTATTAAATTGTTTAATGTACTTCTTATTAAATAAACAACCACATGGTAAACTGTATTAATTAATACATAACCTAACAACGTAGGTTATTTTACAGTATATTTTTAAATTTTTATGAGCTTTTAACGTAATATAGATAAATTTATATAACGCTTTTCTATATACTGCTACCCCAATGATGACATAACGATATGTGTATTTGAATTCTGTTTTTTAAACAGATAACTTGTTCTTTTGTTTAAAAATTGTCTTTCTTTTCCATAAATAAACAATAATATTAAAATAATTACTCATACAACACGGAAATTAAAAATTCTTCTAAAATATTTTTCCATTAAATAATATTATTTGAAAATTAAATTTCGCTACAAATTACCATCGATAATAAGTTTTCAAACTAGATAAACTAATCATCACCAATCGGCATAAAAAAACTTAACTTTTTATGGTGAATGTGTTGTAGATCAAGAATTAGTGTTAAGAGGTCATTCAAAAGTATTAAAATTTAGGTTCTACGAAATTTCATTTGCTTGTATTGGGGTTTATCTGATATAAAAAAATTTATTACTTATGAAATTGTGTTCAAGATTTTGTTTTTTTATGACAAAAATGTTTTAAACTGCGCCAATAAATAAAAATAGTGTTACTAAATATTTTGAAAACTTCCTTGACAAACAGAAATTGCATTTTTAATTAAATTTCAAGGGACTGGATAGACGTTTTTAATGTCATTATGCGATGAAACTATTTATTATTAAGTGTGTTAAAAAAGTATTAAAACACAACATACTAAGAAAAATTGTGGATGCATATAAAAGCTTACTTTTAATCACCACTTTAAGTTCGTAACTTTAGAAATATATGTGATAGGAAATTTTTATTTGATAAATCTAGTCCTTCTACATATAGGGAAGTTTTCTATAACAGATTGCTATCAGAAAAAGGTTGCATGTACCAGGGTCGAATTATGAAAACCGAAATGTTCGTTGTTTTCAGGAGTCTACTTTTATATGTGAGCTTTTGCCTTTTAGCTAAAGATACAATCAATCAATAGAAATAAATAGCGTTGAATTGAGAAATAAACGGTGCAGTTTTATGGCATAACACATTTATAGTTTTCATAATTAGTAAGGATAAAGCATTTCCTGAACTGGGAAAAGAATGAATGGGAATTGAAAATGAAAAGAAAATGATCTTCTCGAATAAAAGCAATTGGAACGCTATTGCGACTATCATAAGGGTCTTGTACTTCATGTGACTGATTATATATAATGAGAGCTTAGAAATCCAATTGGACCTCTTGGTAGAAAGACTCGTATGATTAGTTTTTCTCTTAGATTACGAAACTAGAAGTATAGATGTGAAAAATATTTCTCATTATAGGGACTTTGAGGTACAAGCAAAAAGCATTTGTAGTCTTGATATTTACAACATTTATTAGAAGCAGAAATTAAAGCGTGTTATTTAATGATATTTGAATACATTATAAATGAAATTATATACATTAAAAAGGAGTGCAAAAGTTTTAAATGGGAAAATTAGTTAATTGTTTTTTCTATGGATATGGCATATGTTAATTTTTAATGATATCAGAAAAATATATTAACACATTAAAAACATCCAAACCTTAATGAAAATACAAAACAGATTTAAATTTTTTAAGTGTAAATTTTTTTTAATGATATTTAAATCGTAGTTTTGTTTAATAAAATAAAGTTTTTCTTTTCACAAATGAAACTTATTCTAAAACAGGTAAATAACTTTTTTTGTGGAATCCTAGAAAAATGTTTGGAAAATCAAGGAAATGTTTCCTTAAAACTTTTACATGACACTATATTTAATATACAATGCGTCTATTTATTTAATATCAGAATTATTTATTTAGTATTGAAGGGACACATTTATATTTCTACAAATCAATAATATAACAATTTATTTAGTCAAAACCGCGTATAACCGCGTATAAACCAAATATAACAATTTATTGTCAAAACCGCGTCTGTTTGTCTTTAAATTTGTTTGTTTGTTACGCATTTACGAACAAGCGAGTTGTGCGATTTTCTTCAAATTTGGCAAGATTGTTGCTTGAAGTCATTCCAATCGACGTATATGTTTAAATTTTTGACGACGTTTTATATAAATCCCCTTCTCCCTTTCTTGGTAGCGATGTTTACTGTTACCCAGAAATACTTTCACGCAGAAATAATACTACCCAGAAATACTTTCTGATTTTTTACTTATATAGATTAACTTATTAAAGGCAACGATCGTTTTTCTTTAGCTACAATGGAAGAAAAAGGTGCTTAAAAACTAGTACATAAAAGTAATTGATTTTTAGTATAATTGCATCGTAAATGAGCGATGATGTACTCAAATTTAAGTAACCGTACTTTCCAAAAAATGAGTGGTGTGAGTTAACATTGCTAATCTAAACTTCTGTTCAAGCCATCTTAACAAAGCGCGACCTGACAAACTTAAAATAGTCGTTCAGAAGATGGTTTGCCACATCATATGATGTCGATTGCTTAAATGGAAACTGAGTTAATACAATTCAATTATCTTACTTCCCATTCTTTTGGCACACCTTTTTAACATTACTTCTGTCTATATAACTTCTTTACGTCGCCTTGATATTTCACGGATAAGTCTTTTACAGCGGTTCCAGCAGATATGGGTTCGATTCCTGGTAACTCTTGGTTGTAATTGTCGATTTTTTTAAAGTGATTTATGAAGGCAACCTATGCAATCTAGCATCTGCTCTTTTTATTTATAATTACCCATTGTACCCATTTTTAAGTACATGTCTTTTTCAAAATTGAAACAAATTTGAAACGAAATTATATTCGGAGCCATGATAAGCATCGAATGTATTCAAAAATGAGTATATTTTACTTATTTTTGAGTATTTCTTTTTAACAGTGTAGTGTACGTTATTTTGATTTAGGTACTATGTGAAGTTCAACTTTTCGAACGTAAGGCACTAAAAAAAATACCTGGAATCGGAACGCATCTGCTTGATACCAAAAGGTATATTAGTCACTAAATCCGAGTTAACATTTCAAAGGCTGAAATCCCTACACTGCATGAATAGAGATCCGAGTAGAAACAAGCTGCACCCATCGCACAGGAACAGCTGAAAATGCAGTTCATTCGCCACCCTCTAATGGGATTTCAGTGTGGGCCTTTAGGGGACGGACCCCTCCTCGTGTTACATTTGCAGTGGCTGCAAATGGGAAACGTAATTGAAATTGAGAATTTATTGGCACCGAAAATCCCAAGCAAAATCAGATTTCTGATTTTGAAAGGCTGTAATGGAATTGGGAGAACATTGAAAAGTTTGTAGAGTTCTTTTTGATGTATCTGGGAAATTGTGTTCACGTTTTGTTTTATATTCCTTTTTACATTGAATAACATTTTATAGTTTTATTATAGTAGTACTTAACTGATGCCTTTAAGATTGAAACAATAATATAATGGAGATGTATTGAAATTCCTGATAATACTATGAATTAACGCGGCTTATTTTGCTAACAAAAGCGGCTAATTAATTTCTTATATACTTATTATAACGTATTTGCAATACTTTTTTTTAAATTAAAAATCAGCACTTAAATAAAAATAAACTAACTTAAATTAAAACTAAATTTAGCAATTATTTAAAAATAATAAATATATATCGAGTTAAAATAATCTAATTTCTTTTACTATTTGCACAGAAGATTTTACGTAAATAAACTGAAATAATAAGTTTGTGTTCGTTTGATATGTCTATTGATTGAAGGATTATTTAAATAAATATTTTGAATCTTAACATACGAGTATTATATACAAGTAACAGTTTTGAAAAAAATATGGATTTCATATATTTTTTTGACGTTGTTAAAAAACATTATATGCTAAAGTCTAAATTTTGTTAATATCAGTTTTCTTTTTTATTGCACAAGGGTTAGTTATGATAAAACAATTAAATTTATCAATATCAGGTACTGTAGTAATTCTATCAATATATAAATAAATATCTCAGTTTTGAAGTACAAACTTTGACTAAAAAATTATTAAAATAATACTGTTTTTTTTACATATTTAAGAACGTGTATTGTAAATTTTTTGTTGTATATACATTCATAATTTTATATTATGAATAAAAAAGTTATTTTTCTTAATATGTAGCTATTTTTTGGAGTATAGGAACGCGTTTTTATAAAATCGTGAACTAGAAACTTTTAATTAAATTTTTTGAATTATATATATATATATATATATATATATATATATATATATATATATATATATATATATATATATTTTCGGATGTATTTATTATAATTTTCTATTTTTAAATCAGTTCTTACTCGCAAAGTTCTTCTACAAAGCTGAACTTAAACATACGCATTGGCTATCTTAGTATAATGTAAACGTGTAAATTAATTCACTACGCAAAAGAAATATTTTTTATGAATAAAATATCGAAATTTTGTCAGATTTTTCAATTTATATGCATTTTTATAGAGTTTTTAAAACAAATTTCACATGAATATCAAACGTATTAAATCAGAAACTTTTAAATGACTTCTGTTAACTTATGTTTTCAAATTCCTGAAACCAGCTATGTTTTATGTGACTTTTGCATTTCCATTGCATTGAATAAACTAAATATACAAATATTTGAGAACTTATAACTTTTTATTGGTTTACGATACGTAAAACTAATGGATGAAATTTTTTTATAAAAATAAATATATACATATAAAATAAAAAGGTATAAGTGAATTCTGTTTTAAATGTATTTCAATAAAAAAACAATTTTTTTTGAGGAAAATCTTTGTCTTTTTCGTACTTTCGACAGCAGTCACATAATTAAAATTTTAAGCCATACTAATTTCTTAATAAAGTGAGATTAAAAAAACTTAACGAAAAAATATTAATAATTTTACTGACTTAAGAAGCAATTATAAAAAGCAATATAACACAGCTTAGGATTTGAGAGGTTCTCTAACTATAACGGCATTCAACTGGAATGTATTTTTTTTTAAATTTTGGTTTGTTGAACAATGATCCTAAAATAAAATAATAAAATGCTTTGTCGTTAATTAATTTCTCGATAGGTCATATGTTTTACATATTACGCTTTAAAATATTTTAGAAATTTAAACTGGTATGAAAAAATTATTTTTAATTGCGATTGATCTCAAACCGTCGCCAATAGTCCATTGCGAGCTTTAGTGAAGACCATACGTTAATTAAATCACCCAATCGAAACAGATCTCAAACAGTCGCCAATAGTCCATTGTGAGCTTTAGTGAAGACCATACGTTAATTCAATCACCCAATCGAAATAGATCTCAAACAGTCGCCAATAGTCCATTGTGAGATTCAGTGAGACCAAACGTTAATTCAATCACCCAATCGAAATAATCCCAAACAGTCGCCAATTTGTAGGTCGACATTATTTCAAGCAACGAACCCTCAAAACTATCTCTTCATTGGCATAAAATGAGAGTGTCACATTCCGCACCTACATTGAACCTCAATTCTCTTAATTGCGTGTTGCGACACACTTTGTCACGATTTGGCGGCCACGTTCACCTGAAGATGACCCATTGACCAATCAGTTGCTGCTGGGACAGGTAGCTCGGATTTCCATAGCAACCGCACCACCAGCACAACCACCGGGGTTAGGAGTCTGATAATTGAACCGTGAAAGCGATATTTTCGGAATTTGTTTCATGCATTTTTAACGAAAACACCTGATTTATGATAATATTGGTTATCCTACAACTATTTGCTCGTTTTGTGTGGTATGCTACAGTGAACTATTCAAACGTGATAAAAGTTTCAAAAAATAAATCGTCAATATTTAGATATTTCGTTTGGTAATTGTTTTATATGAAAGTTTTATATGATTAATGAAGAGTTGTGTATAGTTTTATTTGCAATTACTCCAAGATTACGTTGATAGCGCAAGTAATTAAGAAAACCGTAAATATATATTATATTTACTTTTAATTGCAAAAACATTTATATAATACATTAAAAACGAAAAATACATATTGAGTTTAGTTTTATGCTACATCCAGGGCAAGGGGATAAAACTCTAAAGAGATTCAAGCGACTTTAAAAAAAATATTATTAAATGCAATTATGAATAGTTGATACATATGAAATGTTTGTGGTAAAGGGATACAAGAGTTAATGTCTGTCATGTGCTAAGATCTAGCGGCGAAAAAATAAACTACTTCAAGAATCATGTGGTTTTTAAAAAAAAAAATTTGTCTGAACAAAATGACGTTTTCACAAAATGACGAAATTGGCACTTGTACCCACGGAGTAAAGAAGAAGGTGGAGGTGCGAACAAGTCAAAAACCGGTTTACAATATGAAGTAAGCAATCGCTTAAAAAGTAGGAACTGGCGAAGTGTTTGGCGCTATTCCAAAGCACTACTTTGTACCAGTACTTGGCGATAATTTATTTTATAATTTAATTTACCTATGAATTGGACATATTAGCATCCTTTATCGATTTGGAACTTGTACTGCATCCCACAACTGCACAAACCGTGATTTTTTAAGTTTTAGCATGCGTTTTCTTAATTTAAAAATAATGCATCCCTTGTAGAAAAACTACTGCAAACTAGGTTTGTTTGTGCCTAGTTTGGGGTTGCTAATTTACTTCTCACGAAATCTTGCCAAATCATCTCCACCTTTTTCTTTACTCCGCGACTTGTACCCCTTGTTTTCTCACCCATAATGCATCCCACTTGTCCTCGAAATACTGCATACAAAATCCGTAGAGTTTTAGTTAAAAAAACTGCACAGCTCATGTATACAACTGCTATAATTTACATATATGTACTTGTACACTGTAATTAGTGTGTGTATATTAATTATATATTTATTTTTAATATATTTTGTGATTTCATTAAGTCCAAAAGAAACAATTTTAGTCCTTTTTAACATATTTCAGTTAATATGTATCGTGGAGTGTTTAATAATAAATGGATAAAACTGACCATTTTATAACAAAACGTTTTACTGGAATTGCACAAAAAAAAGTTAGAAAATGTAGAGTAGTAGTACAGAAATGTACAATAGTTAAGAAAATAAAGAATTTACTTTTACCCGAACTTTTAAAAAGGAAAATTCATTTACAAAAAATACTTTATTCAATAACCTAAAAGGGTTGGTCTTTTTTTTAGACTTTAAAAGGTCAAAACTTTAAAAAGTAAAGTCGCATCTATAAAAATATTTTTTTTGTAAAACAAAAATTATTATCTTTTTTTTGGTTTATATTGAACTAAATTTTACCCAATAATAAAATTCCAACTTTTAAAATGGAAGAATAAGGTTACACGTTAAAAGATTGAACACGCAATCTCAAAATTGGGCAATAACAATTTGTTTCCTCATAGAAATAATATACAACTAATTACTAACCTATGATATTTTCCACAAGGATGCAATTGAAATAAATCTGAACACTCCAGCGATATTTACAGTGCAGTTCTCAAGAATATTGCCCATTAGTCGGAAAGCAAATTTTAATTAAAATTTTACGACAGTTCTTATGACTTTTGAGCAACTGCTGGCCATTTTCTAAAACTGCATTACCGCTTTCATTTTGAATTCTGAATTCGAAACCGAGTTTAGTACAAAGGGAAAGGACTCCTATTTAATTAAATTTAGAGATCCAAGTTGCGGGTCGTAAAACGCTGATCCCCACAAAGGTATTAATAATCTTTGCGGTACGGAAACTAGGATGGTAAATTTAAATTTAAATCCATTGTTTGCCATATTTGAAAATACTTTTGATAATGCTCATAATTGAAAAGGAAATTTAATATTTTATCTCAATTCAAAACATCGAGTTTTAATATTTCAATTATTTCTCAATGATGTTTTGCCGTCTCATTAATTCACTTGCTTGTGTTACGTTAAGATTGTTTAATATCATTTATCTGTGCATGGGACACGGTCAAAATACAGTTAATACTTCGTTTTAACTTTAAAGATTTTGCTACTAAGATGAAAAATATGTTAAGCTAACCTTCTAGTGCATATTGTATCATATATGCTACCCAACTTTAACATGGCCGCTAGTTGCATTTATAGTTTTATGTTAACTGTTATAGTATTGCCACGTAGGGAACCATGTGCCTAGTTGTTATAACCGTCGCAAGGTCCCTTTTCTTTATAAAAATGATTGCGATAAATGCAATCAGTTGCTTCGAGGTCTGTTGTTCTATAACTGGCTCGTGAAGGTGACGTTTCCGAAGATTGTTTTATTACTTACAAGTATAATCGGGCTCCACGAAAAATCCTAGCAAATACCAGAGGTATGTAAATTGTATTTAACTATATTTTCAAACTTTTTAAAAAATATTTTAGTAATTTTACATGATGTTGCATATACGCTACACAACTGTTATAATTAATTATTTAATTAAATAGACACTCAGTATTTTTTTTTGTATATTTTTCAGCGGTCCAGGGGAAAAAAGAAAAAAAATCATTAAAAACAGAAAAAATCTATCTTACAATAGAGGGAACTAAGAGGACTTTTCAATAATATTTCCATAAAAATGTTTTGTTACGTGATGCATAGAAAAACAAATTCAAACACTGACAAAAATTGTAGGTACAGTTATTTCGGATTCTAAACAAACTGATGTAGAATTTCTATTAAATACTTCATGCACAGACATGACTGATGTACTGCTTTATAAATTATAGTTTTTTTTTTATAAAAATAATTTTCATAATTTTTCAAAACTCAACACTTATATTTAACTTGTTTGGTTGCATTAGAGCTAGCTGCATAGTAAGCTATTGGCGACAGTATGGAGTCTACCTCGAAGGAAAGACCCAGGGTCTAGCTACCTCCGCTACATAGTGGAGCTGGCATCATACGCAACCTCAATAGATTTAACGTGAACCAGTCCTTATTCGTTGTTGTTGATAATGTTTGGTTGGGAAAGAAACAAATTTGACAACTTAACAAATCTCTACACACATGCTGGGGATTGAACTTGCCTCCATTGAATGCTTTTCAGAGCCCTAACAATTTAGTTTTATATTTAGTAAAATACAACTAATCTAAAAATGACGAACATGTATTATAAATTTACAGGAACATATTCTTATATTCTGGTACAAAAAAATTAATTTAACAAAAATAATATCTTATTTTCTTACATATACGTTAAGTTTAATAATATTCCGATTAATTAAGTAGTGTGCATATATTTTAGGAATACTAATCATAAAATGAAAAAATATATTAGTTGAATAGATATGTTTTATTATGTTTTATTTTAACAATATTCTTAATATTGTATTATTTGCACATTTTATTTAAATTATTAGTCGAAGTTTATTAAATTTACATAATTAGTTTTGCTATTAAATTTTTTTTCATGTTATTCCCCCGAGCTTATTTTTACTTCAATATATTGAATGTAATTTTCTATTTTAATTAAATATATTTTAAAATGCGTCTATTTACACAGCACTTTATTCTATGATATTCAATTTATTTAAAATCTTTGATTGCTAATTACAAATATACTATCTGAGCTCAAAAGGAACGAACAATAATTTTATTCTCTTGTGCCCTAGCTTAGTCATGTTTCATATAATTGAATGACATTTAAAATAATTTGTTTTGAGGCCTTAAAGACAACATTCATAAAATCATCATAATGTAACAGAACAAAAAATAATTGAAAATAAAAAAAAATGGTAATATTTTTGCTTTTTATTAGTTTATCTATTAGACCCATGGGATGCGATTTATAATTCAGCTTTTAAATGAGTACCTGAAACGAATTTATTAAATTATTTGTTTATTTCCCAGAAATATGTAAATTTTTAATAATTAATTAAATTAGAGTTAAATGAATTTCATTACAAGTAAAATGATTTTAATTGGATTAACCAATGAATAATTAGTCAAAATTATCTTCTTTTAAGAACTGATGTTTTATTAATCGTTGGTAACAACAAAATAATATTCCGATATATTCACAGTGGGCTATAATTTCCATAATATTTTATTACTAATTAAAAAAACAAATTCTTCTAAAAAGCAAGAAAATAGATTAATTACTACTTATGATTCTCGGTGTCGTATTATAGAGTTCTATATAACGAATTAAATTTATTTTACAAATCATATTTATTGTTTGTCTGTCAGACAAACAATAAATAATTTTTATATTATTTATTGTTTGTCTGACAGACATTACAATATTAACAGCAGACTTTACAATATTAACAACATTACAATCTATTATTACAATAATTTCTTATATATTAAACAATTATAATGAGGGTTTATATATTGTAAATATTTTGAATATACTTTATTATTTTTTTATTAGACTTGGCGATGTCTGGTTTTATTATCTAAAGACAAAAAATAAATGATTCATCTCTTTTTTTATAGAAGAACAATTTTCTTTATAAATAATATTGTTATTCATTGAAAATTATTTGAAAAATATGAATTCTAAGTGTAAAGTTAGTTTGGTTTGGTTATAGTTTGGTTTGGTTATAGTTTGGTTTTATTTTTTAATTATTTCTAATTTACTAGTAATTCTAATTACATAATAAATCACAAATGAAACTTATTTGAATGTCTAAATTTACATCGTATGCTTAGTATTATAATGAATCAGTAGAATTTTCGAATTGTTAATTTTTTTAAAAAATAATATATTAAACTGAAATTAAGCATTTAAAATAAACTTTTTAGTTATAAAAGTAATAATAGAAATTTTATTTTCTAACTTAAGTGCAATAGTGGAAGAAATTAGTGTTATCTTCTTCGTCTGACACCATGGGAAACAAAATTACGTGGCAATATTCCCGGTCCTTTCCTTCGAAAGAGTTCCCGAATCGGCACTAATTATCCATTCTGTAGCTCTAGAGCAGTGGTTCCCAAACTATTTTGGTCGTGGAACCCCAAAATTTGTTGCCAATGATCGCGGAACCCTGAATTTATTTTTTATTTTTTAATCAACGACTTTTCAAAATTTAATATCTTATATTAAATGAAACAAGTATTATTTTGGTATTTTTAGATTTTATTGAATTAAGCATAACTCAAAAAAAATCATAATTGAAATAATTAATAAAAATACAAAACAATCTAAAATAAATGGAAAATCTTTCATGTGAAGAATGCATCTGCTTCTTTGATTCCATAATTCTCTTAAAATTGGGCGTTAGGTTTGATAACTGAACTCGCATATCTGGTGCAGCATCAAGTCTGTTACGATATTTGGTTTCTGTCGCAACATATTTTGAAAACCCAGCTTCACACAAATAAGAGGTTGAAAACGGCAATAGAATTCGAATAGCCTGTTTTGCTAAATTTGGATTATTATCGAATACATCTGACCAGAATATTGTTAATGAAACTGTTCTAAATTTGGCTTCTAATTGTGTATCTGAACTGAATTCAATCAAATTTTCATAATCCATGGAATGAAATCCTTTTGGTTTTTCTTTTATTTTAAAAGGATTTTGTACCCAGTAATTATCTTGATTCTCTAGGTTTGGAAAATAATCACCGAGTGATTGCTGTAAACTGGATAGATGTGTTATTATACCATCACGGATTTCCATATCTAAATCCACTTCATATTCTTCGAGAAAATCACTAAGCGTCTGAAAACACTCGAAGTTATTTTGCTCCACAGCAAAAATCCAATATTGTATTTTCCTTGAAAAGGCAACCAATTTATCTTTGTTTGCAATATGTTGACTTGTTTTCCTTGCAAAGCCAAACATAATTCGTTCAATTTTCCAAATATATCAGCAAGGTATGCAAGTGTAGATAGCCAAGCCATATTATTTAATATGTCTGATAATTCAAATTTATGACCAATAAAATAAGCCATCACAAAAAAAAATTACATAAATTTTGGGGGTCGATTGTAAACTTTCAGAAAAAAATGTTAATAAATTAAACAACATTCTTATTTTTTTTAATCAAATAAAATTTGTCACGCGGAACCCCTAAATTTTTTTGTGGAACCCCAGGGTTCCACGTAACCCACTTTGGGAACCACTGCTCTAGAGCAACATCTGTTTCAACCAACCAATTAAATTAATTAGAACAATAAAAACAAGGATACATGAAAACTCTTTTAAAACGTTTATATGCTTATTAAATTAAATTATATTAAAAATAACAGTACTTAATCATATCAAATATACCAATCAAATATCTTACTCTATTAGTGCTATAAACAAAAATACTAGACCTTCACGTATTACTTCGCTATACCTTTTAATAGTAACCCAGTTAAAAGCATGCGCCTGTTGTAATGAAGTAGTATAGATTAGTAACGAGAAACTCGATAAAAGAGGCCTGCGTATTTTAGTACTTAATAACAAGTGGCAGGTCTACTCTCCATAATAAATAAGTTATCAAGGTTTCTATTTTCCATTACCTTATTTAAAATATAATTAATCAATGCCTTCTTTGGATCAAAGTGTCGCACCAGTTTTTATATGTTTTGAATATCTTGAGTAGCTGAAAGTGATTTTTAGGTTATTTTTTAATAATATGGAGTAGGGTTAGGTGGGGTAAACTGGGTAGGAAAAGTGCAATTTTTTCATTCAAAGCTATTTCTCACTTTTAAAAGGTTAAACATATGAATTTTTTGTGTATTTATGAAATAGGTCCCTTGACATCATCTTTGAATATGTTTAATATTCCTTTACATTTAAAATTGTTAAATTTTAATTTTTTTATATCCTTTTTTAAACACAGAGTAGTAAACAAGTTATGTTTCGTGTATAAAGGCATTTTTAAAACACATTTTGTAGTCAAATTAATAACTTTAATAAAATAGAATAAATAACAGCCATCAACTCTTAAAACCTTAGTATATTTGATTATTAAAGGACTGTTATTGTCAATGTTTTTCTAAAATAAAGGTATAATTCGTCATTTTGAAAAATCGACTTTTTTATTATTTATTATCTTCGAAAAAAGACGTCTGCTTGTATAATATTTTAGTTTATTTTGATTCTGAAATATTTGCTTCTATTATTATTATATTTTTAATTTGTTTCTCATACGATTTTTTAATCCATTTAAAACTTTTAGTTTTGTTTTAACTGAACTAGAAAATTACATTTTTTAAAGATAGAAATGTGTTTCACTTGTACACAATTTGTTTTTTAAATAAAATCAGATACGTAACTTTATTATATATTAATATATAAACAGTGTTAAATATATTGTAGAAAATTCTTGTCATTTATAAGCTGCAAAATCATATGTTTGTAAAATTTTGTACTTTTTTTGATGATTGTTAAATTTTTTCAAATGTTCTATTCTTTATCATTAATAGTTAAATTACCCATTTTACCCCATCTTGGAAATCATTGAAAAAAGTTAAACAAATAAACTTTTATTACTAATTTTTTTCAATGGAATGCATTAAAATGTTTGTTTTTGTTATAAAACATATGATTATTGATAAAAACTCGACTCTTCTGGTTTATATATAAAAGTTTTCATGCACCACACTTACAAGTTTTTTTTGTATACTTAAACAAAACGATTGTTGGATTCGATTTAAATCACCCAGAAAATTAATTTTTTGCTGAAATATATTCCATTGAACAAAGTATTTTTTTTAAAAAAAGAAGATAAAATCGTAAGCTTAACAATCTGTAACTGATATTTAATTTACAATACACTCATTTTACCCTACTTAATTTAATATGTTTTAGTTTAAAATATTTAACAATGTTGTAACGTACTTAACTTATAGAAACGCATAGCTCATTGGTAAGGATTGTTTAAAAAACTCCAGTTAAATGATGAATTTTTTTTTGTATTTAATATATATTTTCAGATACTTAATAGTTTATATCTCCATAATTTACAGAATATTAAGTCTGAAAATTTATAGCTGAAATTTTTTTTTTTAATGTTGATAACAAAGTTTTATGAAGACAACCTATTATGCCATTTTGTGAGTTATTTAAAATGTCATGTTAAGCATAAAAAACATCAAAATTAAACAATTGTTTATCTATCTAATCTATCTAATACTATTAAACGAGCAATGTCACTTTATTTATTTGTTTGCACAATCTCGTAATCTGCTCTAACGATTTTCACGAAAATTGATGTATTACGGATTTTTGGGGTAAAAATTCGATTGGGATAGGTTTCATCTTCAAAAAATTTCATTTAGAGGGTGAAATTATCAGATTATAAGTTTGATTTCATTCTTTTCATTGAAAATTATTCATCGCGTATAAGTTAATAGGTTATATGGCAATAACAGTTAAACATTATTTAATTCGTCACATGTTATTTTAATTTAAAACGTGTAAAATATTTTGATATATTTTCATTATAGTTTTTATTCTAAAATAAAGTATTTTTTACCTTCAAGTTTTTTACTGATAAATAAACGAAGGAAACATCAGTAAATTCAAATTCAAATTGAAAAATCGTTTGCGTATTCAAATAAAAAAAAAACACATTCTAATCACGTGACTTTTTCGTCTACTAAATACTGTAAGTTTTCTAATAAATATTTAAAAAAAATTTGAACAAAAATCGTTTGCATTTAAAATAAAGTTTAAACAAATTTATTCTTGTGATTTTTTTACTCTATTAATCCACGTGACGTCATAAGTGGATTACACAAGAGCAAGTTTTTAAAATTCCGTATAAGAAAATATCGTTTGTAAAACCACGTAGGTTTCTTTATATTCCATGTAAAATGGATTACATATTTCCACAAATAGAACATGGAATTTTCAATTCAAAATACGTTTGATTAGATGCAATTTCGTCTGTTTTGCTAAGTATTTATACTCCAATGGAATCAATTGAATTATGTTTTATTAAATTAATGTTGCGTGTTATTTATAAAATATATATTTATTTACATTTAAAATTAAACTTTGTTTTACATTGTTATTTGATAAGTTTTATTTTACCAATTGCTTATAAATACTTTTTTCAGCTTTTATAGTCTAAAATAGAATTAATTAAAGAAAAGTTTTATGAAATTAATTTTACGCAATATTTATAAAGGTAAAAAAATATTTTTATACATTTAAAAAACAGTTTTGTTCTATACATCATCGGTATTTGATTGGTTTTTATTTATCAATTGTTTATAAATACACCACTATTACTGATAGTATTAAACGAGAAGCAGAATTTGTTGTAAATTTTTCAGTTTAGAAGATATGTTTTAGAAATTTTGAAAAAATGAAACGTTCCCAAAAATGTGCATTTGTTTACCTTGGACACTTTGCATTGCTTTCTGCTGAAATTAACATATCGTATTTAAAGATATAAGAAACCTCATGTGCATTTGTTATTGGTTGATGGCGACCACGTGGTTTGTTATTCACCAATCACAGAGGCTAATCGACCATTCGTTTTTGTTAATCCGTCAAAATTTTAATCTCGAGACCATGACATGCATAGTGTCTATAAACATGATTTGTTTGCACATTCTAATGAGTAAATAAGTACCAAAAAAGTTAAATATATTCAATTGCTAATTTTTTTCTGGAAAACTGATACCAGTAAATTTGTCATATTCTGAATGTTCTAAAGCACCAGCCTAATTAAATATGAAATTATTTTCGGTATTAACTTGTATTAGATAGTAATAATAATTAATTAGTATTAATAATTAATTAGATAATAAGGAAAAAGAGTTTAAGAGTTTTCAATTGAAACGTACATTGTAATCTAAACGCTTGAAATAAAAAGTTTTCTCATACACACAGGGAAATTAATCTCACCAAATTTAAAACCATTTTTAAAAATAAACCGTAAATGTGTTTTTAATTATTTTTATCACGTTACTGCAAATAAGTATTTTATTAATAAAAATGCGTTCGAGGTAACTATATTTTTTCAGGACCCATACTACTAGCGACCAACACAAATTTCACAACCATTATAATTAATAGTTATTGGTAAAATTTTATTATTTTTCACTAAATTAAAGATGAAACTGCTTTCATCACTACGATTAATTCTGAATAACACATAGAATTACTTGAAATAAGTAAAAACTTTAATTATTTATTAAACGTTTAATAAGAATATAAAATGATGTTCGTTCCTTATATTATTTGTGTATTCAGCTTGACGATAAAAAATTGCCGAAATAATTTTGTAGTAGCAAAAAATATGATACCCATTATTATAATCTTCTTAATAACAAAGACTACTGTGCATAGCATTTAAAAATCTATTCAGTAACTCCACAGTTAGACAGAAGCGAACATCTCTACAAATTGTTACTTAAAATACTGTTACAAGAATATTGTCAGGCTTTAGCATGCAAACGAAAAGTTTGTGCTACAATTGTGCAAATGGTTGTATTTAGATGCTCAGAATCATTAAAAATATTAATTTAAATTACTTTTTCAGAATTGATACGGTATCTTTGCAATCTCGACACTTCTAACCAATCGTTTGAGCATTTAAAAGATTTGAACTTATTTCGATAATTAAGACATTATTAGACGATAAAGTATATCATGAAACGTCTAACCATTGATATGGACATTTCAAAACATTTGCATTTGATTCGATTCATTAGAAATATTGTTAAGTAATAAAATATGCAGGCGAGCTGGGCTCGGTCTCCTGGTAATAATTTATAAAAATATTATTTATTGTTTAATTAAATACAATAAACTCATATTTACAAAAAATAGAGGACAATATCTCTAAATTTAAGTTTTATATATAATAGTTTCAAACTTAGTTAATTACTTAGTTTTATCAACAAAAGTTTAAAATTTTTTTAATTATAAAGTACAACTTTTATTGTACAAAAGTTTTGAATCTACTTAAATATAACGGATGCGTTGGCAATTTTTTTACAAGATTAACAGCCCATACGTTAAAAAGTTCAAGGATAAAGTACTTTTATTATAAACTTAAGAATTTTTAATTATAAAAATAATTTTATTAGTTATTTTATTATCAGTCAAATAATTGATAATCACGCATGCGAAAAGTTTAATATACTTTATTAAACGAAAAACCAACAACCTAAAAACATACCGATAACAAAAAGTTATGCTTGCTTGCGTCACACAGTGACAAGTACAATACATACAACCGACTCTTCATGGTTACAGTTTATACATCTAATTTGTATGAAGCATGGAATAATCTCCAACATTTATTAATATAATTTTAAATGTTGGAGCAATCTCCAAATAATTTTATAGGATGTTTAAGATAAATAAAAAATTACAAAAAAACATTCTTCTTTTTTTACAGATATCTTTCCTTTCAATTGCACTGGCACTAGGATCGTCAAGTATCTGATGTCTTCCTGATCCGGCCTCGTATTGATATTTCATTACAACGAAGAGCAGTAGAAATAGTCTAAAAGAGTCAAGCGACACTGACCAATGTTATGGCCACGAATCTCATTGGTGTGAAACGGAAAACGCACTCAATTATCCCATTGGAGCCTATTGGACATTACAGAAATATATGTGAAAGGTAATTGGCCATTTTTTCAAGCAATTGGCTTTTAATTAGACTCGTGTGGCTAATAACGAGAGTTTTCATTTTCGACTGTGATTTTTGGCTCGGAATTGTCTTTCATTAGTTTAACTCTCCCTAGAGATAATATTGAATTACAGGGTTACGAGAAACGATAATTATACTATCATAAAATAGATTCCACTGTAATTCGTGAAGGAAAATATTCTGAGTTGAAAATAAAACGAGATTCGTTTCTGTATTTTAGAAAGGCTAATTTTGTGTTTCTGGTTATTCCAGCTATGCTTTATTTGTCGTTTATTATTCAATATAATTAATTTAGTAGTTTCTCAATATGAAACTTGTTTTTTATAGGATACTTCTTAATGCAATGTTTAATTTACAAACTTAATTTGGGTAAATAATATGAATGAAATAATTTAACGTTAAAAATGAATTAGTACATATAATTTGTTTCGATATTTTTTATTTGAATGAATATGAATTCGATATAACATATTCTAAAATGCTTGCTTAAGTACAGAACTGATGTATAAACTCTATACAATTCACAAGTTGTAGTTCATCATTCAAAAGATAGTATTATTTGCATATTGTGTATTATTAATAAACTTAGAAATATTTCGGATAAATTGGTAAAATTTTACACCGAATTATAAAAAAAACCGAAAGAACATAATTAAGATAAATTTCAAATTATGTATTTTAAATTAATGTGGCGATATAATAAGGTGAGTAAAATGTTTTTTGGAGTATGTTAAACCTATTTATTTTAAATAATAGTTCCGATATTTTTTTAAAAATATTACTAATTAATTTATTGATCAATTATTTACCAAATGAACTAGCCTTTCCATAAAATGATATTATTTGGTAACGTATTCAGTATATTTTAATAAAATGCAACCTGTATTTAGAGAGCTATAGAAAAAGATCGTTTTTAATGTCTTGTTAAGAGATCAAAGCAATTTGTCCTGGTAAGCTTTTTTTTAACCAAGAAAAAAATCTCGAAGTATTAGCTTGAAGCTTATATAAAAAAACTGGCTACATAAAGAAAGTTAGGACGGACGGGGAGAGGAGAGAGGTCTATAACGTTTTTTAACGAGTTAAAAATCTTGAAGAACAAAGGTTGAAAGTTTTAGTCAGCATTTTCTTTTGTTTCACTAACAATCTTTAAGGTAGATGGCGTACTGCGAACAAAAAAACCTTCTGGGTTATTGTTTTAAATTGATTATTTTTTTCTTTTCTTTGAATAGCATTTTAGATTAAATTTCAAATGAGTAATACATCCATTACTAAAAATTGAAAGAGTAGTATTAAATATTTAATTAACAAGTCCTTTTAAAGGAGTTAATTTTTATTTTATATTTTTAGATTATATGTATCATAAATATCATATTTTTTAAATATAATAAGAGGATATTGAAAAAGTTCTTAATTTAAAATGTAAAAACAAAATAATAATTGCTATTTATGTTTCATGTTGCTATTTGTTATAATGATTACAATAACCTTAAAAAATCCATATTTGCATGTGTGTTATTCATGTCTGGAAAGTGTTTAGTTTAGGCTGGTCAAGTCTCAAGTGAAAAAAGTTTGCATACTTGCATTGAAAAAGCTTACATATTTGTCCTCAATAACAAAATGATGTTAAACATTATCAATTAAAATGTAAACATATAAATTGTATTTAAAATACTAAAATATCACACACATTTGTTGCTTATTGGTGGAATAGGAATCATATTAAAACTCCAGCATCAGAAAGATATATAGTATTTTTTGGTGAGATAAATTACGAAGGTTTTGTGAAAGTTAATACAAATCCGTTTCTATAATAAATAAAAGAACATGGATTATTTTTGGATATTCAATAAAAGTAAATTAAGATTACTGAACGGTTTAATTTAGAGATTAAAACAATACTTCTGTATGTATATAAATAATATAAATAATGTATAATATAATGTATGTATAAATATAATGTATGTAATAATGTATCTATATAATGTATGTATAAAAATACTAGTTTAAAATATAAGACATTTATTACAAAAATGGGGATATTTCAAATCAGTTCAACTTTAATTTTTTAAGCTGCATGTAATGTTTTAACAACATTTCAAGCTAATTATCGTTTTCGTTATAATTCCAAATGTTTTGTCACACCGAAGACGCTTTACCAAAATAATACTTTTATCGACGATCTTCTCTACTCCCAGGTCTCTACTCCCACTTCAAGGTTTCTAATCAAAGTGCACTTGTTCGACTGATTGATAGAATAATACTGTGATGGTCCCTTCAAATAACAGTATTTTGCTCTTGGACTCGAGCAATTGCTTTAGCTCAATGGTAAAATGTTAGCTTATCACCAAGACACGATGTGTGTCAGATTCCAAGCATCTCCAAACTGACACATGTTAAGGGTAGGCGGGAATATTATGCAGTTCATTTAGCTATTTGGGAAATTGTTTTTCCCAGTGAATAAATTTTCAACTTTACACATTTATAATGATGATATACATTTTTAGAGAATTTAAAAGGAATTTGAATATATTTGAGCAGTATTATATTTGAATGTTGGAAGCGATTAAACAGAAATATAATGACATAATATGTTAGGTTCCTGTGTGTCTACTAAAGTTATTTCTCAACCTCTTAATCCTTTTTGAATACCGACATCTGTAGTAATAAAAATTGTCTGTATGTACAGTATAAAAGACTATGCGTTGTATGATGAGACCGATTACTGCTCTTCTAGCGGAAAATTATAGAATTAGCGCGTCGATTTTGAAATTGTAGAACATACATTAAATTAGTCACTTAGAAAGGAACAAAAAAAATAGCACGAAACGACACCTTAAGAACATGAATACTAGAAATAGAACGCATACACCGCTCACTTGTTTGTTTGACTTACATCACTTACACTCTCTTTTATATCTTCCAAAAGCGGAAAGCGATATTTAGATAGTATAACCGAGGTGTAATTCAAACGAACACGCAAGTTTGTATGGGTTCTATTCATAACATTCAAGTTCACCAGATGTTCGCTGTGTGCTAAAAATTTATGCTTCTCTACATCTTTGTAGGCGACTGTTTTTATGTATGTCCTATAATTTTAGAGATAGGTGCACTAACTCCGTAAATGTCTGCTATTGATAGTTGTAACTGGTCTCTTCGTATAGCTTAATAGCCATTTTATATTTCCTATACACCATTTTTATGACTGCAGCTGTCGGGGTTCAAATGCTAAGGGGGCGAGAAACGACTTTAGTGGACACCCTGTATATCTTCTATTGAATTCCTACTTTTGCAGCACCGATACTGCTGCTTCTCACGTAATTACCTGTACTTCCATCTCCATCGTTCTCCTCTGATCAGAACTGGCAACAGTAAAATAAATAAAAGAAAACGACAAAAGAGAAACATCCTTCATAAATGAAATCATCTCGCCACTTCTAATAGCTTCCGACATCACGCCAAAGACTCTCGAAAAACAATTGCTAACTACAGAAAGAGCTGTTTGTTCCCAATCATTTTTGTTGTAGTTTAAAGTAGGGACTTGCTCCCACATAAAAGATAAAAAAAATCCGCCAAAAAAAAAGAATCGCCAATATCCCTTGATGTAACAAAAGATCTAATAATTCGAAGAGGAAGTCGCATGTGGAGAATTCAGTTCGTTAGATTGGCGAGAAAAAAATGGCAAAGAAAAGACGGATCTATAAATATATAACCTAAAAATAATAATGACTTACAGCTACGTTCCCCCGTAAATAAAATAGTTAGCTATAGAAATACGAGCAATCTGGAAAATGGTTCCCATTTTAGTTACAATGTTATTTGTCTTTGGAAATAGTTTCGGTAAAGCATTTGGTGAAATAATTACCTTAACTTTGCAAAATACGATGGCAGTACTTTTAGAATGAGCTCAGGTGGTGAATATATGACTATAACGTAAAAGTTAATACCTAAAAAGCGGATGTCTGCTTTTGAAATTTTCCTCTGGCAAATCAGCTTACGATTGATTGCCCGTTTTGGAGATGACATGCTATTTCAACAGTCTAGATTTCATTATTACATAGTTCTCGTCTTCAAACGAGTTGTTCTAGTGCATTATGTTTTATTTAAAGTATGCAGTTTAAATCCATTTAAAGTGGATTTATCTTTTCTTTTGGAACTGTGTATTTTAATTTAAGGATTGTGGAGGAGGACGATAAAGGCCCACTGTTTGTATACATATCTTTATTAAGAAACAACTGTTGTTAACCTCTTATGTTACTACGGGACTGTAATTTCATTGTGTAAACGTGGGGAACATATATTCGCTTTTTTAATCTGCAAATGCCATGTTAGGGAGACTGGATTGGTTGTCTTCTGTCGAGGTAATGGATCCAATCAATCCAGTGTCAGAATCCTTGACGGACATCAAGAATGGAGTCTATGAATGAAAAAAGCTAGGACATTTATCACCCTCTCCCCTTCCAATTTAAGACCTGGCACACGTTTAACATTTTTAATTTCCGAGACGCCCGCCGTCCTCGACGTCCGTTAAGGATTCAGGCGATAGATTGGTTAAATCCAGTGTTTCGGAGCGAACCAAAGTAATCCAGTGTCACAGAAATCACGAAACAAAGCGAGGCTTTTAAGTTTTACGAACAATGATATTCGCCAAACAAAACGCTAAAATATCAGATGTGTATGTCTGTGAGATATTAAACTTTATTTTGCGTAGATTGTACCGCCACTGCAAGACCGTGATGATAGTTCTTTTTCTGGACACTTCTATTGCAACTACAAAAATGAAAACGAATTCTCATTTTTAGGAATACTGTAAAACACACATCTTTAACTTGTCAGCATTTTATCTGATCCCTAATTTCTTGACCCCCTTTAGGGTGATTTTCAGCCACTAAATCACAGCATATGTCAAGAAAGAGAGCACGTTATTAGAGACGCTACATTGGAACGAATTATGGCGCGTATGTAACTTTCCTTTGTTGACAAATAAAATAATTGATCTAAGTCTATACTAAATATTTTTAATCTGACGCTAGTACATTAAAAATCTTTTGAAAAACGCTCAAATCTATTATTTGATTGCCGCATAATTTGACTATGACAATTGAGACCTTAACCCTTTTAGGGGTCATAGACGTCAATTTGATTGTCAAATGTTTAAAAATATTTTTCAGATTACTAAAGGTATTTTGAGCGCACCCTATTTTTTCGTGAAGGGATAAAGAAGTTAATTCTCAAATCATAAACGGAGTAAATAATTTATAATAATTTATTCTAATTAATTTTATTTTTTTGTAGGAATGTATAATTTACTTTTATTTATTAATTAAGTATCACATCTTAACGCTCTATGACCGCTTCTAATCATGATATGAATAATTTAAATAATGATACAAAATATGATTAATAATTAACTTTTTAACCGAAAATTTTATTTAATGTCAAACTCACCTAAACAGACTAATCATATTTCATGTTGAATATGGAAGGACAAATAAAAATGCATTTCGTACGAAGTTGAATGGCTACAGAATCAATTCCGAGTGTAGCTGACTACTGAGAGACTTGCCCTCGCACTCGTAATTCTGAATCTTACTCGTTATTCAATGTTTAAGTGGTGGTTTTGTGTAATGTTATTAAAAATGAAGGAGTAATTTAATTTTTTTTATAAAGTTGTATTGAAGTGCACTTTAACGTAAACCTCAGGAGGTATTTGCAGTTTATTATTTTAAGAGAGTAATAAGAAAACGCTTCACTTTCAATTTGAAATGCACATATTAATCTTTTTAAATAAATAATTTGGCTTTAAAAAAACTGAACTTGAATACTTGAAATAAAGATTGAATACTTGTTAATTATTAAAACTTGAACTATCTTTAACCACGACTTAAGAGTTCAGAACTAAAATTGAAGAACAAATATCAAAATAAATATTATGCGGTTCTTTTTTTAATACTTATGCCGCATTTATTTGATTATAAATACAACATAGTAGGAAGGGTTTAATTGGATTGCTATTCCATAACATAGACAAATTGAATGAAAAAACAAGTTAAGACGGAATTTTTTTCTGGAAGCTAAATCTGATATTTTTTTCTTGACTCATCGGTAATCAATGAAAAACAATAGAAAGTTGTGCTATTTTGCACATAAGATATTTTAAATAGGGCATGGATTTTTTTTATGCTTGCATAAAAAAAAATCTGAAAATTTCCTTGGTAGGTAGACTCATTTTCTATTTTATCAGTATTTAGAAAATTCCTCTCCCATACCTTTCTTAATACCTTAAATTAAGCTCTTTAAGACGCAACTACGCAGATAACAAAAATGAGCCACTGCATTTAAGAAATTCGCTTCGATTTAGTCTCTGGGAGGAGTTTAATAGCATTTTAATTATCCGCGACACCTATGTAACCTTCGGCTTCTCTTTGCGAAAGTTTACGAACATTCTTATCTTTACATACATTTTTTTTGTGTGATTTCAACACTAATTAAGTTAGTTTTCAATTAATCAGAAGAGAAGGTAAATGTAAAGAGCTGAGAAATTTACTTAAGGTTCGACTAGTTCATTCGTAACTTTTCAAATGTTTGCTTGATCTAAACATTGACTTCCCTGCTGTGTTTTCTCAATTAGAATGGTGGATAAGATTGGGACCTCACTTTATAAAAAGTTCTATACTTTGTGAGAAAAATGTATTGTTCATCTTTGTATTGTAGATTTTATTGTAAAAAAATATTCTTATATTATAGTAAGTATTCAATTAGTAACACAAAGTGATTGTTTTCTTGTAGAATGTTTCATTGTATATCATGTTTCATTAGTGATATGTTAATTACACCTTTAAGTAGCATTATATAGGAATTTGTAAAAAATTCTTCCTAAGCATCTGTATCCAGATGTTGTTCAAACGAATTAAAATGGTATTCTTATTTTAACGGTTTCCAGCACCAGTTCAGAATCAAGCAGATGGTGTCGTTTTCTATAGTTGTGTGTATTTATTTTTTTTGCACATTCACTAATACCTCTTCTACTAACTATTCTATTTTAATAATATTTTTGGGGGTAAATAATAAAACTAACTTAGGATAAATTCTAATTAAAGAGCATTAGACTATCCAGAAATCTTAGTTAATCGGACAATATGATACTTTTCTCCTGTTTCCACTATTTTATTTGGTTGAATAATAATTTTTCTATTGAGAATAAATACATCAAAAGTAAATATATCTTGAGGCATTAGAGACATAAGTCATCTCCTTAGTTTAAAATTAAAAATGAGCAAATAAAAAATATTATAAATAATTTCAAGAAATATTTACTACACCATAATGCTTATTTCCATTTTTAAATTGGCGCAAAATTTAAGAAAAGTATTTCTGTTAATTGGTATCTACTTCAAAGTGTAATAATAATCAAATAAATAATGGTTATATTTTAATATGTTTTTAAAAACAAATGACTTAATTTTAAGGCAATTATTTTCAAGTAAACTTCCTTTAAAAGTTTTTTTCTTTTCTTCTGTTAGAAAACTGTATTGAATAAGGTAAGGTGAAGGAAAATGGGTTTTAAAACTCGATTTTTGACGTTCAAAGTCAAATTTCACATTGAAAAACAATATGTAAAATTACAATTGTTTTATAAAACCGCTCACTTATTCATTGGAAACAAATGGTGGCCATTTTTGAATCGAAATATTTTCTTTTGTTGACTGTTTATTTGAAAATACAATGTATGTAACTTCATTAAATTAACATATAAAATTGTTAAATATATTACAGTTAATTCTTGTCCTTTATAAGATTGGAAATTCATATTTGTGTAGAATAATTGCTATTTTGCTGAAGATAATGACATGTTTGCTTATTTTCTATTCTTTAACATTAATAATTCGAAAACCCATATTTCCTAGTTTGTAAATAAATTAAAAAACAACTAAGTAATTTAGAATTTCTTATAATGTTTTCATTGGAATGTATTAAAAGTACTCTATTCTATACAAATACCAGGAATATTCGTAATTTATTTTACTTTATATACAGAAGTTTTCGTGTATCAAACTATAAAAATGCTTTGATACTCAAACAAATCGTTATTTGGACTTGAATTAAAACATCCAGAAATGTAATTTTTTTGTTGAAATGTACTTTATAAAGGGAGTAAATTAGCAAAGAGAGAACTAGATCTAAACATAATTTTAACACATAGAGTAATTTAATATTTAGTTTCAAAAGACTCATTCCACCCTAGAACGCTTTTTAATAGGCATGTAAAGATGTAAGAAATTTGTCAGTTGAATTGTGTTTTTTCATTATTTTTTTCTAATTTTCCATTTTAAAAATTTAGATTATTTTATAAATACACAATTTTATAATAAGTTAGTGCAATTTGCAATGAAAGAATTATACAAATAATTTTATATTCGAAGAAATAATTCAAATAGCTGTAAGAGCTAATTTAACAAAGCCAATTTAAGATCCATGTAAAGCAGTTAAAGAAAACGAATCTTAGTTCCAAAGAATAAAACGGTATTTAGAAGTAAATTCTGTTCTTGTGTACCGTTATTGCAAATGTCCTATTTATAAGCTACAATATTAAATCAATAGTAAAACGAGTATATTAGGTTTCGTGCTCTTTGATTTCAAAACTGACTTTTTTTTTACAAATAATTCACAAATCACGTATTATTACACATACGTCACAAGCACAGTCACACTCACACTAACACACGTACACAGATCCTCAAATCCCGAAAATACAAAACTCGTTATCAAAATTTGACCCTGAAACTCTATTTTCAATTATCTTAAAGTTAGAAAGTGAAAATATGTTTAATGTAACCAATCAGTAATTGATTAATTGTGGTAAAATTTGAAAACTAAATTATTTAAGGCTCGTTGACAAGTGAAAGTTTTTCATTTTCAGACAGTGGTTGGAAGCTATTATTATCGTATAAACAACGATCCGATTGCAGTGAACTTGGGAAAACGAAAGTCACATAATAATCCTCGATGACAAAATCGTCTCTGGTGTAAACGTTCGGCGAGTTTCTTCGAATAAGTTTATCAGCTCTCAACCTCGCTTAACACCTATTGAAAAACACACTTTTACATACTCCAATCCGCACCAAGTTAATTTAGTAGGCAAAGGAATGTTATTTACTCTTTATATTGCAAGGCTATAAAATCGAAGACATTTTTAAAGCCTAACATATTTCGATTCGGCCGATTAAGTTTGGGTATAAACTTCAACTGGAGTTTTTTCACTTAAAAAATAGGGTTTACGGTCCATGCACTTTTTACAAGGGTCATATATTAAATGAAATTGGGAAGTAAATGTTCGCACGATGTCCTTTTCGAAAAATGAAGAACTAGACTTTAAAAAAGAATTTATTGCAGGAGGCGAGGAGTTAGGATATTTTTATGAGCCAGTAGAGAAGGAACTGGGGCAATTAAACTCAGTTTGGTTGAATGAATTCTCTTTGGTGAAAATATTTTCATTAAATACATAATTGTAGGTATTTATTTTAAATAACGGTCCAGTTTTAAGAGTGGATGGATTTTAGATGCATTATCCCTAATTTATGAGGTAATTGTGATTACTTTGTTGACTGTAACCTACCAGTTAATTTATTTTTGGCACTACCATATATATTATTTCTGTAGTAAAGATTCCTTTTACGTCTCTTCGACACAACGAAATCTTAACACATGAGGTATCAAAAGAAAGAGAATTTCATGGATCAGTAATGAATCGTAATTTCATCTCATAAATATCAACTTTTTTTAAAAACGCGCTTAAAATAATTCATTGTAAAATTTTTTAAACAAGCCGTTGATAATGCAATATATGAACAGATCGTTAAAGTTTTAGTATTTTTTGGATCTAATAGATGGGTGTTTGGTGTATGTATGTGTGTGAAGGGGGGATGGCATGGCATTTTATTAAAATCCTGTTGTTAAATATATTTTTTTCGCACTATTTTAAATTGTTGCGAAAGTTATTGTACCCATTTTTGCCCATAACTTCGAATATTTATTTAGTTTGAGACAATTTTTCCATATCCATATTCCGTAATAGGAGTTTAAAAAGATATTAAAACAAATTTGGATTAAAGTTTGTTCAATGTCATTGATGTTTAAATTATATAACTGGTTGGTTTTAGAAGGTCTAAAAAATAGAAAGGGAAATTGAATTATCGAAACTATATCTATTAAGTTTTCCTTTTGAAAAAGAAATATCCGCTTTTTAACTTAAATATAGTTTGAGTGAAAAGGTGCTTGCAATCAGTTTCTTTCATGTATCAGCTCAATTGAAATTTATACCCAACGTTGTAAAAGACAGATAATCGTTTTTTGCAAATTAAAAATGTAATTCATACGTTTATAAAAAATATATTAAAGCTTCAAAAACTATTAACAGTGTAGTTTTAAGTAATTTTTTTAAACACCTTTGTGGTGTTTTGGCAGAGAAAGGAATACAAGAGGGTAGACAAGACATTATTGAAATATATTTAAACTTTAGGTTCAAGCTAAGATAATACTTAATGAGAGAAACATTTAAGTGGGTGCCTACAGGATTGACCCACTGGGACGATAGAGTACTGATTACATGAAGATTTTCAACATGAATAGCATGTTGCCACCACTAAGTTACAGGTTTATATACATGGGTTGTTCTATTACAAACAAGTAGGGGGAATTGGGGAATGATGTTAAAATGGGCATTAATTTCTTACAGCCTTAGCATTTTAAATGAGACCAAAATTCAAAAATATTATTTTGAGCAAATGACAAATGTTGCAGTTAAAAAGTAGGTAAGCAAATGATAAATGCTATATAAACATGCAAAAAACACACACATGTTCTCCTGCTATGAAATTGTGTACACATCTTAAATATGCATAGCATTGATTTATTCAGAAAAAAATTATTATCAATGGTTTCGGAATTAGGGACCTGGATCTCGCTTGTGAACCACATGAATATGCTCATATAAAGGAGATTTTTAAATATTAGAGACCCTGTATTTAATATATTCATGCTATTCAAAATATATTCGTTTCACTTCAAAAAATAGAAATTCAAATATTATCGTGAATAAAATGATGGAGGCATACATTAGAAATTTATTTTACTTTCGAATGTATCTTCCAAAAATAATCCGCAAAACTCAGAATGGTAAATAAAGAGAATAAATAAATCAGAGCCTTAACAATCATCCATCGGAAACATAATACCGAATTTCGGGATATTCAGTTTGAAAATCTAAGAAAGTCACTTTACTTAGTCGGATTTCTTTTTATACTTTTTAGGACTTTTCTTGATATTTTCCGCTTTTTTCTTTACTTACTTCCAGAAAATTCTTTACGGAGAGCTACTTTTCTATCAGAGTACTTTGCACATAAATACTTTTATCGGTCCCTAGGGCGATTTTTCGAAAGCATCGTGTTTACGCATTGACGAAGGAGGTTTTTTGCTCTGACAAGACGCTTTTAATCTTAATCGCTACTTCAATACTTTTTCCCCGCTCTTTTTTTTTTTTATCAGGTTTGAAGATGCTGGCTATTTTAGTCTGTGTTTACTTATGTGTTTGTGGTACATTCTAAATCAAATGTTATTTTTGGATTTTGCAGTATGCTGATATTTATTGTAAGCTCTTAGTTTTAACTATCCATGTAGTTAAATTTGATATGCTATTGGAAATAGTTCTTGTCATCTAAAAATTTTATTTGTGTTTTCCTTTAAGTTTAAATTACATGGTTTTAAGAGGCAGTTGCGCAGTGGATAAAGGCGTTCAGCTGGTTATCAGAGGATTGCTAGTTCTAGCCCGAGCGATGGACTCGACAAAGTAAAGTAAAAATAGTGATCTTGTGATCGGAGGGTTGCCAGATTCGCTACAAAACGTTAGAAAGTCGTTCAAAACGTCCAACAAATTATACTGGTGTGTATACGATAAATCTGATCGGGGATCAATGTCCTGACGCCTATTGATGTTTCGTAGGTAGTCTGATCAGGTGTTGTACTCGTCATCTGACCATGGTTCAATAATACGTGGCATTGTTCCCGGATCTTTTCCTCGGCATAGACCCCAAACCTTTGCCAATAGCCAGATGTGCAGCTCTAGTACGACGTTAATTAATCAAACCAAACCATGGTTTTAAATCAGTCAAAATAGGATTAGTTTTTTTGACACGGATTTAAATTTAAGGATACATGAGGAAAACGAACAGGGACAACTTTTGTCTCATTTTAACCACACATCTAACCACAGGTCTTTTATTGTGCGAAATTGAGAATATATATATATATATATATATATATTATTAATAAAAATGGCATGGAAAGGTCTACGAGACAGGAAATTTGTATTTTGACTGTATTTTTATTGTATCAAGTTGAAAAGACCTATGAGACATTTTGTTTTTCGCTTTTTGTGAATTCATTTTGGATGAGTATTGATCGTTCTTACTTTGAAAGTTTCAATTGTAACTACAAAATAATGTACATTCATGACTAAAATATGACTAATCTGAATATGTACTTTAAGAAATATATGCATTTTAAATTATATAGAGAAAATAATTTATAACATCTAGTAAAATACAAGGTACTTACAAATTATTGAGTGGTGGTCATTCTGGGGATATTTAACCACTCTTTTTGCTATGCTTTTGCTTTGTTTGTTAGTACTAAAGCTAAGTAATATATAAGCGAAGTAGTAGGTCAAAAATAATGATCTATAATTGTTGACCATCTTGCAAGACATTTTTTGTTTTCTGTGCACTCACAATGTGGATTGTCATCGTTTTTCCACAAGTCTCATATCAATTTCTATTTAGAATAAAATAAAACAAATATCATATGAAAGGAAATGGAAAAAGTGTCGAAAGTTTTCTAAAATTAATTTAAATGCAAATTATTTATAAATCATTGCGCTAATTACTTATCCCACTTTATGTTCTGAACTATGGAATATGTGTACTTCGTTAAATCTACCTCGATTTAATTCCTTTTTCGATTTGTTATGCAGGGAATTTATTTTCTATCAGTATAATTATGGAGGATTAAAATATCCTCCATACTTAAATGTGGTCTAGAGAAATTTGTTGCAGTTTGTTTTGACACAGTGTGATAAGTCTTAGTGTAGAATAAATTAAACTTGGATCCAACGTTATTTGAATTCTTGTAAATGTTTAGTTATGTTTGATTTTCCCGTTTTAAGTTACTTGAAGTTGTTGAAAATCAAACTTATTTATGCCATAATTTAAATTCCGGAAGTTTAATATATACTATTAAATAAATCGAAACATCGATAGGCGTTACTTACCAAATACGAATATAATAAAATGTATAATATATGGATTTTTTTTACAAATTTAATTATTTTTATGATAATTGGACTACAACAGGTTGAAGATATTGGATAGATTTAATATTTTGTAGATAATAAAATATTGGTTGGTCGAGTTCTTCTTTTTTTGTAATATTTAATTAAAAATTTAGAGGCAATATATAATGTTCGTAAAATCTGTCATCTTGACCATCTCATCTCATTGGTCGTGATGAAATTTGGAGAATCTTATGCTAAGCTTTGGTGTTATTTTCCTTATTTAACGGTGATTACAAATTACGAGGCAGTGAGTATTGTTAGATCTTTCCTTCTGGATAGGAGGGGTCCGTAGACCGATGTACCGCCGTCGGCTAGCAACCAGAGGGTTGCGAGATCGAATACAGGTGATGCAAGAAATTTGATAAATTTGTTAAAATGCAGGGTTGCCAGATTCCTTTGAAGTGATAATACGTCTGCCGAACGTACCACCAGTTTTAACGGCGTGTATACGGGACTGGTGTACGTTAAATCTAATCGGGGTTCAATGTCCTGACGCTTATTGAGTGTTTTTGGTTTTTGTTAATTAATGTCACATTAGAGCTGCACAGTGGACTATTGACGACGGTTTGGAGTCTATCTCAAAGGAAAGACCCGTGAACGATGCCTCGAAATTTTGAACCATGGTCAGATGACGAGAACAACACCTGAGCTGGCACCCGACCGTGCACTCAATAGGTTTCAGGACATTGGACCCCTATCAGATTTATCGTGCACCAGTCCCGTATACTCGCCAGTATAATTTGTTAGATGTTCTGGACGACTTTCTCGTATTTTTGTAACGAAGCTGACAACCCTCCGATCAGAAGATCACTACTTTTTATTTTTTTATTTTTCTATGTCAAGTCCACCGCACGGGCTCGAACTAGCAATCCTCTGATTTTCCAGTTCCAGCCTTTATCCACTGGATAACTGGATACCCCATATTGAGGTTACGACGAGTGCCAGCTGAGGTGTCGTCCTCGTCATCTAAACATAGTTAAAAAATACGAGACATTTTTCCAGTGTCTTTCCTTCGAGATCGGCCCCGAACCATCGCCAATAGCCCAATATGCACATCTATAGTGCGACCATAATTAACCAAACCTTCTGGATAGATTTCAAGTTGTCACCAATATTAGTCTAAACGTGTTCTCCTTATAACTGCAAATAAGTAGCTTTCTAATTTTTATTAATGAGAGTCAGTGTGGCACAGGTGTTATCGGGGCCTCCGTGGCCGAGTGAATTAGCTGAGGATCAAAGGGTCCCCGGTTCAAAACCTTGCGATGGACTCACGGAGTAAAGAAGAAGGAGGAGGTGCGAACAAGTCTAAAACCGGTTTGCAATGTGAAGTAAGCAATCGCTTATAAAGTAGGAACTGGCGAAGTGTTTGGCGCTATTCCAAAGCACTACTTTGTACCAGTACTTGGCGATAATTTATTTTTCTCTCGCAGGAAAACTACTGCAAACTAGGTTTGTTTGTTCCTAGTTTGGAGTAGCTAACTTACGTCTCATGAAATCTCGCCAAATCATCTCCACCTTTTTCTTTACTCCGTGCGATGGACTAGACTAAAGAATTGTAAAAAGTAGTGATATTGCGATCGGAGGGTTGCCAACTTCGCTACCAAAATACTAGAATGTCGTCCAGAACATCCACAAAAAATTAACGGCGTGTGTACGGGACAGGTGCACGATAAATCTGATTGGGTCCAAAGTCCCGACGTCTATTGAAGGCGTTGGGTGCCAGCTCAGGTGTTGTCCTCGTCATCTGACCATGGTTAAAAAATACGAGGCATCGTTCCCGGGTCTTTCCTTCGAGATAGGCCCCGAACCGTCACCAATAGCCCACTGTGCAGCTCTAGTGCGACGTTATTAAACCAAACCAAACCAAACCAGGTGTTATCGGCTCGGAAGGCCTCAGGTTTGATTCACAGCAAGCGTGTAGCGGTCTGGTAATCGGAGGGTTGTCAGAATCATACCTTTCTGCACCAAAATTCCACTATTCTTACGTCCATGTCAGATAACGCGAGGTGCTAGCTCTGGCGTTGTCAAAGTTACGAAGCAGTGTTCCCGTGTCCGTATGAGTCTCAATATCCAATTCATGAACAGTTCAATTTGCACTACATCCTTTTAAGCCTTAATCTCACTTTTAATAAACACGAATCTAATAAAGAGCGCTTTCCATAAAGTTATCTCATCTTCTGAAAACAATATTCCCACTAATAAAGCTAAGCTGCGGCATTACCTATCTCAATACAACACCTAATTAATATCGGATTGCAGTAGCGCAACCGCAATCTTCAAAACCATCGTATTACTTCCGTGCGATCAGTTCCTTGGCCATGTAAACAGTGTTGCAACCATTTTCACGCTGCATCATTAATCGTTTAGCCCCCCCCCCTTTTCCTCCCCCATATAGTGGCCAATGATTTGAGCCTACGTACGGCTTAAGTTGTATCGGCTATCCCTTCGATATTCCGAAATTACGGAAGCTTAAGCCGCGTTGTCAGAGACCTTGATTGATTGACTGCGAATTTTGTCTAATGGCTTTGGCAACAGGGCAATGAGTCGAAGCGACCTCTGTGGGGATGTAATGAACTTTGTTTCGTTGAGTGTTTATTGGGTTCTCTTTTTTGTGTTTTTCTGATTGATTAGGGATTGGATCGCAGAGTTTTGGGTAAGTAGTTTGCCAATTTCAAATTGCATATTGTGTGAGTGTTTTGATATAATATAATAATATGTTTGATTTTCGAAATTTTGACTTATTTTCGTAAAATATTATACGTTATATACCAGGGCATATCATACATAATAAGATACAACAATTTTGTTTATGCGATTTAGAATTTGTAAACTTACAAACTAAAAGCTTGGATCGGAATAGTAGAGATTTTTTTAAACGTTTATAATATGTGTTAAATAACATAAAAAAAGTAGTTTTGATGTTATTAATAAAAGAATTATAAATGAAATAAATTTAATTAGGAATTATTATCAAAATATTGATTTTATACGTGTATAGCAAATTGACATTGTCATTGTTTCTAATAATTATAAGCAAAAGTTTATATAAAATTAAAAGTAAATACCTAGTACTCTATTTGTAAATACGGATTCAAAAATCACTTTTATACAATTAAGTTAAATTGTCTTAAAAAAGTTATTTGTAAAAATAATTCAGAGTAAAATATTTTAATAATTTTTAAATAGGTATAAACTAAATGATAATGTACAATTGTATATCATAAAAAAATAACATAAATTGACTGTAACTTTTTTAAGATATACAGGAATATCAAAACTTAACACTAAAGGTAATAATTAAAACAACTTAAAATGTTTTAAAGGTAATCAAAAATAAAATTGTCATTTATTTAAAAAAAAATTACAATTCAGTTACATGTAATTAAAATAATATTTGATCAACTTTTTCTAAGACAATCATGAAGCCAGTGGTGGCCGAATAGTGAAGGCATCGTATTTCTCTCCCCCCCCCCCTTTAGTGGGATTCTCAATTCACACCCAGTCATCCCCAGTAGGCGTCGGATGTACCGGTTCAACTTCCCAGTAAGTGTCTGGGCGACCTGGTAACCATAGGGTCGTGATAATCGTTCCTTTAGCTTACACTAAATATATACCAGGTATAGGAACAGGTGCGCATTAAATTCGTCGTGGTCCAATGTCCTCAGGCCTATCTAGGTTGTGGGGGGTGGTAGCTCAGATGCCCCCTTCGTCATGTGACGATGGTTTAAAATTAAGAGATATAATACCGGGTCATCTGTTTGGACGTTGTAGAGTGGGGGTGAAAGTTCATGTGTACCTAGGAAAGCGAATTCCGGTTATGAGCTATTCCGCAAGAAAGACCCAGCGCCGTTTATCGAAATTTTAAACTACAACCAGATGTTTAGGTTGGCTGGTTAATTGAATTAACGCGAGTACCTTAGTGCTGCACAATGAGCTAATGGCCAGGTATCGGGATCTATATTGAGGGGAAGACCTGGAAACACTGCTTGGTATTTTTGAAGCTTGATCAGATGACAAGGACAACACCTGATCTGGCATACAACTTAACCTAGGCGTGAAGATATTTAACGTGGAATGGCGGGCTTAACATGCTTCAGTATAACCATTCTTATATACGGTTGTTATTTTTGGTACGTTAAATAAGTGGATCTCAACCATTTTTTCTCTCACGTACCCCTTTGATAAAACTTTTTATTTTGAGTACCTCTTTGATAGAACTTTTCACCTATCCCTCCATGCAAAAAAACTTGGTTTTTATCAGACAGTAATGTTCTTAGGTTGCTGGAAAATTAATCAAACGACTCAAATTTACGACTTATAGACTTTTAATTTAGATTGAAATTATGAATTTTTTTTATTTTAGGTATTTTCCGTCATTACTATTATTATTTTTATGTATTTCCAACCGGACTGCTACGTACATTTAAGAGTACGCGTACCATAGGTTGAAAACCGCTGCGTTGTCTGCGACGACCGATGTGTTAGAATATCAGACTGATATAATGGAAAATGGGATTGAAGTTTGAAAATATATCTAAATAGTATGATAATCTTGACTTCATAAACACAGATTTATATGGATACGGATTCTAACAAAAAATAACATATTGTGTGTGCAATAAAAAAAAAACTATATGTAATCTTCAAAAGAAGTCTAAAAACCAAGTTTTGAGAAAGGAGTGTTTAACATTTGAAACTCATCTTAACATCAATAATGTTAAGTAAAATTATATTCATTATTGGGCTACTTATTTAACCCGCACCATTTGGTCAAAAATTGCATCAAATTGCCTAATTATGAAAAATGGTGTTAGTTGATTTTTAGACTTTTTGGAGTTGGAATTTGGAAGTCAACCCAACCATATCAAAGCGTGGATCATATCCCAAAGATAATAATTGGAGGTCTAATAAATGTTAAGATATTTCTTATTTGTTACACACATTAGTTGTTTATAATCCACAATTGGATATATATATATAATTTATTAAAATGCTTGAATTGTAAATACTTAGCAAAATATTTTTAATCTTATTTCTTCTAGGGATCGTCTTCTCAGAACGAGAAGATACCGTTCGAGAAGCCTGCATATCCCAGAGGAAAAGTTGTAAGTACTTATTTTGAATTATATTGATTTTCAGTGAAATATGCTATGCATATTTCTTACATTAGGAAATTATTCAATTGCAGTAAATATTTATGATAATTTTTTGGAAATTCACTTGATCCTTGAAACTTGAGTTTGTTTTGAATTGGCATTATTAAGTTGATAAAATGGTGACGTGAAATATATAATTATTTATAACGTTGATTGTTAATTATGTTGATGAAATACAAATGTTTGTCGTACTAGAATGGAACATTTTATTTGATGGGATTTGTTTTGTATGGGAAGAACATATTTTGTCTTATATGATATTACCTACGGAATATCTAAAGCGAAATTTTCTGATATAAGCATAATTAAAAAAAAACAATTTTATTAAAAAAAAATTGGACGTAAAAAGCTGGATAAAAATTCTGTATAAATTTTTATTAGTTTTGTATTATACATGAGTACGTAAGTTCTAAACAAAAACCACTAGATAATTGTTCTGAGTCATTAGAATTTCAATTTGAAAGTCACATATTTGAGTTATTTGATAACTCTTTACACGTATCGAAACTTTTTTTTCTCTAAAATACGAATAACAAAGATTTTTTCTTTGTTGGTACCAATATTGCTATTACAAAATTTGAAATAGTTATAGTTATTGTAAAAAAAAAAGTCGATCTTGTATAACCTTATAGTTAACTTCAATATAAAATGAAACACTTGTTTAAGTAATTGGGTAATCGAGAGCAAGTAATTCATTTCTCTGGTTGCCAACTTGGCTGTGAACTTCCGGCGGATTTTCTAGAAAGTTCACCGGAAGTTTGGTCAACCTCGTGCGAAGAAATTTAAGTCAAGTTGAAAAAGGAATAGCTGGTAAACCTTCTCCAGTATACCCCATTGTGTTGTACTAAGGTCTAGGGTGACAACACGTTCAAGGGAAACTCTATACATCTATTAAGTAGAAGAATGCTTTCCCTTGACATGCTAGGTAGATTTATCGAATCCACACATTCCGGAAATTGTGTAAGCAAACAACCATCAATTCTATGATTAAGGCAAATCTCATCGCTATACTTTCAATATGTCTGTAATTATTTAAATCAATACTCCCGTCACATTCTAAATGGGTTTTTTTGATCGTTTTGGATTTTTCCTGCCATTTTATTACTGAAATAGAATTTAGAATATTATAATTTAATTCCAAAGAATTTTTTTTTTGTCAAATCCAATAGATTTGATAGAAAAGTTTGTTGTTTAGACCAGTGGATCTCAACCTTTTTCTAACACGTACCTCTTAATGAAACTTTCCACTTATGAGTAACCCCTTATCTCATAACACTTCCCACCCACCCCATTATGCAAACAAAAAAAAATTGCTTTTGTTAGACAGTAATAATGGTCAGCCGTCAATTAATCAAACGACTCGAATTGATGGCACTTTCTTTTTTGTAATTTTGATTTTACTTATTGAATTCCTCATTTTTATTTTAGGTATTTTCTGCCATTATTAATATTATTTTCATGTACCACCAAGTACCCCCAGGATTACGCGTACCACATATTTAGAACTACTGGTCTAGAGAACCCACAATGTAACTAAAGACAATGCGACCATTTTCGAAATTCTAAAACATCGATCAATCCAGATAAAAAAGAATTTCTCTCGTAGTCTAATTATAGGAAAGGCGAACCAAAATTCTGCAGTTACTTGACTTTCAGAACAAATACTTGACTTCGAAAGCTCAAACTCAATAGTATCGGACAATCAGAAATCAATTTTCTCTCCAGGATATATACCGTAGTTTCACGCTCAACGCGAATCCTGTAGTTTTGTTCCACTTGATTTTATATCCTCCTTCCCGATTATAAACAAAGTTGAAAACTTTGTTTATACTAAAGTTTGAAAGCGTTAAGCTAAGCAATTAAAAAAATTACGTTGCCTTAATGCTTTTAGTTTTCATTTGGGAGTTTTCTATGGGTGTTTTATTTCTTTCAATGTTTAATTGTTTGAAATATTTTTATTTACAACATTGTAAAGTAGCGTTACCATATTGATAATTGAATTTTATACCCTTATATTGAATTAATTTTTTTAAATAGAAATTGGTATGGCTTTGAAATTTTTTCTATATATTATCTTATTTTGACACTTTAAACTCTTTGACATTTGTGTTCTTTTTACGGAAAAATTATTCCTTTTTCTGTTCGTTTCTTCATATTTTTTTACTGTAATATAATAAAAAAAAATCATAACCTCTTTTAAATAGGCAAGAGAAAAGTTGAAAAAAAGATTGATACTTTTTAATCACAAGATCATGCTGTTCTCGTTTATTTTAAAGAACATGAAACCAAAAGAACTGGTTATGTTGTCGCATGAGAGGAGACAAAGGGTTAAAAATATAATTGATTGTTACAAAACTCTTTCTTCCACTAAATTTGACCTATTTCATATATATTTATTCGTATAGGATATAAAGCATAACTACATGGTGTCTCGTCAAGACAGCATTAATTCTGAAAATGAGAATTCTCGATCGGTAAACAAAAAACATAATCAACGATCTATGCAATTACAGCCCATAGTTTTGAAGAAAAATGCAAACAAAATCGTGCGACGTTACATCAAAGCTTTTTGAACTACAGAATTAATGACAAGTTTACTACATCACGTCAAATGTTTATTTAGTACATATTTACTTTCAATTACGAGGAAGATCCTCAAGTTAATCTTCCAGGTGCTTTTTTTTGCGATCGAATATAAGTTTTCTTATATCCATCTTCTCGCACAAGTGAATCTATTGTTAGTCTCTAGGTTAATTTCCCCCTAAGCAATTTAATCAAAATTATTCGTATTTTTTATCAATTTTTTTAATTCCTTAGGTTTGCAACAACTTTTTTCCGTGTCTATCATGGAACGTCACTCTTTTTGTTCGCATTTATCTGGAAAACTATTGGCTCGCTGTGGAAGTTTGATCGTTACGTATGCATTTAGAGTGAGGATTCTCGCTTGTTGTCTTAAGATTATATATCTTTTAAAAATAAACGGATTTTGTTGTAAATCCATGTACGACTTTTTCACTTAAATGCCCAATTTTTTCATTTTGTTGAACTTAAAGTTAATTAAAAATATGAGATCTTGAACAAATCAATGCAAACAGTTAAGTATTGCTAAGAGGATTGCTAGTTTGAGCCCGTTCAATGGACTTGACAAAGAAAAGTAAAAAAATGGTGATCTTGTGAGTTGATGGAAGGTATGACACAAAAATACTAGAAAGTCGTCAAGAACATCCAACAAATTATAGCGGGGTGTATACGGGACTGGTGCACGATCATTCTGATTAGAGTCCAAAGTTTCTACCTCCTAATACAACATGAAAAAAAAAAAACTTAGGAACATTCCACACAAATGGACCTTTGTTATCTTTACTGTGCTCTTATCGCACTTTTCGTGAGACAATTTGTTACATATCACACATTTGAAATATATTTTTCCTAGAGCGATAATAGGAACACTCAATTGAGCAATATTGGATACGTCCTAACTCTAAACCATGGCGGCCTCCACCTTTGAAATCGTATCGCAAACCAAGAAACAAATGACACCAAAATGCAGCCTATTACAGTCACTATCACTGACTTAAATGCTATAGCATTATCAATTGAACCTTATTGATTATACTAAAAGTAATGAAAACATGTTTATTAATTCACTGTACACGAAAATCAGCAAAAAATCCCGGACAAATCTGGCTTCCCCAAACTGCTGAAGGGGAAAGCTTCCTATTTCCGGTAGTGAACACCAGCATTAATCAAAAAGAAACCGCGGTAGGCGATATTAGGAACGTAGGCGATATTAGGAACGTAGGCGATATTAGGAACGTGGGCGGTATGGACCTCCTACACTATTTTCAAGTTAAAATATTTTTTATTTTTAAATTTCGCCATTCTTTTCCTAAACCCATTTACAAACACTTTATAAAACAGTTTAGTTAAATGATTTTATCTTAACGTTTCCTTACAACAACAAAAGAAAATGTCCTGCAGCGAGAAAATAAATTCGATAAATATGATGGCATATACACATTAAATTGAATAAACCTTTAACTTTCTTATTGTGGGAAGCACTTAAGAAGCACCAAATAGATTCTCTGAAAAGACATTGCCTTGTAAGGATTATATTTTCAAAAAATGTAAAATTTAATATTATAATGGCGCTAGTCCTTTATTAAGACGAAATTGCATCGGTAATTCGATTTTGAGACGCGTTTAACTTCAGTTGTGGAAATGAGTTAAAATTGGAAATAAGTTTTACGTTAAGGAACGTGACAAAATGTATTTTAAAGTTATCATTATAATGTAATCATTGAGGAGTGTGGGTTGTTTAGATTTAAGAATACAATCCACTGTTTCATTCAAGCAATAAAATGGAAATATTTCGTTATTTAAATGTCTGAAAACGATTTAGTAATTGCCGTGTAGTTTTGAAGCATATTAAAGTACCTTTTAAAACTATCATTATGCCAAATATGGTTCAAACTTTCCCTTTAATGAAAGCACGTACTATTATATTGCGAAATCCATTAAAATAGTTTAGTTTAAAGTTTTAAACGTCCATTAAAATATTGAGTAACGTCTTTAAAATTGGGTCCAGGTAGGAGAAGAATGTGAGGTAAAGGTGCTTGTAAATTGATTACTTATTTAACGTGATTTCTCCAAGTAAAGGAAACATGCCAGTAACGAAATCATAACCGCGAAGAAAACATGCGTTACGAAAATATGAGCCGTGACACGGGTTGTATCAATTTCGCGTTCGTCTGGCGCTCGCCAACGTTGTGTTAAGGTAGACCCAAGCACCGAATTCCGAAAAAAATGTATTTTTTTCTTCATAAAACGATGCTATACATACTTAAGGTATCCGCACACGTTGAATAAGGTGATTTTGACTGAAATTACCAAATTTTTTTTATTTAAAAATATGATTTTCTGCAATTTTAAGTTTCCAAAACAGTTTTTACTTTAGTTGTGCGTCAATTAGAACAAAAGTTATAGTAATTTAAAGTACAAGTGGAAACGTATTAAATGGAACAGGAAGTAGCATTCCGAAACCGGAAATGAAGCAGAAACATCGTTTTTTTCTTAATTTTCAACCTTTTTTAATTGCAATATTTATTATTTTAATTTTGCTATAATCTAGCCACCTAATATTTTCATTTATATCAGAAGTTTTTGTATTAAAAATGTCAACAACTTTACTCTCTTGTTTATTTCTTTACAAGCAGCAATGTTTATTTTTGTATAATCTGTTTAATCATTTTTTTTAAAGACCTAACTTAATTAACTCTCCAAATTTTCTTTCATATATGTTAAAACACCTTGGGGAATTCGAGAAACCAAAGTTTTATTCGTAAGAAAAAATTCCGAGGAAATAAATATGTATGTTCCACTGAAACTGATCCATCTGCGTCGAACAACGTGCCTACAGCAAGTGAAAAGAAGCTCACTATGACTTCTTATTTAGACAATTATTCTCGAACTGAAATAAGTGGAAATTAAATAATTAATATTCAAATTCTCTCCAATGTGATAAAGTGTTTGTGCTGCCCTGATTGCCTAAGCAGTAGACTGTGTCTTCTACAAGAGTCTGTATTTGGACTGGCATCAAATATGACGCTGAAATGTCAAAACTGCGAATACAAAAATACATTTTGCACCTCTGAAAAATCAAACAAATTGCGTTCTGTAAATATTTCATTTGTATTTGGGCTAAGACTCATTGGGAAAGGGAATTCGGCTGCTAAAAAACTATGTTCTTCAATTGATATTGACACACTGTCCAAGTCTGCATTCAGAACACTGGAGACAAAACTTGCCGATGCTGCTGAAATCCTAATTTACCTAATGTTAAAGTTGTCAGAAAAAAAATAGATTAGCTAAAAAAGGAAATTTGGCTAAAGATGAGCAAGAGGAGGGTATAACATATAAATTAGGGTGATTTTAAGTGTGTTGAAACTTTCTTAATATTAATAATAGACAAATTTATACTTTAAACGCATTTTTCTCAGAATTGATATTTATTCAAAAACATCAAATTTCAAAAATCATAACTCAAAATATTATTGTTATATTGTCTTTAAATTTTGTGTCCATATTCAGTAGAGTGTATTCTAGTGCATGTACTAAAATTGTTTGAAAATCATTAATATATTTTTATTTATGGACTAAATTTTGAACTATAAGGTTGTAAAATTGTCAAAAATCTTATAATAAATTTTCGGTGTGTCACCAAAAATTTAATTTTTTATATATATGTTTAATTTTACTTGGAACACTAGATAATAACATGTAGTTTATTTTTAAAGTAAAATTTTCAATATAAACTGATTTGTATGTCTTGTATAAGTTTTCAAGTTTTTGAAAAAAAACGTAAAATTTTCAATGATTATTGAACTTTTTTTAATAATTAAAATAATAAAATTTAAATATTCATGATATATAATTAGTTTTAACTAACAAATAATCTAAAAATTGCATTAAATAGTTTTTATCTGACACATTTTAAAAAAAGTGCTTCGAACGTGTTCGGATACCTTAAGAAAGAAGGTGTGTAAAAAATTTCAAAACAATAAAAGAAAACAGAACATACGTTTTTTTAAATGTTTATATACCATTTATTATCTTTTTACACACTTTTCGTCTGCAACACTCGTCATTTACTAAAAATATTTTTTTTAACGTTTTGGTCACGTTTAAAATGCTAAGGCTTTGTAATTAATTAACTTAAAACTAAACTGGAGATCTAATATTTGTTTTATAAACGTATGAATAGCTTTTTTAAATTAAGTTATAATTTTTTTTACGAGTTATTAAAAATAAAAATTTGAATATATTTTAGATTTTGAACTTAAAATAAGTTATTGAAAACTTTTGAAACTCAAATATGCAAAAGTCTATGCATACGTCTGTAGTACATACATTTACGTTATTTAATCAATGACAAAAAAATTTAAAACATTTAAAATATAAGGAGGAGTAGTGTTTTTTAAAAAAGTCTATTTAAGGTTGTAACCAGCGTTATTCATTTATGTTATTATCTTATATGTTTGTCCTATTATCATGTCCCCGTCACCTGTATATATTTTCATGTTCCCGTTACGTGTCTATATATTGTTCCCGTTATTACGATTGTAACGCCCTCTACATATGTTATGTCTTTCCCGCTGCGCAGGAAAGCTTCAGTCATGTAACTGCCTCTTACGGTGATGCGTATAAGGTTTCGTTCCTCCCCGAGATTATTGTAATGTTAGGCATATGTGATTAAAGATGTTTATGTTCTATCCTTGAATAGTTATTTAGTCAATACGCCTTATAAATGGCTACCCAACGTGGCGCAACACTGTAAGAACAGCAATTGCATGGCTCGCTTTTTAGGTTTTAGTTCCGATTGATGAAAATGGCGAGGGCCGCCATTTTGAAGTTCGTTTCTAAACGAACTATATTTCTGTTCTTCAGGCAAGAAGGAATGTCATCGGATGTTTAAGATAAGTGTTATTTTGTTTTCTCTTCAGTGTTATAATTTTTCTAATTTGTAGGCTAGGTTAAAGTTTTGAAACGCAAGGTTTCAGTTCGAAACGCAAAGTTTCGGTTTTTCGGTAGACGTCCTGTTTACTGTGAGGAGACAATTTTGCATAACACGTATGCTGTGTCTCGTTTGGAGTGTTATCTCTATTGATTTAATTTTAACTAGTCTTTTGAAATTAAACCGCAATGGTTTGCTGTGATTTGGCACTGAATTTCAAACTAAGAACCACCTTGGTTCTGTAAACACTGATTCTGACAATCGTATTCGCATTGCGAATTCAAATTCGTACGCTCGGAGAAAAGCAATTTTTCCCCCCTCCTCTCCACGTAACTAAGAGTGTTTTATTTCTGTTCTCTTTTATTTGAAATTATTGCTGGCCTTGAAAATTCTGATTGTGGGTTTTAAATATTTTATTTTGTTCTTTTTCGGGAAAAATAAAAGAATGTGGTTTTACATGCAAAAATAAGAAAATTTGTGTTCTTGAGTGTGATTTAGAATAGTAGATATTTTATTGGCAGGAAGTTTTATTTGTGATAGTGCTTATTTAATTTAATTATTGGCATTAACTAATTATTAGTTATTTTGATCAGTTGGATAATTGATTATATTATAAAATTTAATGTTGTTTTTAAAATTTATTTTGAAAGAACACTTGAATTGATTCGTTATGAAATGGAAGTTTGTTAATGCTATTGTTTTGATTTTATATTTAAGTACTTCATAAATTTCTAAATAATTTAAACAAAAGTGATTCTTCTTATAAATAAATTTGTTCAATCATGTTAAAATATATTTTGGTATTCTGTTAATCTAATATTGAAATTGTACCATAAAAATTTTGCATTTTAACTAGAGATCGGGTGTTATACAGTGTCATTTACACTTGAAAAGATTTCATACTGCACAGTGTCATTTGCTTGAATAAATGAATAGTTGGAATGATTTTATAATGGTTTACAATAAATTTATAATAGTTTAAATGATTTAATATTATTTTAACTGATATTAATTGGTTTTCTGAAAAATAATTATAGACTATTTGAGTGCTAATATTTCATGGTAGGGTAATTGTAGTGAGTTTAAGTGCATTGAACTGTGAAATAGCTCTAGGACTTTGAGGTATTATTTTGTGTGCCTGTTATCTACTGCCATATTCTGAACTCACAAAGGAACTATTCTGAAATCCCACGATGGCTTTTCTCGCACGAGGAAAGAAGATTGACCTGGTCCGGCTGGCAATTGACCTGGACTTGGATGGTATTGATAATCTCAAAGTTATTCAACTGAAGACGAGAATTCAAGAGAGTGAAGCATATAAGGACGATTTAGAGTTTGTCCAAGCAAGGTTTGAAGAGATAATCGCTGAAAGAATAAAAGAGGAAGACCTTGAAATTAAAGATAAGAAAAGGAAGGAAGACCTTGAAATTGAAGATAAGAAAAGGAAGGAAGACCTTGAAATTGAAGGTAAGAAAAGGAAGGAAGACCTTGAAATTGAAGATAAGAAAAGGAAAGAAGACCTTGAAGCTGAAGAAAGAAAAAGAAGATTGGAACTGGAGTACGAAGAGCGGAAAAGAAAAGACGATTACGAATTCCAACTTCAGAAGCTGAAACTCCAGGATGAGGCAACACGATCCCAAGTTCCTCTTACTCAGAACGATGGTTTTCAAGCAGCCAAACCAAGATTGGACTTGCAGACGCTGATCCAGAGATTCGATCCAGTAACGAATGACATCAGCTTATACCTCGTTCTCTTCGAGCGACAAGCTCACAGAGCTGAGATTCCAAGGACTTTCTGGGCCTCTCATCTGATTGGTCTGCTGCCATATGATATTGCTCAGATCATTGCAAGAGAAGTCGAAGAAGTTGCACAAGATTATGAAAAAGTGAAACAGCTGCTTCTAAAGCGCTATAAACTCACTCCAGAGAAATTTCGTCAATTGTTCACAAAACATTCGAAATGTCAAGAAGGCACTTGGACAGATTTCGCCTACGAACTTAGGAATTACTTTCAAGGTTGGATTACAGGTCTCGAGATAACAACTTTTGAAGAATTGTCTGATCTGATGGTTACAGACCAGATTAAACGCCGTGTTCCACAAGAAGTCAAAGAGCACTTCATCGATGACTGGACACAAATAAAGACTACTACAGATCTAGTACAAAAGCTAGATGACTACGAGACGGTTCGTCCAAACAACAGAAATGACTCTACGTCGAATACCAAGAAGTGGTCCAGTCCAAGATTTAATACTGGAAACTTCAGAAAAGTGGCGCAGAATCCAAAGCCAAGGCAAAATGAAAGAAATCTTAATCCAGAGAACAAGCCTGCCATATACCGCTATGGATGTTCCAGACCTGGTTTCATAAAGGCAAAGTGTCCGACATGCTCTCCAACGGCGAGAAATGAGAATTTCCCTGCAAATTCACTTACCATGTACACTTGCCATTCCAAGATGTCCCCTATTGCACTGATTGATGTGTGCATTTCCGGTGTACGAGCCAGAGTTTGTGCAGACACAGGTGCCAGCAGATCAGTCGCTGGTGAGATCCTCTACAACCTGCTGAAGAGAAAAGGAGTGGAGTTCCAGGAGACTTCAGTAACCATGACCTTGGCAAACGGTTACCAAACTACTGAAGAGGCTTGCACAGCCACGGTGTCCATTGAGATTGAAAACAAAACAATCATTCTGGATCTCCTTGCCCTTCCAAATGCAAAAGGAAATCGAACTCTCTTAGGAACAGACTTCCTAGAAAAGTCGGAAATTGTTCTCGACATAAGAAACAAAAGGTGGAACTTTTGTGACAACCCTCGCCGAAAGGTTTATTTTGGGAATGACATCACATCGACGTCTCAGCAGCCTGTCGAAACTCTTCCCATCAACAGCTGTAATATCCGTGAAGAAGAAGGCGAGAGCTTGAACATCGAGCAAAGGCTCCAGGTCAATAATTTGCTTCAGGATTTCGAGGAAAGCTTCAAACCAGGGGGAGAGAGCACGACTTTCATAAAGCACCGCATTAATACGGGAACGCATGCTCCAGTCGCTTATCCACCCTACAGAGTTTCTCATGCGAAGAAGGAAATATTGAAAAAGGAACTGGATGACCTCTTGCAAAAGAAAATAATCGAAGAATGCGAGTCGCCCTTTGCTGCTCCGGTGGTGTTGGTACCCAAACCAAATGGAAAAACAAGACTGTGTGTTGACTATCGCGGCTTGAATGCAGTGACAGTTGCAGACCACTACCCTCTACCACAGATCGATGACCTTATCCATGACGCCCGACATGTAACTTACATGTCCACTATTGGTTTGAGGTCAGGTTATCACCAGGTGAGCGTGCATCCCGAGGATAAAGACAAGACGGCTTTCACAACCCAGTTCGGAACGTTTAGATTCAACCGAATGCCTTTCGGGTTGAGAAATGCACCAGCTACATTTCAGAGGCTGATGGACAGATTTAAAAGTGGTCTGCCGGATGTAAAGATACTAGTCTACTTGGACGATATCATTGTCTTATCCGCTACCTTTGAAGATCACCTAAAAGACCTCAAGAAAGTTTTCCAACGACTTTCCCTGTTCAACTTGAGGGCAAATAGAGATAAATGTCAATTCGCCTGCCCAAAGGTTAAGTATCTAGGTCACTGGATAACTACCAAAGGAATCGAAGTTGATCCAGAGAAGGTTGAGGCTATCCTGAAGATACCAACTCCGAAGAACGTCAAACAAGTACAATCCTTCCTACAGACCTGTTCTTGGTATCGAAGATATATTCCAAACTTTTCAGAAGTAGCAAGACCTCTTAGCAATCTTACTAAGAAAAATGTCATTTGGAATTGGGGAACAGAGGAAGAAACTTCTTTCAAGACTCTGAAAGAACTTTTGGTTAGTCCACCGATCCTTCGTCAAAGTGATCCAAGTCAAGCATACACTCTCCGAACTGATGCCAGCGGTTATGCCCTTGGTGCAGTTCTCTTACAAGGCACCGGATCTGATGAACATCCTATCGAGTATGCCAGTCGCTTACTCACTAGTGCCGAAAGAAACTATTCGACTACAGAGCGCGAGGCTTTAGCTGTAGTTTGGGCTTTAAAGAAGTATCGTGCCTACATTGAAGGTCAAGAGATTACTGTTGCATCCGACCACCAACCTCTTAAGTGGTTAATGAGTTTGAAGTCTCCTAAGGGACGATTAGCAAGATGGGCTCTAGAAGTTCAATCTTTCAATTTGAAGTTAGAGTACATCCCAGGAAAATGCAACGTGGTCGCTGATATGTTGTCAAGACCAGCTTGTCAGCATGCCGAACCTTCATGTGAACTGTGTAGCATACACATCGACGTTCCCTCACATACTTCAAAAGAGCTCCGAGAAGAACAACTTAAAGACCCAGAAGTTGAGAAGATAATTCGTTGTTTCGAAAGCAATGAGAAAAACGTAGACTTCGCCAACTGGACTGATCGTGGTTACCTGATGAATCAAGGTGTGCTTTACCGATATGCACCAGACTCGGACAGTGACGAAGCACAACTGGTCATACCGGCTCAAGAAGTAAACTCCATCCTTAAAGATCATCACGATGCTCCAACAGCAGGCCACTATGGAGCCGAAGGAACATTCGATCATATAGCAAAGCGCTATTATTGGACAGGTTTGCGGAAGTTTATCACGGACTATGTAAAAAACTGCATAGAGTGCAACAGATACAAAGCTTCAAACCAAAAGCCAGCTGGTTTGTTGCAAACTCCCGTTCCGGCCCAACGATTCGAGACTCTTGCAATCGATCTGTTTGGCCCATTACCAGAAAGCAGAGATGGTAAGAAATGGATATTCATCATCGAAGATGTCAACACTCGATGGGTTGAACTCTTCGCATTACCCACTGCAACTGCGAAAGAGTGTGCTACTACACTACTAGAAGAAGTATTATTGAGGTACGGAATCCCACGTAGAATTATAAGCGACAACGGCACGCAGTTTGTGTCTGCCGTAATGCAACAACTTTGCTGCATGCTAGACATCAACCAAACGTTGACACCGGTCTATCACCCTCAAGCAAATCCGGTAGAAAGAAAAAACCGTGATCTTAAACCTCGTCTTGCAATCCTGGTTCAAGACGAACACCGATCCTGGTCTGAGAAACTGCCAGCAATCCGTTTTGCGCTCAACACAGCAAAGTGCCAATCAACTGGGCAGACAGCAGCATTTCTCAGCTTTGGACGAGAATTGCGGACGACAGACGACGTGACTAACGACATCCGAGGAGTGATCGACAACGACACTTTCGTCCCTGAAATAACACCGTACCTTAAAAAATTCTCAAGATTCACAGCCCAGATCAAAGAAGTCATCGAAACCCAACAAGACAAAAGAAAAATCTACGCAGACAAAAGGCGTAATCCGGCTCCACCATATGCTCCAGGTGATAAAGTATATGTGACCTTGCATCCCGTCAGCAAGGCTGCCACTGGACAATCCAAAAAGTTTATGCCCAGACGAGATGGACCCTATGTCATCCTTACACAAAGATCACCATCCACATTCGAAATTGCCAGCCTGGACAATCCCCAAGTGCCCCTGGGCGTATACCACACTTCTGCCCTGAAGGCCTACACCCAGGACCCCATCGAACGTCCTTGCAATCCGTTGCGAAAGCGAGGACGGCCACCAAACTTACCCAAAAGAACTGGTGCTGGCTCCTCGTCGGGACTACGTCGGAGCCAGAGGGGGAGGATGTAACCAGCGTTATTCATTTATGTTATTATCTTATATGTTTGTCCTATTATCATGTCCCCGTCACCTGTATATATTTTCATGTTCCCGTTACGTGTCTATATATTGTTCCCGTTATTACGATTGTAACGCCCTCTACATATGTTATGTCTTTCCCGCTGCGCAGGAAAGCTTCAGTCATGTAACTGCCTCTTACGGTGATGCGTATAAGGTTTCGTTCCTCCCCGAGATTATTGTAATGTTAGGCATATGTGATTAAAGATGTTTATGTTCTATCCTTGAATAGTTATTTAGTCAATACGCCTTATAAGCTTAAAAAACGCAAAAATAACAAAAATAAATTATAAAAATATATTTTTGTTTTTGATTATTGTTCAGAAAAAGATGTTCTAATAATATAAAATAAATGGCATTTCTGAATTCATTAATAAACAAATTAAGATATCGGGCTCGGGTCTCCCTTAAAAGCAATATCAATACTTATATATAAGAATGGAGTGTCTGTCAGTGGAATCGAACAAAACCCCTCATTTTGAGTTTTCTCCACGAATTAGAATACACTGATTCCGAAAATCACATTAAATTTTTTTTGTCTGTCTGTCTGTTTGTCCGGATTTAACTCAAAAACTACTGCACGGATTTTTATGAAACTTGCTCCATTTGAAGAAACTTTTCTTAGTTTAAAATCTGCACTTTGTTTCATGTGGATATCTACAACCATTCAAAAGTTATAGAACTTTTTCCATTTTCTCTAACATTACGCCTATGGGAAATTTACATCTCGATCTTGCCTTCAAAACATTATTGTTAAAAATCACTTTGGCCACCAAAAATAGTTTTCGACAATACTGACATAAATGATTCATTTTGATTGGCTGATGAGTGTCACCAAATGAATTAAAAATGTCGCCAAATGAATTAAGAATGTCGCTGTTTACAAACCTTCATTTTCCTTGAAGAATCGGTCAATTTAAAATAATAAAATTTCCTTATTCTATTAGACATATTTCTAGTAGATAATTTTTTTATATTAAAAACACATAAAAACATACCAAAACCATTAAACTTAGGAATATTTCGCTTTTTACTATACTGAACAGTACAAAATAAACACAACGTCGGACTCCAAGTTATCTGCAGTCGCATCGGAAACCCAAGCAGAGCCGCTATTCAATACCCGGTAAAAACTCGTCCGAAGAAGGATTTTTCACAATGTGTAATGCTCTGTCAAATTGTCGGGGGATCTATTTTTCTACGAGTAATAACTTTGCTTCCACATGATCGATGTTAACCTTTTCCTGTGCGGAGATAATGGACTCCTGTTCTTTTGTATTCGAGTTGCATTGACATTTCGTGTGATACAATGGGAATTCGTTTATTCGCATTGCTTTGCATTCATACGAGAAGATTGGAGGGATGAGTTATGCATGGAGAAGGCAATTAATTATGTAGGAGGGTTTATGCCATTTATTTTAATATGTACTTTATTGATATTCCGGTTTTCTTATTTACTATTTTCCTATTTATTTATTCAATTGTTGCTATATATTTCTACATTAAATACAGACTAATGTTTGTCAGAATTTCGATTTTTTTTTTAAAATATCTCTGTTATCTATGTTATCTCTGTTATCTATGATTGTAAGAGCGGCAAAATCGTAATAGAAGACTTGCGAGTTTAATCTTGCTCGTCCAATCGAAAATCTGTCCAATCTTTTGTTTTCCAAATGTCCACCGATGATTATCGTACCAAAGTTTGAAGAGTGAGCTGAATTTCAGATGTTGTCCTCATCATCTGACCATCTTATCTTCATCATTTGGCAGTGTTTGAGGGTCTTTCTACCGCGACAGATCCCTAACTGTCACCCATTGCGCAATGCGAAATTCTAGTGCCAATTGAAGCAACCAATTATTTCAATAATACAGAGTAAAGAAATTAGATCGCTTCGGGCAGCATTTACGTATTTGTTCTTTGCTATTTACACTACTGTCGTTGCGCCCCCTCCCGGAACAAGTGTAGTCATGTGTCATCTGTGATTTGTGTCTTCGCATAATACCGTTATCTGCCTCTAAACTTATAGGAAATAAATAAATATACTGTTATAAAAAATAAGTTTTAACATGCCTGATACACACATAAAACTGTTATCTTTAACACTTTGGCTGTCACGTGAGTTAAATATAACTCGCACTACATTGTATTTTACATTGGAATTAACCCGCGTTTTGCATTGTCAGTCAAACTGTTAAGATCAACCCTGCACTACTAGACCTACTTGGTACTGGTATATTCTAGATTGTCACGCGGCTACTTGGGTGTTCAACACATTTAGAAGTAAAGGGGTGTGGCGTCTTCTTCGCATATACCTTTGGGTCAGGACTGGAACACAGTGTTCACTGGAAGACTACGTACACCACCTTCATACACAATCAAACTTTCGTTTAAAACAAATTGAAAGACTCAAAACTTTAATTTTGACATTATTTAATTAAAGTTAAAATCTTAGATCTTAGAAATAAACATTTAAATTACAGGATATTTACAATTAAAACAAAAGAAAAACAGAAAGGACTCCTGGTGTCTGGTCCTTCTGAAAGACATAAACGGTCATTCCATTTCAGTGTCCTACGGGTCTCTGTCTCTCAGAGGTAGGAAACCGCTAAGTTCTTAAAGCAAGAAGCCTCAAGCTAGTGGCTCCATCCAGTGTCACTATATAGAAATAGTAGTTCTGATGATGGTAGAGATAGAGAGTTCTTGGGGGATGGTACAGGGGTAAGTGGATGAAGAAAGTAAATTTTTTGTTAAAAAAATAGTTATTGTCATGGATGAAGGATGTATGTGTTGCCTTGTTTTTTTTTGTATGGTGAAAGCAGCACTGTATAAGCCTTATTGGCATGGATACTAGTGTCATGAAGGACGTATGTGATGACAACTAAATACGAAATGAAATCTTCAATGTCAAATATCTCAAAACTTATTTCTTGTTACATACATTCTTCTTCCACTTATCCCTTTAATTTTGTCTGTATGTCTCTACAAAGTATCTAAGAAATAGACATATAATGTTTAATCACTAATATTGGTGATAGTTTATTTGTGCTCATGAGAAATTTCATTTAAAATCGTGTCACATATAAAAAAAAATAATAACAAAGTTGTTAGAAGCTGTCATCTATTAATTATCGGTTGTTGTTTAAGGGTTTCATGTAATTCATATTCCTTGAAAAATTTATTAGATTGTTGAGTTTGGGACTATTTTAAGCTTCAATGTTTAAATATCATTCTAAGATTCTTAAAACAAGTGTTACAAAAAGCAAGTTATTTGTATTGATGAGGAAAGTTCTTTTTGTAATAATTGTTAGAAATATTTTTTATTGTAGTTTGAACGAACTTATTTGGAATAAAAATGATTGAGAGTAAACTGACTTTGCAAAGAACGCCCTTAAAATATAATGTTATTTGCAATTCACGTCCTCTAAACAATAATAATTTGTAATAGTAATTGGTTAAAAATATAGTTCCCAATTTTTTTTAATTTAATATGATTGATTAATTTGATTGCTTAATCCAGTTTAATTATATTTTTTTAATTTGTAAAATTCTTTCGTGGATAATCTTCACCAGCACTTTATTCTAACTTTTATATTTGAAATTTTGGCTAATGTTTTGCTGTAAAATTGTATTTTATTTTTGAAATAGAAAAAAAAGTTTAGGTTTTATTAAGATTGGAATGAGTAAAATAATTGTAGAAGTACTACAAAGAAGTTGAAAGATAAAGTTATATCCAAGCAATAGTTATCGAAATACTAGAATATGCATCTCGCCATATATTTAATGTGTTATTAATATGTGGTAAAACATAGCAATACTTTGTATGAACCAAACTGGTACAGAGAAAATTCTCCATTATTTTGGAAAATTTTGGGCTCTAAAATCGAAATTGATTGAAGCGCTTCCTGGAATGTGAATGGGCAATAGAAAGTTGTGAGTTTTTGCACATCAAATATTTTGTTTAAAAGGGTATTTTTATAGTTCTTTAAATTTTTTTTGTAAATAGTTACTAATATACACCAGGTTTAAAATTATATATTCAAAAATTCAATAAGGATTGTTTTTATTGTGTATAGTGGCTTTAATTTCAGAATCTTAAAATAGTACTTTAGAACATTTTATGTGTATTAAACACTTTGATACTAGTTGGAATAATATGCATATTTAATGACATACCAAAATAGTTGAAGTCGAGATTAATGTACTTGTATGCAATTATAAAGGTGAAAATATTTTTTTGTAGAATTAAAATAAAGCAGTATGTATAAGTTTTAAAATACAATTTTATCTAATATGTGCAGATATATGCATTACTTTAATTTTATTTTTGCTTTTGCAAATCGTTTTCAATTAAAATTTTTATTCATATATTTGCCTGAAATATAAAAATGACAAAACAAATGTTAGTCCCTTTAACTGCAAAGTTGTGATTATCCTTTCTGCGTGCGACGCAACTTTGGAATTTTTTGGAAATTTTAAAGTATCTCCTTTTATGTAATTGGTTTTCCCAGAAAAATAAAACATAAAAATGTGTTACGAAAGTGAGCATTTTCATTTTAAAGTCTTGCGGAATTATGTTAAAGATAAAACGTTTTAAAAACCTCGGTGTTTAAATTTTAAAGATTACTGACATGATGATGTAATGCGAAATGCTTTCTAATGCAGTGTGAAAATTTAAAAAATAATTACATATAAAATTGCATTAAATTCTTAGAACTAATGACTATTTTTGGTTTAATATTTCTATAAAATATATCTGATTTGATAGTGAATAGAACTAACGCTAAGAATGTTTATTTACTATTTTATTTTTATAATTATGCTGAAGATAAAATGAAAATCGGAGACTTCTTTAAATCGTAAAATTATTTTAAATTATTTTGTTTTTACTCTTCAATGTCTTTCATAATGCAGTGTAAATTTAATTTAATTTAATAATACAATTTCCATCCAAAGATCGAATGTAAGTCTAAAGATCTAAGTAACAAGTGTATAGAATGGATGATGTAGTAATTTCGCTTCATATTGCTATAACGGTGAGATCGTTATAGAATCAAGCAACCTTACAGTGTGTTTGCCTTTACAAAATATTCCTGGTAGGGTAGGATCTGAAATAGCTCGTGAAATTGGATCTATCCAGCCATGTAATATGAAACTCATTGATTTCGCGATTAGGACAGGATATTGCACATATCAAACATGTATTGGAATATGCACTGTATTTTCTAGGGGATTAGAAAGTACAGGTGTATACATTCCTGCCCATTTCATATCGCAATGCGTTTGTCAGTGAAATATCATCGTTTGCCGACATATCGACATTTCCCGATATATTGATATTTTCCGATATATATATATATATATATATATATATATATATATATATATATATATATATATATATATATATATATGTTAAAAATTCAGTGATATTTAACAATTATATCAACAATTGTAATTTTTACAATTATTTGAAGAAATACAAGAATAAATTAAAAAATATTTTAAAAAAAATTAAAAATAAATAAAAATAATATTTATAAAAATTAAAAATAAATAAAAATAATATTTATAAAAAATAAAAATAAATAAAAATTATATTTATAAAAGTTAAAAATAAATAAAAATTATATTTATAAAAATTAAAAATAAATAAAAATTATATTTATAAAAGTTAAAAATAAATAAAAATTATATTTATAAAAATTAAAAATAAATAAAAATTATATTTACAAAAAATAAAAATAAATAAAAATTTTATTTATAAAAAATAAAAATAAATAAAAATTATATTTATAAAAATTAAAAATTACGTCGTTAAATTCCTTGTTTTTATTCCGTTTTTACGATTCCCTAACTTTAAGAAAAGAAAAAGAAAACAAAACGTGAAATGATAAATATAAATAGAAACTTCCCCGGACTTTCGAGCGTTTTTCTGGACGTTCGAGTGTTCTTCGGGACTTTTGAGTGTTCTTCTGAAGTTTTAAAAGTTCTTACACCGAAATACAGATATTTTCTTCCTCATGGAACTTCGGTATAAATCGAAACGTCGCCTAAGATTATTTCTAACGTGTGGCATGATGGAAAGAACTTTACTTCATAGTTAAAGGTTTATTATATTGACACCTTACAATCTCTCAACCGTATTAAATAGCAGGCAAACTGCTTTTATACAATCACAATACAAACAAGTTGAGTTGTTTCATGACTTTTCAGTGCATTCAAATTAATTGCAACGGATCCAAATTTAAATCACTCTAGGATAATGTATTTTAAATGGAATTATCTGGATAAGTTTATGCTATTGATATAATTATTTTAGACATTTTTATTGCAGAGCTTCATAAACTTTAAAATGTCGTTGTAAAGTTTTACGACCGTCAGTTTTACGTTGCTACGACTAATTTTTTACGTTGTAACCGTTTCGTAAAAAGTTAGTTTACATAAAAACAGTTTTACCCATATTTTAATTTTGTTAGACACTTACAATTTCACTAATATCAATTATATTAGCGCATACTATGACCATAATTTTTAAATGAATTATTGAAAATGTTTTTTGAACAAAACTTAAAGACCGAAATAGGACAACCGCGTCCTTATTAAATAGGAACGTTATCATTGCTTATGTTATATAATGTATACCAGAAACTTGAAAATCAAATTTGTCAAGTCGAGTTAAATCATCAAAAATGTGTTACCAAAAAATTGACAGGAAAACTTAGCCCATTGTTTATTCCATATAAGTAAATAATAAGTAAAATTTGATGGACATAATTTATTCATTACTGATTAATTTAATCCGCAAAGCAGTTCATTTCAGTATTTAAATCTCTTAACATTAAGGATGTAGTGGGTCAATAAATATTGAAGACAAGAATATGCCCAAGGCATAACAGTTAAAAAAAGGAGGACTCAAAATCACATTCAATTGGGGCCTGAGGCGGTTTACTAATGAAAATATTTCGTCATCGTAATAAGAATTACCTGCTCACTGCATTTTTACATACTACAAGAAATAAAATTATTGCTCCATAGCCTTAAGTTTTTGTATCCTAATTAGTTTTTACGAACATTACCCTTCGGTTTTCCCCATATATTCATGGCAGAAGTAGTAACGGAACTTCTTAGCATTGTTGAGTTTTTTGTTGCAGTTTGAAGGGCCTTTCAATGTTTTTTTTATTTGAATAGAGTTTCCATTATTTGTATCTATTATCTTCAATCTATTTATTAGAGTATTATATTATTAACTTCGTGTAGGTTCGCTAACTAACTTATACATGTCATAAAGTTAGGCAATGGTCATTGATTGGCTGTTTAACGAATTTTTTACCATGCTTTAACTACTTTGTTTCAACTAAAGCTAAAAGTTTTTTTTTTAAATATTAGCCAAGTAGTTGAGTAGAAATAATGTTTTATAATGCCAATACAGCTAAATGTTTTATAGCCAATCAATGAACATCAATCAGCAATTTATGAACATCCTGTGGAATTGTAATTTGTATATTAATATAAAAAATATTAGAAAAGAACTAAGAAATGTAATCAACACCGACATTTTTGAATAGAAACTATATATGTTATCATTGCCGTAGACGCTATTTGTAAAGTATTACAAGGTACATAGTAAATGAACTTGGGTGGTGGGGAATTGTCAGCATACTCTCAAAATACATGATGACCAAACCTTTTTCTGGTGATGATTATTATTTGGAATAATAAAACAGTTTTATTCCAACTACTTCGCTGATATTTTAGCTTTAGTAGCAACAAAAAAACTTAAAACATGGTAAAAAGAATGGTTTATTATGTGTAGTTAAACAGCTAAACAATGACTATTGATCAGCAATTTTTTACCACTCTGTACTTTTGATTAATGTTTTTACGATAATCGTAAAAAAGCTAAAATATATCTTATAAATGAATATTTTTCACTATCAATATTAGTATTTATTTTCATCGATAACTATAATATTTAAAGTAAAATAAGAAGTCCATATACATTAAAATAAAGAATATGTAAAATTATGATTTAATTTTTTTTTTGAAAATTAAGTAGTGATTTTGCCTAATAAATTTGCGGGGGATCACTTGAAATAATCGATACTTTCCCTCGGGATCGAGGAATTGCTTTAGATTAACATTTAAAGTATCAGTTTGACGGTTACAGTATAGGCTTATGCACAACGTCCCAGATTTTATTCCGGGCGTCTACTCTACAAGTCAATTTCCAATAACTACTACAAAATATATATTGGTACTTTATAACAATAATCGCCAAATTTTACAAGTGGGAATATTAAGATAGCAACTCATTTTGTATTACAATCAATTATACAGAAATAAACGTTTGTGTAAGCAGAATATCTTACAAGAAGGTTTTGAAACCAAAATATCCAGTACATTATTTAAACAGTAGAACTCCAATATCAATTGGAACCAGATCCCATACAGATAATAGAGTATTCTGATAATTGAATAATTCACAAAAAAAGTTATTTCTTAGTAAAAAAAAACTTTTTTTAATGTGTAATGTAATTTAATGACTATTAAAAACAATATCATTTACCGATAAGACACTTTTAAAATGCGGATTTTGTTGATTTCTTTTTCTCTCAAAATGATCCGGATATTTGGCGATCCGCTTTGTTTGATCCGGATAACTACTAAAGTTCGGATAATAGGAATTCTACTGTACATTCAAACTCATTTCTGCACTTTAAATACCGCATTTTGCACTGAATTCTGGTGACTCCATGTGTCTACACCTAGTTTCCATATCCGAGTTATTTGCAGACATTGCGATGATTCTCAAATAAATCTACTCAGCAAGCTCCAAAGAAAATCAGAACTAGATGATTCCTCTGAAATTCTTAACCCAACGCAAATCGAACTCGTATACAAGTTAAGATGAATCATCCGAACTTCCCCGCTGCTAGAGTTCAGAAATTTCACATAATCCTGAGACAAGCAATGCTACCGAGGATACACCTGCTTGTAGCAAGAATCGCTGACTTACGATAGATTCATCATTCCCATTCTAACATCTCCTTCACTCCCTTTCTCCCCTAGAGAAAATACTAATTTCTTTGAAGATTAATTTCCATCCGCTCGAGGGCATGTTAAACAATCATCGTATTAAAAGGTCTTGCTTTACTTCAAAGGTTTGTGGGGAAAGGTATGTAATAGAATTGTTAACGGGTGGATATATTTCGGCACTTGGAATAGTTAGTACGAAAAAAGGGAATTAACTAATTTAGTGCCTCAGCGATTTGTGGTGAAGTGTTATTAATGCTTTTATGATAAGTAAAGGATTTGTTGGGGTTTCTTAAATTCATCTGAGAATTAAAGTTTAATAAATTAAATTGTATTTGAAGTGTTGTAAATAAATTACTTTTATATCTCACTGTTTTGAGGCTGTTGAATGTTCAAAACATTTTATTGAATTTCCTCCGTTAAAGAATTTATTTATTTGCTTCTTTTTTATTTTTCTATTTTTGGTAAGGCATATATTAATAAATTTTTGTTTTTCTCTTTTCTTTTGTTGCAGAACAAGTTATCTAGTCGCCGTTTATTTTTGTGCATTTTACTTTTATAGTGTATGTAGTAAATAAAAAAAAGTAACTACAACTCCATACAATCCTTTTTTATCATTGTTTATTCTTGTCTTCTGTTTTTTGCACTCAAGTTGGCTATTGATGTTTAACAAATATTTATTTTTATGGTACCTATTTTTATAAACAATAGAAAACAATCACTTATATTGCATTAGTGTAATTTTAAGATGTCAAGCAGTTGTCACGCTATATTTACTCTACATAACCGAAGAGTGTAAATACCTAGCTATGCAATAGCCATTTGAAAACAGTTTTGGGTGTTTACCGATAAAATCTAAAATTTAATATTCGTTTAAAATAAACATAAATATATAAAGAAAATGGTGTAACTCTGATAATCCAATTTCTATTTCAGCTTCTTTTTTGAAATAACGACAAAATACCCACCAGTAAATTCAAAATAAATCCGCTTTTTGAATATTTAAAAGAACATCCAAACACCATTAGGAGCTTAAAAAGGAGAAAAAGTCGCAACCTAATTCATAATTCAGAATAACTCAACAAACTCCTTCTTGCACCAACCGATTTCAGGAGCATCGCTGAGCTTTTCACATCGGCCTTTTAAATCGAACTTTCACGTGAACGATCTCCTCTTCGAACACTTTTAGCCGCATGGAATCATGGGAATTCAATCTACCCTCTGTCGTTTGCGTGGGGGGAGGTGTGCAGCGGGTATCTGGCATCGGCTCGTCAGGATCTCGGCGGTCGAGAATATCGGCAGCTGTAATTAAGCCGCGAGATTATGGTTGTCCTCCCGTAAAAGGGAAGTGGCGAGCTTTTAATGTATTAGTCCGTAAGGCTGCTGTCGAGGATTAATAGTAACTAATGAACCGAATATACGAAAATATCGGAATGTCGAAACTATGAATAAATATTATTCGTTATAATAATTCTAATAAAATTCTTTTTAATAATTCTAGTGATATTCTTTATAATAATTCTAAAAATATTCTTTATAATAATTCTAATAGTATTCTTTATAATAATATTTTTTATATATCAATTCTAATAATATTCTTTATAATAATGTTTTTTATATATTAATTATAATAATATTCTTTATATAAGAATTCTAACAATATTCTTTATATAATAATTCTAATAATATTCTTTATAATAATTCTAATAATATTCTTTATATAATAATTCTAATAATATTCTTTATATAATTCTAATGTTTTTTTATAATAATTCTAATAATATTCTTTATAATAATTCTAATGTTTTTTTATAATAATTCTAATAATATTCTTTATAATAATTCTAATGTTTCTTTATAATAATTCTAATGTTTTTTTTATAATAATTCTAATAATATTCTTTATAATAATTCTAATAGTATTCTTTATAATAATTATAATAGTATTCTTTATAATAATTCTAATAATATTCTTTATAATAACTATAATAATATTCTTTATAATAATTCTAATAATATTCTTTATATTAATTCTAATAATATTCTTTATAATAGTATTCTTTATAATAATCATGATAATATTCTTAATAATAGTATTCTTTATAATAATTATAATAATATTCTTTATAATAATGTTCTTTGTCATAGTATTCTTTATAATAATGTTCTTTGTCATAGTATTCTTTATAATAATGTTCTTTGTCATAGTATTCTTTATAATAATGTTCTTTATAATAGTATTCTTTATAATAATCCTAAAAATATTATTTATAATAATTTTTATAATATTCTTTATAATAATATTATTTAATATAACTCTAATTTTTTAATATAATTAATATAATTATAATTATTTAATATAATTCTTTATAATAATTTTTGAATTTGAAGTAATTGCACAAAAGCTCAAAAACGTATTTAACACAACAAACGTTTATTGACATTTAACCCTTTGGAGAATATTGTTTTTTTAAGAGTTGGTAACAAGATCCAAAGTAATTTTAATGATTTTCTAGGTTTCGAATTTTCGAAAAAATTATTTGTTTGTATGTTCTATGTGGTCTATGTCTGTCTAAGTTAGAATAGCAAGTGGAAGCCAATGTTTGTGATCCGCTTTCGTAATTACTTTTCAAACCTCTAGACTATTTCTTATAGCTTACCCCGGGGATCTCACAACTTCCAACTAATATTTATTAATTCTGGGCACACTTTTATTGGTACAATGTGAAAATGAACATAAGCTTAAGATCCTCACGTCCTCACATCCTGGAAGAAGGAGTGTTTACACAATTACATTAATGGTAGCTTCTGACAATTACAATGAACTGTTCACAAAGATTGTGATTAAGACTTTCAGTTTATTTAAATTAGGTTCCTTCACTAGAATGAAAGGGATTTATATGTATAATTATCTGTATTGTTTCATATTTTTTTTGCAAGTGTTCATTGAATGTAAATTGCAAAAAAGTGTTGCGAGCATATCAGAGATTTGAGATTTTATAAAATATTTGCTTGAAAAATCTTATCTAATTATTTACCACCTGTATCTATTGTACACATTAGTACACAACTATGTTTTTGTTCTCTCTAACACAATTCATTATACATAAGTTACAGTACGGGATTGCAACAATTTATACGTATCTATTCTTCAAAAACTTTTGCCAGCCACAAAAATTTATTTAAACTGCTAACCGTACAATAAAAGTTTGAAATTCATCTCCAGAGTGTTAATACCCCGTCAACGGGGGAAGGGGGGAGGGGGGTTGTCTCTTTACTCCTTGCAAGGTAATGTTACTCAAACTGCTGTTGAAAACAGTTTCATGCTTAAAAAAAGGCGAGATATTCATTGAAAGAAAATAAGTCAATAATATTTTTTTTCTGTGAGGGTTGGCAATCCTGCTGTCCAACTGTAGGCCTGTTTTTCTTCCTTGCTTTCTGTTATGGAAAGTCACAGATAAAAGTGTTGTTGTGTAGGTATAATACGTGTTTTCTTCCAGAGGAAAAAAGTTGTATATTTTACATTAACCACGCTTACCCTGAACAAGGTAATTGCTCAATTGTGTTCTGTAACATAAATAAAAAAATATACTAATGATCTTTCTGATAATTTTTTCAAATTCATGCTACAATTCATTTTGCTCACCAACCTCATTCCAGTCCAACATTTGAGGTGGCTTTACTCCACCAGTTAAATTCAAGTAAATCTTACAAAAAATAAAGTAAACCTCAGTAGAAACCGTAATTGTCTTCTTATTTACTAGTCAAGTAACAAAAAAATATAATGTACCTGCCTTTATGTTCACTGTTTTGAGCCATGTATTGCAGTAAGAGAAAAATTTGCAATAAAATGTGATTTAAAAAAAATACATTTTAGTTTTCTATTTTTTTTTTATCTCACGTAAATTTTTTCCCCACTGAAGTATACTAGCAAAATTGGACAATCAAATTAATCTAAATTCGCCAATTAGTATGAAACAAAAAGGAACTTTAGGAATCCTTTTAAGTTTTTTGGATTTTAAAAGGATATTTTTTGGTAGACTAAATTAATGTTTTGGGGCAGCAAAAATAGAACATATGTTTTGAATGGTGCTTATTAAAAATACAAATAGTTTTATACACTCCAACCAAGCTTTACTATTGAAAAAAGTAAATTTTTAGTCATTATAGTAAAGTAACCTATCCCCGCTTCCTATTTTAGTCCACAGAGAAAATAGTAATAATAAACAAATCTACATTAAAAAAATTAAAGATTATAGGAAAATCTTTGGTTATTACAGTATATATTGATACCCAGAACAGAATTTTAGCTGTCACTGCATGGTATTCAAACACTTTACTAAAGTTGAAAAATACAAAAAAATGGAGTAAAGTAATCCCCATTGATGATAGTTAAACATTTCATATCTGTTTTAACTTTGAAGAGAACATTTCAAAAATAAAACTAATACTCTGGTTAATTTAATTAAGGAAATAATTAGAGAGACATTCTATTTATGCTACAATTTTATTTGGTAATATATTAATATTTTTTTTAAAACAAATTTTATGATTTTGTTTCTTTTCAAGTTAGAGAAAATAGTAATAAAAGCATTTTCATCTTGTATTCCACTATTTTAAACTTATATTAAATAAATACATATTTATTTTTTATTTGTAACTCAATATTTTTCCGATAATCTTTTTTTTTTATATATTTACAATATCTTAGGTTAGGTTATTTACTTAGGTTCCCTTAGATTATAACGTTATATTTTGTCATTTTATTTTGCAAATTTTAGTTAGCGAAGGAGCTTATAACTAAAAAAAAAATAGTGACACTATTTTTCGAGTCATTGCCTTTACAATGTTTTTAATTTCACAAGTTTATCTACTGACATATAATTAAAAATATTTTGCTGTAATCTAGATGTATTTAGTATAGTAAATTCACGTAAACACCTTCTGGTAAATATAGATGTACCAATACATGCATTAATATATGATGCATGGATTATAACCATTAAATCTAAATCTGAATTTTGTAATAAAAATGTTTTTTAGCCTAGCTTTTATTATTGCTTGATAGTTTAAATGTTTCTTGTTATACAATTCTTTATTTTAATTAAGATCCAGAAAAAAATATTAATTATTATTTATTGTGTGTTTTGTTCGTTTTATTTGTATGTATAGTTCGTAATACAAAATTACTAGTTGACAGAATTAAACTTTAATATTTTTCCATAACACTAATCAGGACATTGTTTACACTTTTTTGTTTATCCTTTACTTTAAGTCAAAATATAAAACTAAAATAAATTAAATTAAAAAATTAAGATTTAAACATATTGTTAATATAACTAATATTAAAAATTACAGTTACAAACATTCAATTTCATTTTAATAAAAAAAAATTTAAGACCTTACAAAAATATAATTTTATTATGCCTGAAATATTTTTTATAACATCTTTCTAGGAATATCCAATGGAAGAATCTTTTAAAGCTTCTGCATTTTTATTTAAAAATCTAAGTATGCAAAGAAAATTAAAGTAATCGATTTTTTAAAACCAAATTTTATCGTTGTGTTTTATTTTATTTAAGTCTCCCAACCATTTCTTTTCAAAGATTCTTAAAGTTTTAAGATTGAAAGGGATTTAATACAAGATTTATCTGTGTCTTTCTATAATCCATTGTTCTACGGAATCCAAGCACAAGCATCCAATAGATTAGGGACGAAATTATTCCGATGACTTGTTCTGTTAATAAGATTCGGCTTAAATTTATAATTTCAAAATACGTATAAGAGTTTGATATGTGGATATTGTTACTGTTTATTTGGAAACTTATCATGCAAGGAAGTATGTAGTGTCTGTAATGTTAGAAGATTATTATTTTTGTCTATATCACTTCGCTAACTACCAAGGAATACTAAGCAAAGGAATGCTAAACAAAGCAATGCTCCCTTTGCTCTATGTAAGAGAATACACTTTTCCAATGTCTCCTTGCATACTTTTTGAATTTACATGCAATCGGCAAAAGAATTAATTGTAATATTTTGTCAAAGTCTAAATAAAAATTCCGGAAAGAAGGCTTTTGCATATGTGATAAGTTATTTTAATATATACTAACAATATGAACCGGCGTTGCTCGTGGTCACTTTGCACAGTAAGAGCTGCGCGATTTTGTCTTTTCAGCATCGCTATCACTTTCAGTGCACTTTGAAAAATAAACTTTACCAAAATCCAGATTTACTTTGAATATTACCCAGAATTACTTTGAATATTTTTTGAGATACCTAAATCTATTTTTATGTTCACGACTTTACATGCTATTGCGACTACTATTTAAACTGATGTTTTTTGTAAAATGTTTCTTTTTGTGAAATAAAAATTCCTAAAAATTTTTTAAATTGCATATTTTTTGTATAAAAATTAAACATTTAGTAACAATAAACCCTTGTAGAAAAATTTCACATTCATTAGTTTTATTATTTGCGACGCAATAATATATCAAAGAAAAAATATTGCATTGTTCCAAATCAAAATAATTTATCGTATTTGGTGAAGTTTTTTTTTTTTTTTTGTGCCTATTGGTAACCGGAGTCCATATATCCGTCTTTCAACATAATTTCATATGGGGCAATATTTACGGATAATATTTCTTATAAAAATTAATTATTAAATATTCATTTTTGAATTCCAATAATATGTTTTTGAGGTAAAAATTTAAAAATAAGCTACACGGAGGTATAAATATAGAAAACCTTAAATTAAACTTTTAGGGGGGCCCATTTCAACACCATAGAAATATTCCACTCCGTAACAAAAAGCACTATTGTTATAAAGTTAAGTTGTTCAGAACATGAATACACATGGCGTCAGTCGAAAGAGCTGGTTTATCTTCCTCCTTCGATTGGCGAGTTAATTTTGTTGTTAACGACGTTAATTTTGTAATTTGGACACTAATTTCGCCATTGTGATGATACTTTTAAATGTAAGATCTCTATTTTAGCTTATTTGGCAACATTTTTATTGATTTGGAGAAATTTTTAATTCATTTGGCGACATTTTTAATTCATTTGGCGACATTTTAAATTCATTTGGCGACACTTATTCATCAGCCAATCAAAATAAATCTTTTATCCCAGTATTGTCGAAAAATATGTTTGGTCACCAAGGAGATTTTTAACAATAATGTTATGAGGGGAAGATCGAGATGTAAATTTCCCATAGGAGTAATGTTAGAGAAAATGGAAAAAGTTCTATAACTTTTGAATGGTTGCAGATATCCACATGAAACAAAGTGCAGTTTTTAAACTAAGAAAAGTTTGTTCAAATGGTGCAAGTTTCATAAAAATCCGTGCAGTAGTTTTTGAGTTAAATTCGGACAAACAGACAGACAGGCAGACAAAAAAAAAATTTAATGTGATTTTCGGAATCAATGTATCCTATTTCGTGAAGAAAACTCAAAATGAGGGGTTTTGTTCGATTCCACAGACAGACACTCCATTCTTATATATAAGTATTGATATATAGTAAATCAATTTCACATTTTTATGGCATTACAAAAGTGAGCCCGCAAACACAGTTTTAGAAATGCTTGCTTGATTAATCGCTGTTCCATAATAAATTCACGTAGCACATGTTTTTTAACTTTTTAATTTGCCGATTTAATTAAAAAATTAAACTTATTTTCTGCATGAGAAATATGAACGCAAGTTTAGCGAGCATATTGCTTATTTTTCAATTTAGTGGCAATTGTTTTTCGTAGGCAAATCAATATCCGAAGTCTGAGTTTTATTTGATAATTTTAGTTTTCCTTTTAATTATATACATATATAATATATATTTAATTTTATATTTGGGTTGTGTGAATATTTGAAGTATTTTTACGACATAAAATGTTGGCTTACATTTAAACTAGATAAGATTTTGAGTTGCAGTGTCATATTCCCAATGTATCTAAAATATACAAGTTTAGTTGTTCCTGAAATGTGTAAATAGTTTTCTCTTTCGATTACATTTTAACAACTCTTGTAAAACCTACTTAACCTATAAGAGTTTACTAAAAAAGACACTGCCGGCCTCACAACAGACAATTTATTTTCGGAGACACAAAAGTTTTGTATCGAGGATCAGGGAACGTGAACATAAATTCCCCTCATGTTCTCACAAAATAAATGTTCTACTACCAGCGATTTATTTTATGCTACCGTTCCAGACGATTTTTCAAAATAACGTTTTATGTTCTTCCTGTTACGATGGTGATAGAAATCTACCGAAGCGCCATTTTTATTTTTATTTACGCCACCTAATGCTTGTTGGGTGGATTTTCTTTTCATCTTTGTGCTTAGCAGAATTTTATTATCTTTCTCTTTTCAAGCTTTGTCATTTTAAGGAAAATAGTATAAAAATGCCGTTTACTTGCCGATAATATAGATGGTCGAACGTCATGTAATACATCACATTTTTAGAAGTTGATATTGCGTCAAAATATGTCCTTAGTGTATTTTACACAATAATAATTTTCCACTCATCTGTTTATGTTATAAATGTCATAGTAATGCCTATTTTATTATTACAATTTAGACCTAGCGAGAGAGACATGAAACGAAGTGAAAATTAACTCTTTGTAATTAAATACATTTACAAGATAATTTATTTGAAAACCAACAGAAACTTTCACGTCTAATCATTGGTAATAAACATAGTGCTCATAATAAAAATCTTGTATTGCTAAGAAGAATTGGACATTTCAAAATATCTTCTGTGGATAATTAGAATTCCCTATTTTAGATATGCATCCCAGCATGTAAATAACGAGTACTTTGCTTCTTTGATAACTGATAATGTTTTACCAATCGTCTACTTCTTTTTTTCATCTGTATAGTATTTTATTAGACATATTTTTCACTTTAAATAAAGTTTGGATAATTGACCGTGGATAATTGATGTATGGTTTTTGTTGTATAATTTAGTTATAATAGTTATACATATTTAAATTAGTATAATTTTTGTTATATAATTTAAATTTGAAAGTCCTTAATGTAAGTTGAAAGTAAAATTTTTTCAAAGTAGTGTCAATAAAAGCTTCAAATTTTGAATAAGTGTGTGTGCATTAACCTGTAAAAATAATCAATAATGAAATTATTATGTAAATATCAGAGCAATAAAACTTTTTATCAAGTTAAATAGTGTGTTAATATATTCACTCATTAGAGGAACAAATTTAATATTCATTCTTAACCCTACGGCGGAGCTAAACGACTATAATCGTCGTTGGATTTCCAGTTTTTCTAGCAATACACACGAACTTTAAACTCATTAAAATTATTTGATGTTAAAATACTTTTCAAATCTAAATATTTGAGGGGATTTTGGAAGTTACACCTATTTAAAATAATTAATATTTAAAAAACATATAAAATAAATGCATTGAAAATATAAGGCAAACTAAATTTCACGGAAAAAAACTGAAATTTTTCACTTTTTCTAACCGCTCAGAGGGTTACAGCCACTACACCGGACAAAGTGAATCTTAAAAAGTGTAAAATTTTTTTTTCTTCAAAGCAACAGTTTTATTACGGGTTAAAATAATACGCTTAGCGCAGTAGAAAGTAATAGTAAATGATGCATTTAAGGAATTTAAAATATTGACACTGTATATGTGATAATGAGTAAGAAGAATGTTCTTTTAGACGCAATTAATGGTATAATTCGATTTTTTTTTTAATTTGACGAGGATAAGAGAGACCCGGGCCCCACATTCCGAAAAATTGCTAATTATATTTTTTGGCATGAAATGGTGCTATACATATTTAAGAAGGTGTGTACAAAACGTCAAAGAAGTAGAAAAAATAGAATATATGTTTTATTACATGTTTATATACCATTTGTCGTCTGCCAACCTGCTTTCTGTCTGCAACAATCGTCATTGATTCAAAATATTTTTTTAGAAATTTGGTCACGTTTAAAGTGCTAAGTCTATGTAAAACAATTAACTTAAAACTAAAGTATTAATAGTTTTTGAAGTTTTAATATTTGTTTTATAAACGTATGAATAACTTTTTAAACTAAGGGTGTCTTGCTGTTTTGCGTAAAGAGTAAAAAGATTTTACTGGAAACAGTATAAAGCGTTCTGTATAACATGTAAACTCCATTCAGAAAACATAAGAAGCAATCTATAAATGATGTTGAGTATTCTTAATAAGTATTCTTAGTATTCTTAATCTATGTAAATAGCATATTTTTCCAAATTTTTGTGATTAAATCTCTAACTATAGTTTCTGAGGATTAGTATTACTTAATAACAAACTAAAATTATAAATGGCATCTGAGTGATACTCAAAGAAATGTAGATACGTCTGCACGACAATTGAGAATTAATTTGTCTGAAAAGGAGTTTGATTCGAGTGTTTATCCTGTGCTTTCAAGGCCCGCGAACAGCTTTAATCCTTATCTTAGTCACCCATCTTAATGCTCAAGCTTTGCTCAAGCTCAAAGGAACAGTCGTGAACACAAATGTCTCTATGTTTGGATCAACGTACACGTATTTAATTTCATATATAAAATATATTTAAAAAATGCCATTAACAACGTGTTATTTTCAGAGTTAAAATGTAATTATAAAAATTATTTACAATGTTAAAATACTATGAAACAAAAGCGATTAAAACACGGAGTTATTAAGTTTGCGTTTGGTTGACGATGATAGTAAACAGCTAAAAAAACATGTTACCGTCAGGATCATTATAATAGCTGCAAGAACGTTAAAGTTAATTAGTGTATAATTATTTATTCTTTGTTAGTAAATATGTCGACTAAACAGTTTCTGTAACAATGTTCAGGAATTTTATTTTTCTACTGGAACAAAATCAGCTCACTTGCCATTATTTCTAAATCACAAGCAAGCTAAAATTGTTCAGAATGCTAAAATAATAAAAACCTGGTTAGTTGAATCTAACGCTCTACAGGATTGCCTCCCAATAAAAATAAGCCCCACTCTTTTCTCCCTGACGCCATTTGTCAAAAAAGAGTACCCGACAGGAAATGTTTGTCCCTCGTTGTTGCTCCGCAGACATGCAGAGAGGACCTCCTGAATAAATCGAATTGTCAGAGAGGGGCGCGTGGGAAAATCAGGGAATGGTTAAATCATTTGTACCTGTCACCTGCAACATCCGCGATTTCTTCCCCCCCCCCCTTCTGATTGGGAAAGTGTGATTTGTTCTTGGAGGCTGACAGTCGCCGTGTTTTTCAAACTTTGCTTTCTTTGCGGCAATTTTTACGATTATAAGAGAATGTGTCCCACGAATGCTAAAGTTCACCGGCAGGTTTTAGTTTGGCAATGGTTAAACTTAATATTCTAACAGCGTTAACACAAATGGAAGTTGTTGGAAGAAGGTTGCAAGAAGGTCTTAAGCGTTGCCTTCGAGCATGGATTATTTGTAGTAGAGGAGTCATTACGTCACTCTCACTAACATCAAAGTGAAGCCAACATGTATATCCTCAGACACGTGGTTAATTGCGTCATTCCATTCATAAATTTTCACTGTTACACATTTCCTAATTCATCAGCCAATCGCGAGTAATTTTTAATTCATAATTTTGAAGAGATGGCACGTGATATGGGCATTTCGCTATGAGATGTGAGCTTCACGATTATGACGTCATATTCTCTCTACTACAGACCATTCATGCACGAAGATATGCTCTGATTAAATATTTCGTCAAACGAAAGAAAATCATTTTGCCGTTTTTTTAACGATATTTATTTCGTCAAAAATGAGGACGACTTTAAAAAATATACAAAAACTAAAAAGCTGATGGCCCAGAAAAGGATCGAATAGGAATCTGAGTAAATGACTTTCGTTCAAAATTTGAGGATTCTTGTTTCGTCAAAACTTACGAGATTCAATGACGAAACTATTGTCGAATAAAATGAAAGTAGCATTGAAGGTCGCATAATTATTAAAAATGAGTTATTTGAGAGTGTGGTTTAGGTTATGATTCTAACGATTTTGAGACGTTAACCCAACCAAGTGTATACCTCATAGTCATAAGGTAGACTGGATATTAGGGTACTTTAAAAAGGTAACTAGATTTAATCTTTGCGATTTATAAAACATTACTTGATAAGGATCAAACAACGACAAAGTCGAAATTAAAACTATAAAATTTAAAACATCTTTGATGGCGAAAAAATAATGTTTTTTTTGTAAAATATATTTTTTTATACAATCCATTTACATTTAAGTTTTATTTAATTACAAAGCATCTTAAAGTGTACTCAAGTTAAAATAATATAATTATTTAATTTTAATACAAAAACTACAAATAACATTTAAATAAAAAAAAACATTCTTATACTTTGTAAAACAATTTCAGTAAACTCCAATGCCACACACCTCAACTATCTTATACAAAGTAAATCTCTTTCAAGGTATTTTGAAAAAGTACGTTAAATGTCAAATAGGTATCCAATACAGCAGTTCCAAGTGAAGCTTTTCAATGAAAATCCCCGTACAAATAGGAAAGAAACTCTCCCATTAAAATGTCCGTGAAACCAAGACAAACGAACGAACGAATTCCGAGAATAAACCCGAATCCGAAAAGAACTTCTCCGGTTCGCTCTCCTCCCTCATCCATCCTCTCTTCGGAAAGAAGAAATACTTTACCTGCGATTCAACCCCCCCCCCCTTTTTTTCTTTTGTTTCGGACGGAGAGAGAGAGGAGATTTAGGAGACGACTCTCAATCTCCTAATCTTGTTAACGGTTGGAAAACTATTTAATATTAGTTGATGTTGTGTTCACTTTGGATTGTTATTCTATTATCTTTTGCTAAGTGGTTTGGATTAGGATGCTGATTTGACGTTTGATTAGTTTCTTAATAATTATACATGCTTTTTTTTTCGAATGGAAGTTTAAGTTATTTTGTTTATAAAATATTTCAATTATTATAAAGTTGTTGGTATATTTTTTTTGAACAAAATAGATAATTCGTAATATTTTTTATTTTATTTAGCATATTTTGGAGCTAGACAATGGGTTATTTAAATACAGGGAGACGTTAAGGATCTATTCCTAAGGAAAATCCCAGGAATAATAAATTATTAACATGTTTAAATTTGAAAAGCGTATATAATACATTTTCATGTAAAGAATATTATTAATATAATTCGCTCAAATCTACACAAATGGGATATTTGAAGAATATTCTAAATGTAGCCCAACGAAATACGCAGGAATTTGTTGATTTTTACACCTAAAAATAATGTAATTTGAAATTTTTGTGCATATTGCTATGTGTATATATTGTAGTTTACATTTGGTTAATGGATATGGATTGATGATTTTAAGAACACATCTTTAATTTTTTTTATTATCTTAAAAAAACTATTAAAAATTCCAAGTTAGAAAACTTAAGTAGCTAATTTACACGTTTCTTTACTTCATCTGTTTATTCTTGTTTTTTCGACCCAATTTCAAACGGCTTCAAAATACTTATGCTTAAGTTAATAAATAGATTAATTGGTATTTTTAACACATATGTAAACAATTACAGATTTTTAAAATTTTATTTTGATATTGTTTCGTGGGTAAAATACTACAAAATAGGTTATTAAACCACCCTAATCTCTTAAAGTTTCATTACATATATTTTCAACTATTTACTGTACCTAAATTGAATTTAAAAATTTAAATGGAGTTTTTAATATGTTTTACTATAAAATATAGTTAAGATAACATTAAATTGTTTATGTGCAATATAATTGTTTATGCGAAATATTACTTACATATTATTGTTAAACGTTGCGTAAAAATATATTTAATATACAGGGATATCATAGACTGATACCTATAATATTTTTCTGTAAAAAAATTATAATTCCTTAATTTTTTTTTATGTTTTCTTCATCTGGGACAACCCTGCCCAATGGAGCAACTTTACCGTTTTTAAAAATCTTATTTGGTGCTCTGCCAAGTGTGCCAATAAAGGCGCCAATGTTTTAATCACACAGAGAAGACATTGAATGACTGGCAGGAACTCAGATCCCGATTTAACACCGGTTGGTTATAAAACCGGCAAAGTTTTTCGACTTGGCAAAGTTTTCCCAGGTGTCGGTATATAATTAGTTTTATTTTAAAGAAGGATAGAAGGATTTACATTAACTGCAAAAAATTCCGAATAGGTGTATCTTTTGAAGGTTAATTAAAATTTATTGCATTTAAAATTTATTTAATATTGCATTTAAAATTCATTTAATATTGCATTTAAAATTTATTTAATATTGCATTTAAAATTTATTTAATATTGCATTTAAAATTTATTTAATATTGCATTTAAAATTTATTTAATATTGCATTTAAAATTTATTTAATATTGCATTTAAAATTTATTTAATATTGCATTTAAAATTTATTTAATATTGCATTTAAAATTTATTTAATATTGCATTTAAAATTTATTTAATATTGCATTTCAAATTTATTTAATATTGCATTTAAAATTTATTTAATATTGCATTTAAAATTTATTTAATATTGCATTTAAAATTTATTTAATATTGCATTTAAAATTTATTTAATATTGCATTTAAAATTTATTTAATATTGCATTTAAAATTTATTTAATATTGCATTTAAAATTTATTTAATATTGCATTTAAAATTTATTTAATATTGCATTTAAAATTTATTTAATATTGCATTTAAAATTTATTTAATATTGCATTTAAAATGTATTTAATATTGCATTTAAAATTTTAATATATTGCTACACTGTCAAAAATGCTTTCGCATATTTAGGGAAACTTTTGTCATTTTTGATGAAACAGACGCCTAATATACACTCCGATTAAGTATTTCGTCAAACTGAGAAACATAATGTTGTCGTTTTTTTTAACGAAATTTATTTCTTTAAAAAAAGAGGACGATTTAAATAATATAATAATTTAATATAGACGAGACGATTGGAACAGAACAATATTCGTTTTATGGTCCAACCTTCGAGCATGAATGGACTGTAGTAGAGCGAATATGAAGTCATCATCGTGATGCAAACATCTCAGAAGGAAAAAACGTTCGCGATTGACTTGTGATTTGGAAATAATAGTAAATATGTTACTTCATGAAGTACAGAATACTTTTATGAATTAAATAGAATTTTTTATATAAATGGATGACTTACTAAACCACGTGTCTGAGTCCATACATATTGGCCTCATTTTGATGTTAGCAATATTGTAACCTTATGATTTCTCTACTATGAGGGATCCATGCTCGAAGGGCCCAACGCTCTACCAACTCGACCAACAAGACTCGATTGAATTCTGGCATAAGAACCAAACAGCAGCTGATGACCCAGAAAAATATCGGAAAGAAATCTGGGTAAATGACTTTTGTTAAAAATGTGAGGATTTTTGTTTATCCAAAAGTCACGAGATTCAATAACGAAACAATTGTGAAATACGGCGAAGTAAGTCTTGACGATCGCAGAATTACCAAACATGATAGTGTTATTTCTGATAGTATACTCTGCAAAGTTTAAATGTTAATGACAATGAGGCTAAATATATAACCATACACTTAATTCTTCATTTGAAAAAGTTGATGATGCAATGACAGCATTACGTGATTTATAAAAGTTTGAAGTAATAAGAACAGCCGTTTTCTTTTTAATAGCATACATTCTATTAGTATATACTTATTTATATTAATTATCGGGCAACGCCTAGAGAATACTGCTTAGTATCTATTATTTTGTACTACATCTGTTCAGAGCTTGCATAAATTAGAACATTTGACACACATCATAATTTAGAAAAAAAAATGAATTCGTTACCTTATGTTAACATAGAATACCCCATGTCTTCCAAGTCATACTCATCAAAAATAGTATTAGGTCGAGACTAAAAATATCTCAGTTCAACGATAAAAAATCGATTTTGTTATTCTTTTAATACTACTCTTATGGTCATAATTGTTTAACTTCACGCAATACTTTGGAAACTGTCAGGAAATCTTAGCAAAGACTGCTTCCTGCCTCTGTCAATAAATACATTTTTCCATGATTAAAATTCATTTTCAAAATAATTTGTTTAGTTACTGCTTTAATTAATGAAAGTAATAAGAGCACAGTGTATCGAATTTTGTTTTTCTTAACAACATTCATTTAAATAGTATATATTGCAGTTTCTTTCTTTAGTAAAATTTAACAATATTAAATGTATAAATTATTAATTTACAATTGTATATTAATATATATTTTTATATATTAATATATATTTTTATATATTAATATATATTTTTATATATTAATATATATTTTTATATATTAATATATATTTTTATATATTAATATATATTTGTATATATTAATATATATTTGTATATATTAATATATATTTGTATATATATTAATATATATTTGTATATATATATTAATATACATTTGTATATATATTAATATACATTTGTATATATATTAATATACATTTGTATATATATTAATATATATTTGTATATATATTAATATATATTTGTATATATATTAATATATATTTGTATATATATTAATATACATTTGTAAATATAAATAATATATATTTGCATATATATTATATATATTTGCATATATATTATATATATTTGCATATATATTAATATATATATTTGCATATATATTAATATATATATTTGCATATATATTAATATATATTTGTATTTATATTAATATATATTTGTATTAATATTCATTTTAAAATTCAACATGTGAAAGTAAAAATAAATTTCATATTAGTACACCTTATCTAAATTAACTTTACAGGAAAAATGAGTCATTTTAATACTTTATAGAAGTCATAAATTAAATATTTATATATCGCCTTTGATGAGTATTTATGTTACAAATGATATTTAAGAAAATATGGTAAAGGAAAAAATCAATTTAAAAGAGTTACTATTTAAATACTTTTGCATAAATGAACGTATTGCGTGACTGCAAATAGCTGTGGTCCTCTGTGTTGTCAAACTCGATAAAAACTTAAATAATCATTAGAAAAACAAAACAATAAATGCGTGGAGGGTTCCCAAATTATACCTCGTAAAACAAATAGATTTTGAGAATTACGGGCTAGTGACATGAAATTGGTAAAATAGTAATTTTCTGTAAATTTGTTTTCAAGTCCTTTAGTAATTTTTTTCGGAGGGATGTGGGGGATCGTCAATAGCCTTCTGTAAAAACCTAGTGCGACGTTACATCCAATCAAATAAGATGAAAATAATTAAATGTGCAGTTGAAATAGTGTCTGAAGATTACTGTAGTATAAAAGCAAATACAAATTTCCTTGATATTAATTCGAAACTTTTTGATGTTTTAATACATCGCCCATAACAACTAGCTTTTTAAAAAAAATGATCAACACAATCGCTCTGATAGTAGTCCACAACTTTTGATTTATCCTAATTATAATATATTGCATTTAATTAAAAAAAAATATTATGTAATTTTCCTTATTAAATTAAATTTAAAATAAAAATTATTTGCGAAAAAAAAAATATTTTCGTACAATGTAATTGTTTATCAAAAAAGCCTAATAAAGTTAAACATTCATGTTATTTCCCCCCCCCCCCCTAACGAATTCCAATATTTTAAAAGAAATTATCATACATTTTTTTTAATATGCATATCATAAATTAGCTCTGAACCAGTTACTATATAGTAAACATAATCTAATCACTTGCATGTATTAAATTTTATGACGACTTACCTAACTAAGTAACTTACAACGAAGAATGCTTAATTAAATTACTCAGGTGATTAACCCGTGATTAGATTAACGGATAATTTACGATTTGCATCAATTATCTTTAATGAGTGCTTAACGGATGAGGTTACTGTTAATAATTTTTGGTGGTCACGGTCCGTGTTTAGTACCTGTTCCCTAAGGTGCCGGAAATATTATTCATTTTACATTGTACGTAGCCTTAATTTGAAACACCGTATTATTCATGATGCTAAACATTATGTAACTTCTTTGAATTTTTTGTTCTTAAATAAAAACTGTATAAGGTTTAAATAGCCACATAAGTTTCTTTTGATTCGAAGTTCTTCTGTGAGTGAGGTGTAATGTTTGAAAATTAAGTTAGTTTATTTGATTTTATAAATGACGTAAGGATCTTTTTTAAATCTATTAGGTGTGTTCCGAATATTAATATAAAATTTATATTAAATAATTAACTGAATCAATTGCGTCATTGAAACCTTATGATATTAAATTAAGTAATATTTAAACACACTAGCAGTTAAATAATAAGCAAATTTAATTTTTGAAATTGATGATTTACTTCACAGTTAAAGTAAGTGCTAAACCACTAATATTTAAAAAAATAAGTTTGAAAGTTTATTACATGAGTGTACGGTATTGGAAACGACGATCGTCTACAGCTTCTTCTAATTAAAATAACTGTTTTATACTTACCATAATGAGGTCAGGTAAATATTATAATCTGAAGATTCCAATAAGCTCTTAACCTCAAATTCACCAACTATTTATCTGCGTATCTATGCACTAAGACATCGAATTATATTATATTTGCATAGTTGCTTACACCTTAAAGTTTTAAATGAATTTCCCTGTATTTTGTTAATACTATTCAAATACATATTTTAAAAAAAATAGATTTAAAAATATATCTCAAACTAATGATTTTTTTTTGTAAAACTGAGAGTTGTTATTAACCTGAAAGTTGGATGCATTGCTAGAAAAATTGGAAATCACAGTACTTAATTTTATCATTTTCATAATCTTACCTGAATTAAAGATACAATTACTATAATACTATTAATTCGCAGTGGTGAAGCAGTATTCAAAGAAGACTTATTTCAATAAGTTCTGGTTTGAAACTTACCAATATCTCTAGCTTTTACATATAAAAAAATAATGTTTAATAAATGTAAAATATTAAATTATACGAATGACTAAATATTGTATAATCATAAATATTATAATCATAAATATTATAATCATAAATATTATAATCTTAATATTATAATCATAAATATTATAATCCTAAATATTATAATCCTAAATATTATAATCCTAAATATTATAATCCTAAATATTATAATCCTAAATATTATAATCCTAAATATTATAATCCTAAATATTATAATCCTAAATATTATAATCCTAAATATTATAATCTTAAATATTATAATCCTAAATATTATAATCATAAATATTATGTTCCTAAATATTATAATCCTAAATATTATAATCCTAAATATTATAATCCTAAATATTATAATCGTAAATATTATAATCGTAAATATTATAATCATAAATATTACAATCATAAATATTATAATCATAAATAATATAATCATAAATATTATAATCCTAAATATTATAATCATAAATATTACAATCATAAATATTATAATCATAAATATTATAATCATAAATATTACAATCATAAATATTATAATCCTAAATATTATAATCATAAATATTACGTAATGAGAAAATTTAAGTCGATAGGATATTTAGAAGATGTTTAAAATCGAATTGAAAGATACGATACAACGAAACTAAAGTGAATTATAAAAACGTGTGATAATAGAACGTATAGATCTGTTGTTTTGAAGTAACACGCGGTATAGAGTTTATACAAATTTAGATAAATTCCCTCACAGTTCTGGACGTTTGCTAATAATACAGTTTTAGGAAATACCTTCAAATTGTACCACAAAATAATAGTTTTGAAATGTATTTTGAAACCTGAATATATTTAGAATTGTTAAATATTTAGTGCATTTTGGAAAAATCTTGAAGATCACAGGGCAAATTATTTTGAAAACATATATTAGGACTTCAAAACACAAACATAATATGAATAAGGTTTCGAAATTAGGAGATAAAAGTTAGGTGTCATTGGCGCTAGGCAACTTTTTGTTTAGTTGCAAAATGTTTTGTTTAGGCGTAATTTTAAAATAATTCTAATTATTTAAGCAGAACTGCCAATCGTTAAAGCTGCTATCGTTAAAGCTTTTTTTTTAATAAAATTGTAAGCTTATTTTCATTTGAACTAAAAAAAATTTCACAGTCCTCACAAAATTACTGCAAAGTGTGAGAGCAATTATAGGAAATCAACGTTACACTTAAAACATGACGATTGGAGAAAAAATGGGATTGTCAAACTAACTGAAATTTTATAAAAAGTTGAAGTTGATTGAAATTTTTATGGAAAAGTTGAAACCAAAATTGACTAACGGGTGTAAAATTGCGATCGTGAAACTGAAATTTTTAAGGTGCAAAATACGACTAACAACCTGTAGTGTCGGCTCATATGCAAGACTGGTTATAGTCAATAATTCGAAAAATGAGATTTTGGTATCAATAGGTACGTTAAAAATTTACTTTCAAGTTTACAATATAATAAAGGAGCAAAAACATTTTTTTACTAGTAAAAACTCAAAAAAGAAGTCAACAGAAGCTAGAAACAAAAATGAAATGAACGTGAACATGACTTTCAGCGATAGCTTGATTTCTGATTGGCTAGAACATGGATATAACGAGTGTTATTTCTTGAACAAAAACAAAATAGCGAGGCATACATTTACAAAACCAGTTATAATCCTTCATCCAGTTCCAAAACAAGCATTCTTAAAATAAAATGGTGGTTAAAATTTATTAATTATATTTTATATAATTTGTTATTGATTATATAGTTAATTTTGCACCTGAGCTACTTATAGGTAATTAATATTAAAATGCTATATAACATAACGAAACGCTTAAATTACCTATAAATAAAAATGTTGTAAATCATTTGAAAATGTACTTCTTTAATATATTTGAAGTATAGATTTTAGTATTCTTGCTTTTCACACTTTAAAATTATCTCCACCTATCGACATTTCAAATAATTATAAAACCAATTTGAACGCAGCAGTTGAAGTCTATACATTACTACCCCAGTCCCAACCTATTCATGCTTTCACACTCGGTAAAGGTAATCAATATTTTCACCGCTAGACGGCGCGAACTGCCTATTAAATGGCCGAGTTAATTATGCGCTCCTGTGGAAGGAAAGTTGAATGTGGATATCGGAATTCCCTGTATCAAAGCTGATTGATGTGTCAGTTTCAAAATGCTTTTGACACCGCCCCATTACTTCTCAAGGCGGGAAGTGTGTTCAAAATAATTTAGCGCACAATGGGCTTTTCATTGGGACACTTGAAGGCGAAACACGTGCCGTTCGTCTGGGAGCAAGAGCTAATTCAATTAATTCTGTTTAATTAACGATATGTATTCATTAAAAGAGTTGGGAGTTTGTTGTTACGGAAAATAATGGATTTTAGAGGTTTGTGCGATCATTTTATTCTTGGAGATATTCAGTTGTGTGCTTCTTAAGATCACATTTAAAAATAAATACTCAAATATAAGTAAAATGTACTGCTTTTTTATTACATTCGATGCTTATCATGGCTCCTAATACATAAGTTTCATTTTTAAAAAAGACATGTACTTAAAAATGAGTACAATGAATAAAAAAGAGGAATTGCTTGCCTACATAGGCTGCCTTCATAAATCACTTTCAATAAATATTAACAATTACAACCAAAACTTACCGAACCCATATCCTCAGGCACCGCAGTCCAATGCCTTATCCGTTGTACTACCAGGGTGACGTGAAGAAGTTATAAACAAAAGAAATGTGTTCCAAAAGAATGTGAAGTAAGATAATTGAGTTAGTTGTAAAAACAGTTTCTATTTAAGCAATCGACATCAAATAATATACTAAATCTTAAGTTTGTGGAAGAAGATGAAGATTGTCAGAAGATGGTTTTGTATATATGGAAAACCATCTTCTGAACAACTATTTTAAGTTTGTCCGGTCGCTTTGTTAAAATGGCTATAACAGAAGCTGAGATTTGCAATGTTAAATCGCACTGCTTCATTTTTGAGGAAGTACGATTACTTAAATTTGAGTATGTCATCACTCATTTACGATGCGATTCTACTCAAAGAAAAACGAGCATGTTCTAATTTTTAAGCACCTTTTTTTTTTACAGTGATAGTACATTTTGTATAAGGTTACCTTATACAAAATGCTTGACTCACATGTAATATATTAAGGTGTCTTGTAAATGAAATTTTGGTCTGTTTAATGAATGTATTTTCAATAATCAAGCATTTTCTTTCATAAATATTCCAACACTATAAATTATTCGCCCCAATCCAAAATGTATCTCGTCTACTTTGAAAGAATAGTCCTTCAGATTTTTGAATCAAATTTCTTTTATACTACATTTTATTTATACATCTGGCATTAAGCAAATGTATGTTATTTTACACATTAAACAACATAATTTTGCTTAATTCCAGTGATACAAATAGCATTTAATAGGAATGAATTTTAATTTTAAAATGTGAAGGGATTAGTAGTTATTCAAAGTCGAGAAGAGACGGTTTGAAATGGGGCAACTCAACTCAAATAATAGATTTCTAATTTACTTCTCCTTTTAAATTAAAGGAAATTCCTAAATAAGTATATATGTTTTTTGTTTTGCGTAAAAAAGATATTTTAATTAAAGTTGTAAGAAAATATTTGTTGTGAAATGAAATGTATTTTATAGGAAATCTAATTTCCAAAATTGACAAGCCCGATAATTTTTTAATAAATCTAATCTTACCTAATGAAATTATTGTTAACCAACATCATTCAAATAGTACACAAACTACCAATCTTTGAAAGAAAGATGAGCTACAATGTCGTATTGAATTCTATTTGCTTTCTTTTGGCAGTGACGGAGACTGTTTTTTTTTTTAGAAAAATAAATGACATTTGAGATTGACGATCGTTGTGACAAGAGTATGAACAATACAACTACAGTGAATGACCTGTAATGATTTGGAGAAATAAATCAATATATTGAAGACAGCATGTTTTCAAAAGAGTTTAATTCAATCGTGTGTGGAGCCTGTGAGGATGAAACGTCATCGACTCGGGAAGGGCGTGGGTTCGATTCACAGTTAGTGTGTAGATATTTGTTTGTTAGATTAGTTTTTTTCGCGCAGCAAAAATATTCCGCAGTGTATAAGGGACTGGTGCACGTTAAATCCTGCATGGTCCAATGTACTGACGTTTATTCAAGGTTACATACAGTTATCAACTCAGATGTTGTCCTTGTCATCTGACCATGGTTCAAAATTACGAGGCATTGTTTCAAAGTACTTCATTTGGGATAGACCTCGAATTCGTTGCCATTAGTTCAATATGCAGCTCTAGTCCCTCTTGTATTCATTCAACTAACCAAAAATAAATCTGTTTCAATCTGGAAGAATTTTGTATTATTAAGTTTTAAATACTTTATATTATTTTTGTAAAAAAAAAAAAAATTATGAAAATTAGTATAATTTGAAAGAAGCCATTTATGATATTTTCTTAATACTTTTCAGTTGTTTTTGTCACATCTCTTGGTAATCTATTCGAATTCCTAAAGCTTACTCACTATCTGGGACAATTGCTTTAACTTGAATATAAAATATCTATTTGCTACACATCAACCAATTTCAAAGCTCTCGTAAAGCAAACGCTTGAAAATCGCATCATTTATAGAACTTGTAAATTGTAGGATTTTATTCGGTGCCTTAAGTTTTCTAATATACTATTAGCACTTCAAATGGATTAAAAAGTTTTTATTCCTTCATTTCATTAGCGAAAACTTAAATAAGCCATATTGTATTATGAATGACACATAGTACTTTATCAATATGTACGTCTTAAGATAAACTTACAAATATTATGTGTGTCACCTACCTAATCACCTATAGCATTGTTGAGTATATCTTCTCTTCAAAAGCCTTATATGTTGCTTGTAACTATTTTTTATCCGTACTAATAAATGTATTGGGTATTTTGTGTTTGTCTGAGCTTTGCCAAGAAGCCAATGAAATTATTTTAATAATCGAATTTTGAATTTAATGTTTTTTCGGTATATTAATAAATTTTTTAAAATATTATAAATATTCATAATTTTTCGATATATTAATAAAAAAAGAGAAGTGTAACTACAAAAAATAATTCCCAATTAAGTTACAAATTAAATTTGTTTGCGTTTACTCTTAGCAAATTGCTTTGATATTAATGAAGCTTGACAAGCTATAAATGGTAGTTCAAAAGAATTCCTCCCTACTTTATTTCCCGTAATGTTGATATATAAAATAGATACTGAATTATTACTTACAACCGCGCATTCTTTAGTACACTTTTTAATGTTTATTCTGAAAAACGTGAATAAAATGTTAATCTGTGCATATAATTTAATATATTTTTTTAATTATCAAGGGCAATCACATGGTTGACTCATTCCATAGACTTTTTTTCCGTAAAAATACTTACTTTATCAAAGAAACGAAAGTTTTCAAAACTCGATATTATTAGGTTTTTCTTAATTGTGGCATATATTTATGTATTTCAATTATGTGTCATTTTAAATAAGTTCGTGAAAAAATTATTTATGTTAATATATTTACATTGCATTTACACAACTGTATTTATTACAATTTCGTTTATTTTTCTTTTTTTAGAGAGCACTTCTTTTTTTATGTTCATCCAAGCATACATTTTTACCAAGTGCATCGAATAGTTTGTTTAAAATAATAAAAATTGTAACCCCATTCAATAATAAAATCATGAAAATGTAAAAATCCAGAATCTTTATATTAAAAATTAGAATTTGTTAACTAGTTAAAACAACTATTTCTTTATTTAAATAAGATAGATACTTTTTCGTTTTTATAATTCGTCGTTTTAAGATACCTTGTGCACTAATTTACAGCAACCTATAATAGCATGTAATAACTTGAGATAGTTCAAATGAACGATTTGATAAAAGAAGGAGTGAAAGGGAAGAAGGCTTTCTAAAGCATATATCTGTACAATTTTTCCATATATTTTTCAGTCTTAAAATCTTAAGCTACTCATCCAAGATCAAACAATTTTCGTTCTCCAAATATTGGACAAAGGAAAACCTTTTCTACCTGAAAATCTGGAAATTCGATGCCATAAGTGGAGTGCATAAAAGTCTCAGTTAGAGTTTCATCTGAAGTAACCCACCCTAAAAGGTTGAAAGAAAATTTCAGGCTTTATCAATCTTAACATTCTTTCGAAAAAAAGTTATATATTGCTTCTTTCATCTATAATTTTTATACAAAAAAAAACAACGAAAAATAAATCTCATTAAAGTTTAGTTAAGGATAATATGAAGATTAAATTTATATTTCAGAAGGTTCTCGTTTTCTTAAAGAAAAAAAGAAAAGAAAATATTTTAAGTTATGTGATTTAGTTTTGTTTTGGATTTGCGTTTTTATAAATATGAAATGGAGATACAGATACAAATATTGACGACCAAGAAGAGTCTCAAGGCTCAACAAGGTTGGTCCAGCAAGTATCTCCCAACTATCCCCCAATGAATATCTAACTTCTTAAAATCCTTTACTCCAGTACAATCATCAATATTCACTGGCAAGTTATTCCATTTGTCTATTACCCTATTCTAAAATGTATTTTCTTTCTTAACGATTAAAATGTGATTTGTTTAATTTAAACTCATGAACAATCGTTCTATCACTTATATTAAAATCTAAATTTTCCCCTTGTTTAATAAATTTGAACAGTTGAATCAAATCTCCTCTACCCCTTATCTCTTTCAGAGTAGAGTATACATTTTTAAATTTCTTAATCCTTCTTCATAATCCAATCTAGTCAAGGGATTTCAAAACTAATATATTACTGAAATTGTAACCAATACCAAAATTTGTAATCAGTTTTATTAGAACCAAAATATTATGAGATCCCCCAAGTATGCCTTTTCCAATTCCAAGATGATGATCTCTCTCTCATCGCTTACTAATTCATTATTCCACTCCCCCACACAAAACAATAATACAGTATACAACTAAGATCCTGTAACTCGATTCCTATTGGATGACTGCCAACAAATACCTATTCATTGCCACACTGCCATTGGTCCGATCCATTAGTGTATTCACATAGCGAGGCATTCGAGCATTCGCTCGTCGAGGAAAAGGTTACAGTTTCGAATATAAAAGGAAGCAAGGGAAAAAAAATGGAAGAATAAATGGAAAAAAAAGAGAAGGATCACGCGCGTCGATACACATTCGGAATGCAGGTACGACGTAACCCAGGTAACCCCAAACGGCTACATTAAAGATTAAAAAACGGCGCTGGGCGAGAGGGATGTGTGGAGACGAAACCGCCCTAGAAACCTTGTGCTTCCCGTTACCGGTGCGGAGAGGAAATAATTTGTCGTCGTTTGCCGTTGTTTTCGGGAGTGCGGATCGTCTGCTTCGGTCGTAACCGCGTGTTTTTATATTTAGAATGTCCTGTAGTTCTAGTTTTGAGAATTTAGTCGCTGAAATAGTTTGTTTGTGCGGTTAAATTGTATTGTTTGTGTTGGCAGTTTCTAGATAGAATTTCTAGTATTTTGTTTCTGGATTTCTGATATTAAATTGGTCTATTTGAGAGCATTTAATTCCTGAAAAAAGTTTAAGATACATCTTTTGTGCATTTTTTTGAAATTCTCATTTAGCTACACATTTTTTTTTAGATGTTGATAACTTATTTCGAGATAATTTTTGACAATAGTTTTTATTAGAATACAGAAATAGACTTGTTCAAATTTGAATTAAATCCATTAAATTGACATAAATTATCAACAATTGTCAAAAGACGGTTTCTATTGATTATTTTTACAAATTAAACTTCTCGTATGCAGTTAAGTACTATTGAACCACAATAAAGTTAAATTTGCCAACCAACCTAATAGACTTGTTTAGGAAATGAAGAAATTCAATTTGAAATATCTAACTTTAATCATTAGAGAAAGCGAACTCCACACAATCAAGGACAATTACATTTAGAGTTTAAAATTATTATTGAAGACAGACCAACATCTTGTGGTTCCTTCACAATGAAGCACTGGGGCTCTGCACTGTCTTTCTTCAAGAGGAATGGCCGAAGACGTCGAAGTTCTTTCCCCCACGCTGGCCCGAGATACGAACTCGTGAACCGAAGAGTCCGGTCGGCAAGAAATGACCTGTCCGGCAACCGGGAAGTGGACACCCCAATGTATGTAACAGCTCACGATATGCACCATTTGGCTTTGGCACTGCAATTGCTCTGTAGTTTATGCAGCATTAAAACGCACGCTATTATAACTTTTGCACGAGTTTATTTTCTTGGTGTAAATAATGAATAATCGGTAATACTTATTTTTATCCTTAACCTAGTTTTGTCGTTTAATGATTTTAGAAAATGCTACTTGTGAATTTGATATTTTTATGTTGTTACTAGCTACTAAAAAAGTTAAGAGAGAAGTTTTTGGATTTCTAATAAATATGGAATATATTCCTAAATATGGTAAATTAAACAAACCACATTTTAATCGAGAACGGAAAAACCACTTTTTATAATTGAAGGGTTTGCTTCAAAATGGATGTAGCTCCAACCTAGGGGGAATTTGGAGTTACATGTACTATTTTGTGGTAAAAAAAACTTGTTCGTTTGGAGCCAGAAAGACGTAACTCCAATCGTTAGTTCTCGCGTTACTCAATGAATGACAACGCAGCAGATGAGCCGGACTTTACAAAGGGGGAGTGTGACGATTAAAAATGTAATTTTCTGTTTTTAAAGCCAAGTTATATGCAATATTTCAATTGAAGTTTTCTTTAAATAAAATAATATTATAGTAAATTGTATTTTTTTGTGAAATATTTTTCATGGAGGTAAACATAGCATCTATTTGATTGCAAGAAAGAGGTAGCTCCAACAATCCAACATACGCCACGTCATCTGGAAGATATATTTTTGAGTGAAAATACTGTCATAATATGTAGGAACAATTAAGAAGATTGATCAAAAAGAATATCTTCACACAACTTGGAATTTTGAATTTTCAAGCGTTTTTTACGGTTTTCTGCAAACTTGAACAATTGGAGCTACCTCCTTTTTACAGCAAACCCTTCAATTGGTTAATCGACAAATGAAACAACATACCAGTGAATATTGTGAGTCAGCAGAAGTAATGGATTGGAAGAGGAAGCTAAATATTTATAGGGGAAAATACTTAGGAGATTCTTGACTGGACCAACCTAATTGGGATCTAGAGCCTGTAGTTGATATTTGTATTAACAGTCAAATACTTTTATTTCAAAAACTTCATAAAAAAAAATTAACCGTTAGATTAAAAAAAAAGGTGGATATGTTTTTATTCGTTTGTAAGTGACCTTCATCTGTTGACACGGTCTTGAAATATCACGCAACAAAAAGAGTTTCAAATTCAGGCAATTTACGAAAATGCTTCGAAAAAAAAAGTTGAAAGTATTTAGTACATTTATGTTTTTTTCTCTTAAATAACAGTTTGTCATCTCACGAATAGTAACTACGGCAACTTCGAAAACATTTGACGCACACAAAATTCCAAATACAACTAATATTAAAACAGTAATATATTGCATTTTATGGTATATATTTTGTGTAAAGATATATATTTTGAAACTCTGCTCAATGCTAGCAGAAAATTGGAATGATGAATTTCGAAAAAAAATTAATTTCCGGAAATAATTAAAATCTGTAATTTAAAATGGTCATATACGTTAAATCAAAAAAGAAACCAATATTATATTATTATATAAAAAAGAAGTGTATTCACAACTATGCACATTTAAAATTTAATAAAAAAAATTAACATTGCTTTCAAATCTTCTAAAAATTATTTTAAGAAAAATCAAGTGTGACGAAGCACGATTACACTTCACGGGCAAGGTTTTACGTGTAATATCATTTTAGATAATAATATAAATAGGAATTGATCGCTAAAGTAAACCTCTCCAACTGTAAGAATAGAAACAAGATGTTAAATTTAAGTCCACCCCTCCCACGTAATTATTTTGCGGTATTTCAAAATTATATCCAAATCAGACGACACCACATTTATGTCAATTGTGCTATTTTCTAAGATGTTACATTGTAGGAATGGATCGTCTTAAAAGCGTAACTTCATATTCATATCCTGATACCATACGCAGCCGATTAGGTTATTCAGCAGGTTACATAAACAGGCTTTGGTAAAATGCCTGTTGGGTAACGCCCATGAATAGTTTTAGCAAATCAACAAACGAGTTTTAGAAAGTTGATCAATTAACTTATCAAACCATGTAAACAAAGTGACATAACAGAATCCATTTATATAGAGCCGAAATATAGAAATGTTATTTGGCCACCAGCGCAAAAAAGATACTGAAACAGTCCAACAGAAGGTAGAAACTGTTGCGTATGACACCGCGGATCCACGTCGGCCCCGTACATCCTTTAGTACAGCGATTCTCAACCTGTGGGGCGCGCCCCCCAAGGGGGGCGCAAGCACACTAGAGGGGAGGCGCGAGAATATCCAAGAGAAAATATTTTTTTTTTAAATTCATTAACTGACTGAAAGGAAAGCACACATACACATAGAAATCAAAATACATTTCGACATATTTAACAAATAAAGTAAAACAACTTACTAAATCAAAACTTACTTAATCAAAACATACTAAATTAAAAACAAATTTAATAATTATTAGTGACGTCCTTGGGCCTCTCTTGCAGAGCAAAGTTTTTCGAAGGAAGGCTTAATATTAGAAATAGCCACTCTCAGTTATATTTCTATATTTAGCCGATATCTATATTTTGTCTTCAAAGAAGCCACAGCAGAAAATTCAGTTTCACAAAGGTAGGATGTTGAAAATGGTAATGCCCTTGTTTTTAGTGCAGAAAAATCATCCTCTACTCCTGCCCAAAATTCAAATAGTGATTTATTACTAAATTGTCTTTTGGTTTCGTATGTCTATGAATTTTTCTTCCTCATTAATTGAGAGTCCTTCGGGAGTCTTATGAAATAGATCCCTAACCCACTCGTAAACTTGCTATCAGTTTGTCGTCAGCAAGAAAATACATTTTAAAGTTATTTACCTGCAATGGTTACAAAAACAACTTTTACATGTTCTTCTTCAGCCTTGAAAGTTTTAGTACATTCATCCACATTTGCAAACATTGTCAGTTTTTTTTTGCTTTAAATTTCTGTTCCACAATTCCAATTTTCTACAAAAAGCATTAACTTTATCACTCGCATCCAACATATGTGTATTTGCTCCTTGGAGTTGAATATTTAAGTTATTTAATTTCTCGAATATGTCGAACAAGTAGCTCAATTTCATCACAAATAAACCATCGCGAAAATTCTCGGCTTCCGGTCTGTTTTCTTCTTCTAGGAAAATGGCGATTTCTTTTCTTAATTCATAAACACGTTGTAAAAATTTCCCACGTGATAATCATCTTGCCTCGCAATAAAATAGCAACGCTGAATATACTGAACACATGTCTTTACAAAGTGCGGAAAAGATTCTAGATATCAGGGGTCTCATTTTTATATAATTTACTACGGTTACAACCGTAGTTACATCAATATTCAGACCAGGTCTCATTTGTTTCGAAGCCAAAGCTTCTCTGTGGATCATGCAATGTGTCCAGACACACTGAGGCGATTTTTGTTTTACAAGTGCTTGTATACTTTGGAATCTTCCGGACATTGAACTAGTACAATCGGTGCATATTCCGACGCAATTTTTCCATTCTATGTTTGCCTTGTTCATAAAATCATTTAAAATAGCAAATAATGCGAGCGCTGTTGTTTTGAGTTCTATTGGTTTGCAGAAAAGTAGTTCCTACTGCTGACATATTATCACAAAATCGAACATAGGCAATTAAATGAGCATCTTTATTAATATCTGTTGCTTCATCAAGCTGTATTGAAAACAATTTGTCACGCAACTTTGAGAAAAGCTGACTCTGTACATCTTCAGTTATATCACCAATTCGACGAGCAACATTATCATTTGAAAGAGGTATGGACTGCAATTGTTTTGAAAAATTATCTCCAAACATAAATTCTACAATCTTAATTGCTGCTGGCAAAATAAGCTCTTCACCAATGGTGTGAGGTTTTTTACATCTGGCTATTTTATATGAAACTTTGTAAAGATGCAATTAAAGCTTTTTTGTTCACAGAAAAAGTTTCTTTAAAAAATGATTTTTGCTTTTTATATGATTTTAATTCGAATAATTCTCTGGGTTTGTTGACGTACTCACTATGAAGCGTTTCCAAATGTCGTTTAAGTTTATTAGGTTTCATGCTGTCTGCGGCCAATATTTTTGAGCAAATAATACACATGGGCCTTTCTTCTTTATTTACTTCTATACTGTTAAACTCAAAATTTAAGTATTCTTGAGAATATTTTCTTGATTTTATTTTCGGAACCACGCGCGTCTGTGTACTTGTTGATGCTTGACTGTCGTCTAATGCTCGTTTACTTCCGTTTAAAAATTTTATCCATGAGTCTGCATAAATCTGCTGCCGTGAATATTTAATATGGTGAATTGCAATTAACACGAAAACATATATAACATACACATTCACGATAGATTCGATAGCGATAGAAGGATCGACTCGAATGAGACTGGCTGGAATTGAAACTTGCTCGAAACGGGATCGGTCATGTGCATTCCCTTCCACAAACATTACTTATTTTTTTCTCTTGTTCAGTCATGCTTCTGTTTTATTTCTTTTATTATTCGAAACAAGTATTCCCAATTTTAGCTCACCCCGTCTAGGTTAACTTTCATTAACGAATTTTCTACTTTCATATTCTTTTAACGTTATCTCTCTGTTTGGCTTTCATTTTAAATATAATATTTAAATTATCCCCGCTTTCATTCGCTTCATCTTTGCCCGCTTGACAAAATGCTAGATGTGGTTTCTCGCCAACGTTGGCTCGCTTTTACTCTTGTTTTGGCAGTTAGTTAAAAATAATTTAAAAACAGAATCCAAAATACTCAATATACATTATTGTTGTATAAATTTTATTGTAAGCGGGGGGCGCGATGAAAATTATGATTGAAAACTGGGCCGCGAATACTGAAAGGTTGAGAAACGCTGTTTTAGTATATTTAAAGATTTTACACCCATCGACGTCTAATTTTCCGTTGAAAGAGACCAAATTGATCTCAATCGTACTATTTGCCCCCGAGTTTTATTTCGTGACAAGTAACACAAACTGCACGATTGAAAATGCACCCAGGCCCGTCGTACCAGGGGGGGGGGACACGACCCTGCCCCCAATAATCTGAAAAGTTGGGAATTTCAAATTCTAAAAATCCCCGAATTGGAAAAAATATGTAACTGAAGAAAATTAATGTTAGAAGCAAATGAAAGCTAGGAAAGATTAGAAATTGACCAACTTGTATGATTACATTTAAATTAGACCTCTGAATGCACTCTGCATTGGAATATGGGTGCAACAAATCAATGCTTGTGAGAGAACTGTTCAATATTACCTAAAATGTATAAAACAATATGAAAAATGTCGATGAGTTGGTACTGGGAATTTTCAGCATTGTTGAGTTGGGAATTTCGAATCATTAATTTGAGAATTTGCAAATGTTAAGTTGGGAGATTTCTTGCTTCAACCCCCTCCCCCCCCAAAAAAAAAATCTGTGACGACAGGTAGTGCACTATTCTATAAGACTAACGTAATATTTCTATCCTGATAGCACGTGTAACTAAAGACATTTTACGCCAGAAACATTCAAATTGGCAGTTTTCCGTAAATATACTAATATGATTTCGTGTTTGAATATACTGTACGTGATCGAGACATACTATTATAATACCATTGGGTTATTAAAACCAATTGGAAATGCTATACGTTATATTCTAATCGCTATACCTAGTGTCCAGTCACGCTGGTTTCACACTGAATTGTTAAATTCACCTGATAACGAACCAGTTCCATTAAACCCGTATAGCGTAGACTTATAGGCTTTCGATTAAACGCATACATGAACGTGTGATAGACATATATTGCTACATACACGCAATATGCTTATACAAAGCAATCTGTAATATATTTTAAATTTAATATTTTCATTAAAGTTTGAGTTTTTAAAGTTCTATGTTTTTATTGAAATATTATTTCCCTCTTTATTTAATATAAATTATAAATTTATATAACCAATTAACGAAATATAATATAATACATTTTCAAAATGTAATGTAAAATCGATGATGTACTTAAGCATCAGATTGGAAGATATAACCTATACGTATTTACGTTTTAAATAATACGTGCTATGCAAATCTATTAGAAATGCCGACATAGAAATAGTCATCTATATTAAATAGTGTTTTAATACGTAATATTAAAATATCTATGCATAAAACAATTATTTAATTTCATAATTATTATGTTATTTTAAAAATGAAGATAATGCTAGATAACTATTCCTCCCATTATTTGTTCAGTATAGTTTATATTCAAATTTAAGAAATACGTGAATGTTTTTATTCAAAATACCTTGCTTCTCATTATTTATTACTATTTACGTGCTTCAGGAAATTATTTCATTACATTAGGATATATTCTAATTTAAGAGGCTTATTTTGTTTTTGTTTGATGCATGTATGTATGAAAATGTTAATTCGAAATTAAAGAAACCTCTACCATTTATTTTGTTTGTAAACTAATTATTTTGTCTATGCAATTGAATTGAACTCAAAGCCTCAAGGCCTTTTGATTATTACAGAGCTATTCTTCCTCTGCATAAAACTGAGAAAATAGTTAAAGAACAATTATGTTCGTAAAAAAGTTAAAATCTAAGAATTTTTTGTAAGGGACATTGTGGCAGGTTGCCACATTTAAATTTTTTTTTTTTAAAGAGGCAGTGCTTTTAGTTTACCTTTCTATCATTAGAATATCTTTTAGTTCTTATACTTGGCAATATTTTCCTTCAGTTTCCATAAAAAGATGTTTTTGTCTGAGGAAATTTTTTTGACAACCTGCTCCGACAGCGGGTTGGTTGTCACGGGTTATTTAGATACAATTTTTTTAAAAAAAAATTTTGTATTAAGAACAGAATAAAGCCTAAATTAAAAGGGATATTTTAGGGTTAATAATAGATAAAACATTAGTCACTATTGAGCGTTTTTTTTTTTTACAATTTTGACAAGCATAAAATCTATTCAGATCGGAATCGCATTTGACGACCCCCCCCCCTTTTTTTTTGTGACAACCAATCCCTAATAAATATTTCAGAAAAATAACGATTTAACTGAGACACTATAGAACCTAACCTCGAATGTTGATACAGAATAATATCATGAAATGTTATAGAATAACAGAAAATAGTTGAGCGAATTATTTCACTGAATAGAGAGTGAATAATTACAGTTAAATATATATCGTTCAATGAGAACTAACAATTGAAAAACCAGTTATATAATTCTCGAAAGGTACATGAAATTACAAATACTCACTCGGAATTATATAAAGATTGAGTAGTTTGTTACGTGGCAGCAGGGACTGAGACGTGTGACAAGCATAACCATAGTGATAACCATTGATAACATTGATAACTTTGTGTTTTCGGTATTCCGCACACCTCGAATGTGTTGTTGATGAACCACTGTTCTTTCCAGTAACCATAAGGTAATATATAAGGTGATAACAAATTGTTTTGACCTTGCTCTATATAATAATGGTTTAATTTTGTAATGCTTTAAGTACTTTTTTTTATTAAAGCTAAGCACCTTGTTTAAAATATGAGCACAGTAGTTGGCCAAAATAAACACTTTATTTTTCTAATACAGATGAATACGATGACCATCGCCCAATAATTTGTGAGCACATGTATTATAATCATATATATTATTTATGTTGTAAAAATCTCTTTTACGCCTCTTAGAACGAACCTTAACAGATGAGGTATCAAAAGAAAGATAATTTCATAGGCTAGTGACTAATCGTACTTTCATCTCATAAATATTAATGTTTTTTAAATGCGTTTAAAATCATCATTCTTTTTAACGAGTGTTATTAAACAAGTTATTGATAATGATGCCATCTATGAGCGGACCGTTAAACTTTTCGATTTCTTTTCCATAAAAGATTCACAAATATATTTCACACTAAAGGGCGTGTGGGCGTAAAGGGGGGGGGGCAATCATACGATAATTATCGCACGCACATGTAGCGTTAAATAATTTGCATTTATAATGCTAACGTTGCAATAAATCTTTATGATATAGCAAATCGTAATTTCTTTTATTTGCAAATAAAATTCAAAACTTAAGTTTAATAATAGAATATAATGACACTCTCTACAGAATATGGTTTTTATTTTAAACCCTAGCAGACAAAATAATTTTTAATAATGTTTCTTTTCGAATACAATTCAATTATTACATAACACAATCTTCAGTAGAATTGAAGCAGATTTTATTATACGAAGCTCCGTTTTATATTCTCCTAGTTATATTCCCAAAAGCTGTCGTGTTCGGTCTGTAAACTAAAAACGAAATTTCTATTTTTAAGATTCGTAAATATGCATGACTCTAAAAACAGAAGCTCACTATCTTTAGCGAGAAAAATATATTCCAGTCATAACCTCATTCGCATTTTTATGGCATGGAATAAGTAAAAAATACAGTTGGCATCCTCGCACAGGACGCGAATGATAAATAAAAATCTTGTTGCATCTGGGACTCCATTACTTTTCATATTTCCCAGCAAATACAAATCTACATCCAATCAATCGATGACTAAAGGATGTTTCGAACATAATTTAACATTTTTCACTGGCCCCCAAGTTATGTCATTACCATTCCACGAAGTTGTAGTCTTCTCAGTTTTACTTTATTTAGTTCCATTTTCTTTTATATTTTCCGCTATCGTTTGCTTGCTTGGCATTCACGCGATATGTTTAGAACGCCGAAAGGTTATGTAAACGGAACATTAAACATTTTTCGATAATGCTTAAACTTCTTCGTGGCGCGTGGAAACAGGGAACGAATGTTTTTGCTCGAAATGAATAATTACTCTTTGAAGTCTTTATAAATGCCGGGTTAACGTGCAGTTTTTAAAATGTCATTTTTTACTCGGGTCTTAAATTCACCAAGATTGCGAATTTAGTGGGTAATTTTGAGAGCAGCAAACGATTAATGACTTTATTGAAGGTTGTAAATAATGAGAGGGGTTGGTTCTTGTTGATTTTTAAGAAAGGTTTGTAATTTATCACATTGAGATTTCTTAGGTAATGCACTTTGATGATACACTTTTTCTTATAATATTTTTGTTATTAATTAAGCTAATATTAATTCAGTTAAGCCATTACATAAATCAAGTTAATAACTTAAATTTTTTTTTTTTTTTGGATGAGTACAAACTTGTTGAAAACTGAATTTAATTGAAGTTATGAAAAAAATGGGATAAATAATTACTGAAAATGACTATTAGTCATTTGTTATATTTATTTTGAAACATAATATTAACTTTATTTAGCTCTTCAATTAATTAAAACTGCTTTGATAGTTTTTTTTGTATATATTACAAGAAATGTATTTGGAGTTCATTTACAACCCAACTAAACGGTGAAAAACTTTTAAATTAATGATTTAAAAGTTGTGAAACTGATGCAATAATTGTAGTTATGGACCCCAGCATTATTTTTTTTAATTAAATGACTTGTTTAAAAAGAAGAAGGATTTAGGAATATATACTTATGCACCATGTATTGAACAAAATTAAGCTTGGCCACAGAATTACAGTGTTAGGCATAAAAAACCAGGCAGACACATTTTCTTTTCAATAAAAAAACAGGCGAAAAGTTGAAAAAGTAAAACCAGTCTGTAATAGAGGAAGATATGTTTAATGTTTTACCCAAATTAGATAAGTTTGAAACAACGTTAACTATTTTTAAATGTTTTTTTATCCTTCCTGAACAATTTGGAAAGTGGAGCTGTCTGGTTCTTCCACCTACTTCTTCTATAGTGCAACCATGACTTGTCAGCAATTATATTTATTGTTCTTTAATCTTTAATATGGGGTTCATCTCGGTGACAATCTTGCGATTCATACCGATTCATCGTAGTTAACTCCTTAGGCATCGGACATGCGAGATCTGACATAGCCGTGAGGCGGCTACACTTCTTATCTTGACTAGGATAACTGGTCAAGATAATAATAAGAAGGATTTATTGTACTGACTTTAAAATATTTTTTTCATACCTACTATTTTTATAGAGGGGGATCTTATTTAAAAAACTTCCAGATGAAAATAAACAGTACACAAATTTAATTTGTTTTGCCCTTAGATTAATTATGTTTTATTATTAGGAGAAATTGTAGTACATTCCTCTACGGACTTTTAAGGTATTACTAAAAATTTTAAGTGTACAAGAAAAAGGCTTGCTTAATGTGGATAGTAAATACAAAACTGATTCTATTCACCCGATTATGCAGTAATAATTGATACAAATTCATAACAATTACAAATGTAATAATTACAAATTCCGCTTTCGAACAACAAAGTAGTTTAAATTGAAATTCTCTTAATATTTCAATGTCACAAAAACTACGTCATGAAAGTCTAGATTGTAAAATCAATAAATTAGGAGAATTAAAAATTTCAATGTCAATAGCTATTAATTTAATAAATATTAAAATGTACAACTAAAAATTGGTTGTTAAAAAATTAAAACCGGAAAAATTAGATTACAATAAAAGCTTTTGTTACCAAGGGGAAAAAGATCCAAAATACATTTTAAATTATCTTAAAATAGTGGTATGTAAATTTCTTATGCAATATTTATTTTTAATTAAATGAAATGTATTTGGTTAATTATTTTCTTAACTAGCTGTAACATACATGTATGACGTGTGTCGATAACTTGGCAAACATATTGAATCGTTTTTGGTATTTTAGGAAAATAAATGTACCGTGAAAACTATGGAAATAATACAATTCCAGGTATAACTACTATAGACAGCGAATCAAAGCCAACAACCGATTCGTTGTCATTAAATTTAATCCACATCCATGTTAACTCCACATCCATACAATTATAGGTAATGGCTTTAATACATCGTAAAAAAAATAAACAATCATCCATCATGAAATTGTAATACAGGGTGGTCATAAATTGTTGGATAATGGTCATTGTTTGATTATACTGGCACAATAAAACATTATTTTTGTCCAACTACTTCACTTATATTTTCAACAATTTGCATGACTTTAGTAGCAAAAAAGAAAGTAGCTACAGTATAGAAAGGTTTATTATGTGTAGTTAAACAACACATGTACGACTATAGTATTGCTGCTTTCAAAATGGCAAAACATGCCTTCATTAAATCAACTACATTTTTTTTAGTTTAGGTTTTTAAAGGTCAAAAGTTGCTTAAAGTAAAAAAAACATAAAAAATAATTGCTAAGGTAATGAGTGTTCCTTTTATGTATTTATTTGTTAAAATTCATTTTAATAAATGTTAAACAACATTCAATAAGCGTACGATATATTAAAATAAATTCCTTATATTCAATTTCCAGTAATACATTTTAATTGATTTTATCAACAAATATTTCAATGTCACATCCTTCTGATAAACTATTCATACAATAATTTTTTATTTAATTAGTTTTAATTGTAAACTTAGTTTAAAAAATCTGCTATAATCTAACCAAAATAGTTTTTTAACCGAAAAACTTAATTCAAATCGTTTACTATGCATAAAATTAATTACATTTTCTTCATCTTAAAACTAAATTCCATTTATTTTCCAGAAGTGGATTTTAAAAAAAAATCTATCAAAGAACCGAAACTAAAGTTCTATTAAAGGGAAACAAATTATTTCATTTTTTTTTTCGTTTTTATTATGGGGAATCTTTACACTTGTATTCTTGTGTGTTAGTCTCGATGAAAAGGAAGGGAATGAAATAGAATTTAAAGAAGTTTTTTGGAACAAAAAAATAATTTGTTAAACAAAATATTTTACAAGGTATAATATTTGCTGTCAATTCGCAAAATATCTTTCCAAATACTACATTATAAATTAAAAATTGTTTGAACTTGTAAGAAAATATATTTTTTTCAAAAAAATATAACCTTATTGTCAATATATTTGAAGATAGTAATAATTATATGTATCATTTTACTCAACTTCAATTCAAAGTCGTTTAGGTTATAGATTTTATTTTAACAAATTATTAAAAAAGTGCAACAAAATTTGAAAAAAAAATAACTTTTTTGCATCAGATTAATTTTGTTTTTATTTCTAACATATTCTTTATAAAAATAAATTTTAATACATTCTAAAGTTATTACAAATTATTTGCTTATAAATATTATTTTTGGAAATATTTTAATATAACATTAATATTGCTTTGTAGTGTTTAAAATTTAAAAGTAGATCAAGAATTAGGTTACTAGACAAAAATCATAGTAACAATCGTTTTTAAATTTAAAATCATAATTTATAATTAAATACTGTAAAGCGGATATATTTAATACGAGGCTCACAAGAGCATTTTTTCCATTCGGCTAGTGTAAAATTATTAAGCTATTATATATTCATTATAATTGCTTAATAATATTTTAATGAGGAGGGATAATAACCATTCGATGCGTTTTCAAATGAAGGACTAGCAATTGGATAAGTGTTCAATGGATTTTAAAACTCACTGTTTAACGTTCAAAGCCGATTTCTTTCAGGAAAAAAATTCCAAAATTATAAAAAATTTCACTTTTTCAATGGAAACACAATCCAATCTTTATTTTTGTCTAATTCTGATGTTTATAAATATATTTCTTTTCGATTCTTTTTTCAATTCAAAAGTGGGGGGAATTGGTTTATTGTTGGATAAGGAATGTTTCGTGTAAAAAGGCATCAATAAATAATGTTTTAATGAAATTAGTAACTGGAATAAAATAGAATAAAAAACATCCAATACCTAAACACCTAAACTCAGTATATTTGATTAATAAAGGACTGGGTTTGTAACAGACTGTACAAAAGCAAGTTATACTCCGCCATTTTAAAAAATAAATTTTTATTGTTTATTATCTTAAAAAACATATGCGAATATTATTCGTGGCTTATTTTGATTCAAGAATTTATGCTGTTTTCATGGTAATTTTTATTTGTTCCGAAGACGATTTATTTTATTTCATTTAAAACTTTTTGTTTACATTACATTTTTTTTGTATACTCAAACAAATCGACTGTTGGACTTGAATTTAATCCTCCAGAGATGTAAGGTTTTGTTAAAATGTCATTCATTTAATAAAGTAATATTAAAATAAAAAAAATAGATCAAAACGTATGTTTAACGATGTGTAATTTCATATTTAATTAAAAAAACATTTTACGTCATGACCTATATTCCACAATTTTACCAAAATTAACATTTACTTTAATTTTAGTTTTGACAATACACTTGGTAATTTGTCACAATATAATTTTCATCGCGAATACTCATCAAAATAGCTTTTGGGGGAATACTAGACCATTAATTCAAATAGATACTATAATTACTTTTTCTGTGAGAAACAGATTACGTATTATCTCTTACATTTTTTTACACTGTTTTTTGTGAAAATATATCGTTATATTTTGTCTGCCTCAAACGTAATTTTAATAATATACTTATTAAAGAAACTTTTTACTGAAATATTGTTATAAATATATTTATTTTAACAATTTATTATATTCCATTATAATTATTCGTTAAAAATATATAACCTACACATACATTTAAAAGACACATTGCATCTCATTTCCGAATGTTAGTAATGTACGAATACAAAGTTGGAATGTTTCCCATATTAAAATGCCAGTATATTTTATTTATTACAATATATAATGCAAAAAAAAATTTGAAATAAATTAAAAATCCAATTTCAGAAACGTATTCTCATAATAGGGATAAAAATAATCGATTTCTAAGAAACTAATTATAGTACATTCCTTTAAAATAATCAAAACTCTTTTAAGTCATATTTCAAGCAATCATGAAACGTCTTAACTTGCATTTTATGACACTATGACCTTTAGAGGGCGGATCGTTAGTAATTCAAAAGGTAAGTCTTACTCTTTAAGTAACCATGGTTACCATAGAAACACTAAAATTATCTGTAATCCAGGAAATATATGGTTTGCAACAAAAGGGTGAGAATTGTGAGCTTCCGCCTTGTATCCGGAGCTGTAGATTTTGACGTATTAATTACCTTCAGCTTTTGAACGAACGGAGCTCGTAGCTAGAAATTTTCATTAATCGTACCCAGAGGGTATAGTAGTTAGAAAGTTTGGGAAAGATAATATTTTAACTTTTAATGTGTTTGAATTGGTCTTTGGAATGAATTCAAAGCTGTCATTAGTAATTATTTCGTATATTAGAATTTAGTTTAATTTATTTGAAGTTGTTGCATGTATTTAATTTTGGATATTTTAAAATTATTTTTGGAATGTGTTTATTGTGTTTTATCTTTTTGGCTTAATTTCGTTTTCAAGTTCATTATTTTAAACATATTTATTATTTGGAGGTTTGTTGTTTTTATTAATTAAAACAAATTGTGTTTTATAGAAAACAGTTATTGTAAACCAGTTATTATAAAAGTTATGATAAACCAGTTATTGTAAACAGTTATTGTATCCGAAGTTGTCAGTAAAACTTAATTCTAGCTGCTCTATTCTTTGGAATGAAAATCTGCTTTTTTCGAATATATTTGATATTTAATATAAAAAGTTATTATTTAGAGATTATTCTAAGATTCTTTTCAGATTAAGTAAAAGAATATCATTCTCAGAGTATTATAATTCGTATTATTATAATTTTATTTGATATAAAAACAATAAAGTTAATGGTTTAACTAGTTTTCATTAAACTAAAAGTTTATTTTATTTTACACTTAACTTGCTTATGCAAAAACACAGTCTAATCACTTGATTTAACTGAAATCCTTCTTAAGATAGTTGTAGTTTTTCAATATATATAATTATACCAATAAGAAACAAAATTATTATATAAAATAAAGTTATTATATTAAACTCAATATTATTATAATAAAGTTAATAATAATAAATTCAATACAAATTAACTGATTATTTTAAACAGTGGTTCTCAACCTTTTATCTATCACGTACCCCATGATTATTTTTTTTATTTATGTCTACGTACCCCCGTCCCTCATAACCCTTCTCACTCATTCATATACGCATTTAAAATTATTTTTATTAGGTAGTAATATTCTTAGGTTAACTGGCAAACTAATAAAACGACTCAAATTGATGACATTGACTTTTATTCTTGATTTTACATATTGCATTTGTTATTTTTATTTTAGATGTTTTCCGCCATTACTAATATTTTCGCGTACCCCCAGCCGTACCGCTACGTACCCCCAGGAGTACGCGCGTCGCAGGTTGAGAACATCTGATTTAAAATAAAGTTAACGGACATACTATTTGCAAAAGATGTTAACTTTAGGAAGACGCATTTTAAAATATGAAGGTTCTCTTTACAAATAAGGATTTTGCTTTCGATGTAGGTTTAATTATATGGTTCCTGGGAAACTTTCATTTGGTGTTCTATATTATATATTTGTTAGGGGACAGTTAAATAAAAGATTCTCTACTTATGTCGACCTAAAAATGAACTTCTTATATAATTATCAAAATGAATTTCTTATATATTATATGAACTTCTTATATATGAATTTCTTATATTCAGGGTATAAATGTTATTATATATAACATTTATACCCTGGTAATATCCACTGTGATCTCTAACTATAACTTCTGGATTGGGCAAGTCATTTTGTTGACATGAAGCCAATTGAAGGGTTAAGATCTATACCCAACTTTCATTGCTACCACAGAATTTCGTATATTTTTCATGTTAAAATAAGCCGATATGTATTGCTTATGCAGAGTTTTTTCTATTTTCTTTTGAAACCCATTTTAAATGCAATTTGCTATTAAAATATAAAGTCATTTGCAAGTCAAAGTCTAAGCGATTAGAAATCAAGAGCAAAAACTATTTGTTTGGCAATATAAATATAATATTTATATATAAGAAGAAAATATAATATTTATATATAAGAAGAAAATATAATATTTATATATAAGAAGAAAATATAATATTTATATATAAGAAGAAAATATAATATTTATATATAAGAAGAAAATCTAATATTTATATATAAGAAGAAAATATAATATTTATATATAAGAAGAAAATATAATATTTATATACAAGAAGAAAATATAATATTTATATATAAGAAGAAAATATAATATTTATATATAAGAAGAAAATATAATATTTATATATAAGAAGAAAATATAATATTTATATACAAGAAGAAAATATAATATTTATATATAAGAAGAAAATCTAATATTTATATATAAGAAGAAAATATAATATTTATATATAAGAAGAAAATATAATATTTATATACAAGAAGAAAATATAATATTTATATATAAGAAGAAAATCTAATATTTATATATAAGAAGGAAATATAATATTTATATATAAGAAGAAAATATAATATTTATATAAATTTATTATTTCTACAATTCTGTAGTATTAAAAAACACCACTAAATCACTTAAAATGTGTTGTGGGGGTAGAGTATGGCTGCTTTCGCGTTGCCTTCAACGCGCCCATAAAGGAAATAAATTGTGAGCCTTCCGGAAGTTGCAGTTAGAGTTCAGTGGTAATAGCAAGAGAATGTATGCTCTTCCTCAAAGACTAAATTCTATTTATAGGTAACGAACGTGATATTTTGAGAACATGATAGAAAAAAAAGAGTTAACTTTGCGGCAAAGTAATTATCTGTTCAGAACTTTACAGGTTTCAGTTTTCTCCAACAAACAACAATGAACATAGATGGAAGGTTTCTCCTCTCATTATTTTTTTCTTTTCAAATAGGAGCAACGTAGCTTACCAAATTAATCGTAATATATTTTGCCATGTAAAATTATATATATGCGAAACGATCATCCAAATACGTATATTGAATTATGATGTAACACAACTTACTGAAAAAAAATAAGAGCTTGATATTTTCGAGACATAACTATGATTTTGATACTTAAATCAAATTTTATGTATTTTTATTATTTTGTTGAATTAATGTTTTACCGTAATTTATTGTTGTGATACGTTGAATTTTGCATCTGCATCACAACATAAATCCTAGATATAAACCTTCATTAATTTTATAAAAAATAATAAACATAAAAAACTATCCAAATACAATTTTATCACATTAAATGTACTAAAAAGGCTAAAAAATAAACTTTGGTTAAAAGTTGAAATTAAAAAGCGTAAGTTGAAAGCTCAGTTGCAACTAAAAATAGGGAAACTAAATGCGTTTTAATTATAAATAACAGATGGGGTGCTTAACTCTATGTTATTTTTAAGTTGTTTACTTGAATACCCTTTACTTTTTATTAAATATAAAATTATCTTTATTTTATTTTTTTCCATATTAAATTATCTATTTGTTACTGCTTATACATTATAAGTTGTTAGAATTATCTCTAATATAAAAAAAATTTCAGATTACTTTTAATGTTTGCAAATATAACATATGTTTATAAAATATACCTGCTCATAAAAATATACAAGTGCAAACAAACCATTTATTCAAATATCTGTTTTACCGATATGAGAAATAACAAAGTATTAACTTAAAATATTCATCATGTTGATTAACTCTTCAAAACCAAATGCCTTAGAGATATTAAACTTTTAAAAATATACCTCTTTAAGTTAAAGAATTAAAATATCATGTATTCCGTACTTCGACGATTTCTAAAAAGAACCTTTAACAAGAGTTGTGTTTTCCAGGGAATAAAGATGCTCTTTTTTTAATTGTTTTAAGTACTCGTGGTAAGAGTAAGTATAAAAAATTACAACTCTGTAGAAGAGAAATTCCAATGCTAAATTAAATCAGATTTAGGATTTAATTACCCTAACAAGTCGATGTAAATTGCACTAGGGACTCGCATCTGAAAGAAAAAAATATTTTTGTGCACGACTGCCTATGATACTTAAAAAGGAATGCGATAACTTTCTGCTCCAAGAAATTGTTCAATTGTGTTTTTTTATAATGTAAAAGGATTTTAATCAATGTAGTATTAGAAATGAAATAAGCAAATGTTGCATAATTTACAGAAAATATCTAAAGTTGTGTGAAAAACTATACCAAAACTAAAAATATAAAATTAAAATATAAATTAAATTGTTTGGAATTTTAATATAAATTGTTAATTAAAATTTAATTAGCAATTAATATTAAGTTTCTAAATAACTTAATTCGTGTTCTATCGCTATGCAGAATTTATGTATTTTAAACTATTTTGTTTTTAATTGTTCCTTGAAAGGTGTAATTTATTTTAAAACATAAAGTAAAATTTTATTTAAACGAGAAAAAAATATTACATTTAAAATTTTTCCTAAAACTTTCTTTTAAAATATAGATATAGTTCCAACTTATGCTGCTTACAAAAGTAAATTAAATATTATTTAAAAGTCAATTTAAATAAATCATATTTCTAATTAAAGAAAAGAAACATGAAATTGATACTAGTATTACAGTTTTCTTCATTTACTGCTAGCTTTGAAGATTCAAGTTTCCAACAAAAGAGCAAAAAAAGCTTGAATGAACTCTTAAATATGTGTACCTAAGTTAATTTATTAGAATTGTATAAAACTTAATATATTTGTGTGATTTTATAAACATTTTTAGTAATACGTATCTAAATGTGAATAGTATCACTAAAAAAATAATCAATTGATTCATTATTATTAATTTTAAGAAGATGTTTTTGAAGAGGTCATATAGAGTAATTTATTGCATATTCTTGCATTACACACTTGTGTACATTATAGTATATTTCTTTGTATTCAAATATCATCATGTCATTCAAATTCTTTTTTTCCGAACATCTACCCCCGTTTCAGTTTATCTTCTCTGAAACATTTTAATGCTTTTAAAAGAACAGCAAATGTAGTAGTCGGTTTTTGAATCCGTGAAAGAAATCAATAATGAAAAAACGATATTTCTTATACTAAACAACATGATGTTCTTGTTCTTTTAAAAGGATAATACGTTCTTTTACCCTAGAGGTAAACATCGCTTTTTTTCTTTATGTCTATGTTTGGGTTATGATTGCAATATTGAGTTTTTACCACTTTTTACTAATGTAGGGTACGGTGGGAAACGTGGGTCATGGGGGTGAATTTAAAAAAAAAAAAATTAAATATTAAATTACACAATGTTAAACTCAAGTTTTGATCTCGTTCTTTTTTAAAAAATTAACTTGGTTTAATGGAGTACATTGTAGCAAAATAATACATTTCTGTGTGATTTATTTTTTATTTCTTTGCGAGAAATTCGAATTATTTACCAATATTCTTGAGTTTTGTATAACAAATATTAATTTTAATACATTCTAATAAAAAATAAGAATTTTTAAACAACCCTCTGGTTATGAGTCTGCTTTGTTAAAAATGGATAATCAAAAATAAGTAAAATGTACTCATTTTTGATTACATTTCACGCTTGTCATAACTCCGGATAAATAAGTTTCATTTTTTAAAAAGACATGTACTCAAATATGAGTACAATGAATAAAAAGAGAAATGGTTTTACCTTTGTAAATCACTTTCAATAATTATCGTTAATTACAACACCCGGAATCGAACCCATATCCATAGGCATCTCAGTCCAGTGCCTTATCCTTTATACTACTAGGGTGACGTGAAGAAGTTATACACAGAGGAAATATTAAAAAAGGTGTGCCAAAAGAACAAAAGAATGCGAAGTAAGATAATTGAATTGTAATAACTCGGTTTCCATTTAAGCAATCGACATCAAATAATGTGGAAAACCCACTTCTGAACAACTATTTTAACTTTGTCAGGTCGCTTTGTTAAGATGGCTTGAATAGAAGCTGAAATTAGCAATATTAAATCACGCTGCTCATTTCTGAGAAAGTACGATTGCTTCAATTTGAGTACACCATCGCTCATTTACGATGCAACTGTACTCAAATAAAAACGAGTATGTTCAAGTACTCATATTTAACTACCTGTTTTCACAGTATGGTTCTCAATAGGGTTGACCACCCTCTGACCTTCCCCAAATAAGTCTTACACGAAGACCATAGGTCAAACCAGTCACCGCAATCCAAAAATACCAAATCCCATATTTCAATTTGAATAAAAGCACCCAGTAAGGCTACAGCCCCACTCAACCGCCCTTGTCATTCCCAAACCAGCAGCCTAAATAGCCCCATGTCCCTTAATGGCCGAAAGCCCCTTCCTATTCCGTGACCTGGCGTGTCAAGACACTTTTTGTATGGAAACCTCCAGCCCGTTCTCGCCCTTGACCATTGCGCGGGCTGTTGCGTATTATAGCCCAATGTGCGTGTCAAAAACTCGCCTCTGTCACGCCACTTATCAATTTGGTAGGCAGCCTTCATGAGTCTTGGTTCCACTTTCTTAAGTTCTGGAGTGGAATTTCTTGTACATTTCGAGCCGAGTGGACGAATTAAGGAGTTCGCGCTAACTTCGCCACTAATGGTATTTCGATTCGAATGGCAGATTGGAAATATTGGGAGCATTAAATGAGTAGGTGTGTTATCATTAGGGGAATTATGGTGGAGTGGGTACTTGGGGCTAAATATATAACGTGGGTATTGATTGATACCAAGCAGGTACTTGTTTTTATAATGTCAAGGGGAGAGAAGCGCGTTGAAAATCCTCACTAACGGTATTTTGATTTTATTATGTAAAGGGCAAACTAAGTCAAAATTCAAGAATAGACGTGAAAACATACTCTTAATTATACGAAACAATATTTATAAATATAAGGTTGTTATTGCATTGAAATATATAGTTTTATTTTTGTAAATTTATGAGGTTTGGCGCAGTTTAGACTCTTAAGTTATATTTTAAAATGTAAGGAATAATTTGACAAACGTGTGAGCAAAATGTGCTTAAAACTCGTGTGTAGCAATTTTGTAATACTTTCATTTGTCTTCGGAAATTTTGTATTTAATATCTTCTGATATTTTTGTTGTTGAATATTTTAGAATGTTTTTAATAGTTTTGGAGTTAAATTCCATCATCTTTGCGTTTTACACAACTGAATTTTGTATAAAGTAATTTCATGAAAACAATTTATAATATAAATTCTTATAAGTTAACAAATAAAAAAAAAATATGTCACTTGATGCAGCACAATTTGAGATACATAATTTTTAAACACATACAAAATTTTGCATTTTCAACATTTTAAGTCAAAAGTTTGTTTAAAATTACAAAAAAAAACTTTTTTACACACAATAAAATAAAAATCAATACAAAACAATTAAAAATATCCCCTAAAAGAATGCAAATTAAAGAATATTGTATAACAGATTATCTAAAGCTCCTAAAAGGTTTGATATGTGGATTTTAATTTAAATAAACTCTAACAAACCCATTAATAGTTTTTAAATAAACGAAAATGGTTAAATACAAATTTTAATCTTTTAATGGAACTGCAGTAAGATAATTTTAAATATTCATATAAACACCTATATATGTTATACCATTTTCTAAAAAAAAATTAAACCTATAATTGGATAATTGTTCGCCGTCCTATGCTTCTTTAAGCGTAATTGATAATATATAATTGAAACATTTCGATTTTTGTTTGGTATAAGGAAGATATTTTAAATTACACTAAATTAATGACAGATAAATTAATTAATGTTTAGAATTTAAAAGTTCCCATTTGAAGTTTCTTTCCGAAAACTAGTGTTGGAAGAAAACTAAATTCATGTAGTATTTTAAAACGAGGCATGGGATGTTTAAAAAAATTATTAACTTTGGTGTATTATGTTATTTAAAAATTTTAATGTAGCAGTGAATTGTTTATTCAATATGACAATTTTAATTGCTGAAACATGCAAGAAAATTCTACATTTATAGCATTTACTAATATAGGGAACATAATTATTTGTATCTAATACTTGCATCTAATGAAAACACTTCAGAGCCAATAAGGATTCGGTTAGTAAAATTTTGTCAACTTCATTTCATTTGCATTCAGACAAAATTTAGATTGCTGGAAATTCATTCCATTTCCATTTTACGGATATTCTCAAATACATGTCAACTAAATAGTTAATTAAACCATAAATTTGATTAAATCCGTTGATAAATAATTTGCTATTTCGCCAAGTCTATTAATTGACAAGTAGTTTCAAAATATGTTTATTGTATGTAACAGATGCGAAATTACTCTCAAAAATAAAAATTAAAATATATATATATTTTTTGGAAGCCAACACATTTTTTAACAATGATTTATTATATAGTTTTAATTTTTGTCAGAAGTACGCTGCAAATTAAATGCAGCGACACATTTTGTCAAATAAATATATTGAGGGTTCTTGGATGGTTCGACTATACAAATATAAGATTTAAAAAAAATAATCTATATTTCTTGTATCACAATATTATTATTTTACAAATAAGCAAAAAAAAAATATTAAAAAAAAAATTAAAATTGCTATTGATAAATTGCTAATTAAAATTTTATATATTTGCAGATTAATTAATTGGACAAAATGTCTACAACTTCTTAAAACACTGTATGTAAACTTTACTGGCTATTTAACAAACACATATTTATTTGATCCCTTTGTATAAAGACATCGTCAAGATATAAGTCATTTAAGTGTTCCGTACCTAAAGAACTATTATCGAAGCTACTGTGTATGTCTGTCCGTCCGTATGTCATCAATACTTGGCTCACAAAAAATTACAAATTTATATTTCTTTTAAAAGAAAGGAATGTACTTTCGAGAAACCCTGTTTATTTTTTATCGCTTAAGTACAATCCTCTTAAAAATATAAGTGCTCAACCCTTACTGTCAAATAAATTGACAAAAATGCAGTTCAAAGGTTTGACATAGTGAAGTGACAGTACCTTCCTTTGTATTGCCTTTGAAAGCTGATAATCTTAAAGGAATTTGCCTTTAACAAAATGCACAAATATTTTTAACGGGGTACTTTAACATTTAAGATAAAGTATCTCTTAAAGTCTGAGAGTATGTCAACCAAAAAAAAATTGTGATTTGTGTTTTTAACGGTTTATTATATAAATAATAAAATTATATACCTTACTTATCAACCTTATTTATTATATAATTAATAAAATTATAAATTATGTAAACAAAGATATGATTTTGGCACTGACTGAATGAAAAAATATCTTTATCAGAGGCCAATATTTTTAAATAATATGAATGTAAATTAAATTTATTCTGAAATTAAACAAGGTATGGGTAATATAAACACATGAGATATATATCATTAATGAGGCATACATAGTAATAAATATTGTACAAATATAATTGTTTGGTATTCCGAAAACAAAGAATAAAAATATCTTTCTAATATGTACTTAAATATTGGGTTGGAGGGAAAGTTCTGTCGTATTTTAAATAGGCAGGTGATTTTTCTTGTAAATAAAAAGAACAACTGGCTAGTGAGTCAATACGATTTTTTTTTTGTTTTTTTAGCTGCTGTATAATATAAAAGGTGCCCTTTTTTACCGTTCATCATTTACTTGTGATATTTAAAGTGAAAAACATGTCAGTAGATAAAGTGCATTTACGACACTGCATTTTATATGAATTCCAAAAAGGAAGCAATGCATCGGTTGCATGTAAAAATTTATGTGCGGTATTTGGAAAAGATATTGTAAATGCTCGTACTTGTCAAAGATGGTTTAGCAAATTTCGTTCCGGGAATCTGAGCCACAAAGAAAGTGATCTCTGGACGACCATCCAAGATCGATAATGATGTTTTGCGATCCATGTTGGAGAAAAAAATCCACATTTAACAAGTCGAGAAATTGCAGAAGAGTTTGGCATTCATCATACAACTGTTGGAGATCACATTCAATCTGTTGGGTTTGTGTTAAAGCAAAGTGTTTGGGTTCCACATGAATTAACGGAAAATAATTTGTCTGATCGTGTAAGAATGTGTTCATCACATCTGATTAGACACAATATGGAGCCGTTTTTGGACAGGCTGGTTACTGGAGATGAAATGTGGATTTTTTACGAGAATATTAAGAGAAAAAAATATTACTGCAAAATTATCTAACGGGAAAAAAATTCACGTCTTTTGAAAGTGTTTCTAAGACAGTTGCTGACTATTTTAACTCCAAGGATGAGAAAAAACAGGAAAAACAGGAATTCACAGGTTTCCTGAAAGATGACAACAGGTTGTAACAAATAACGGAGCATATATAATTGATTAATATTAAACGCATATTTTTATAAATGAATTCAAATATTTTCTTTAATATACGACAGAACTTTCCCTCCAACCTAATAGCTTTTAAATTCATGTGATTTGCTCACATCTTTAAATTTTATTGTTAAAAAATGGTTTTATGCTCTTTTGAGTAAATAAAATGTATTATGTTTTGTTTCTAACTTATGAATAACTGAATCAGATAAAATAATGCATGAATCGTAAAATGTTAGTTATTACATCAGTTTAAATTTAAGAGAGTGCGGCATAAAATTACATTCGAAAATTCGCAAATAACACAAACTAAACACTAATATCTATAAGCATATGTAAAATCATTGAAAGAAGCTGAGGCATTTTCCCACAACCAATCTAATATTAATGAGCAGCGACAAATAAACCCAAAAAGTAAATTCTCATTTACACAAATATAATAGACCGTCCAATTTCCTTCTCAATATATTATTTCAAAATATGTTTGGATTTAATTTAAATGTAAGATTATTAAACTTTGCTACGATCGTTGAACTATTTCCACAAATGGCAGTATTTTGCTTTGTTATTACAATTCTCATGAAACATTTAAATAAATACATTATCCACTCTGACGAACTGAAATGGAAATTCATTGTTCTTTAAATATTTAAATTCGAAACGATGACTGAGATAAACATTGTTGTTGCAATCTAATGTGATTTTGATACGACATTGATTAAATTACGTTTAGATTCTTTTTAATAATGAGGAACAGAAAAAGTTTTATTTAATAGAAATCAATTACTTTAAATAAAAGTATTTTGGTGTTCAAGAATTTCCTTTATTGATGTGATATTAAAAGCAATATCCAGGGGAATAATAAAGATGTAAACAACAATCAATAGTGGTAAATAAATAAAAATAACCAGTAAAAAATAGCAATTCGCAAAGGGAAATAAAGTATTTAGTTTGTTTTCAGTCCCTCGACTAAAATGTATTACAATTGTTGGTTTAGAATGACAAACAGATTGTTTAATGTATCTAATCAGTGTGACATATTGAAATTCATGAAACAAATGGATAATAACATTTCTGCGTGGAGTATTTAAGGTATATACCGTATTTGTTTAATTGAAATATGTGATTATCGATATTTTAATTTTATAAGTTATAGGAAAATTCGCAGTATCGGAGTATTTAAGGAATATACCGTATTTGTTTAATTGAAATATGTGATTATCGATATTTTAATTTTATAAGTTATAGGAAAATTCGCAAAAATGCAAGTACTAATAAGAAATAAAATTGCAATGTAAATATTAAACTTTAATTCCATTTTATTGTATGCAATAGATTGAAATAAATTATGTTCAATAAATACTATGAAGAATCCTAATTAAATTTCTGATAAAAACTGACATATCAGAATTCTTTATTTTATAAAAATTATTTAAATAATTGTAACTTCAGATTCTTGAATTATATAGAATTCAATAGTTAATATTTGTAAAATCCAAATTATTCATTAAATGAACGCTACACTGTAAAAAAAAAGTACTTAAAAATGAGTACCTGAACACACTGGTTTTTCTTTGAGTACAATTGCATTGTAAATGAGCGATGACGTACTCAAATTTAAATTACCGTACTTTCTCAAAATAAGTGGTGTGATTTAATATTTATAATCCCAGATTCTGTTCAAGCCATCTTAACAAAGCGACCTGACAAATTTAAAATAGTTGTTCAGAAGATAGTTTTCCCACAGTATTTGATGCCTTGTCAGGTTGTGATTGTAAATATTTATTGAAAGTGATTTATGAAGGTAGCCTATATAGGGTAATATATGCTCTTTTTATCCATTGTATTCATTTTTGAGTACATGTATTTTTCAAAATTTAAACATATGTATGCGGAGCCATGATAAGCGCATCGAATTTACTCAAAAAGGAGTACATTTTAATTATTTTTTGTACCTATTTTTAACAGTGTATTGTTTTTTTATAATTGCAAAACACCATTTTGTTTTAATTTTCCTCCAAAAGACAGTATCACGACATTTTTTAAAAATTTCTACTTATATAAATTAACGAATGTTGACGTTGTATCAATTTTAAATTAAAATATTAATTTTATATTAAAATATTATTTTTAAATTAAAATATCAATTTTAAATTAAAATATCAATTTTAAATTAAAATATCAATTTTAAATTAAAATATCAATTTTAAATTAAAATATCAATTTTAAATTAAAATATCAATTTTAAATTAAAATATCAATTTTAAATTAAAATATCAATTTTAAATTAAAATATCAATTTTAAAATAAAATATCAATTTTAAATTAAAATATCAATTTTAAATTAAAATATCAATTTTAAATTAAAATATCAATTTTAAATTAAAATATCAATTTTAAATTAAAATTTCAATCATATTTTTACTGAAAAGTATTATATTTTTTTTATTAAAGTTTGCTCCAAACCAAGGAATGATTTATATTTTTTCGGTGTTAATTACATCATATACTTCGCTTTATTGCCATTTTATGAAAAAATTACTGATGAATGTCTAAATCACCATTCCATTTTTCTATACAAATAATTTCTTGAGAATATTTTTAATAATTATGTAAAAATAGTGAGAATTGAATTACGATGTCAACAAACTCCAATTATTACATATTTGATATTCACTTGCATCCTAATATATTTAAACTTTTCTTATAAAAAGGATATTGATGAAAGGAAATATCAACCACCCTTTTCGACTTTTCTTTAAATAATAATTAATTTAATTATTTAGCTAATCTGAATAAGTTATTGGTATTTCACTTGCGCACAATAAATCTCGCCGCGGTTTTATAATTTTTAAAACCCAGGATCATAATAAAATTAATATATAAACCATTAATGAACAACGAAATTTCGATATTTGCTTTTTTTTACACCGGTGAAGAGGAGAATATATCGGATTTTAGCGCTGCAATTTCAGCGTTAATAATGATCACCAACTGCTCTCGTCCGAGCCGTCTTTAATTACTTTAATTAATTCCGTGTAATTAGCATAAGGTTCGGAAAATGAAGACATAAAAAAAGGCCGAGTGAAAGGAGTTTGTTTTTACGAAAAGCATACTGTGGGATCGATTAAATATACTTTGGAAAAATAAAACTGCGTTTAGCCAGGATAAACTGTCAGTCCACCCACTTTATCCTCGTTAGACAGTCTGTTTAACTCTAATAAACGCACGTCATAAGAGAAGAATTTGAATAATCTAATGATCGCATTTTTTAATCACTCGTACATTAGTAGTTTTTATATGCGAGACATTTTTACGAATTTCATGGATAGAATGTGTATAAAAAGTCTTTGTATACTGAGTTTTTTTCAAGCTGATTAGTTTTAAGGAGTTTATTTTTTGTGTGGGAAAACGGATGTAAAAAGTATCCCAGAAAATATGTAGTTTTTATTTATTGCGTACTCTTGAATAGTTGTATATGCAGGGTGATCGCAAATCGTTTGGCGATAGACATTGTTTGGCTGTATCATATTTAGCCGTAATGTATAATACGTAATTGTCGTAAACACATAATTTTTGATCAACTACTTCGCTTATATTTTAAACACAAGCTTTAGTAGTAAGAAACAAAGTAGTTAAACTATAGAAGAAATAATGGTTTATTTTGTGTAGTTAAACAGCCAAAAAATATCAGTCAAAAATCATAGCCATCAACATTTTTCAACAATTCATGACACCCTGTATATTTATTTCAGACAAATGTTTCTAATAATTACTTATAACGAAAATATACTTTCCAATAATATCTTTACTAGTCAAAATATCTTATAAGTAATTTTTTTCAATTATAATTAATATTATGTGAAATACTCATTTTATCATTGCTGATATGATTATTTCATATATTAACCCTCATATTAAATCTCTAGTTTCCAAATAGGACCTAGCAGTGATACTTTAAAAAAAGCTTTTTAGATTTTTGAGGGCTTTTAAACAAGACAGGAAAACATTTGTAATTTATATTTCGTACAAATTTACAATTTTTTTACATTTATTTTTGTATTTTTTTGTTAATTTCGATAGACAGAAATTATTAATAAGTCATTAAATGACAACAGAGTTGGCTGTTAGCGTTATTTGAAATAGTAGAGCCTAAAAACGAGGTGCAGTGTGCATTAGGAACTGTAGGGTTAATATGTAAGGGTGCAAAAAGAACCAATAAAATATTTTCTTCGTGAAGTTTTTTTTCTTTTACGAAAAAATGTTTTTTTTTAATAATTCTTAATTGGAAGATTTTTTTACCCATTTTAAGCAAACTTTTGGCTGAGTACAGAACAATTTATAGGTTGAAAAATCAAACAATTGGAGGATTTAATGAATTGTTAAAAAATATATATTGCACATTATTCATAATAAATAATAAAAAAAAATAATAAAGTATTGATTTGTAAACTGGAATTTTTTTATTACAAATTCATATTTCTTCTAATAGTTGCATATTCTTTGTTCAATCCAATTCTGTGATTCTTTCAATGTAAATTGTTATTAATAGAAATGTGAATTGTTTTCTGCAAATGCAAAAATAAATATATATCGGTTAATAACGTTTCCCATTATTAATTGTACTAGATACCGAGAGATGGCGCCTACTTCAGTGACTAACAACTTTTCTCGAGATTTTCGTTAGAAAATTAATTCCTCCCTACTCTAGACCGAATATTATTATCATGTTGGTTTTCAATATTATTTTTAATCCAAATGTTCAAATGAATTAAAGTAATTTATCAAAGTCCATGTTTCATAATAAAAGCATTTTTTTAAATAAAAATTCCCTTTTGTGGCGTAGTTATTAAAATAAGAATAAAAAGCTTATACATATTCAAATACGTTTTTACGTAAGTTTAAAAATAGATTTATGCAAATAATTTCAATCCTATTGTACAATAAAAAGAAGCCAATTCAAAGTAAAAACTTGATGAAGATAATAAGCTACTCTTTAATACACTTATAAGCTTTTTTGATAAACTTCAAAAATTCTGTTTTTTTCCCTCCAAGAACAGAAATTCTTTTCCGAAACATATAATTTGATTTTTTTTTTCAATTACTTGCTCCAAGAAAAATAGAAGATGAAATAAAATTTCAAATCGACAACACTTCTACCCTTTTACAAAATTTCTTACGGCCGACATCAACAACAACTGCGAGTTACTCCAATTATTTTTTTTGCTGAATATCTAAATTAAAAAAAAGCCTGAAAAAATAACTAAACACGTCGTCGTCTTTAGAAAGGCAGAAAAAAAAACATAATCTCTCGAGTAAAATTTCCGATATCGAATTTGGATACGTGTTGAAACTTCCTGGAGTATGAGAGGGTAGTTCGTCCGTATTGTCACTCAATGACTGGATTAAAGTTATTTCTCCCCCAACTCCTAGAAGTGTTTTTAAAGAGACGACTTATTTAATATGATCGAGAAATAAATTGTTATTGACATATAGAGAGTGTTAAGAAAGTGAGTGCCATTGAAATGTCGAAATATCGACAGAGATTTCCTTTTCTTATATGAAAGGGTTTGTTGCCAAGTGGTATATGCCCCAAAACAGAGTTCCTAGATAATAGCATTGAAATGTCTCAACTCGTCTTGGATATAATGTTAAGTGGAATGACAGTCAAATCATTATTAAACAACTTATTCAACTTGGAGCCTCATTACTTGGCCAAATAATATATCTAACTACTTAGTAATGGAAACTGGCATTAGTTAATTTTTGGATTTGTGTGACTTATACCATTCAGCAACCATATTTAAAAAGAAGTATGTGGTCCTGTTTTTTATTCTTTTAGGTGATTTATTAATAAAAAATCTAATACATAACAAAGCGAAAGTGGAGTTTTCCCAAGAATATATTGAGTTTGTATCTGTAGGGTTATTAAGTACTCTACTTATTCTTTTAAAAATCGATATACTTTTAAATTTTAAGTGAATAATATTTCGGTAACAGGAAAGTAAGGAGTAATCTGTATGCCAACGATTCACGTATGAAATAAATCTATACTAGCTAAAGTACTCCGACGTTGGCGGGAAGTTAATCGCAATAATTAGAATTTCATATAATGTCAGTTATTTAAAAAAAAGAACAGATAGCTTTTAGTTTGCTTCTTTAAAAAACTCTGATGATCTATCTCTACTTTCGTTGTGCAACCGAACCGTAATATTCAAATTTAAACTCAACGGGCTTTGTGATCAGGAGTGTAAGTCGCAAATATCCGAATATGAACTCCCTAATTTGCATTACTGGGCATTACTATCACTGGACCAAGTGGTGTAGGTTCTTAGCTCGATAGGTTTTCCAATAAAGAATTTGTGTTATTTCACATAACACTATAGCCACTTAAAACGCTGATATATCTGAACTCATTTTTAGAGTTATACTACTTAGTAGACAACCCGTCGAAATGTGTAATCTACTAGAAACTTGTCTTACCGATGTCATTACGATATTTTGCCATATTACTTTGTAATTAACAATTTATAAAAGGTAATAAGAAACTGAAATTAACACTAAAGAATAGATAATTAATAATTAAGTCGAATAATAAGAATATAAGAATAATATTACATAATAAGAATATAAGAATACATAATAAGAATACATAATAAGAATACATAATAAGAATACATAATAAGAATATAAGAATAAGAATAGATAATAAGAATACATAATAAGAATACATAATAAGAATATAAGAATAAGAATACATAATAAGAATATAAGAATAAGAATACATAATAAGAATATAAGAATAAGAATACATAATAAGAATATAAGAATAAGACATAATAAGAATATAATAATAATACATAATAATAATACATATTAATAATACATAATAAGAATAAGAATACATAATAAGAATACACAATAAGAATAAGAATACATAATAAGAATAAGAATGCATAATAAGAATAAGAATACATAATAAGAATAAGAATACATAATAAGAATAAGAATGCAAAATATGAATAACAATACATAATAAGAATAAGAATACATAATAAGAATATAAGAATAATAATAATAATACATAATAAGAATATAAGAATAAGAATAAGAATACATAATAAGAATATAAGAATAAGAATAATAATACAACATAAGAATAAGAATACAAAATAAGAATAAGAATATAATAATAATACATAATAATAATACATATTAATAATACATATTAATAATACATATTAATAATACATACATAATACATATAATAATAATACATATAATAATAATACATACATAATACATATAATAATAATACATACATAATACATATAATAATAATACATACATAATACATATAATAATAATACATACATAATACATATAATAATAATACATACATAATACATATAATAATAATACATACATAATACATATAATAATAATACATACATAATACATATAATAATAATACATACATAATACATATAATAATAATACATAATAATAATTAGAAAACATAATAAGAATATAATAATACATAATAAGAATACATAATAAGAATACATAATAAGAATATAATAATACATAATAAGAATATAATTATAATACATAATAATAATAATAAGAAGAATATAATAATAATAAGAATATATTAATAATAAGAATATAATAATAATAAGAATATACTAATAATAAGAATATAATAATAATAAGAATATATTAATAATAAGAATATAATAATAATAAGAATATACTAATAATAAGAATATAACAATAATAAGAATATAATAATAATAAGAATATAATAATAATAAGAATATAATAATAATAAGAATATAATAATAACAAGAATATAATAATAATAAGAACATAATAAGAATAAAAATACATTTTAAGAATAAAAATACATAATAAGATAATAATAATAATAATAATAAGAAGAAGAAATATTAAGAATAAATAATAAGAATATAAGAATAATAATAATAAGAAGAAATATTAAGAATAAATAATAAAAAATATAAGAATAATAAGAAATAATAAGAATATAAGAATAATAAGAATATAAGAATAATAAGAATATAAGAATAATAAGAAATAATAAGAATAAATTAATGCGATATAATATGCGACCACTTTGCATTTTTCAAAATTATTCTTAACTATGCTAATTCGAATCAGCCATAGAATTAAAAAAAATCATCTAATATAATTACTAGAATACATTAGGTTCGTATAAAGCAAAAAAATATTAAAATTATTTTTATATTATTCTATATTCCTGACTTAAAAATATATATATTGTCTAAATTTCAAAATACATAGGGGTTTTACTTTATACTTGGAATCGTTTGGATATATTTTTTTCCGATATATTTTGTAAGAAATATTCTTAAAAGGTAGCTGCTTGAGCATTAACGGTGGTTTTTGTATATTAGACTTCGACTTAACTTAATGTTAATTTTTTTTTATAACTGTGAATATTTGTGCATATAATAAATGGATTATTCTCTAGAGTAAGATAAAAATCAACTCCCCTAATACGTAATAGAGTTTTAACGATTTAAATGTACAGAGAATAGTCACAAATCGTTGGGCGATAGTCATTGTTTGGCTATTTAACTACACATAACAAACCGTTCTTTTTTTACAACTTTTTGTTTCTTCTAGTTATAAACGAAATGTTTAAAATATAAGGAAAGTAGTTGGACACAAAATAATGTTTTTTAATGACAATACAGCTAATTGTGATAGAGCCAAACAATGACCATCGCTCAGAAATTTGTGACCATTTTGTTTATTTTTGTTATTGTTATGAAAACAAAATGTTGGGTCAAATGTTAAGAGTTTTAATTATTTTTCATTCGCCCTAAAAGTCAAAATCAATTACTTGTTTTAGCATTGATTACATCTTTTTTAATTAATTTTTCTTATTCATAATTAAGATATATTTTTTTAATTTCAAATTAATTAAACGTATGTTCTTTGAATTTAGAATGGTTAAAAATATATCCCCGCTTTCTTACCATAGGTATACAAAAAGACCTGGGCGATCAATCGTTTGATGAAAAAATGCTTAATTAAAACACAAATTGATTAGCTTTTAATTTAAGTTACTTTTTTGTTTAAATTCTTTTATTTTAAATTTTGTCTATATTTATAATGATATTCAAACAAAAGGATAACACAAGTCGCTTTCTAAAATTTGAATACCAAAATAATAAATTTTTAAAGTATTTTTTTTTTAAATCTAGGAATATTTTTTTTTAATATTGTTAAAGTTCTATACAGAACTTCATGACTCAAAGGATCTTTTGTTCTTGAAATATACTGAAAAATATTATTCCCTATAACAATAAAAAAATCTTTTATAAATATCTTAAAAGATATTTTTCGGAAATCTTAAGATTTTGTGAAGATTAGGTTTTTTTACTTTAAAAGTTTTTGTAGGTCAATGTGTTACCAAATGTGATTTTTAGAAAATAACTAAATTTTTTTCATCATATATTTTAATTATCTGTTGTCAGCTGTAATTAACTAAAGAAAAAAACATTCAACAAGAGCTATAATTATATAAATATTTCTTTTAACATTTCGTTGCAATATTCAATTAAAAAATGTTTTTAAGACATCATTTTAGCATTAAATAAATTCAAATGAATTAAATAAGGCTACAATCGTAGTGCATAAAATCAAACATTAGCTTGTTAAAGTGAGTTTTCTGTGCCATATTTCACAAAGAGTTTTAATGTTTCAATCAGTGCTTGAATCATTTCACACTCTGAGTAGCTTTCTTGCGGCTAATTAAGGCAATTTGCAGTTCTTAGTCAAGAGAAATTTCACGCTGTAATGAAAACATGGAGTTCGAATTCGTTAATTTATTTCTCCGGCAGCGGGTTATTTGCCGCTTGTTCATTTACTAATGATCTTTAGAAAGGGTTGGAATCACTCAATAACCTCGGTACCTACTAATTAGGCTGTTTTTTTTTCTAGTTTCTTTACGAGTTTCGGATTACATTTTGCGAGTTTTGAATGTGTCGATTCGCTTGTGTCTCTAATTAACTTCGTTTAAATCATAAATTGCTACTTCGTTTGGCGTTGGGAAAATGGACCGACAAGATGTTGAATTCATGCATCAAATGGTGGATACGGTGTTATCGTTCTGCGCTCGTAATTACGGTACAGATTTGTTTCACATTAAAAATAATTAAACGCAACTTGATTTAAAGTAAATTAATAATAGAAATTGTACTCTGATTTTAAACTTTTACGTTCGAAGTACAAGGTGGTCACAAATTGTAGGAAGATAGGCATTGTTTATACATTTAACTACACATAATAAACCTTTATTTTTTTTAAATATTTTAATGCCTTTGTCTGTTACTAGAGATAGAGAAGCTAATCGGATTGTTCAAAATATAATCGAAGTAGTTGGACAAAAACAATGTTTAATTTTGCTAATACAGCTAAATGTGATACAGATAAACAATGACCATTCGTTAACAATTTATGAACTTCTTGTATGTTAAATCTACTTAATTTATAATAGTCCAAATTAAGTTTTATTTTATCCACCTATTTTTACATACAATATGTAATCCGCAGATTTAGATTATTATTCGAAAACGTATTATTATATGACAATTCTTAGTTAATAATAAACTGATTGTAATACCATCATCGCTAAAATGGAAAATAAATATAAATCTTCATTTTTTGATTACACTAAACCTACCACGCGCGGTCAAATGACCGTTTTTGATATTTCGTTTAGAATTTCTTGTGTACAACGTTACTGTGTGTATCGCCATGTAACTTATTAACTTTTCCTATAATATACATACAACCCATTTTTCAATATTCACAACTTTCTTTATTGTTTACTTTCCGAAAATAAAATTATAGCATGTCTAGTCTACCACGAGCGGTCATTTGACCATTTGAACAATTCATGTTATTTACGACTATATTCTTCGGAAAGCGCACTCCTGAAATTGTTTTACGAGTTCACAATCTAATTGTGGATATGCAGTGCTGTGGTAATCCGGCCATCTGGGCAACAAGCGTCCTGCGGGCCAACCAGGCAACGCTGTACAGACCGCGTCGGCCCAACCAGGAGGCACGGGTGCAGACCGATTCACTGCAGGCGACGCTGACGGGAACGGAAAATGTGTAATTCAAAATACTTTAATTTGTAAAAAATTTGCTGAAAATGCATACATGTAAATAAAACTTTTCTAAATAGAAAAAAAAAATATTTTGTTTACTATCCAATTAGCTAAAATCTCTTTCTATATTAAGATACATATTTTTTTTGAAGCGGTCATTCGACCACTCATGGTTGGTTTAGGTATACATGAAATATTGGTAGATTTAGTGTTAAGTTATCGCAATATGATTTGAAATACTTAATTCATGGAAGATTTGTATAAATGAAGTTCTACTATATTTATAAATACTTATATACATTTGGTTGGGCAATGTTCATTTCACTTATAAAATATTACTCGTTCCTCACCTAACATAAAGTAAAATTCATGTTGATATACAATACAGATTTCGTATATGAAACGTTATTTTGCATATGAAAGAATTAAGTCTACTTCCATATTGACAGTACCTATAGAGTTTATTTACTAGCTATTTTTATTACACAGAGCCTATGCCACTATAACCACGTTCTGTTGCATTCTCTTTTACAAAATGTTAATAAATATGGGGTTATACAGTGTTTTCAATTTGCCTTATTGTTACAGAAACATAAGTTTTTGTGAAGCAATAGAAACGCATCAGCTAAAATTATCCCAATAAATGAATTATTGATTCCATTCATCCCATATCAGTGATAAACCCCACATAACTACGAACTGACGTAACAAAAGCGGTATATTACCTGTTTCAGTTGCGCACTATGCATAAATAAACGGAAGAATAACAACTCTTTCTAAAATTTGATGCCAAAATAAAAAAACTTTTAACAATGTTTTTCGTAGATAATTTCTATATTCTTGGAGTATTTTTTTTTACTATTATTAATACTATTTTGTAAGTTTGAGACAAAACTTTATAAATCGGGGATGGCATATTATTTTTGCTGCTAAGACGTCAAAGTAGATTTGTTTTGGTTTAGTTTGAACTTTTGAATAGTATAAGAATTAAGATAAAAATAAAGTTATCTATTAAGTTCGCCGTAGCTTCAAACAATTTAAACACACTTTTATCGAAACCATAGTTTATTGCGTTCTCCCTTTGTATTTGCAGTGCTTTATATCCTTACACTATTTAATTGCATAGTAACAACAAAAGTTAATCATCTTGATGATTACTTTACTACCCTACGTTTTTCCACATTTGGCAGTTTCATGCAAAACGTCGAATTCGTAAAAAAAACTAATGCCCCATCAACACCCAATAAAATATCTCGAAACAACATTTATTGCCACACAAACAACCATCAAAGCCCATCATTATTTTAAAGACAACTTGTATATTGCCCGATTAATATAACGATACGCGTGTGCGTCTTGTATACCACCTGGAAGAAACGACGGAGCATTTTATAAATGTACTGAAATCTGAATTGCTTTCAAAGTCCTATATTCTTATCTCCCTACCTGTCAAATAAATAACATATCGAAGGTAATAGCAGTCGAGAAAATAGCCCCCCCCATAAATCTATCGTTGTATAGTCTGGGGCAAAAGAAGTCCCGGGAACAGTGTGGGGTAAAACGCGGAGGACCATTTATTTAAGTTTGAGCTTTCCGGGGCGAAATTATTTTGGCCATGAACTAAAAATATCTCGATCAATAAATATGAAAGGAATGTTTTTTTGTGTGTTTTTCAGCGTTAATGTGGCAAAAATTTCAACTCAAAATTGAAACACTCAATTTTATTTTTAACAAAAGTTTAAGGTGTACGCATACACTCGAACATTTTTTTTTAAATTATGAATATAAAAATCTAGTTTTTTTCATGTAGGAAAAATCCTTAAAATTAGTGATGAATCATTTTAAAAAACCCTGAATAAAATAAAATACTAATTCCCTAACTAGCGTTTTATATGTTAATTAGCATGTTTTTTCAAACGTGATTACGCAAGTTGAAATTAATCTTGAAGACTAATTTTTGTTGGAAAGTACTCGCAGTATCTTTCTTAACGTTATGACCCTCCAAAAAGTTTATATTATTTAAAGTTTTTTTTAATAACTTTTTACCTCAACAGTCCCTAAAAAAACACTTTTTTATTCAAATTTTCAACTTTAAAATTCTATTAAAAATTATTTTTTTAACTAATCATTATAATGGAGGATCATAACATCTTATAACTAATATAAATTTAAAAGAAAAAATAATTTTCTCAAAATGTTTAAGCGAACTTCAGTTATCATGTTTCGAATGAACGGACATATGTTAAAAATACAGTTCTTCAGAAATTAAGTGTAAAGTTAAAAAATATATTGCCATTGCAAGCGCGGCCATAGAATAACTCTTTGTAAATAAAAAAGTTTTTGGAATATTTTTTCAATCGTGGTCTTGGTCTTGGTCCTTCATCTGAAAGAAACTGAATTGGGGAATACTATAGAACCAAAAAACTATTTTGGAATTTTTGGGCGATTTTCGTTTTTTATAGTGTGTATGTGCGATGTTGATAGATGGAGAATGAAAGCAGGTAGAATTTATCATGGTATTTAATAATATGTAAGCATGATAAATTCCTTAAATAAAATAAACCCTTTAAGTTGCCAGTATTAACCTTTTTCACTTTAATGACATATATGATATTTATTATCTTTTAACGGAAGATATAATAATAACTCTACTCCTTTCCCCAAAAATCTTCAAGAGACCGTGGATGAAAAATTACTTTTTGGATTAGTTTGACTAAGAGAGCAATCTAACAGAGCAACTATGCTGTTGTCGTTAATTTCGAAGAACTATTAACGAAAGTAAAACTCGTTTAGTTTGTTAACTGACATACTGTTACATTGCATCGCCATGTGTTAAAGTCACACAGACGAAAGTCAATTTTTGTGACGCGATATAAGATTTTGTGTATTACCAGTTACTTTATTAGTACATTTGATTTTCTAAATTTTACTTTAATAGAACAAGTAGAATTTATTATCCTTTGACATTAACTTTTCGGTAGGTAAATTAATTTGTTAATAATGGATTTAAGAAAAAAAATAGTAATCATTTGGTTTTTAACAAGAAAAGTTATATAATTTACCAGAAAGTTTATAACTAGTCAATAAAAATATTCAGTGAAACACCCAATTATGTTTTTTTTATCTAATTGATTAGACGAGTACTTGTTCAGCCAATTGTATATCATAACCAAAGAAGCTTAATGTAACATAACACGGGAATAGCGAAGCACCGTCGTTTCCAATTGGTTGAAACAGAAATCCACAAGGGATGAGATTATGGGATTTAAACCCACACCCACGGCGTGTGATCCACATGCTCTATTCAATGTGGGCGGCAATATATCTAAATATCAAAAGACATTTAAACTGCATTGTAATTTTTCATGCAATTCTCCTTAACATTTGGTTTAGTTAAAATTCCGCTAATTTACATTACCTCATGTGAGTCGTTTGAAAAAAAAAACAATATCTTGAAATTTACTCTCTCAAAAGGCTAAGATTTAAGATTTAACCTTTTATTTCTCCTATTCAGCAATTTTTCCGTTTGTAAAGATAATCCTTCACGGCTTTGAGTTCCATTGAAAACTTCTTTCTAAAATATTTACTCAGTGTGTTGTAATAAATTACGCTATATAAAAAAAAGTGCGTTTATCTAAAATGAGATTTATTTTAAAAGGCGTGCAAATGTATTCAGTTCTTTCGAAATAAAGACTTGTTGGGTCGGGAAAAATAAACACTCAAGTTTGATGCTTAGTCTATATAAACTTGAAAAAAAGGGGCTCTTGGCGACTATCAATAAAACAGTCATCACATGCCTCGCCTGTTTTCCCCTCTCTCTCTCCTCGAAATAAAAATGATACACCGAAAAGGTTGCAGTTCATCATCTTAAATAATTCATGCAGCTAATGCTCGTGTTTGTTTTTGCGTAGTTAGTTCGGATGCGATCATTTTTCGTTCAAATGAAGAGGACGGATTAAAATTAGGTTTTGGGTGATGAATTTTTAAGAGGGGAGGGGTGGTCGTCAAAAAGTAATCTACGATTAAAAAGCAATTAAGTTTTTGGAATTTGTCTTTTTAGAAAGTCAAATGGGAGTGGGTGTACAGTGCGTGTTTTGTACTTGTTTGTAAAAATACTAGGTAAAGGTAATCCAATATATATTAAACTATCTGAAGTGGTTGCCGGGAAAAAACTGGATAATATTTTTTACATATATGGCTATTGTTTAGTTCAGTTGACGATATTTTTATTCATTTGGTGATATTATTATTCATTTGGCAACTTTTTAATTTATTTGGCGATATTTTTATTTATTCGATGACATTTTGACGGTACGTTGGCGATATTTACTCATCAGCCAATCAGAATGCTTCGTTTATTCATCATCATAGCTAACTATGTAAGATGTGTTACATTTTTACAATGTTGAAATATTTTTTTGTTACAGTATTGCATTATTATAATTAGGTTTTAGTAAGAAGTCAAAGGGATTGAGCGGATTATGAGGTAGGAAAAGGGAATGGAGGGATTGTTCGAAACTTCATGTAGACAGTAACCTTCCCCTTGCTTAGAAGATCAAATGTGCAAAATTCCGTGTCAGGATCAGAATAAAACTGTAGATTTATATAAAAAACGAATCCATACGCATACAAATACTTGTTTTTATATGTAGACATCTCTGACTGAATATGAAATATTTTAGACATGTCTGACTGAATATGTAAAAAATTGAGCTTTTACGGATGCTTTTTAACGTGTTATTCTTAATAAAACTTTGTAATAAAAATGTGCGTGTTTGATGCGTTTTTATATGTATTAAGTGTTATCTGATTTTTTACATTTGTCCCGTTATATGAACTTTGGTATCAGAGTCGTGAAACTGTTAATTAGCGATTAAGCTTAATAGGCTAGCTATAACTTATAGAATATTAATTATACTGTAGAATTTTTAATTCTTTTAAGTATACAATAGCATTACCCCCTTAATTAACTTAATTTTCAGAAATTTTCTTATAATTGAAGGGATAAGTAAATGAAAGAAGGATGTAAAAAAATTTAGTTTTAAGATATTTGATCTTAAAGTTGGGATTTAGTATTTAGTTGTAGCCACACCTCCGTTCTAAATCAAGAATCTCTGTTAAAAAGGCTCTACAGTGATGCTGCTAGTGTAAAAAAAAGGCCAATCCCTATACCTTTTTCATCCATGACGATAACTTAATTTTTATAAGAAATGTTGCACACCTCATCTGCTTACCCTTCAATTCACATAGCATCCATTGATAATTAACACATAATAAAATATTTATGATAAATATGTCAGTTTGTGTGAAACCAATCAATAAATCTAAATTAATCATAAAAACATTCTAGCAGTACGTGGTACCCACTATTTGTGACCACCCTGTACGATCCAGTACGTACTAAATACATTTATATTAAGAAAATTGAATGTTATTACTTCATAGCATATAGAAAAGAACGACATAAACATGTTCATCAAAATATACTTAAGTACACTTAAAATAATTATTCAAAGTCAATTGTTTATCTTACACAAAAGTTAAATACTTAACCAACCAGAATAAATAATTCCCTTTTATTTCAAAATATCTATATTTTTTTGCTGAAATTAGCGATTTAAAGTATTTAACTTCTGCCGCGGGAACTTCCCCAATACGTTCCTTCCCTTCTATTTTGTAAGCTTCATGTAATCTGACAGACTCTTAAGTGCGTCTGAGCTTTAAGTATTGCACTTAAATGCGTCTTCAGGGGCCCGTGTCAGTGCGTAATTTGCATTCCTTTCCGCTGAATTGCACTCGGAAGTTATCTTCTTGAGATATTTAAATTTTTCCAGGGGAGAAATGAGTTAATTCTTTGTCCCGCTTATAAAACTCTGAAGTATGCTTAAAAATCTGAATTCTGACGTATTTTCTCCTATCTTTGTTGTGTTAACTCGTGGGGAATGACTCTTCTTTTATGGTCTTGACATTAGTCTGGGCTGTAGAACTGAGCGATTCTCTGCATTTGATATTTTTAATGGTTTTGGGGAAATGTGTTTTCATGTTGAAATTATGTAGGTGAATGCTTCTATGTTTTTAACTTAATAACGTTTTTTCTGGTTTAGAAAAGTTTGTAATTGCTTTTGATGTCCACAAATTTTATATTTTAAACTTAACCTACTGATTTAAAATGTTGCACTTTACAACTTTGCTTCATTTATTTTTGAGTATGTTAAATTTATATAAGACTTCAAATATACTTTGAATTGATAATAAGCAATTATTCTATGTTAATAATGAATATATTGCAATTTGCAATAAGTCTCAGACTTATTGTCCATGTTATTACTACTTTAAAGATTAAATTATAATTCCAATATATGTATTTAAACAAATTGAAACTATAACTATTTGTTAAGGAAATTTTTTATTGCATAATGAACTTTAGAAAAAAATATTAGTAAAAATAATAATTCTATAAATTTAACTGTTTGTTTGCCTTGTCGAAAAAATTAGTGATTACTGGAACAAAATTACAGTAAATTTGGTAGAAAAAAAAATTAGGTAGGTAAAGTTAAAGTAAATTTTGTAACTGATACTTGACATTCCTTTTTCTATTGTAGTTGAAATATTTTTTATATATATAGGATATATTAGCATTATTTCTTCCACCAACTATAAGTTCCAAATTTGCAAAGTAAGTCTTAAGCTAGCCGCTTACTAGGAACAATTGAATTGCAACTTTTAATCAACAGAGAAACTAAAAAAAATTATTTTGTCGATTATTCGCCAAAGTTTGTTAGTGCTGTAGCGCGAAAGAATATTTTGTAAAACTAAAGAGTTGCTAAGTAAAAGGAACAAATTGTGAATTTTAGAATAGAAACTAAAAAAATTCCACGATAACAGTTTTTGATTATTTAGTTGCATTTAACGTGATGCCAGGTCTTATATTTCGAAACTGCAAAAGTAAGGTAAAAAATCGCCAATTGGACATTGAAAAATTGCCAATTTGAAAGTAAAAATCGCCAATTTGTAAGGGAAAAATCGCCAAATTGAAAATGAAAAATCGCCAAATTGAAAATGAAAAATCGCCAAATTTGTATGAACGCAATACATTCAAAAGTGCCGTTTTGTCGATTATTCGCCAAAGTTTGTTAGTGCCGTAGCGCGAAAGAATATTTTGTAAAACTAAAGAGTTGCTAAGTAAAAGGATACAATTTGTGATTGTCCTTACTCGAATTAAAATTTAATTTGTTTCACTACAAAATGCTGAAAAGTTTCCTCATTTGTTGGTGTAGAGTTACCCCAATGAGCATTTGTATTTTCTGGATATTTCAATGAATATATTTTTTCCCCATAAAACATTTTAGAATAAAAATAATTCAAAAAACCCTCAAATCAACGGCAAGTTCTTGAAAATAAGCGATCTTGCATTTATCATCTGTGTTTGTTTCTAAAAACAGAAAGTTCAAAAGTTAAAAAAACGCAACTCTTAGCACGTTTAAATATTTTAATAATATAACAATATTAAGCTTGGAGAGAATTTTCTTAGAAAACGTTAGCAAAACAGAGAATAAAGAAACTGAATTCATTGCTTTCCTAATTTAAAACTTGAGTGACGATGTCAGGCACTACCCTTTGTGTGGAGTCAGCATCAAGAATTTTTCATTTTTGAAACAAATAAGGCTTGAGAGTGGAAAAATAGCGCTATTTCACGGTACATTTGTTACAGTAGATTTTCTTTTATATTGAGTTTTTGTTAAAAGTGACATAAAAAAAAAACGTTTCATACTTGGATTTGTTTTAAAATATATTTTTACTGTGCCGTTAATATAAAATGTTTTTTTTTAATATTTTGATGTTTGATATACATTATAAATATTTTAAAATAGCCATAAAATGTATTTTTCCAGTGTAACATTAATAATGCTTTTTTAGAAAACAATTTATGAGTAGGAAGCAAAAAATATTTTTCTCATTATCAAGCTTTTATATCATTGGAAAGTTGATAATTTTATTAGATAATAGGTATTTTATACTATTTTACATCCACTTCTAAAAAATAGTATTTATTTAGATATCTATGTGGTCGTTATTCTTATTACTTAAAAGCTACTTATACATTATATTTACTATTTAATTACTTATTTATTTACTACTTATTTATTAGTAACTTATTATATTTTTAATTTATCAATATATTAAGTCATAAATCAACCAAACTATGTGAAACAGCATATAATAGCAAGTTATATTTATGAAATATTTATGTTTTTAGCTAGTGTAAAAACTTTTGATACATTCTTGTAAATCAAAATGAAAAATTGTAATTAAGTTGACAAACTAATATTACCGTTTTATAGAAGTATTTTGATTCTTCATACTATAGTAAAAGAGAAAAGTGCTAATAAAATAAAATAAATTAGTAACTTAATATATATAATAATATAAATTATTATAACGTTATTTTAATTACAATGGCACAATATAAAAATCTACAAAAAAAATCAAAGTACTATAAAGATTATTATTAAACTATTATTAGCAACATTTTGTTTACTTTATAATTTTATCCGAAAATATGAAAGTATGAAAATTTAGTGATATATTCTTGAAAATACTTTTAATCTCGATTTACAAATATTACAATAAGTGTGCTAATTTATTTAATTATTAGTTTTTAAAAAAGTTTATGTTATTTGCTTCACTGAAGAAGTAAATCCATATATTAACTATATATATCTTTAAAGTATATGCATATTTACCGAAAAAGTAAGAAGTGAAATATCTTATATAGATGATCGATTTTAATTTATGATTGTTTTTCATAATATTATGTAACATTAAAATCAAATCAATAAAAATAAATTTAATATCTAAAAAAAGAGCAATTTAGATTTTGTCCCAAATTTTAAATACAATTGTAGAACTACGAGGTTTCTTTACATCATTGGTCCCAAAATGATATTTTCCTACAAATTAACGCTGTGAGGTGTCCTCATGCGGAATGCCTTCTTCCACTTTTCCGGCTGCTCGATTCATCCTCATCCTCACTGTCGGCCTCCTCATCTTCAGGGTCTTTTGCGAAAGCCGCCTTTATTTTTGATTTCTTACTCTTCCCTTCTGACTTCTTACCAGACTTTTCGTTCGATTTCTTGTCGTTTGCCTCAGAATCGGGTGTGTCGTCGGCGATTCCTTCGTCGGACTCATCGACGTCCGGCGGGGCTTCGGCGTCCTCCTTTTCCTCTTCGGTCTTTATCTTCTTGAACATGAATATCGGGCAGAATCTCCTCCTGCTGACTTTTTGTCCGGGTTTGTCGAAGTTGGTGGGGTATTTCTCACCAGTCGGGTAGAACAAAATGCATTGGACGAGGAAAATTGTGAGGTACATGAGGGGAATGAGTATGACAAAGTATGAAAGAGATCGGTGACTTGTCTCCAAAACGGCTCCAAGTATTTCTGGTATTACCTGTGAATAAATTCGCAATCATCAAAATAACATTGTAGAACCAGACATTTTTAATTTTATTTTTGTATGATAATAAATTTCTACAAAATTTTAATAGTGAATTCCACCATTTGAAATATAATTATTAAATAAAAACTAAATTTTTAAGAAAAATTAGTGTAAAATTTATTATTTTATATTTAGCCCTTTGCATTTCATTTTTTCTTGTCACGTGCTAAAATGATTTATGTTTTTGTTTCACAGATCTTCTAAATGATCGACAAAAGAATATCCTTAAATTCGAAAAATATCGTTATTTCGTTACCTTGTTCTACTACTAACACCAAACCAATTTATTATTTTTGTCCTCTGCATTTACCAAATATGTTGGTGTAAAAAACAGCAAAAAATACAACAGTTCCGTAAAATAATGTAATCGCTATTGGAAAAAAAATTTTAAAACTTATAAAACAACTTGCTAAAACCGACATTAAGAAAATTAATTTTAAACAATTTTAACTATAGTTGAGGAGTTTTTAATCGATTTACTAGCTATTAATAGATAATTTTATACTTTTTTGAGCTCTTTGAAATAGGCACAAATTTCAAAAGATGGTAACATATACCCAATAAACTCATAAATCTACCCATAAAAGATTAAAAGATGTGAGGACCTTCATTGCAAACATTTTTTTCTTCCTGAAAAGCTAATGTGTACGCAAAATATCTTCGAGAGTCCTGATAAAACTTCATAAAAAAATATTCAGCAACCAAATTGAAGCTTGTATCCCCACAATGGGTTGCGTCTTCGAAAGCGTAGTAAAATTATGCAAATTATATCGAAACGTTTTTCAAAACATCTGTTACATACTATTCCACAGATTAAATATATTTAGAAAGGATTTCCATCCAAGTCGCCAATAACTTATTGTGCAGCTCTGGTACGAAATTTTTTCAGACTCCAACTAACCTATCAAATAACAAAACAACTAATCTATCAACTAAACAACCAACTTCTTTTCAAGGTTTTTATTTGACGATGTAATAAAAGCGATGTTCTGTACATGCCAACGACAAATAAAAAAGTCATACCATTTGAGTAGAGTTATAATGCGTAAAAACACATTGCACTTCAGTAATTATACAAGAAAACGCTTGTCTGCCTACCGAGTCGCTTGTCGAACAGGTGTGTAAATTGATGTCAATGTTTAAAAATAAAGGGGCAAGTGAAGTCATTAAAATCGGGTTTGCGCATCGTACCCTAGTAGATAACTGTCTTCTAAAAAAATAAATGCAGATAACATGAAATTGGCAAACTGAACGAACAGGTATGAAATTGGTAACTGAACGAACAGGCATGTAAATATTCAAAAATAGAAAAGACAAGTCAAGTCATTTCAATACCGTTTGTACGTTGTACCTTAGTAGGTAACTGTCTTCTAATTACAAAAACTATAAAAACAGACAATTTGGAGGTGATGAATTGGGTGGCAGATAAAAAAAATTGCACCCTTATCAAGTCATTTACATAATCTTGATACAGGATACCCTTTTTAACCACACACCCTTAACTTTTGAACGCCGACAACTACAGTTATAAAAAGTGGTATTCGTTGATGCCGTTTCTCACGTCGTCTAGCAGAAATTTACTATCAGGTTTTTTACAACACATATTTTATACAACATACATAAAAATAGCCAATTCGAAAGTTGTAGAGGAGCATTGATTTAGCACTAAAATACACCATATGCACATAACTGCCTTAAATTGAACGCGTACATAACTAATATGTTGGTTTGACTTACACATCTACTTACTCTTTTTATACCAACCTAAAGTGGAAAACGATATTTCGAGAAATCCCGTGAATTAAGTGAAATAAACAAATGCGGGTTGTATGCATTTCGTTTATAGCATTCATGTGCGTCAAGAGTGTTTTCATAATAAATCAATGCAAATTTACAACTTTATAGTTTACTATTTCTAGGTATGTTGTATAATTTTAGAATTAGGCAAGCTAACTTTGCAAACTTCCATCCCGTAAATTAATTCCTTAAATTTCTGCTAGGGGAAGCTACACTCTACATAGGGGGTGAGAAACGCCACCCTATATCAAGTTTATGTAAATGACTTGACAAAGATGCATTTTGTAATGTGCCACCCGTTTCATCACCTCCATATTGTCTGTCTTTATAGTTTTTGTTATTAGAGGACAGTTTTCTACTACGGTGCAAAGTACAGACATTCTTGAGAAGAAGTCTTAATTTGTGAAGAAGTCTTGAAATTACTTATACTTGAAATTACTACGTTTTCTTGTATAACCACTCAATTGCAATGTGGTTTTATGCATAATAAATTTACTCAAACGATATAACTTTTTTTTTTCATTGGCTTTTAGTCTATACGAGCCATAATTTGTTGCAATATGGCGTCCCCAACCAAATTCATTGACGTGTATTGGATTGGGACTTGGTAGTTGAAAATCACACTAAAGTGGTCAAGAATGCAATAATCAGAAGATATTCTGCTCAGTTAAATATGGGTTTGTTTCAGCCATTATTGGCATTTCTTGGTTTGAATTTTCTAAAGCCCATCATGTAATGAAGGGCTAATGAAGCTGGGAAATATTTTTTATAATTCTATATATTATTTCTGTAATATAGATCCATTTTGCGGATCTTACTCTCAAAGAATCCTAACATATGATGTTTCATAAGAAAGAGAATTTCTCGGACCAGTAACTAATCGGAGTTTTAGAACGCCGACATCCTAGAAAGAATGCAAAAATAGAAAAAAGAAGTTTTAATAGAATTTTAAGGGTAAAAATCAGTGATTGGCAACAACTTTTAATTATTGGAAATTTACAATTTCCTTTGTCATGGAAATTTTTGTGTGTAAATGTTGTAAAAATGTAAGGATATAAAATTGAAAGTCAATATATCGCGTGATATAAATGTTTTAGCACGTGACCACATTCTGTGGTTAAAGTCATTTTTGAAAGGGTATTTTTACGGATGCCAAGTTTGTCGCCGTCTTGGAGAGGAAATCCTTTTTTCAAAAGACAAAAGAAACAATAGTTTTAATTCTACTAATGAAAAGACACTATTTTTTTTAATTATTGATATTTGGATTTCTAAAAATTGAAAATTAACTACGAAGTTGATATTTACTGATTTTATACAGGAAACAGATTTTCGGTACTTAATGTAAAGATTTTAGGTCATTACGTTAACAAAACTTATATAAATGTTTAAACATGTAAATGCAGTGAGTTTATGTATTTTGGCGATCAAAAGTGTCAGACTTAATATTCACTCTCCTAACCTTTATCAATGAATTAAACATAATATTATTTCCAATTACCTTAAAAAACGAATGTTATTTAATTCAATATTTCGTAAAAATAAAGATATCTTTAAGAATCTATTTCGTAAATATTTTGTTTAAAAAGGTTTGCAAAAGTACCATTAAAAAAAAACTTCAACATTTAAAGAATAACACCAAAGAAACATCAAAAGTAGAATAGGAACATACAATGAAAGAAGATAATTCAATTGTTTGTTCAGTAAGCCCTCACTTTTAATGATTACGCAAAGTGACCTCCTGAAAAACATGTTACTTTAAGGAAAGGATTTATACAAGCTAGAATTCTAGCACGGTCACCCTATAATTTATATTTTAAATGGACATGTAGGCTACAAAATTCTATAACGTTTACAATACAAAGTTAATATTTTGGTTAAAATAAAAACCAACGCCAAACTCACCATTTCCGCCAGTGACGTAGAACACAGGAATATGCCCATAGTTTTGTGGGTGATCGTCGTGTAGGAGTCGAACCAGAGAATCGTATTGGGGAAGAGGGTCGAGGCACCGAGGCCGAGGATGCAGTTGCCCAGTGCCAAGTACGAGTTGCTGTGATGCACGAGGAAGATGAGAAGTATACCGGCGAGTAGTTCAATCGTGTTGTTTGTGATGATCAGGCAGTGGGGGTGGAAACTAAAAAAGAACATTTCAACCGCGGGTAATTATCAAAAATTTCACAATTGCACAAAACTTTAAACTTGATAATTATTGTTGAAATGTTACGTCACGTATAAATATCAATTAACATATATTACAATATAACGGTTATATTTAATTGAAATGTTACGTCACGTATAAATATCAATTAACATATATTACAATATAACGGTTATATTTAATTGAAATGTTACGTCACGTATAAATATCAATTAACATATATTACAATAACGGTTTTATTTAAAGAGTTAGATATAAAAATCAAGAACATCGTAGATTTCATAAAATAATTGAAATTGTTTTACTGATTTGAAATTTAGTGCTAAGAATACTAAATTAAATAACACATGTATCCAATTTTTATCTTTATTAAAACTTCCTGACTTAAAATAAAGTCTACCATTTTACTATTACTATTCTGTATGATTTATTTTTACTTTTACAGTTTAGAGTCGATATAACTGAAAAATTGACAATAGTTTTCACAACTAAAAAATACAGGAAAACCCCATTACAAAATATATTATGCAATATTTTTATTGAAGTACACAAAAAGTTTGTTGCAGGCAAATCGAAAACTGCGAAAAATCGTTTTTTTGTGTGTCTTTTTTTAACATTAATGCTGAAATTTTAATATGTTCTAGAAAACTGCAGTTCTTGTGCATGTTTTTGAAAAACAGTTACTTTAAAGGTTAATTTAACGGGTCGTGTGAAATTCTGCACAATAAATTTTTCAGTTCTGTATACTAATTAAATATACCTAGTGTAATTTATATTTAATTCAGAATAATATTTTTTGAAACTTTTTATAATGCGCCATTTAGGTCAATTATCAAATAGACTTCGATCTTCTGAAGATGTTGGTTTTTGTATTTATTTTAATGTGATTAAAAGTTTGTTAATTGGTGATATTTGTCATACATAAAAGTTAAATACATTTTTCAAAAAATATGCTTTAGTACTTGTTTCTGTAAAACATTCTTTTACAACGAATTCATTAATCTTATCTTTAAAAGGAAATATTTTAGATTTATATAATTATATGTAGTTAAATATAATTTATATTTATATTTAATCTTAATATGTTAATAAATGAAAATATTCATATTATTTTTAAATAGCCGGCACATTTTTGACCTATCGTTAGCGAGGTATCTATCTTTACTCGACCTTCCAGCATTTCAACGATTTGTTTGTTACTCATGAACGACCAAACTCGTTGTTGGATTTTCTTCAAATTCGACATGAAAGTAGCTTGAAGTCAATAATATCAACGTATATGCTTTTATTCGGGTTTAGAGGTCTACCGTCCCAATAACTACTAGTTATTTCATTAATAGACAAAATGTATCACATTTCGATTTAATGTTGTATTTTCTTTCAACCCTTTGCTAACCGATTGTTTTGATTGACAATAAACAGGTCCACTGTGGAGTTCTACCGAACGAAATTTATTTCCGTGTTTATACATTGCCCCCTGTATAGAAACCCGTATGACACATGATTTTTATGTCACAAATTGAAAGCCGATTTCATTTTCTGATTATGTCTTGACCAACAGGAGTTGTGACTTCGTCTTCCTCCGCTTCTTTCGGCCTTCAGATTGTAACGTAACAAACATGCGTCATACGGTTTTCTATACAGTGGGCGCTGGCTTTCAAGGGTACTTGGGCCTAGTAATTTACTTGAACCTGACTTTTATATAATCAATGAACCGTAAAGGATGAACGTATATACTATTTTTTAAACAAGTTAACTAATATTGGACTTACGTTCCTGATATAATTATGGTACCTAAGGATCCCATTACGAAGAATGCCCAAAACATAGTCGTGATTTCAGCGCTGTGAACGTGGCTCACTCCGTGCTTGGTGAAGGCAAAAGTAGCGAGCATGTGTTGGTATCCGAGTTCAATGCAGCCGACTAGGAACATCAGGAACGCAGTGGAGATGACAGCGAACATTCTGAATTTATCGTCGGGTTCCTAAAATATTTTTTTTAAATAAACAAGTTGTGGTATATAAATTTACATTATTTACTTTAAATCAAATTATTAAAAAAGGTTTAATAAAACGAAGCTAAAAAATAATTGAAATATCTTTAAAGAATATTTCTTGTTAAATATTAACCAAAGAACAACATTACATTGCTTACATATAACATTTATTTCCATTAACCGTGTGTAGAATTATGAATTTTCTCTTGTATTTTTGTATTTGGTATAAAAAACTTAAGCTTATATTTACAACCCATATGCATGTTGTATGATATTAGTACTTGCAGAAGCCAAATATATCTTGAAGTTTATAAAAATCTTTGCTTGTACTTAGACATTGAAGTTGAAAAAAATAAAATTCAAATAATAGCAAGTGTTTAGAGAGTTATTAACGGAATTTTATGTAAATAACTTCTTATGGCAAAGAATACATAGGTTATACTGTTAAGTCCAAAAACATCAACTTATTATTCGGCAACCTATTGAACTTGGACCCTCACCACTTGGCCAAATTGCAAATATTTATATATATATATATATATATATATATATATATATATATATATATATATATATATATATATATATATATATATATATATATATATATATATATATATATATATATATATATATATATATATATATATAAATAATTTGTGGTTGAATTTGTTTTTTATACAAATCTACATTTTTATTCCTATATTAATGAAATTTTACACTTGGATCTTCATCGTAAGGGGAAAGGTCAATTTACATGAAATGAAATTTCGATCAACCACGCTCATTCCCGTTTCTCAAACCTTAACTCTATTAAGTCTTTTGGCTTCTTACTAAAACCAAATTATAACAATGCAATATTTTAACATTGTAACATATTTTACATAGGTAGGTATGAGGATTGATAAACAATGCATTCTAATTGGCTGATTAGTAAATATCGTCAATATACCGTTAAAATGTTGCAAAATTAATAAAAATGTCGCTAAATGAATAAAAAAATATTGTCAAATAAATAAAAATGTCGCCAAAAAAATAAATATATATCGCAAACTGAACTAAAGTAGGGTCATGCATGTAAAAATAGTATCCGGTTTTGTCGGGCAATGTCGGGCACTTCAGTCAGTAAATAAATAAAATAAGTCCTTATAATTGTATATATTGTTTTAACTTGTCCCACTTGAATCACACACACGGCTATTGTTGGGATTCAATTCGTGTTGCTCCCGATAATTTATCATATTGCAGGAAGTAAATAAATGCCGCGTCTAAACCGCGTCAATCCAATGACAGCGGGGATAACAAGTTGGATCCGTTGTTACCGAACTGCATATAGCATACTGGTAAAATAATAAACACATTCACTTGCTTTCAACAGACTTGATTTGATTTTCACAGTTTTGACGAATCCTACGTGTAGTATGCATATGACGAACCACATCGCTGCCACACACAACAGCATGATGCAAAGGATGACGTAGGCGTAGATAAGTCTCGGCATTTCGTTCAGATTCAGCATTTTTATTTTCGGTACATCAGTCCCGCCTTCGGCGTCGTCCAGGAACATTGTCGCGATCACAGGGCCGATTAAGTAACCGACGGCATAGAAAAAGTGTAAGCCTTGGTAGTATCTCGGGCTTTCGCCTTGCCACATCTGAAGCATGTAGATGTTGAGACCTGGAATTGAGAATAAAACTTATCCAGGTAAAGAAAAAAAACGATGAAAATCATAAATAATTCGGTCGATGTTATTTCCTTAAAATGTAACAACAACATGAAAACTGGATCAGCCCGAATATAAACAACATTATTAAATTCTATCAATTTTTGTTATAAATAAAAAAATCAAATATTTTTAATAAAGAATGGTGCTTCCCATAAGTGTATTTAATATAGTTATACTTTTTACGAATTTATTATACAATCCATTACTAGAAAAAGTTTTGAACGTTATTGTGTTGGAATTTTTCAAAATGTCTTTCCTCTGAACTCTACTTGTAATCTGTTAGTGTAAAGAACTCGTGTATCACCATATTTTTTTTATAAATACGAAGTAGTCGATTTAAGATTTTTAAGTCATGTGTTCACCATTTTTACAAACTAAAATTTCGTTATGGTATAATCACTATAACGTGTCACCATATCAATAATACTTGAACATAAATTGAATTTATTTGTGGTTTGAAAAATTCTTAACTTGTGTCTATATTTTTAAGGATATTTTCGCTTTTAGACATTCAGGGCATTGCGTCTTGTATACCATATTGAAAGTTAGACTTTTGCTTTTGTATGGTGAAACTGGGTCATGAATACTTATAAAAAAAATATATTTGTAGCCGTTAAATTGAGGCATTCTCCTAAAATTTTGAGAAAAATTCGTCTATATACTGCATACCCTACGATGTTTTCAAGTAAAAGGATACAATATTATAAATTAACATTGCATACACTGCATGCAATAAATATATTCGCAGGCAGCGTTTGCAGTATAAATAGGCTCTTTTTCTTAAAAGTGACCAAAAACCTTCAAATCAATGTTACACATATATTTTTTTATAAGTATTCATAACCTTGTTTTACTCATGTTTTGACAAATTCCAATGAAAAAATTGTAAATTCGGTGTTAGAAGCTATAGCGACCTAGAAATACTTTTATTACAGAAACAGACAATAGTGTTTTGTCATTGCGTCCATTTCAGACATTGGATAAATTCTTTTGTACACTTTGAACTTGGAAGTATTAGAATATTTACAATAGATTTTATTTTAAATAATTGCATGAATACTCACAAAGCTCCAAGATGCTCAAAAAAATACCAACTGCTAAAAATGTCGAACCCAAATGAACAAGATTTTTACAGAAAGCAATGCCAATTGCTGTAACTGCCATCAATACGGTCACTGCTATTATGAGGAATTGCCTGTACAAGGTGCCTTTGACTTTATCCAAGAACAACCCTCCTATAAAAGTCAATTGTTAAGAGTATAAATTACATACATGTCTGGTATATTTCTTAGTTAAAGTTACAATCTAAAAGTAAACTATTTTGCATAGGTCTACCCCATGGAAGTACTTATTTGAGAAGAGCTAAAACAAAGAGAGAAATGCTAACAAACTGAAACAAAAATAGTAACTCACGCGATGGACCTGCAAAGAGGCCTTCGTAGTATGGGGCATGCACCGGTTACTAAATCAAATATAATAGTCGATTTAGTAACTTGGTACTAGCGGCCAATAAGCGATAACACTATGCGGAACTCGGCATTAACGAATCTCGAAAGTTTCGTAATCGCCAACTAGAATAAATAAGCGCTGATTTCTACAACGTTTTGCCAACTGCTTTAAAATATTTTGCATAGTTTTAAACAGTATTTACATATTAACCTAATTTCAAAGTTAAAATGGCAAGAAATGTGAAATCTTGCTCCATTTATACAAAATTTTACAATTGTATTTAAGAGGCGATTTTTTTTCCTCTACTGTAAAATTGTTTCCAAATGCAGGGTGGTCACAAACAATTGGGTGATGGTCATTGCTTGGCTGTGTCACATTTAACTGTATTGGCATAATAATACACTATTTTTTTCAAACTGTTTCGCATATATTTGAAACAAGTCGCCTAACCTTATTTGCAACTAAGTACAGTACACCTAGGTATGGGAATGGTCATAATATGTTGGCCACTCAGTGTAGATTTGATTTATTTACTCAAAAGTTTTAAAATAACAATATGGTATTTTCTTAACCAGTTAATGAACTTTAATAGTTGAATATCTGACCTGAAAGAAACCCAATCACGTATCCGATGGATCTCATAGTAAATATTATCGGTATACTCGTTGTAGTTGCATTGGCCATGGAAGCCATAGTCATAATGGTTGGACCAGGGATGGATCTGTAACATGCCTGAAAAAAATATTCAAGATTACTTATTGAACGAAATAAATTTTTTATGCTTATTTACTCTATATAGGGTGCAACCTTCAAAGACTCTGCAAGTATAACTTTAATAATTCAGATCCATGTAAATTGTGTTTTAAATGTGAATTATATTTATTTGCTGCGTCTTAAGGTTTGATATAAAATTACAATTATTAAGAATGGACCAAAATTTGATATGTTATAAATGTTTTGTAGAACTAAAATAAATATACAACATTTTACAGAAACTCAAAACATTGCATCATTTTTGACAAGTATAAGTATCGTTATTTTTTTCTTTAAACTTTATTTCGGAAGATTCAAATTTCTGTATCATGTGACTTCTATAACTCGAGTTTAACATTGTATTTCTGTGGTTTGACCGCCAAGTGATATATGTCACAGATATTTGAAAATGATCATCTATCATATGGATCAGTGCTGTGAGGGGTCCGAATACAATTGATGGCCTATTTATGAGCTGCATATCATTTAACTTAAAATTATATTCAAGGCGAGTAGCGACATTTTTACGCTGATATCTTATAACTTTTTGGGGGGCTTATACCTTTTGGTAGCCAAAAATAGAGCTAAAGAGGAATCGAATTCTAAAATTTTTAAAAATTCCAAAAACTCATATTTTTATTTTTTTATAAAGACTTAAGCTAACCGATTTTAAGTTATAATCCAATGGAAATGAGTAGCTAAAAATATCATATTGGATTTAGTCAAACGTGAACTCATACGTGACCTGTTAAAGGAATATTTGTTAATAGATACTCATGTATTATCGTAACCACAAAAGTGCAAGTTGCCAAATTCTGATACCACGAAGTCAGTCCTTCTTCGCAACAATTTTTGCACTGGTAACCATAAAATAACAACAAATTATAGAATTACTTCCAGAATACAATATTTTGCCTCAGTTTGTTCTTATCACATGACGATGTCGCCAAACCCCAGGTAATTGCGATAATATTTTCGAACTATTTTATTTAGCATTGGTTTTCGAACGTCAATTTAACTAATATAAAACCTAAAACAAAATGTCATTCCATGTTATGATCTTAACATCTTCAGAGTTCCGTTTAGTTCCGCTTTACTATATTACCACTTACCAGGCAAACGTAAGAAGCGGCAATCACCACAGTTAGGGATATTTTCCCCCATTTCGATTTCCCTTCTTCAGTGTTGTAGTCAACAACCTCCACAACTTCTTCCTTCTCGCCTGAATCCTCTTCACCTTCATCCTCTTCACCTTCATCCTCTTCACCTTCATCCTCTTCACCTTCATCCTTCTTACCTTTATCCTTCTCACCTTCATCCTTGTCAACTTCTTTCTTTGCACCTGAAATTTTATTAAATATTTTCGTTAAATGGCTAGACAGCCTAATATAATTGGAAGATTTCAACACGTTAAGAGTCTGTTCTTCGTGCAAGTTTCCTTTTATTCATCGCCCAGTGGATAAAGGCGTTCAGCTACTAATCAGAGGATTGCTAATTCGAATCCGTGCGATGGACTTAACTAAGAAAAGTAAAAAAGAAGTGATCTTGCGTTCGGAGGGTTGTCACCTTCGCAACAAAATTACTAGAAATTCGTCCAGAACATCCAATAAATTATACTGGCGTTTTTACGGGACTGGTGCACGATAAATCTGATCGGGGTCCAATGTTATGACGCCTATTGAGGTTGTGTCGGATGTTCTCATCTGACGATGGTTCAAAAATACCAAGGCATTGTTCACGGGTCTTTCCTTCGAGTTAGACCCCGAACCGTCGCCACTAGTGCAGCTCTAGTGCGACGTTAATTAATCAAACCAAAACCAAACCTTTTATTCATCTATACTTGGGGGCCTCCGTGGCGGAGCGGTTAAAGGCGTCAGCTAGGAATTAGAAGGTTCCCGGTTCGATGCCAGGCGATGGGCTTGATAAAGAAAGGTAAAAAGTAGTGATCTTGTGATCGGAGGGTTGCCAGCTTCGCTACAAAATACTAGAAAAATCGTCCAGAACATCCGCAAAAATTAACGGCGTGTATACGGGACTGGTGCACGATAAATATGATCGGGGTCCAAAGTCCCGACTTCTATTGAAGGCGTTGGGTTCCAGTTCATGTGTTTCCTCGTCATCTGACCATGTTTCAAAAACACAAGGCATCGTTTCCGGGTCTTTCCTTCGAGATAGGCCCCCGAACAGTCGCCAATAGCCCACTGTGCAGCTCTAGTGCAACGTTAATTAATAAACCAACCAACCAACCATCTATACTTGAGCCCACGATGACCTGTTCGGAATAGTGAGGTGAGGTTTGACTTCGTTTCCTGTTTTGGGAAGAGCTGAGATTTCGTAACCGGAGGGTTGAGAGTTTGATTTTCTTTGTCCGCCAATGATTCGCTGTGGTGAAGGTGCTGGTGGATGTTAATCTACAGTGACGCTAATGTCTTCACGTTGGTTGTGGTTTGGAAGTTTTGAGAGTTGGTTAATCATCATTTCCCCATGGTTCAAAATTACGATACGCTATTCCCCATGTCTTTTTTTGGCGCAGTTTGGCCATATTTCGCCCTTGTGCCATTAAATCTCACACAACCAACCCAGGTTTTCCTTACTGGATTGATTTGGAAACCTTCGGCGGCAATAACTCATTCTGTAACGTTAGTGAGATATTATATCTTCAAACTATATGAATTTATTTAAAAAAATTTTAATTCAAATTTATATTTAATCATTTGTTCATTTTATTACAATCTTTTAATGAAGAATTTTGAGAGAAATAATAGAGTTGGTTTCTTAAAAGTTTTTATAATTAAGAAATATAATTTTAAATATTTTAACGTTTGATTATATTAATGTTTTTTTTTATCTACTATATTAGGAAAAATGACTATGGTTCTCATAAGCATATATAGATCACATATTTGCTTCAAATGTACTGAGGTAGATTCGCGTAGTATTCGGTGTTCGAGAGTAGATATATCAAATGTGTAAATTTATTCAAATTTTAAATTGCTGTTAAATAAATCTTTAAAAAGTAGAACAGGAATACTGCTTTCTATTATCATTAATCAGGGGAAAAATAGTGACGTTTCATTTTGTGTGACTGTGCAAAAAATTATGAAAAACAAAGTTTCAAGTCTCATAGATATTCTAGATTTCTAAACATTAAACATTATTTTAAAGCCAGAGTAAAAAAAAGTAGTGCCACCAACTTTCTTCCCATTTTTACGACTTTGTGTAAAAATACAATCCGGAATCTAAATTTTGACATACTGATCTCCATTTTAAACTCTCATCTTTCTTCCATTTAACTCTTTATGTCAAGCGTAAAAGTTATGTTTACAACTCTAATTGGCGAAACAAAATTTGCTAGTCAAAGTAATGCTGTCAAACCAAGTACATAACATTTTAGTTCTTTAATATAAACCATTAAAACCTTATTTATTAGTAAAGCTATCATCGTTGAGCGTTGACGTTCAATGTTCGAATTAAATGTGGAAAAAAATCGGAACTCTTGTTGATATTATTTTGTATTAGTTTTTAATAAAAAATATATAATAATAGATAAACAAAGTTACAGTAGTTAGTAAAAGTTTCTTCATTATTTTTTCCGAAATTTTAGTTTGGCGAAAGCTTTTTAATTGAACTAATATGCAATGTTTTATTTCTAATTGTTCTAATAAAATAATAAATATAGCTGGAATTGTTCAAGTTGAAAAATAATAAATGGCTAAATGGTGATTTTATCACATACATTAAAATGTACATAATTTTCGCCAAATTCATTACAAATATTGGGCGTGGTTGCCGATTTAAACTGAAATCTTATTTGGCGATTAATTTTTGACGCCTTGGTGGAGTGGGCCCGTTATTCTTTACTTTATCCCAGGTGGTTGGCTAAAATTTACAACAAGCATGTTTGCTTTACTAATTTGAAATAATATTTAAATAAATTTTGTTTGAGTACATCCATTTAAATTTACTTTTGAAGAAACTCTTGTAAAACACTTATGATAAATGAATTAGTTTACTAATCGACAATTGTTTTATGTTTTCAGGCATTTAAAATTTTTATTAATTGTCATAGCTAAAAAACTCCAACTACTGCTAAAAATATTGTAAATTCACGCAAAAAAAGTTTTCTGAAGAATACGTTACCCTATATTAAGTTTTACTGTATATGCTGTTATGGGTTTTATTTTAATATTTTAAGTACTTTTGTGTGTAATAAGAATAATTAAAAAAAATAATGGATATATTGAAAGCAATACTATTATACAAGGATTATATCTAAAAACTGTGAGAATATTGTACTTATAATATGATTATTTACTATTCTTGAGTATATTTAGTAAGTTTAAAAATATACATAGTTAAAACTTACTCATTTTAAAGCTCCGATAACCAAAACGTATATAATATTCTATTTCATGATAATTGTGTATTTTTCATATACGTTGGATAAACAAACATATTTGTGACTTGTGCTAAGACGAAAGACTCATTATAACGAAAACAAAAAGAAAATGTCTCGAATTCTGCATCGTTTTCTATTTCGTGGAAGAAGACATTTCAATGGGATTTTTTTTATGGTATTCAAATTTAGTAATTAAAGTAATGAGATTTTATCGTAGTAAAAAACTCCACCAATTTGCTTAAAATTGGTAGAGCACATAAAGTGTAAGTTACATTGTATGATTGTTGCATTTTCATCTTAAAATAAAAGTGACACATTTGATCGGAATCAAGTTTGGCTGCACGCGACGTGAGTTTGTGGATCAAACGTCCAAATGCAAAAGCAACAAGGTGATTTTGTTCTTTTTTACAAATGCAATAGCGATTCCTTTAATCTCGCAATTGTTGTAAGAACCAGATAGCTGTAAGCAAAGGCTACAGGAGATAAAGGAAAAAAGGAGTTACATTTTTTTTATATTCTATGATGCAAGAAAATTTATTGTTTTTCGTCGGTATCCTTAAACAATTTTCAATACTGGAGCTGTGTGGTTCTTACACCCCCGTCTTTTTTAATATTTGTATCGAAAACATAGGAAATGAATTCCTCGTTATTTTGTTAATCCAATTGATAATGTCATGTGTATAAAATCCGCTCATTAACAATCCATTTCAACACATGGTTAAGATGAATAAATTGCTCCATTCACATCCATTTCGTAGTTACTTTGAAATCATATTGGTATATTACAATTATATGTTTAAACGTATTATTAGGTTTACCTGATGGAGTAAATACAAAAATGGGAAGAAAAATAGTTCTTTCCAGAAATATAAAGCATTTTTGCAAGTCATTTTCAAGAAAATCGCGCAAACAAAACATTCAAAGTCAACGTTATAAAACTATGTTTACGTAACTTCCAAAAACTGCTCTTGTTTCAAAGCAAAAGAAAATTCCATTCGACTTGACTCAGATGATTTCGTATTCTATTATGATTATGTACAAGGGCAACATTTCAGAACAATAAGACGCTACAACTCCTTATAGTGAGTTACAAAAAGCTACACCTCATTCCTTTCCCTGCTCCCTTCCGACATATCGTTTGTTGCTTTACTACTACTACTACTATCATTCTAAGAACAGAAAATCACAAATAGGCCATAAAATGAATGACTGAAATGGCTCAAACTATAAAAATATTTATTTTTTTCTGCCCTCTAGTTTTCTTGGAGAATTTGAGAAGAGGGTCTAGGGCATAGAACATTCGAAACACGTTCCAAGGATAATGGAAAAGAAATAAGAACGAAGAATACTTCGACACACACAAAGGCGTGGAATGTGAAGGCCGCGGTTATATTTCTAGAAGAGTTAATGTGAAAAAATATTTCTAAAATAAGTCTGGAAGTAGGCCAAGCTCTGCATATTATCCATTTTTTGCCAGTTAATCGATTTTGGATTTGCTATTAAGAGATTGATCGTTCACAAAATGGACAATTTAAATGTGTTTTATTCCTTATCTATATATAGAAAGGTGTTCATAATTTTTTTATATTTTGTAGAAAAATATCTGCGACGACGAATTTTATCTCTGTTACATTTATTCTTATCATTGATAGTTTATTGATTAGCTGAAATATGCCCTTTTATTGTCAAAAATGATAAATTTATTCAAATTTGGATTTATTACAAAAAACTCATATACTTTGTACATCTTTCTTAACCGACATCATTTGTTTATAATCGAATTTTAGCGTCAAATTGGTGACAAAGAGGAGGAGATGTCATTAATTCGACTTGTATATATATGTTGTATGTTTGTTCGCGAATACCTTCTGTATCGTAACTTTGTTTAGACTGAGAATGTCTCTGATGGATACCAACTATTAACAAACGTTCGGTTATTTGAAATTATATTATATGAAATCTTAAAAAACCGGACCTATTAAAAATATCAAACGATTTTGATAATAGTTTGGTTGCATGAAGGTTAATCCAATTTGGAATAAATGTAAAAAGAAGTTTATTATGTTTATTTTGGTTTTCCGAAAAATATTAACCGGACTATTCTTAAATTTTTTTTAAATGTCTCCATTTAAAATGAAATGTATAAAATTGTTGGTTATCTGGAAATTAATTATCCGAAAATTTAAATTTACCAGAAAAGTAGATTAACTGGACATTTGTAGAATTGTATTAGATTTTGAAAGTTTTTTTGTATAGGCAAAATAATTTAGAGTCAATTTAATACATTTTCAGTTATCCGGCGTGCCATTATAAGAAATACCAGTTTACTGTGATAAAAGTTCTTAGTGCATCAGTTTCGTCAATATTGCCTAAAAATTTGCATACTTCTTTACAAACTCAAGTATTCATACTTTTATATAAAAACAAACATAATCATTTAATGATTGCTAACCATAATTTTACAAATTGCCATAATTTGTATTTGAATTTTTATAAAATATACAATATGAATATAGGAGGGTCCAGGGGAAAAGCAAAGACCATTGCATGAAAATCGATTTCAAGAAAAACTCAATTTGCAGTTTATCATAGAAAGGCATGGCACTGCAAATGTTCAAACTCACTTTGAAGTGTATAATAACGGATGTTTTCACCGATAAGGATGGAATATTTAGAATCTAAGCCTTAAAATCTAACAGATGGAGCCCTTAGCTTATTTTTGACCAAAAATTTAATTAACGGGCTTTTCCCCTCGGTACCCTTCATTTATTTACTTACTTTTAAACTATATATACATATATTTTTAAATAAATTGTTAACAAAATATTAAAAAAACAATAACATATTTTTAAAGGTTATTGAAACCCCCATATAGATAGTTATCAAAATTGCTTAAATAAAAGTATTTTCTTTTGAGACAAAAACAGTCGGAAATTTTCCGAAAATCCCTTTTTATCCTTCGTTTAGGATTTGAAAGGAATTTGGAACGAAATTTAATATTATTGGTTTCGGTGGTTATTATATAGTAAATAGTAATATTTCGGTTATCTTTCTATCAATAAAGTAGTTTCTGTGCTGTTGAAATCTATACCCCCAATAGTCGAGGACACTAACTCCATTTTCATCAGTTTTCGAATTATGATTGTAATGTTAACTTTCACACTTTTTGCAGATATGTTTAAGAATATCTCTTAAATAACACTACAAGCGAATATTCTAAAAGCATACACTTTGATCAGATGATTTTCTTTAAAATTAAAAAATAGAAATGGTATTCTTTACTTATAAGATACAGAAATGTAATAGTGGTATTAGATTACATCCATATTTCCCGACAATTCTAAGCAGTTGTAAGCAATGTCTCTAACTAGTGAATACTTAAAACATGACAACACTTCGGCATTTTCAAAGCAATCAGTTTGCCCCAAATTAATCCTCGGACACTCTCATTCGAGGTGAAATGGCGATTTACAGAGACGTGACCACAAATTAAGTGTGCCAAGTTTAATGCTCGAAAGCACGCGAAATATTTGAGAAGCGAAGATCCCTTTCTATCTTGAACGTGTAATTATACAACCGTCACGTCTTAACGACACTCGCATGAGGCGTGTGCTTTCGTGGGATGCGACGATAGTATGACTCAATGCGTTTGGGTGCTTGGGCAAATGGGGGAGGGGGGAGAGTTTTGTGGAACGTTTCAGAAATGAGAGAGTTGCAGTTGGATGTAGGACATTGGGCCAATATATGTTCTCAAATATTTTCTTATTGTATTGATTATTATCATAGGTAGTGACTAACCCTTTGCAATATGTCGCCTCTTAGGCGCCAACATAACAACCCGTTCTTTTGTTTCCCTGTTCTTTAAAATAAACGAGAACAGCATGATCTTGTGTTTAGAACGTCAATCTTGTTTTCAACTTGTTCTCTTGCAAATACAAAACAGATTAGGATTTTTTCCCTTTATGAGTGTAAAAAAAATCTGTGGAAAAGAACGTAAAGAGGAATAACTGTTCCATAGAAATAACACAAATCTCAAAGTGTTCTTGGAGTGCAAAGGGTTAACAGTCACTCAAATAACGACCTGTTCTTTTGTTCCATGTTCCTTAAATTGAACGAGAACTGCATGTTCTCAAACATAAAAACGTTTTTCTTTTGTTAGCTTGTTCGTTATCTACCTCCATTTAAAAGTAGGACATCACTTGGGTATTAATATATTTTATGAACCCTTTGCACTCGAGTGTCGCCTTTAACCCTTTTTGCACTCCAAGAACACTTTGCGATTTGTGTTCTTTCTACGGAACAGTTATTCATCCTTATGTTTTTTTTCCCTAGAATTTGTTATGCTTATAAAAAAAAACCTAATCTGTTTTGGATCCGCAAAAGAACGAGTTGAAAAAAATATCGATGTTTTTTAAACACAAGATCATGCTGTTCTCGTTTATTTTAAAGAACAGGGAACCAAAAGAACGAGTCGTTATGTTGTCGCCTGAGTGGCGCCAACGGAGTGCAAAAGGTTAAGTTTTAAATTTTACAAATAACTTTGACATGCTATAAAAGACTCGTCTGACATGAATGGTTAAATATCACTTGCACTTATTCTTTTTTTAATTAAATTCAAAATTAAAAAGAAATACAAATTTAATAGAATAACACTTTAGAAGTTGAAAGAATCTTTGATGTAGAAAACAAATTGACCGAATGCCTCTCGGGAAAAATCAGAGAAGTTCACTATACCTATGCCCTAGCGGCAAAACTCTTAAGTGGTTAAATTACAATATATATAGATAAGTTTATTGTAGTGGGACGTAGTACATTTACAAAGGTTGGCAACATAATTTAACAAAGGCGGATACAAAATTAGATAACACAAAATACGAGATAATCATTTTTTAAAACACAATTTGAACAAATATACAAAAAAAAGGCAAAATAAATTACATGAGCAATTAGAATTAGTGGTTGAAAATGTTATTCCGTCACATAAGTTCACTGATCAAGCCCTCCCGGAATTTTATAACGGAGATTGCGTAATTATAATAACAAAAATATTCTTTTTTGTAAAATTTTAGGATGGCTAAAATGTTACTGGATTCAATTGATGATAAGTATTTACGTCTAAATGCATCGTAAATTTGACAGACTAAAAATACGTGATCCCAGGTTACATTTTCTGTTGTCTTAAAATTTTACAGGAATTATTAGGACAAATTTCGAAAACAACTCCTTTAAAAATATACGTGATTGAGTACTCCATACAGTTTCCCGTTATGTTCCTGGATATATTTTAAGACTCGAATTAGGTCATCTTAGGATCTCTTTAGTTTTTATTCGTTTTAATGACAAGATATATGGATTTATATAATTCAAGGCCGAAGTATCAGCTCTATTTCTAATTATTGTCCTTAAAATCCTGTTTAAAGTTTTTCATTTGTCACTTGAAATTAAGACGAGCAAACGAGCAAACAATTCGGACTTTTTGCAACGCAGACACGCAATTTAAAATAACGAATGTCCAAATTCTAAAAAAAAAATGAACGAAAAGTCTTATTTTTACTTTCTTATATAGTTTTTTATAATTTACCATTTAATAAAACTATTTCTAGAAAAAGGTTTCGATTACAATTTTACATGTGAACAAATATCTGCAACTCCCGCACAAGACCGGTAAAGAATTTCGCCAACCTTGCTCCTTTGAAAAATTACCTACCGTGCCTTAGAAATTCCAGGACTATTTTATTACCCGTACCTAATCACTACCCTTTCCAATAATAATTTATCAACCCTCATTTACCAAGTATGAACCCTTTCAGGCTTGGGTGAATGGCTCCTATTAATCATTAATCTTAAAGTTGATTTGCTTTAAATATTGAAGTTAAAGTGTTTGCGATTTAGCTCAAAATCTGTTAGAGTTATGAATTATGCACCGTTATTGTCCGCGTCTATTGACTGAATCCATCTTCATTAAGTCTAGCTAATATTTGAAAAGCGTTTGCCTTATCAACTGTTAGGTTGTTTCATTTAGGATGACGTAGTTAATTTTAAGGTGATTACACAACGATTCATCTATCTTTTGTAAAAGTTTTGAAGTAGTTTATTAATAGTTTTTAGGACATACTGGGAAACAATATTGGTTAAAGTTTACATTTGTTGTTAAAACATACATTTTTTAACTGAATCTTAATGAGTATTTAAAAGTGAAAGTCTAAATAGATGTATTTGATGCGACTCTGTTAAAAATGCAAGCTCATTTTTGTATAAACTTTCGCCATATTTGACAAAACAGACGTCTGCTAACTGTTCTTATTAAATATTTCATTAAAATGAGGAAATTTATTCCGTCATTTTTCCCACGATATTTAAATCGTCAAAATAAGGAGAATTTCAAATAAACTTCGACAGCTCGACCAGAACTAGCGATCCCTTGGTCAGAAGTCAAGCGAGCTATCGACCGTCCAGAAAATCTCACTTAAATGGGGTCCGTATACGTATCAAAGCAATTAAAACACATTGTTTCGTCAAAGTCAACTGATTCAATGACAAAACGATTGTCGCAATTGAGAAAAGTAGACAAATATGGGAGTGTTATTTTTGATAGGATAGATTTATTGGGAGAGAATAATTTTTATTTATTTTTATGGTGCGCCGTATCAATACACCCTGCAATGTAAAAAAAAGGTGCTTAAAAATGAGTATATGAACGTACTCGTTATTTTTAGTGCAATTGCATCGTAAATGAGCGATGGCGTACTCAAATTTAAGTAATCGTACTTTCTCAAAAACGAACATTGTCATTTAATATTGCTAATATCAGCTTCTGTTCAAGCCATCTTATCAAAGCAATCTGACAAACTTAAAATAGTTGATCAGACGATTGTTTTCCACATTATTTGATGTCGATTGCTTAAATAGAAATATAATACTAATTACAATTCAACTATCTTACTTCCCATTATTTTGGCACACCTTTTTAACATTACTTCTGCTTATAACTTATTCATGTCGCCCTGGTAGCTTAACGAATAAGACTATGAACAGTTGTGCCTAGAGTTCTAGGGTTCTTGTGTGGGTTCGATTCCCGGTAAGTCTTGGTTGTTATTGTCGATATTTGTTGAAAGTGATTTATGAAGGCAGCCTATGTAGGCAAGCAACTGCACTTTCCATTAATTTTTATTCATTTTTGAGTACATGTCTTTATCAAAAATGAAACTTATGTATTCGGAGCTATGATAAGCATCGAATGTAATAAAAAATGAGTACATTTGATTTATTTTTGAATACCTATTTTTAACAGTGTGTGCGTAGAACGCTTTTTTTTAATCATAAAAAACATTTTATACACATAATAAAACTATATATTAAATATTATGAATTATATAGAAATAAAGGTAACTGTAAAGTGAGATTAAAGTTCTTAAAATAGAATTAAATATATTTGTTCTCAATAGCTCATTAAATTATACAGACTGTAATCAATATTATATCAAAACATTTATACTTTACAAAAATTACTACATAAATAACCCATAGTTGTTATAAAACGTATATATCTTAACAATAATCTAAACTCTGCATAAAAATAACTTATTTTTAAAATGGCTTTAAAACAGTATCAAGTATGATTAAACGCTGCGATATTTTAAAAATACATTTTCCCACTTGGTTTACTAAATTAGATATCGACAAATTCCGGTTTACTTGCACATTAATTAAAATCTTAAGCTATGAAGATAATTAACATCCAATATATCTTTGTACTTCTTTCTAAATAACAATAAATTACTTTCATCGCCGCATACTCATACCATTAATGAAACTTTTAATGGAACCGTAAATTACTTGGAATAACTTAGCAAAGAATGATGAACAGTTATTAATATTTTGATAGTCTTCAAGATTTTCGCTCCCCCTTATTTGTGCTGATAAAGAAACCAATATCCAGATGCCATATTTCATGCTGTTTAATCTGGATTCGTGATTAGGAAAAGTGAAGTGTAGAGGTACTCGTTTTTTTATATTTGTAATGGTAATTTGATTATAGGACTTGACTTCTAGGCTTTGTTTCTCGTAATTTATTTAGGTTATTGACATTAAATGTTTAATAAAATAGTAATAACTAGGAGGCTCCGCCCCCTGCTCCGCTGACGCTCCGCCAACCCCCGGAGAATTGCTACGGAATCCTCATAGGTTTGCTTCGCTAAAAGGCAGGATACAATAACAATGTGTCCTAGTAACAATATTTTTTAATATTACTTAAAAGTTGAAATTGTAAATTTAAATTAATATTCATCTTGGCATCAATACATTTTTTCACAATGTAAATCAATATAAAATCATTTAAACTAATTTCTTTTTAACTACAAATGAAAACAATGATTCCACTGGCAAGCCTACCATTATTTATTACTTTACACGTTATTTTCACATATTTCCTGAGTTTTAGTTAAATTTCTAACATTATTGGTAGTTTGTTTTGGCCATAATTGACATTAACCTTACCAAAATCTTGCCTACCAAAAGTGTGACATTTACTGAGTTTATACGTCATAAGACTGAAGCTCATAGAAATCTAGTTTTCAAAATTGTCAACAGATGGCACCACCTCAATTTTCCGATTTAAGTTTAGAAAAGCGTTTTTCAAAACTTGTATTTTTTAATTTAATAAGGCTTATATTTTTCCTAATTTAAGCTGACATCATCAAAATTTAATTATTTAAAATCATAAATTTATAAAAAAAATCATCATCAAAATCAATTATTTACCAATGAATTGAAGGGGTTAATCGTCTAAATGGCTTACATAATGGCAAAATAAAAATGCGAGCGCAACAGAATTTTGTAAACAATCTAACTGTTGCCATTCCGCGTAAAGAAAAACAGTGTTTTTCAATCACAACGTAAGAGAATTATATATAAAGATTCGGCATATGTCAGAAAAATACCCATTTAAAAAATTTTCAAATACGTCTATTTTAAAAGTACAACATCTCTATCAAATAGTTGATTTATTTCGTACACTAGTTTCCCATCTCTTTACAAAAAACAAAAGTTAATATTTATGTTCCATATTTACAAAGTTTGTCGACTCAATCCAGAAGTAATTCAAAAATCTGCATAAAATCTTAGACGTTTCCAGTCTTTTCTCTTAAGCTCAAAGAATCATTCCGTTGATGGCGTACCGACGTTATTTTGACGTCGTTGAAGCGGATTAAGAAATAAGTAGGATTAATCTCACAAACTCGTCATAATTTGTAGAAACTCGCAGAGTAAATGACTTTAGGGTTATGGAAATCTGACATTTAATACGGGAGTTAAAGTTTCGCAAACTTGTCATTTTGAAGTTTGGAATTTTTGGGGATCTGATGGTACTGACCTCTTCACACATAAACTGTACGTATTTGGGAAAATTGGTGTGCAATTTATTGCGGGTGAGGTTCCAACGATAATTTATTTCAAATATATTTTCATTTTGTTTTGTGAGAAAACTTAAAATTATTTGGGTTACATTTGGAAGGTCACACCAAAACTGTTTGAATAGAGTATATTTTTTTATTTCATAAAACTTTATTATTTCACATTTAATAATAAAATAAAGTTAACCCTGTGACAGTCAAGTAAAATATCAAAATATTAAATGTGTGTTCACTACACAAGCGACACCACCCTTCAATGCATGTTGTGCAAGGAGATCCAAACCAGATAACGGCACCTGAAGACGGTTAAAACAAAACCATCCTTCACTGAACAGTGTTCTTTCTGGTTCTTAAACTATTGATCACCTGGTAACTTTTTTCTTTTACCTGCCAAATCCCATCTCATATGAGAAATGAGAACAATTGGTTGGTTATGCCACACTGGGACATTTTATGTTTCCAAAAATAAATTTTCCTTACCAAATAAAATAAAATCATTTATCGAAGTCCTAACTAAAACTACTTATCATAAGGATCATATAGATCAATTTGATTGTCAAGAAGTTTGATTTGAAGAGAAAATTGTCTTGTCAAATGTTTATTTAATGTTTAGACTGGAAAAATATTTCAATATAGTCGATTTAAAAAAAGTTAAGAAGCATGCACATTTATTTAAATACAAATACAACGTTAAAATACGCAATAAAAATCCATCAAATCTGGACATGTTTCGGGATATACATCTCCGTTCATCAGCGGAAAATGAAAAGTCTGTGTGTGCAATAAAATAGAAATAAACCCAGAATTGAAAACGTTGCCAAAGAACAAAAAACTATCTCAATCGGTTGGAGCTAATTACCGTGGGCCAACAAGTGGGAAATACTGGGACCGCAAATGTTTCATAATGTTCACAAATGTTCGCTAAAAATATGAAACGCCTCCAGGAAGTCACAATGTATGAAGTTATATTGATTCGATTGTCAATGAAACATTTGCGGTCCCAGTATTTCCCACTTGTTGGCACACAGTAGTTAACTCCAACCGATTGAGATAGTTTTTTTGTGCTTTGGCAACACTTTCAAATCTGGGTTTATTTCTATTTTATTGCACACACAGACTTTTCATTTTCTGCTGATGAAGGGAGATGTATCTCCCGAAACATGTTCAGATTTGATGGATTATTATTGCGTATTTTACGTTGTATTTTAATATTCTTAACGCAATGTTCTATAAGATGAGTTTTTATCTTATAAGTATGTACATTGCTGAGAAAACTGACCATATGCGGACAGATATATATTTTGCCATCTCTTAGAATAGCAGAATATAAAAATAAAATATATTTACCATCATGAGTACATTTCTTAATACATTTTCTGCAAGATATTATATCCATTTATAAAACGGTAAATACAGATGGGTATTAATATAATTTTTTTTAAGCCCATTTTAATTCTTTAAGTAAAAAATATATAAATATCTAACAATTAAATTTCTTTTTACTTTGTAGTTTGTTTTATACGCAATTATAAACTCACGGCTGCATAAAAGTAATCTGAACAAATAATTATATTAACAAATTCAATTCATCTAAATTTAACGCCCCCCCCCCAAAAAAAAAAAAAATTATCAATATAAATTCTCAATTTGATATTTTTACTAAATGCCCCCAATCATACATTTTTCGTTTCATAAAAAAGTAAACAAAAAATTATCAATATCTTTTTTTGGAAAAACACATGCTCAAAGAAATGTATTGTGACTTTTGATAGTTTGATATAAATAATACAGTTAAAAAAAATTGTGTTTGAATTATTTAAAAAATACCTAGTTCTCATTCGTAAAATGAGTTTGGTAATCATTAAAACGAGTATACCATTGTAGTTACTTAATCGACTACTAGATGGCAGCACTAAAAGTTTCACTAAGAATATTTACCTTAGAGGTTTAATTTCGGTAAGATATTGAATAGTCAACATCCAATTTGACAAGTCACGGTAATAAACAAAAAATAAATTGCAAAAACTTCTCTATGATTATAATATATTAAAATAACAAGTTCACATTTATAAATTTTTCTTCCTAAATTTTGGTTCCGAAATACAAAAAAAATTAAAACAAGGAATCCCATTACGCCAAAGACGTATTTAAATTTTTATTAACGAATGAAAGTATAAAATTCTATCAAATTTATAGCTATTTGCGTTTTTATCTGAATATTTTTTTTAAATATTAAACGTAGATAAACACCGTATCAAACAAGATTGAAAAAATTCTAAATATAACAAATGGAGTTTGTAGGATTTTTCTGAATAACAGATTATATAATTAAAAAAAATTCCAACGTACTTTTTTTCTTGTAAGACTTCTTATATTCAATTAGCCGTAACTTTTTATTTAAAAAAAAAGGATCGTTTTTTGGTTTTTATAATTATAGAGATCGGTACTACGATAAATATATTTGTGGCCCACAGAACTACTCGTTATTTACTCATAATTAATTTTAAACGACGGCAGAAATAAATAAGCCAATGCCAAAAATATAATAATTTTGCAAATATTCTTTTATTCTGAAAATACATAGAATGTTCATGAAAAAGCTTTAGGATGATGGGTTATCGTCATAAAAATCAAAATAGATGAATACGGATACGGTAATAATAAGCGATGTTTGGAGAAACATTAAAAAAAGTGTGCCAAGCTATGAAATTAGAGAGATAAGCTGTTATCATTCAGTTTAATGTAACCTTATTAGCATGGAGTGGAAAAACCTACTTCTTAATTCTTAAGCTTGTCAAGATTTATCAAGATCGTTCCTGCTGATGCTGAGATTAGCGCGAGTAAAATTTGGCTTCTACATCAGTTGGAAATATAACTCGTATTCTAATCAAGATAATTTAAAGTAACACGAAAAGTTCTTTTGAGTAAAAACTATAATTCTACCTGTTCTCATATTAAAGTCGAAAAATCTGTTTATACTATTAGTACGTAAAATATATATGTATTTAATTGCCCTATATACTTAAATAGTTTTAGATTACCTATAGCTTGATCAATATTTAAAATAAAAAGTGGGTTTCTTATGTTTTTTAAATACTGACATAAACACCAGTATACATGTTAGTGATTAGATATTTTGTTCCTATGGGAACTCGTAATTGTGCCAACTTACATCGTTTAGCTATCTCAATCGGCAACCTTTAAAGGGCTCTCTCTACTCATATGCTAACCCATTCACACCAGCACACAATTGTACTCGCACAGAAGTATTTTCCTTCAAAAACGTTCAGGAAAAGAATCTAAAATCTCTACCCCAAGTATCAAGAGAGAAACCATATCTCATACCCAAAGAAAATAGGGAGAAGCGGAAAAGAAATATTCACAGATATAGAGATGGGGAATCGGATATATTTATATATCCTATATTTACCTAGAGTGATTCACTGATCTCCTCTGGAAAAGATAGTATTGACAATGAATATAAATATATCTGCTTTCAGGGCGTGCTACTTCTGTAGCAGAAAGACAATATATTCACACTTTAAGCTGAACACGTGAGTAAGTTAAAAAGAAGTATGATATTTTCTAGGTGAAATGACTTTTGCTGTTTCATTTTCAGAATAAAACAAATTGCGGCTAGTTTAATATAATTCTTTTTTGTAAAACTAAAGTTGTCATATCGAAAGTATTTTTTAATTATAAATTTAGAAAAGCACTTTTTTTCGATACATGCATATAAAATAAGATGTTATTATGAAATAGGATATTATTATGAAATAGGATATTATTATGAAATAGGATATTATTATGAAATAGGATATTATTATGAAATAGGATATTATTATGAAATAGGATATTACTCTGAACTGTTTACAAAAATATTTACAAATATTAATATGGCGTAAAAATTTTATTGTCGGATAGTTTTATATTTTATCTTTTATCCGTTACCATAAAATAGCCTAAAGTAAATGGTCCTTTACCAACAAAATCAGTGATGCACTGCCAGCATTAATTTTAACGATTTTTTCTTAAAAAATTCAATTTTTATCAATATCTAGAGAAATTGTGTGTGACTTCTCTTTGTCAAAATTTAATGACTTGACTTATGATGGGATAATTTTCATGATTCTATTTTTTAATGTAATCTAAACGTGAAATAAACGTAATTATTCTGCGTTATATATAACTGTGATATTTAGCCTGCCTGTCCCCAGCTTTAGCAATTAAAGAGCAGGTGTTGCGTTACTACAATAGGAGATGGTCCCATTTATTCAAGTTTAATGATTTTACCTGTTTGTAATTATCTAATCTCATAAGCCCTTCTCACTAATGAACGTGATACGGTGTTTTTACAGTTTATATGCCAATACACCCGATTTTTAAATTCAGAAAAATATCTTATTTTAAAATATTTTCTTAATGTAAAAGTTTGAGGTACAATTTACAAGTTATATACTTACAATTAATTTAAAACGTTAACCTAATATGAAAGATTATGCTCATGAAAAATTATTGAAACTTCCAAACAGCGAAAACAATAAAAAATCACTTTTGTGATGCCGGCAGCAACGCAGGCCCGAGCAGTTAATAAATAAATAAATATTGAACCCATCCTTCTTCGTTTGGAAAATCAATCAGGGGATAATTCTTCATGGAATATAAATTAGATATAACGCTTTTGTTCAAAAGATACTACGCTTGTGCAAACAAACATATACTTGATTAAAATAAAATGTCGAAATTATAAACTTCAAAGGATTTGTCGACCTCTTTCGTTTCCTTAACAACGAAATCCAGAAAACGCTACGTCCATAAATACCCTACGTCGACACAGTGAACAAGAAAATCATTGGTTGAAGAAAGTAGCTCTGATCAATGGAAAGTAAAGGTCAACTACCGATATTGACCATTATTTGACCACGCCCTACGAACAGATTTTGTTAAGCAATGATATTTATAAACGTTTACTATTGTAGCAGAATATTTCTGTAACTATTATTTTTGAATCAATTAAGGTTTCTGTTCAGAGTTGTAAAATTAGAAAATGTTTAGAAAACAAAACAACAATACCTTAATTAAAAGAGCAGTGTGACGTATATTTTTCAAACAACGTACCAATTTATAATTATAATTAGTTTTTATTGACGTAAAAGGCAAATTTTGTTTGGGCTAAGTTCAGCATCTGTTATGTCGATCTTAATAAAAACTTTATAAGTATAAAACAGTATTTCAGGAGAACGTTTGTCATTTTATTTTTGTACCGATATTTTAAAAAGGAACAGAGTTATTACAACTTACTCACCTACTTCGGTGCACATAGTAAGAAAATATATTTAACTATGTGAAGCTTTTTGATATTTTTAAGAAACGAATATAATTAAATGATATCATAATAGAGATAATATTTTAAATGTTACCACAGATTTTTCATAAACAATCAGAGAAAATTTAAATTAAAAAAATAAATACAACCGCTGTTATGTGGGTAGGTTTCTAAGTTAATTAGAGTATAACTTTTTCTATTTTATGGCGTTTCGTTTTAATTAAGCCTGAACAAATAAATTGTACTTATGCTAGTCTAAAAAAAAGGTGAAATAAGAAAGTAATTGTTAAATTTTCATAATTTTGAAGTAAGGTTTGAGCAGAAGTCAAATTATTTGAAAAAGTGATTGTCCCTTCCTCTACTAAAGCGCAACTATATTACACAAAATACATTTAATACCTTAAAGAATAACTCTGATAAAACCACTCGGCAGAAAATAATTCTTATTTTTAATAAAATTCTGTATGTATAAAATCTTAATAATATCACCACAAAATAAAAAATAAATCATTTTGGGAACAAAAAGTAGCTAAGAACGACATCAAATCATTGCATTTGAAACATGAAACTTATATGAAAACGACGGTTATGTACACACAGCATATATATATATATATATCGTCGTATCCTTCCAAAAAGCAGACGACGAGTCTGACGGTTTTGCTCTCCCTCCCCCACGTGTCATGATCCCTCCCCCCTTTCTTTCCGCATCAATCCCTTTGAACGACCTTAGAACTGGTCGATTACAAGACGTCAATCGATTAATCGATGCGAGTGCATGTGTTTCATTCTCCCTAATCGATAGAATACACGAAAAAAATCGTAAAAGGACAACATCGATATTAGAATCAGTTTTTGTAGAAACTTGAATGACAAAGTTGCATTAGTCTGAAATTCAGTGTGATTTGCATTGTACAACTATAACTGTTACTAAATATTGGAAATTGCGTATTTAGAGTACTAAATAGATTAATTAAAATACACACAGAGTTTAATATAATTATTTGTTTTAAACTATAATAATGAATTTTAAATGAACGCTATCTTTATTTTTAAAAATACATACTGTGCTAAGTTGAATTAAATATTGCTAACTGGATATTTGATACGGTTAATTTTATAGTTTAAGTTTAGTTGAAATTGTAAGTTATTTTTGAAATTTATAATTTTTGATTTGTTTACAAATGGTCGATACGTCGTATGAAAAAAAACCCATCTAACTCATAACGTTTACGCTTTTAAAAAATTAAGCCCAAACTTCAGATATATGTGTAATTGCCTCCTTGTTATCAAAATATGAAGTTGACAATTTAAACCACTTCTGGGTAAATTGCGTTGAGGGGAAAGTGACGATTTGTTAAAGATTTCACTATGAAGCTAAAACGTGACACTAAAGTTGAATTGCCGAATAAGATACCCAAAAAGGTTGAAAGAGCAGTTGAAGACAAAGAAAATGATACCAAGAAGTGTAAATATACGACTAGTGCGAAAAGATCTAGAGTTTACTGAAACCAAAAAAAAAGAACAAATCAAGCAGGTACGCGTACAAAGTGTTCACGAACCAAACCTTACGTTACTGTGGGGACTGGCAATTTTCTGATTTCCTTAAAATAAATTCAGTATTTCGAAAGCGCCTATAAGTCACTTGCGATTGATTGAAACTCATTATTTTCAATTCCTTCAAAAAGAAATTCAAAAGGATAAAAAAAATAGGTTAACTTCTTCAGAATCGATAACACCGCGGAATAAATATTTTCGATAACCAATTCAAAACCTCGATTTTGCAGCTGACTGCACTGTTTTGGAAAACCGTTTCATGAAAGCCGGAATTTGCATGAGCGCCCGGAAAGTTTTCCCCAAATCCTTTATTGAGTCACGTGACTTGGCGCAAGGACACCTTAATGACAGCCAAACGGTCGCCAAGACTTCGATCAGGGAAAACCATCATCTCTCTCTCTCTCTCTCTCTCTCTCTCTCTCTCGCAGGATAATAATAACGGGAAAAGAGTTTTTCTGCAGAACATCGGAGTCACGTTTGAGATAAAAAAAAATATTTCTTGTTTTGCAGAGACTCCTTTTGTTTTCTTATACCTTTATTATTATGGGAACGGCATGCGATGTTTATTCATTTTCGAAAACAACATGAAATATGTTTTGCTGTTGCGTAAATCTATGCTATAAACAATAACTGTTGAAAAAATATTCGTCTTGAAGCCTTACCTGTAAAACCCAATTCTAGTAGGAACTTCGGTCAAACAGACGTGGCTAAAAATTATTCAGTGTTTGAAGTTGTAAAAATTTGTAGGCCTATTTTGTTTAGTATTTCTTGTATATTTCATATTATACATATTTAGATATGATTTTAATTAGGTAACTAGATCTAAAATATATTCCTTCTATTGAAATATGATATTTATGAAATAAATGATTAATTCAAATGATATCGTAGGAGAAATTTACACGTTTACTTTTTATATTTAACTTCTTTTATGTTTGCAATAGTCGTATTAGCAAATCTTCTAACATCATTTCATACTTATTGAACCAACGCAATTCAGATAACGGTACAATGTTATGCATGTTGATTACAAGTGTGCATAACATTGAATACATCCAATCCGTAAAATTTATATATACTTGTTCAATGCTAAAATGTAAAATAATATGCTATATTGAAATACGCAATTCGGTGAATTTTTTCAAGCACAAAGTATTATGGCCACATTTTGTATTATTGAGCACCAAACTAATATCCTAGTATTTCATTTTTAAATATTAACTGTTAAATTATTTTATTTTATTAATTGTATTCTTTATTAAAAATAGAAAACGGGGAATATTAACTCAAACAATAGTGTGATTTCATAAAACGAAGATCTTTTTAGAAAAGAATTATAATAATAAATCTAAACATTTGTTTTACCAGTACGTCTTATTAAGCTGTCTATTGAACTCAAAAGCATGTTTAATACTATTATCCTATAGCAATGCGTGAATTAAAAACGATCAGATAATGAAAAACTATCAAATATTATAATTGAATTTTTAAGTGTGGTATACAAAATACAAGGAAGGTGGGTTTAATTTCATGTCTTGACAAATTTGCTGTCAACACTTTTTTTTCGATTTCAGCATTTTATTATTAAAAATTCGAAATCTAGTAGAATTTGAAATATAGTAACTACTACAGTTCAAGACCTTTTGCCAAACTGGTTAATTGTTCAACATAAGTATATTTGCATAGTTTGTTTTAAAGTTACGCTACAACTCTTAACACATCGAATTTCAGCTTCCATCGAAACCGTGTCTCACTTTCAAACGTTACATCAAACAATTAATGATTTATATTGGAGAGTTAAAATTAGAACTGTTTCAAACCAAGTACCAATCAATTAAATTTATCTATAAATAAATGCTTACATGAGTACTTTAATACAAATACATACATAACCTTTTAATAATTCACAGATGCCATACCCAATACATACAGCCCCCAATATCAACTAAAATTTAACTAAACATCAAAAATGTAAAATTATTCAAACCCCTATTTACGAAACTATTAACTAGCTTTACAGAAGTATGAGCGTAGACCGCGTCCATTTTAATTTTTCAATACGTTACATATATGAAAAAATAAAAGAAACATCAATCTACACATTCCTTTACAGATGTTTATAAAATCTCACAATATTAAATTATTGATTGATGAAATAAAATTAAAAAGTGTTTAAAACCAAGATATGTGTTGTGATATTTTTTTTACATACGTATAATTTTATTTTCAAAGAACATGTATTTTTTTCAATACATCCCCAATAACATAGCTTCCAGTTAAAACTCACAAATCATGTTCTTCTAATAAAATCACAACATTTAATGATTCATATCAAAGAGCAAAAAATAAATAAGGTCGAAGGTCAATCACCAAACCTTGACTCACTTTACGGAAGTATAATTATAAACATATTTTATTCTAAAGCCTATAACATAACCATGCAATGTATATAGATATCACACATATATGACAACCCAATAATTATCATCCCCCCCCCTTCATTTGAAACCCCGTACAATGTCCTTTCTATAACATCTCAACATTCAATTATTCCCATTGCAAAGTTAAAGTTACAAAGGCCCCTAGAGTAACCAAATCTGCAGATGTATACTTTAAAAAATATAAATTTTCCTATACGTTACAAATACGACACTCATAACCCATCGCCTCCAATCCAAACTCATCAATTAAATGCTTCTTACAACTTGTCATTATTAAATAATTCATATGAAAGGGCCAAAATATATATAAAGGTCTAAAACCAAACTACGATTCATCATTTAGAAGTATAATTACAGAATAAGTATATCAATGCCTTAGTTAAATTACAATTCTCTAGTTGCAGAGCAGAGGCCCTCGTTCAAACCATTTGAAAGTTTGTAATGCTATTTTTAGGATTGGGAAACCACAATCGGGAATATAATTATTCTTTTTCACCCACCACTATATATATTTCACTTAAAGGGAATTAAATTAGTTTATAACATCAAATTCGCGAAAATAACAATTCTCTAAGGGATAGACAAAATAACAAAAATGTCATTTTCATTGCAGAAGAATTTCATTTACGTTTCCAAGTAATTGACCGAGCGTCAGGCCCCTCTTTCAACTCGACATTTCGGCTGTTTGTCTGTAAATGTTCTGTTTGTTACGCAGTCAAGATCATATGCTTTGTTCCATTTTTTTAAAAAAATTTGGCGTGAATGTTCCTTGAAGCCTTTTAAAACGACGCTTGTTTTTTTGTTTATTTTTGTTTAGATTGTTTGTTGGTCGACAAGTCTACTCTTCCCAAAACTATATTTACATTTAAAAAAAATATTTTTTCAGTATTCTATTTGAGAAATATTTCAAAAATACCCTCCCCCCCAATGCTTTTAATTTTAAAGTTATTTTAAGGTGTTGATTTCTTACGAATTTTTATATTATGTGTGTCGTTGAGAAAACTAGCAATACCCGAATGGATATATAAATCGTTATCTCTCAGGTGGTTCAACCCTTCTGTGCACTAACTCACAGATGTGCAATGTGCAATGAAATTTCACTCCACCCTAATCCCAAATGCATCGGAGACACGACTTTCAATCCAGCCTCCCCCCTCCAAACTCCCCGTACCAGGTGTTTCCTCTCAACATCTTCGATTGGCCATGTGGAGAGAGAAAGAGAGGGTAGAAGACAACACGAAAAAGCGATCGCAGCGCTGCAGGGAGGGCCCGAACGGATGGTGCTTGCCGATCCGAGCCCATGAAGACCGCCCGCCGAGGGGGGGTGCACATGTGCCTGTACTCACACCCTCTACATCCCGTCCTCCCCTCTCTCTCTCGCACACACACGTGGGACCACATCATGAGAAACTAGAAGTGTCCTTCACTGTGGCTGTGTTCGTGTGTTGTTTGTTCTTCGTTTGACCGTCCCTCGGTTCGTTTGTTTGTTGTTTGTTTATGGTACCGCTTCTGGTGCACGTGGCTCAGTGGATACGAGACTCTCGCTCTTCGTAGATGTCGAACAGGAGGAGATCTGGGTGAGTGTTTCGGGTGCTGGAGGATTTGATTTTTGAGTGGATTTAAAAACGAACGTGCTTCTTTGTTCGCATGTGAATGTTACGTGCAGTTCGAAAGTTTTGTGTGCCGGAATGTATTTTGAAATCGAGGCCGTTTTGGGTAGTTTTACCTTAAAAATCAAACTTTTAAGACAAATCTAGCGAAATATAATAATTTGATCAAGCAGGATCAATAATAATCATTACTTTTTACCTTGATTAAAAAACCTTATTTTGATAAATGAAAATCAATCATTCAAAACGTGTTTTGTTATATTATAGTGATTCGTAGAAAAATCAAATAAATTTTCAGAGAAATTCATTTATTCCTGTACCGATTCCAACCTTCGCAAATTAATTTCGACAGGACTAATTGTGTTTTGGACAAATACATAGTTTTATTTGATAGATAATTCGAAAACGAATTTAGTGGTATAATGAATTTAAGTTTTAGAAAATTTGGACAAAACATGTTTTTGAATGTTTGCTTATCAAAAACTAAAATATGTATACAACTTTAAAATACTAACACTACAACATCAATCATAGGCGTTTTTCTAAATAAGTACGTTATTTCAAAATTCTTATGGCATATGAGTTTTGCAGTATTTGTTGCTGCTTTTAGGTATCAATAAAAAAAATTCTCTAAAAATAAATAAACTTGTAAATAGTATATAAAATAAATTTAATCATTTAACCGACTCACTTTAAATTTTCTTACAAAGTTATCGCTAGTTTTTCATTACATTTGAAATACACTTAAAAATATTCTTTATTATCTAAAAGGTTTTTTTTTTTCAAGAATCTTTTCATGATAAAGGATTATGCTTCATGATAACACTCTATACATTTTTTTAAATACTTATTAAATTATGGGATATTAAAATGGATAATTAATTTATATATAAAATAATTTTATTTTAAAAACCTATTTTGCACTAACTTTAATTTGACACCATACACAATTATTTTTGAGAAATAAATAAAATGGTAAATTAAATAAAAACAGTTTATAAAAATAATATGCAGAGTTTCGATCAACTAAAATCTTTCAATTGTCTACTTCGATTTTTAAAATTTGATCAAACCCACAATAATAACTCAAACTTTTATAGAAATAGCATCATTAAGAATATATTTAAAACTTTAAGATGCACTCTTATACTGTATCAATGGTACAGAAGCTACTCCCTTAAATCCGAATGATTCTTAAAAAAAATAATGATAATAATAATTACTAATTTTACAAATATTTTTAATTTGTTTTCTTAAACAGAAATAAAAGAAAGTGAACCTAAATTTTAGAAATTGAAACAGTTATTGGGCAAATTTTATATAGTTTTTCCATTGTTTTAAATGTATATATGTAATTATTATTTATTTTTAAATACTAATTAAGTATACATTTAATATACATTTTTAATCTTTCATTACAGCATTTTTAATTCCTCGGCGTGCAATAAAGTCTATTGAATTCAGAACCTAAAGTTAAAATTGTAATAAATATCAGATTATCAATATTAAAAGAAGATATATTAAATATTCTGAAGGATAAGAAAAGCGATATTTTAAATACTTAAAAGTATCCTTTTATTTTGAAATAGTTTTCAAGGATAAACTTTCGAAAGCCATTAATACTAATATACTTGAAAATGTTATTTAATAAAAAAAAACATCTTGTATTTTTAAATATAAATTAATATCTCATGCTGCGAAAATAACTTTAAAACTTTGATATTTCGTTCGACTCTCAGAAGGTTAATTACTTATATAAACATTCCGATTTATGTATAAAATATCTGTTCAAGTCGTAGTGAAATTATCTTTCCATGAAGTTTCCGTATAACTATTATCGACAGAAACAAGAAAGGTTATAACGACATTGAAAATATTGATTATGTGATCATGAGTCACTTTTAACAAAGTCACCTTTAGTGTGGGTGGAGTGTCCTCAATGAATTAGGGTTGTTCTCTCTTTTGTTCAGATTTCTGGAACACGAGGGGGGGAGAGAGAGTCAGAGAGATTTGATATTTCGGAATGAAATTATAAGGTGTGATATGAATATAATTACATAATAAACTTTAATGATGAAAATCTTCCCATGATAGATTTTAATCAGATTAAGTTTGCATTTACGTATATTTGAAATATAGTCGGTGAATTATCAAAATTGTACAAGTCAGAAAACTGTGCTCTAATTATTGCAAAAAAAAAAATCAGTTTAATATTTTCTTCATGCTCAAATTTTTTTTCTCTCTTGGTAGTTTTAATTTTTAAAACAATTTAGTTTACTTTTAAATTGTCAGTATACATTGTTAAAATAGTTACTCAAAAATAACTAAAATGTAATAAGTTTTGATTACATTCGACGATTCTCATAGCTCCGAAAACATAAGTTTCATTTTTGGAAAAGATATTAACTCAAAACTAAGTACAATGATTAAAAAATGAATAAAAAGAGCAGAAGTTTGCCTACGCAGGCTGCCTTTATAAATCACTTTCAATAAATATCGACAAACTACAACCAAGACTTATCGGGAATCGAACCCACATCCTAAGACACCGCAGTAAGTAATATTCCTAAACACCTCTTTTATTAATACTTACAGAAGAAAATATTTCTTCAAGTAACAGTACAAATATACGTAACGTTTTAAAAATACATGTACATTCACTTAATTTCGATATTAGAAATGAGCTAACTTGCATTTATAGATAACAAAATGAAAAAATATGTCACTTAAAATAGTTAGGTATAGTAAAGAACGACAAAGCAACATTGTTTCCTAAACAGCAATTCAACACAATTCGGGTGGGTTATCGTGTTTAACTGCCCGTTGTTTCCTTCAAAAAGTCTTCTCTGTAAAAATGGCTTTATCTCCAGGGTAGAGTAAAGGCAGAAAAGCCAACAAATAGGATCTGCAGATCTAAGAAAATCCATAGGAGAACAAGACACACAATCGTACTCCATGTATAGTATTTTATGGGAATTCTTGCTCCGTGTGGAAAACAAAATGCAACTTTCCGAATAGGTTTTTTTTCAAAAAAAAATTTTTTTTCTGTAATTTTGCTGTTATTGCGTGTTTTTTTTGTTGTTGCACATATTGCTAAAAAGGCTATTTAATACTCTAAGTAGTATGAAAGTTGAAGACTTTATAAATTCTGAACTATCTTCACTGTAGAGTTTTTGAATTTGTAGAAGAAGCAACTCATAGATTTGCGAGCATAAATGGTAAATTTTTGCGGTATTACTCTTGTGCTTAATCTGCTTTTATTTTTAAATTTCATAATACATTATTAAAACATCCGTATAATATACAGGATGACCAAATATTGTTGGACGATAATCATTGTTTGGCTGTATCACATATAGATGCATTTGCTAAATAAAACATTAGTTTTGGCCAACTACTTTGCTTACATTTTAAACAAGTCACTTAGGTATAGTAGGAACAAACATAATAATTTAAATGTAGCAAGAATAATGTAGTTAAAAGTTCAAACAATGACCAGCAATTTTTGATTTGTATAATAAAAGTCCAACTAGGCCATATAACAATATTGAAAGAAAATGGTTCTCGTGTATGTTTATAATGTTTTCAGTTTATATTTCTGTTTTATTTTTCGGTATGTTTTTTTTCCGTTTGCTCTATTTTGGTTTTTATTTGGTAACTTAACCACAAGCATAAACATTTGACGAATTACACTTCAACAATATACTCATACATTTAGAAAAAATATACTGTCAGACTCAAACTTCCATATTTCAGAAAACAAATACAAATAATTTCGTTTCTGAATATGTCAAATAACGCTGATGTGAATGAAGTGAAATTTCAATCGTGATTCGAGACGCATTGTAAGAAAATTTCCACGGCAACTCCCCAAATTCGACGCTTCACTTCGTTCCCTTTCGTTTCTCTGCTTCCAATTGTGCAAATAAGAATCAAGTTTACTTTCCGAAAATGCTACAATTCGGCGGCGTCGTCTACTGCAGAGAGGGTATTCAAATGAAATTCTCAGATTTGTGAATAAAATCTAGAATGGGATTGAAAATCCGAAAGCTGCGAGAACCTCGCAGGTTTCGGAGAACTGAATTTTGTATGTTCTTTTATGACGTTAGGACAACGAAAACTTGGAGATATTTTTAAGGAAAGACGGAATCGGTGTGTTCTATACTTTATTACATGAATGCGGATTCGAAAGTCCTTTCAACAAGATGTAAAAATGCGATGTTATTTGCGTTGTTTGTTGGGAATGAAAGTGCGTAATTTATTTTGTTACTAGCTGTAACCCGCGGTTTCACATGCGTTAAATTTGTTTACCCTATTGTTTTATTCCCCCCCCCCCCTTTTATTTTCTCGAAGACAAAAAAACAACAGGTACAGGTGCTAACTTTTCCATTTGTGTTTATCGCTTAAGCATAATGGTTAGAAAAAGTTATTTCACCAAAGCAATTTTTGATCGCCGACTTTCAATTGCTTAAAATAATTAATTAACTTAATTATATTAATTACATTTTATTTTAAATTAATTCCCTGTTCTCAAGATCTTACGATTTTATAACTATGAAATTTTAAAATAACGTATATAATATTTTTTTAAATGGGCGGTTAAAAAACATTAACTTATAAAACTGTTATAAACTGAAAACTAAATAGAATTTTAAAATGCTAAGCCTCAGTGCACAATTATAGGTTGAATATTATCTATATACAAGTTTTCAGACATGTTCGAGCAGTGGAAGATAGTGTCACAGACACACAGACAGATACTTTCTTTTATTATCATATGTATGACCAAAAATATTGATAAATATTTTGACCTGTTTAGTATAGAAGGTGAGAGCGTTAATTTTATTTTCTGAAAAAATTTTATACCATTAAAAAAACTTTCAAATAATAAACAATTTATATACAATAATATGCAGTTCAAGGATGATATGTATAGAAATTGAAGTGATAATAAAGAACCCTATTATAGGTGGTTACTATAATGCTGGTATAATTAAATTGACACATTAATATGTACCTTTTTCTTAAAAAAATACGAAACATAGAGTTCAAAATGTTTTAGAGCATTAAACATACACTTGGTAGGCTACTGAAGAGAAATTTCTATTTGTATTAATTTAAAATTTTATAAAGTTGCTTTAAAGGTTACTATTAATTCGTATAGATTTGGAACAAACTAAGCGCTTACAAAATTTGAATTGTGTATAGAAAAAATTTAAAATCTCATTTGAATAAATACAAATAAGAAACATATGGTGAAATTTTCAGAAGCATATTTTATGTAGCTTATTAGAAAAAGGTAGTGAAGTCACAAACACGACATATTAAGAAACTCCCATTTAAAATAAAAACAATTTATTTTAACTGAGCAGTTTAATGTTTAATTTCAAAACCAAGTAGATCAATTTTCATAAATTTTACAGGAGACACCAAAGACGATCGACAGCCGCGCACTTTTGGATCTAAACCAATGACTTTGAATTCACTTTTAGACTAGAATCAGATATTGTTCAATCTTTGCAAGGTGATGCAGTGTATTGAAAACTTGTAAAAGAACTTCTAAAAAATACTTTTTTTAATGTGGATTTTTTTTTTGGTTTTGAAACATGATTACTCAGATAGAAATCTCACTTCAGTTTCATACCAATTATCTTTTATGAATCTAAAAAAAATTTCAATCTCTTTACCGTCTGAGAAAAGGGTACCTAAATTATGTCAATTTAACGATACCTCTATATGGGGTACCAACTTCCCCTAATGATGTCAATTTAACGATACCTGTATATGGGGTACCAACTTTCCCTAATGATGTCAATTTAACGATACCTGTATATGGGGTGCCAACTTCCCCTAATGATGTCAATTTAACGATACCTGTATATGGGGTGCCAACTTCCCCTAATGATGTCAATTTAACGATACCTGTATATGGGGTGCCAACTTCCCCTAATGATGTCAATTTAACGATACCTGTATATGGGGTGCCAACTTCCCCTAATGATGTCAATTTAACAATACCTCTATATGGGGTACCAACTTCCCCTAATGATGTCAATTTAACGATACCTGTATATGGGGTGCCAACTTCCCCTAATGATGTCAATTTAACGATACCTGTATATGGGGTGCCAACTTCCCCTAATGATGTCAATTTAACGATACCTCTATATGGGGTATCAACTTCCCCTAATGATGTCAATTTAACGATACCTGTATATGGGGTGCCAACTTCCCCTAATGATGTCAATTTAACGATACCTGTATATGGGGTACCAACTTCCCCTAATGATGTCAATTTAACAATACCTGTATATGGGGTGCCAACTTCCCCTAATGATGTCAATTTAACGATACCTGTATATGGGGTACCAACTTCCCCTAATGATGTCAATTTAACAATACCTGTATATGGGGTGCCAACTTCCCCTAATGATGTCAATTTAACGATACCTGTATATGGGGTACCAACTTCTCCTAATGATGTCAATTTAACAATACCTGTATATGGGGTGCCAACTTCCCCTAATGATGTCAATTTAACGATACCTGTATATTGGGTACCAAATTCCCCTAGATGTCAATTTAACAATACCTGTATATGGGGTACCAACTTTCCCTCATAATGTCAATTTAGCAATACCTGTTTATGGGATATCAGCTAGCTTCTTCCTAAATACTATTTCATATCGGTATAAATTCATTATATTTTGCAAACTTAATAACTATGCAGGTTTTACTACTAATAAAAACTTCTTTCAAAATAAAATATATATTTAGACTTTAAAACATACAATTATAATGGCTTATTGTCTAATTTGTTTTATCTTAACGAATTTGCGTGTTTACCAAACGTCTTTTTCATAGCGAATTACCTGTATATATGCCATTCTTCTTTCACTAACAGCCTCAAGTAAAACCCAAGTTTCACACTTACCGAAACAAATATTTACTGGAGACTTTCATCAAAAGCCCAACTTCCTCCATGGGTTTCTATTTAACCAACAAAGCATTCCCGAAGGAAGTGAATCATTTTGTGGATGTGCAACCCTAAATAAATTAGACACCTCAGACATCTGCTCTGTGTCAGGTTCGCCAAAGGCTCTCTTTCGGCGAACTAAATATAAGTTACTTCACACTTTGAAGTAGCAATTTTCTTTTACTCTGTGGAGATTGGAAACAGAGACGCAATGGCCAAGGGATATTTCGCGCAGAGTGTAAAGGGTTGAGTTGAAAAGGTACTTTTGGTGACTACATTTAAGTTTTGCGTGAGTTTCCGCAACTTTTTCGTTTCTTTTTTCGGAAACTGCTTAATCTGAAATGTTGTTGTGGTATTGGTGTTCCAATTCCCATTCATTCTCAGGAAGAATTCTACAGCGAGTTCTTACTTCAAAAGTTAATGAAAAGCGTTTCTTTTCAAGTTTTAAAATATTGGGAATAATTTGTATGAACTAACAGAACTAGCACCGGAAAAAAATAATGTGTTTAATATTAAATATTTAAAATTAAATTAAAACCTTGTATTAAGGAGAAATTATAACATAACCTTTAAGATAACTTAAATTTAAAATATCGTCAATTTAGAAGTGAAATCTCGTATTCTTAAAGTAAAAGTTCAGCAAGCGCAAAGAAAACTGTTTGGGGACGAAATCCAAGCTTTTCACGTGAATTACTTTGGTACTGCTATCGAATTTCCCTCTTTAAAGCGCAGCACTAAGGTCACCACATTTAAAAGTGAATCGCTTATATTTCGTACCCAACCCGTTTTCTTTACGCCTGCTAAATATTTTCTTTGAAAATAAAGGGTTTTACTTCTAAGCGGACGATGTGTAAATTGTCTAATTCTTGAACAATATGATCACATATTTAAAACCAGATTTGTTTAAGTAAGTATTAAAAACATATTATTATAGTATAAACGGGATAAAAATAATTTTCACCCAATATTAAAATATAGAATATTTTTTAATTTCTTTTGCTAACGAGCCCCAACACATTTAATTCGATAATCACACACAATAAACATAGACGAATTTTTAAAGAATCCTAAAGCAGATTGCTTGTTATGTTCTAGTTACTATAAGTTGGCGTTTATTAGGACATTTTAAGGACAAATGGTAATGTACATAATCAGAAGTTCAATGTCAAGGTTTTGGTAATTCTTCCCGTTTTAATGTCTTTTGATTCCCCACAATATGTTAAAAGTTAATTTGTAAGTGTTTCTGTGAATTATATTTTTAAAGAACGAATAATACTAATGTAAAGTAAATTCCGCATGTTACTTAATTGAATAGATTATATGAGAAACCCCATAATTCCCATTTTAGACGAAATAAAGTTTTTTTTTTCTTCAAAATATGGTTAAGTCGCACGCATTTTTGATATGAGAAACAACATAAGTCAGTCTAGGCAACCCATTTCCCTGCTACTTGTACACCTGTACATCTAAAAGGTAAAGTAGTCAATAATATAATGCAAATTTTGATTTGGAGAACCTTATCCATACAAACTAAGCATGAGTTCACTCCATTTTGGTACAATGAATTGACACCAAAACTGGCTTACTTGAGAGAAGGAAAATTCTGAAAACTATTGGAAAGATGACTAACTACCAAAAATTTCGGATTAACTTTTCAACCTACACTTCATACTCTTTAAACATTTTTAATTTATCAAGTTGTAGTCATTTATAACAAAATACAAATCAGTATTTGACCTTAATTGCATTGTTTTATTCAATAGGCATACGATTTTAAAATTTTAATGCTTTTGAGAAAACCCATATTTCAGAAACTTGCCCTTCGAAATTCCATGGGTGATTTTCGAGCAATTTTAAAGTCAAATACCAAATAAAATTTTGTTGTTTTTTTGTTTTAGAAGAATCAGTTTAAGTGGAAAAAGAGCAAATTAAAACTACAAGCTGGTAGGGAAACAATTTTTATTTCCCAAAAAATTTAAATCGTTTTGACTTATGGGATTTCTCAAATAACCGATTTCATTTTGTACAAGGGACCGGATGTGATAGCAAAATTCGAGGCTGTTAATGCTAGTTGTCGATATTTTTACGTATCCATATATTAACGTATCGTTTGAAAATGAATCTAACTATTTCGTTGACAATAACTATTATAATAAAATTTTGGGGTACTGTCAACTGGGGAAGCTTTGCTCGATTTTTACCCGCTTTTTATTCACACACAAAAATGATGGTCTCGTTTAAATTTTCTCGCGATTTTTAAATTTGTTATTTTTGGGTGGTTAAATTTTTTTTATAACTGTTTTCAAAATTAATTTCTTGATAATTCATTCATATTTCCATTTCAATTCTGTATTAAGGGTTTTTATACAGTTTCCCAGAGTAATGAAGTTTCTGCCATCTTTTTGTACTTTACAAATGTTATTGGGAGACAAGTTTCATAATTCGAATTTTATTTCGTAGTTAAAAGCAAAATGAGTTTTTATTACTGTCCTTTTAAGATGCCAGTGAGGTATAATTCCCCAATAATGATTTATCCGCCTTAAAATAAATAAAAATAATTGTGCGTGGGTAAAGTTGCGCGTTTTGCGGTGAAAACTTTACCCGCTCACTTACAATTTTTATACGGACTTGTAATTCACGTAAAAAAAATTTTAAAGATACTTGTAGCATCCACTGACAGTCGCACAAATAAAACAATTGTTTCTTTTTTTTATTCAGTCAGGAAGGAAGTGTCCGAAATTTAAATAAAAAACTGAGAAGTAAATTGGCAGTACTCTTAATATTGTTTTTAAAAAATACAAATTATACAAAAGGACTAAAAACAAAAAGGAAGATTTTCATATTTGTAACTGTTAAAAAAAATCACACATTTTCCCCTGATAACCCTTGTAAAAAGCATTTGGTAATCGAATTTAGAAAAGGTACTTAAGAATGAGTACCTGAATCTACTCGTTTTTCTTTGAGTACAACTGCATCGTACATGAGCGATGAATTACTCAAGTTTAAGTAACCGTAATTTCTTAAAATGAGCAATGTAATTTCATATTGATAATCTCAACTTCTGTTCAAGAGATCTTAATAACACTTGTCAAAATTAAAATAGTTGTTCAGAAGATGGTTTTCCACATTATTTGATGTCGATTGCTTAAATAGAAATGGAATAATTACAACTCAATTATCTTGCTTCCCATTCTTTTGGAATACGTTATTTGTACATTTCTTCTGTTCAAAACTTCTTAATGTCGATCTAGTAGTTTAATGGATAAGGCACTGTACTGCGGTGATGAGGATCTGATTTCGATTCACGGTAAGACGTAGTAATTATCGACACTTATTGAATGTGATTTATGAAAGAAGCCTATGTAGAGACAAGCGCTTACTCGTTTTACTTCTTTTTGAGTACAAGTCTTTTTCAAAATTGAAACATATGCATTCAGAGCCATTATAAGCAAATAATACTAAAAAATTAATACATGTTACTTATTTTCGCAGGCCTATTTTTAACAGTGTAGTAGTTTTTACGAAATTAAATATACACATATACCTGTAGTTTTAAAGAAAACTAAAATAATTTAAAATCCAATTTTGCTATTGGGAAAAAAAACTACAAAGAAAAAACATCTTAGTTCCTCGATTTGAATAGAGGAAAGTTGCAAGATATTCCACACACAGATTATCTTTACAAAATCTATCTATAACAAAAAAAAACACTTCATTCTCCTTCAATGAGTTAAACCTCACTCCCCACATCAGCCCAATCCGTCAAAAGTTAAAAATATTCGATCCCACACGTAGATTTACCCCTTTTAAACCACCCAAAACTTTATTAATAAAGGGTTTGCTAACTTTTTCCTTCTTTGTAGCTGCAATAGCACTTACCCCGTTTCTCCCAGAACAAGGATTGTTTCATGCATGAATACGACGCTGCACATTTGTGGCCTCCTAGGACTCCCTCAGAGTAAATATTTATTGATGTTGGAGCTATTTTTAGCACATGTTCATCTCTGAAACGGTTCACTTAAGTGGGAGGCTCTGCTGTTGTGTCGCAACACTATTCGCCCTTGTCTTGACTTAGTTGCTCAGAATCATATCTCGTTATTATCAGAAATGGTTGTATCTCGATAAAATGATAGTTGATTTTGTTACACTCAGTATGGTGCAGTTGCTGTACTGTCAAATCTTGCAATACACTTTTAAACCCTTTTTAAAAAAAAATTATATCAATTTGAAACTTGACATACTTGCGTATTCCATATGACAATTCGAATTTTAGGGATGTAAGTCGGAAGTTATTAATTATATGAATGCCCGAACCCGAGCGATTTGTAAAAAATCAAAGCGCATGCGTTATAAAGTTGCTTGGGATTAAATATGCATTACTTTACACCAAAATGAAATCCGTACACTAAATTTAATAACTGTTGTACCTATTATTCTTTTCTTTGTTTATTAACCCTTGAACTTTGATATTTGTTTTTATAAATTAACTTAGCATTTTATCTTTTAGAAATATTTTTGGGAAAAAAAATTATATTAAATTATTTTTAGTATAATTCTTTATTTTATTATGAAACATAAAAAAATTGTATAATTGAATGCGTGGGTGAAAGAACCAGGTAGCTCCAGTTTTCATAATTTTTCAAAGTACGAAAAACAATTGCGTTGTTCGCATCGTATAATACAAAAGTACAGCTCCTTTTCCTACAACCATTGCTTAGGGTGGATTGGCTCTTGCACCAATCGATATTTTTTTTTATTTATAGGAATAAGTGAGATAATGTAAATCAGAAAAGAGTGGAGCTGTCTGGTTCTTCCACCCACCTCTTCAATTATATAATTATTATAATAAACAAATCCAATTATTAACTATTTAGAATTTGATTTTGATATTAAGGGTAAATATTATCCTTACTATGTCAAATATTTTATTTTTAAAATACCTCTATGGATTATTCGAGAAATTAAATCTTTCTTCAACAAACGCAAAAAACTCCACATACAACTACAATACCTAAATCATCCAATAATTTACTTAAAATCTGCAAACATCATACTCCAGAAAGCAACCCCTTCCCGAATTCATTAATTCTTTCTTAAAAACAGACTGAAAATGCTCTCTTGTGACTTCTCCCCCCTGTAAATCTCTCAAGAAAAACTGTAAATATTTACTCGCGTCTGCTATTCTCAGCTGCATTTGCTTCGCAACTTCGCACTAGGCAGACATCTAAATCTCGTTCTCTGCAACTTCCTGCAGCCATAAAGAGTTCCCGTGTGTCAAGAAGGGGATTAGGGCGGGAATTCCCTGCTCCGTCGCCGGCGACTCGAGTGGAATACGTTCGGCCGAGATTTTGCGACCCTCATCGGCCATATTATTAGGGTGTTAGGGGATTTTATGAAGTGGTTAGAAGACACTTCGATGGATGTAATATTTTAAGTAAGGAGTATTTTTGTTCATTGGTATTTTTTCTTGTATAATGAACGATGGAAGTTTTTTTTTTAACGTTATGGTCCGGCTTTGATTGGGAGTTTATATGTGCTAGTGAAATTTGCACTTTTGGTTAAAAAAAAGTCAAATGCAAATTTTTATTTTGTAATCTATATTTCATGTTTCTTGGTTCTTTATGATTATTAGTTAAACTACATCTGATATTTAAATTTCCTATTTCTCCGAATATTTTTATGCGCGAATATATTTTATTTATTATTATAAAATCTAAATTAATATATTATTTTATATTAATTTAGATTTTATTTTCCTGCCTACGAAAGAAAATTACTGTAATGGAAGAATGTTTTAGTTTTACCTAAACTTGTTATTTTTTTACTGCTTTAAAATTCGTCATTGTTTAAGTCAATAAAAATTGCTGATAATAGAAAAAAATTTTGACACTTCGAACTTTGATAATTGCACACATACTTGTTTTTACTACATAATACCTTAAATACATTTTTTGTCATCCTTTTAAAAGCATTTTAACCTTATTCACTCCAAGAAAATTTTTGACATTTGCGTTATTTTTATAGAGCAGTTATTCTTTTTTCTGAACTTTTTACCGCCTAATTTTTAGTAGTAATAGACCGAAAGAATCATAATCTGTTTTGGATCTGCAAAATAACTAGTTGAAATTATTTTTGAAGATTTTGTACTACAAAATCATGTTGTTCTCGTTTATTTTAAAGAACAAGGAACAAAATGAACTGGTTGTTATATTGTCCCCCGAGAGGAGCCATCGGAGTGAAAAGGGTTAAAAACCATAAACATTTTTGCATTTAGTTCATAATTTATAAATCAGAGCAATACACTTTTGAAAATTAACGTAACAGTATGTTTTTATAATTCGTATTGTAAGGAAAAAATTACGAACTATTGCTCTTTTGTTTTTACAACTTGGTGCACATCAAAGTAGACCCCTGCAGCTAACATAAGGCCTCTAGATGCCAATGTCAACAAAAAGTGGAACCTCGTCATTTTTTCCTTATACAATTCATTTTGACTTTAAACTTATCTACTACTTTAAAAAGTCCTCCCTTACATAATAGACAAGGTGGTCACAAATTATTAAGTCTTGGTAATTGTTTAACTAATTAAATATACATAATACCATTACTTTTTCTATGCTTAAACTCCTTTGTTTGTTGCTACTAAAGAAGCGATTTGTTTAAAATATAAGCGAAGTAGTTCGGCAAAAACAATGTATTATTAATTAATAATGTATTTTGACGCCAATACAGCTAAATGTGATACGGGTGGACAATGACGATCGCCCAAAAATTCGTGATTACCCTTTATGTTTGAAAAACGTATCATTTCAAAAGGTCAAATAGAATAGAAAAATAGCAATCACTTTATCGACTTTAAAAAGATACATTTTTCGAATTAATCACTTCCATTACGATTTAATCTATCAAGGTAAATCGCTGTCTAGGTTAAGGTGAGTCGAAACTCACCAAATATTTATAAATAATCTTGGACTTGAATCCCTAAACAGATATTAAAAACAATGTTAGTAAATGATTGAGATAGGATCTTCGCAAAAACCCTTTCTCTCTTGGGCGCCATTTTTGATTTGGTAAAGAGGGGTTCGAGTAGGAGTTTGGTCCATAAATCACTTTTGAAATTAGCACATATTTTAGGGAAAAGATATAAGTCATAATGGTGACTCTTTTCCATCAAATAGATTAATTCTACCTAGATTAAATTACTACACTCCTTTAAGGTCTGTAATGGACGTTTTGGAGCGATGCCAGTATTGGGGATGACATTTGAGAAAGAAAGGGCTTTTGGAAGTAAATGAATCGTATGGTCAACAGGCTGAAGCAAGGAAAAGTTCGAATAAAACATATAACGGACAAAAGATATCATAATGGTTGACGTCGTCCCAGAAATACACAAAAGGCTTTTGGCTACTTACAGTGGGTCGTCTAATGTAATTTATATTGCCAAAAGCCGAAAATCGAACATTAAAAAAAATACTTTAGCGTTTTCTTTCAAGAGCAAACACGTCAGAGACGTCCAAAACAAGTTATTATGTCCATAACAAAATTCAACGTGGTAAAAAAAGTGCTTTAAATTACAGATTTATAATTTTGTGCCAGCGTGCGTCGTCAGACCACTGAACTAAAATAATAATAAACACTGGGGCGAGTACTCCCATTGAGCGACAATTTACTTCACCGCGCCGCGCGGAAGCATACAATTCGGAAGAAAGGTTGAGAAAACATTCTACCTTCGCTTTGCGGGAGTCCTACGTGACGTCACAGAAAGGTTTAAAGCTGTTTTTTTTATTTGCCTTTTACTTGTTAGTAAGAAAGTAAGTATGTCAAAACAATTAATGTATTTTTGAAATACATAAAAGTGCTTTTAAATCTACGCAATCGTATGCGGAAGGATTATTTTTTCTACCTTCTCTCAAAACGTTGAAAGGGGTCCCGCACTCTTAGTCCTCGCTTCAGTGTTTATTATTATTTGAACTTAGTGACTCTGACGAGCAAATATATAACGTTTTCTTTTGTGAAATTTTTTTTGTGGTCTGTTCTAAAACATGATCGATAGGAAACCTTTTGCGACATACAATCTATTTTAATAGGTTTAAATTTAATTATTGCCAAAAAAATAATATTTTCTGATATTTTAAATGGATTAAGATAATTCAAAATATCTATGTTATTTTTTTAAAAATATTAATATTTTTAGTAGTAGTAGTAAACTCAAAATGTGTTGCAATGGTTTTATAAAGGGAATTGTTCATTTGTATTTTGTTTGAGCTGTTTCTGCTGTTGAAAATCATCTAAATTATAAATAATCTTTTAATTAAAGCTCTCAACTTATCATATATATTGTTTCAGCAGAAAAGACCCCTTTTGTGGCTCTCACACGTAACGGTTCTAAACATGTGAGTTATGAAAAAAGGGAATTTCCCAAAGCAATGACGAATCGTACTTACGTCCCCTGAATATTAACTTGTTTGTTTAATGCTTATAATAAAATTAGTTTCCAAGCAATTGTAAACAAGTAGAATTCTTTGAAAGATATACCTTCTATGCAAGAATAGTGAAGACTATATATAGAAGGTGCGCCCGTTTTTCGCTTTTTGAAAGTGGGCAAGGAACGGCAACTAAATGACGTCATTTTAGCACCGCCTTACTATTGACGTCATGTTAGCTCCGCCTTACTATCGTTTTTTGATCATTCTCATTGGCTGTGTGTTTCAATGTAAGATTGCGTATTTCAGTAATTTTTTTTTCGATAGCCATTTTGGCCATAACGGTAATCTCATTTTTGATTTAAAAATTAAACTTAATTGTTGGCTTTGAAACCACTTTTTTATTATTCATAATTAGGTTTTTAGCACTCGGCTAAATTTTTGCTTCATTCGGAGCATTTTTAGTGAGCTTTTTCAGTGATTTTGTTTCCTTTTGGTGCTTTGTTTACATCCGGTGTTGCGTTAACAGCCACCTTTAAACCACTGTTTTTGAGGTTTTTTCTTTATAAATATTAATAATAATTGACCGGAACCTAGGTTTATATTGTTACATATAAATTTTTAATGCTTTTAGCACTCTTTTAGTGCTTATTCCGCAAATTTGTTACTAGGTTCATTTAACATTGGGAGCGTTACGATTAGTGCTCCCATAGGATTAACATAGGGAAATTTTGGAATGTGACTTTTATTTAAATTTAATTTCTCGGGGACCAAACCTGGTTTTTATTGTTTATTAACTTGTTCTCAGTCACACCCTATCTTTTTGCTTCATTTGAAGCACTTTTACCTGTTTTATAAGAGTTTTCGTAAAGTTTTGGTTCTTTGTTGATATTTTGCGGAAGTCTTGTAACTCTCAGTTAACTACTTTTAATGGATCTAGTTCAGCCTTGCCATTGGTTCAAACGAGAGCATTAGACACGCCCACAGTAGGCGAAGGAAGGCGTCACTATGACGTCAAATAGTTACTCTCTCCGCCTACCGTCAGGCAGCTCGAGTACGAGCACACCTTATATATATATATATATGGTCTTCACTATCCTTGCCTTCTATGAGTAGTTACAACCAATGTGTGTGTGGGGGGGGGGGGGGGGGTCATGCGATAATAATCTCACGGGCATTCTAGTTTTATTATATTGCTGGTTCATGACATTATAAAACTATTAAAGTAAACATACTATGAATAAAGTTTAAGGGTACATGAACATAAAATTCGCATTACTATTTCATTAAATATAGTTTTTCGTATAAGTTGCTGCTTTATTTGGAGAAATCAACATGTTTTCATGAAAACGACATTTACACATATTTACCTTCATTTGTCGCCAAGTGATTTAATTTTTTTTTTTTAAACTCGGATGCTGATTTCTTTTATAATTATGCTCAAGTTACTTAAATTTTTTTCTCACGGATTTAATATCTAACTGGTAAATTTTTAAAAAGAATGTTTGTGCTTTCTGTTTTTTATTGAAGAGATATAATATAATAGTTAAAAGTATAAAAATAGCAATTTATTTTACAATACGATAAAATCACCCAATATTACATAAATTAATTTATAAATACATATACATAAATTAATTTATAATTTATAAATTTAATAAATTATTTTAGTAAATTAACAAATAACAGTTTTTACTTCTTAATTAGCTGATATATTGCAATTATGATCATTCACTTTTTCAAAACGTTCATTTTTCTGAGAAGTCGTTTTAGACCTAATATTTACAAAATGCAACTGCTACTTTACAAACAAAACCGGTAAAGCAAAACTGATGTGATGATGATAAGCATCAAACGCCAATGTACTGATGTGGTAATATATAAAAAATAAAATATATACGAATATATGAAAAAAAGTTTAAGTTACATTAGGATAAACAAAATATGGAGCTTTTAAAAAAAGGAAATGTTATTTAAATTTTACTAAAATATACTCTACTAAAAGATTAATATTAAAAAAAGGCATTAATATTTCAAATTCTCTTCATTTAAAATATCAGAACATAATATTTTTTCTTAACCATAGTTAAATTTGAGCCTCTTGAAATAGATTTTATTCCTCAAAAGGTTTTTTTTTATCAATAACAGATCTTAATATATTTTTCAGTAGTAAACTATTTTGAATTCGTTTTAACAGTAATCAGAAAAAAATCGTATAATTGGAGAATTCAGGTAAAATTAAAAATAATAACGAAATTAACTTTTTGACCTAAAATACAAATTTTAATAAAATACGGCGAATATCCTAATATATACAAGGTCAGCATTAAGCCATTTTTTTAAATTTAAAATAACATATTTATTTTTCAAACATATCTTTGCTAATATGTTCTGTTTCGTTCTGAACTTCTACCTAAATAAAATGCTTCTTTTAAGCGGCAGCCTAATCTTTCAACCTGTCAATTCCCTTTCCTTCAAACTCGCCATCTTCACTGTGACTGTATCTCAAAACGCCATTCTTTGACGTAACATTATTGGTAGATTTTTTCAACGTAAGTTTTCTTGTGAAGGTTGATGCTATTCTATGAGAATATCTCTTTTACTAACTAAAATATATTTATTATTTATTTTATAGAAACACACATACAATCTCGCGAAGATATATATTTATTTACTCTAAATAACACTAATTTAAGTTCTGATATTTTAATATTTTACGCAACTAGAAGACCTATGGCAACTACGTTAGTTTTTATATAAGTTACCCCATTCTCATTGTTTTCTTTAAATTCTTTGACAGTCTTCAAAGACAAAAACAATGTTTTACTGTTAGTGGAAAAGCAAGCTCAAGGAAGAAGGAACTTGTAAACTCAAGAAATGCTGTTTTCGTTTATTTTTGAGGTCAGGGGACAAAAAAAAAACGAAAAATTGGCACCTAAAAGTGAAGTGTTATCTATGTGGTTGATCTATGTGGTTATTAGTGTGGTTGATCTAGAGAATTTTAACTATTTAAATTATTTATTTACGGAAAAAAATATTTTTTTATAAAAGAGAAATGGACAAAACATTTTGGCGTCAATTTTTGTTAGTGTGCTTGATTAAAATTAGGATAACGTGGATAAAAATGATCTAAATTAATCCGTTACTCTCGAGGAACATGTTCAATAATTACGTTCTTTTTCGGGAACAGTTGCATCCTGCTCCTTTTAAAATGGTATTTAATAGCGTATTCTTTAAACGTTTAGGGTGACCAAAATAATTGAAATTAAAGTTTGTAAGATAATATTCTTTCAAACTCAAGTTTATATGTTGTTCTCATTCATTTTAAAGAAGAGAGGGGAAAAAAGTAACATGTCGTTATTTCTAGGACTTAAAAGCGACACGCGAGTGTAAAGGGCTAATAAAACATGTTTATTCCCAAGTGACGTCAAACTTTTAAAGGAGTTGGATAAAGAATAAGAAAAGATAACCGATATTTTATGTTCTCATTTCTCGTTCAATTGAAGAAAAGGGATAAAAAGAACATGCCGTTATTTTGAGTTGAGAGTCTCCAGTGCTCCGAAGGGTTAAGGATCTCCCCAATTTGAAAATATGTAATATATTACTGAATATTTTAACACAACGAAATTTTTATTATGCTCAATGAGAAAAGTGGGAAAAGTTTTTGGGAAAAGAACTTGAAGGCGTATAGGGTGAGCCAAAAATTCTTCACACTTTTTAAAAATTATATTAAGTCAAGTAGTAATTGGCGTATGAGATTGCGGTTCAAACTGAAATGCTTTTATAGGCAAATAAAAATTTTAGTTTGAAACTTCACCCATAGATGGCGCTGTACCCTAAAAATATGTTTAACCCTTTGCACTCCAAGAACTCTTTGCGTTTTCCGTTCTTTCTACGGAACAGTTATTCACCCTTATGTTCTTTACCCTTGAATTTGTTATGCTTTTAAAAAAAAAAAAGAAACCTAATTTGTTTTGGATCTGCAAAAGAACGAGTTGAAAAAAATATCGATGTTTTTTAAACACAAGATCATGCTGTTCTCGTTTATTTAAAAAAAACAGGGAACCATCAGAACGAGCCGTTATGTTGTCGCCTGAGCGGCGCCAACGGAGTGCAAAGGGTTAAAAAATGCATGTGGTTTAAGTTGCAAAGAGTGCACACATTGAAATATTGTAATTGATTGCACACAAAAAAGTGAGAAAATAAATTATCTGTAACTGATAATATTAAGATTTTAATGTTTTTTTTTAATTGATAATAAGTTAACACATCTATTACGTCGATAAATACTATTAATAATTTTTAATTTCGTCTGTATATTGATCAGGGAGTTGTTGGAATAAATACTGCATTTAATAACATTACATTTAATTATTTTAAACTTAATAATTTTAAGTTTGTTCTTATGTTAATTAAAGATTTGATGATTGGCGGTAATATCTGGCATATGAGAGTGCGGTTCAAACTAAACTGCTTATTAAGGAAATAAAAGTTTCAGTTCTAAACTTCACCCATAAATTGCTCTGTACCTTAAAAACATAAGAAAAATGCATGTGGCTCAAGTTGCAAAGGGTGCACACATTGCAATATTGTAAAATATTATACACAAAAAAGTATCTATAACTGCTTGTGAGAAAATAAATTTTCTGAAACTAATAATATCAAGTTTTTAACGTTTTATTTTTATTTTTAATAACACACTAACACATGTATTACGTTGACAAATACATTGAATAATTTTTAATTTGTCTGTAGATTGATTAGGGAGTTGTTGGGATAAATACTGCATTTTTAATAACTTTAAATTCAATTATTTTAAACTTAATAATTTTAATTTTGTCCGAATATATTAATTAAAGACCACTTTTGTGATAAATATAATTATTTAAATATGTATACTTTATGATACAAAAATAAAAGGGGGGATATTTTCACCAGAAGATCTTCTAAATGTTTGTAAATTCCTAACAAATGGATATAGAATTTAAAAATATGTGATTTCCAACTCTCACGCCTCCAGCTAAAATCGAAGCACAAAATATTCTCAAAACCACAAAACACTGCAAAATTCAACATCCCCCTACCCTAAAAAGAAAAAAAAAACATTTAAAAACCCAAAACTTGCGTCAGGCCGGAGGGAGACACAGGGAGGGAAAAAACGAAAAAGAGCATCCTGAAGTGTCAAAAAATGATGGAGCGCACTTTGAGGGTGACTTAAAACAAAGGGAAAAAATGTCCGGAAGACAAATCTATCCGGCCGGTATGATCCGGTATCGATTCCCACGGTACAGATTCGCCGTGTGTCGGGGTCTACTCTTGCGATCCGGCGCCTATCCGGCGCTTGACATTGTCCGGTGACCCCGCGAAAGATGACGTCAGGATGTGACGTCACATGCACACCGACTCCTGGTGTGGACTTGGAAGAGTTTTGTCTTAGGGTAAATTGATTTTGTCATTCGGCATAACCTATAAATAGATTTATTTTGAAGTACCATGCTTTCATTACATTTTAAACATTTTTTTCTTCAAAAATACAAATTAATGATATGCAAGAAGTATTCCACAATAGATAGATATATATTGATAAATATTTACAAAAAGCCCTGTTTTGCTACATGATTATGAATTGTAATACTTTTTTTAATATTTATGCCTTCTGATTGATAATTTTAAACACCATTATGCAAACTATAATAACCCAAAAATCTTTGGAGTTTATTGTATTCTAAATTTTTAAATAATTCATTTTTTAAGCACGTTTAAATTTTACTACTTTTAATAAGATGATTATATATAATTGTAATAAATTAGTATATTTTAATTACTAAATATTAATAAATTATTAGTTAACATATTTAAATTCTTATTTTAAGTTTGCATAATTTTTCAATTTTGTCACTTCAGTTTGAAATGTTATTCTCCAAGTATTAATGTCAGATACAACAAGCATTGCTATGAAACTTGCATCATATTAGATAATTTTAAATAAGAATAAACTAATCATTCGATAAAACTTTGCAGTCCATAACTTAAATTATGCTGATTGAATACAAAAAATTTAGGTTATGGATATTGATAATGGAATAATATTTATAAACACTTTACTGTTTAAGCTATTAAATACATACCATTATCTTTATTTAAGACCATAAAATAAGTTATAACGTTTTTTATTTTATAATTTCTAGAAAAGTATTTACCTGAAACAAACTTCGTAAATAACCTGTAATCCAAAGAAAAAAATCATTGGATTTCAAAGCTACATCATTTTTACGTAGTTGTAGACTAACCAAAGTATAATCTAAAATTGTTTTATAGTTTTAACTAAAAATTTGTAATTATACTATTTTAATGGTCTTTGAGTAGCGGATTATCTTTGAAATCAATAACATTTATTTATTAGATTTTTGTTGTTATTTTTTTACTTGCGAGTATCTTTGGAAAATATCGGTTATCTCAATTTTAAGAATACTTGAAAATATTTATATTAAATACATAACAATAGTAAACTAACTCATTAGAAAGGTTTAGAACGATACTAACTTATAGTAATACTGTAGATGTCCTTTCCCAATGTCTGATTCATTGTGTTTCTCTACTTTTTATCAGGTTGCAAAACAACATTACGAGTGCCATCATCAGTTAGTTCTTATCCCATCCCTTTCAATGGCATTGCAATCAATGATCATAATATTAACTTATTTTGGCTGTTCACCTCCGGCATTTTGTAAAGTTGCAAGCCCGGTAATTACTGCTATCATTGGAATAACATTAACAAATTTTTTTTTTAAATAATTCATTAAATTACTGTTATTGAATGACAAAAAATATGAAAATTGTTTCAAATTGCTAGGGAGAAGTTTATTTTTGCAAAAAAATATAAGTGACAAAAATTTATAGAAATTATTCTTAAAAAATAATAGCTGTTATTTTTTGTAATTTATTTTTTATCAACTCATTTAAAATGTGCTTTATTTTTAATTTAAATTCAAATGTGTGTAAAGTAGCAAGTTTTCTAATATAAAACATTAAATTGATGTATACCATACATTTATTAAAAAAATTAAACCGGCCAAAAAAAAATCCACATAAAATCCTCTTTAGAAACCAACAAAGATCTTTATTAAACATTCGTCAATCCTGCATGCCATCCAAATAACTTCATAAACCCTCCATTTGTGTACAAAACTTTTAAACACCTATATTTTATAATAAATTATTTCATTGCTGAATTGAAACATTCAATTTCACAACTTTCATAAAGGTTATATGCTGATTTTTGTTAGTTCATCATACAGTGAATAATACTTATAAACTCAACATAAATCTATTTAATTGTTAATTATTACTTTTAGAATTGGTTGTGAAAGCGATAGACATTTTTTAGTAATTTGAATATTTTATGAAATGTTCGAATCCGAAATGGATAGTGAGTAATCTACGTAACTCTCTATGTCTGCTTTAAGAACAGAAGAAACTGACTTAAATGGAGCCATTAACAAACCTTATTTGTGTGGGAATAGTAAAAATTTTATACAACATCAACTCTCGTCATCTATTCATAGATTGAGAGCCAGAGTTTCAAGTACCAAGTGTTCCAAGTATCTTCGGGATAGATCCCGACACTTTTGCGATAGCCCGTAGTGTCCTAGTGTGACATTTATTCAATCAATCAACATCAACTCTTGTACAAATATTAAATAATTTAAACTAGGTAAGACTTATGTTCTATAAAGTTTTTTTTACACTAAGAACGTTTTGTAGATCCGTTAAAACCTTTTAGTTGGATAGAAGTTTCACTTTTTAATTAACATTTATTTTGAACACAAACATTATTCTAGATCCAGTTTTTTCCGCTTTCCAAAAATTTCAAACTCGGATATAAAGTGAGATTCGCCTGAGAATCCGTTCTTCTTTAAATTCCGTCCATAAAACTTTCTATTCTGGAAAGGATATCATCAGAAATTGTTTTTACCTGCAAAAAAGACAACATTTGAATCTATTCAGTTCAGATGTCGTATAGAAAAAGATTGGAAACGAAAACCGGAAAAAAATGTCTGAAAGAAACGTGACTTCTATATAGGAAATGCCTATCACTTCAAATACGCTACCATTTGAAATTGTGCATTTCAAATTTTGTTTATTTCAGACAACATTTTTGTCTATTAAAATATAAATGAGTTAAGAACAAATTGAATTTAAGCTATGTACAAAATCAGAATATTATGATAATTTCAAAAGAAGTCATTGTTGATAGAAATGCTCGAAATATATAGATTACACTTTTTGTTCAATTAATTTAACACTTTAAGAAAACAAATTGCAAAGTGACCTCACAAGTTAAATTATTTATTTTCTGAACATAAAAATCAGAAATCATTAAAAGCAAATACAAAACACCTTTTTACTACATAATTTTAATAGATAAGAACGCGCCATTTTTTGTTTCATAGTGGAAAAAAAGGCATTTTAAAAGATTCACGATTTCATTGTAAGTTCCTACTAAAATATGTCACAGTGTTTGCTGTGTCTTTGCAAAATAATGATCGAACCTATAAATCAAAATCACAAATTTTCTGGTGATTATCACTGTTTGGCTGTATTACATAAAGTTGTATTGGCATATTAAAACATTTTTGCTCAACTACTTTGGTTATATTTTCAAATCCCTTGGCTTTATTAGCAACAAACAAAGTAATTGAATTATAGCAAACAGAATGGTTTGTCATGTGTAGTTGAACAGCCAAACATTGACCATCATCCGACAATTTGAAACAACCCCGTGCATTTTGAATATTTTTTTCTAACAAGTTTAAAAAATGAAAATTGAACAAAAATTATATTTTACATATTTCAAAAAGCTCATTATTTTCTGATTGTTTTATTAACACTATAAAATATTTAAACCGTTGCACTCCTAGTATATCTTTGACATTTCAATTACATTTAGAAAACAATGTCCACGATTATTGTTATTTTCTCCAAACTCTTTGTTGCTGTTAAGTGGAAAAAAAATCCATCTGATTTTGAGTTTTAGAAGGAACATGCTAAAGAAAGAACGATGCTTTTTACATTCAAGAATACGAATTTATATTTCTTTTTAAATAACTGATAAACAAAACGTTATTTTGCCTAAAAAAAGATGACAAAAGAGTAAATAAGGATTAAATGTAAAGTGGTACATTATAGTTCTTTGGAAAATAAATGTATTAATAGAGGGTGTGGTGTCAAAGTGAATTTAACCCTTCTTAATGAACAAACTATCGAATCTGTAAATTTGTTTTTACTGTAAGAGTTATTACTTTATATTCTTAACATGTTCCTTTTTAAAAAAATTAAATCTTTTAATAATTTTAATAGAGTAGGAATTTAAAGGTTTTCGCAAAAGTGGTACAAAAAGTATCAAAAACACAATGGGCTGCATTAAAAAAAATAATAAATACGTAAGCTTTACGGGATACAAGAAGATCAATATTCCTATGCACAAAAAAACATTTTAATACTTTCTATACTATCTATTGCATACCCTCGGTTATTTTTCAAGCACTTTGACTCTTACCTAAGATCAAGATACATAAAAACTTTATTACTATAACATTTCGTTTCTCCCATTTACATTCACAAACTAAACATAAAAAATTCTCTCCAGAAATATAATTCTCTACCGTCCCCCAAATGTCATTAAATTGCCGTAAAATTTTAATCACACATTTCAAAACCAATCACAAACCATAACACTGCAATCTCTGTAATGGATCCCGAATCATCCCCAAACCCAAATCACTTCACCGCAATCCCAACAATCCAACAATTATCCTTTGCACTCCACATAAAAAAAAAGATAAACATACATAATACGGCAATTTGAATAACAATTTGTATGTACCCCATGGAAAAAGAAGAAATCAAAACACCGACTCAAACTCATGCTAAAAAGATTGCGAGATGGGTGATCTCTTCCCCGTTTCCTCACTTCCATCATGTGCACCGTTGGTCACGTGTTTTTGCAATCTTCCCAAATGGAGTTTCCCCGTTCAGAGAAAAGTTTTATGAGTTTTGCTGCAAGAACTGCTTTTTCCACGTTCTTTGTCAATGTTACGTTTATGAAGGCAGCAGCGATGCTAACAGCTTCAACCGAGGGTAATCGAGTAGCTGGACGGACTCTGCTTGTCATTTCTGTCTTGTGCAGCAGGGGATCCTCGCAATCCTGTACTGGGATATTCTATTTTTAAACTTTGTCCGCGAAAGAATCAATAAAGAAGAGTGTCTTCTTACCACAATGTTATTAAATGTGTGGGTTATGTTTCGTTCGTTTTATGTATAATAAAATGGTTGAGTGACTTTAGGAAGGCATTGTCCCGCATAATGGCTTCTGACAAGTGTTTTGCATTTCGGTGGTTTCTTTTTTAAAGAATATTCGTAGTTATTTTTTTGCCTTCGAATTTTGTTGTATTCAATGCATATTGCCGCGGTCATGACGTTAACTAACATTCAATTTAGAAATAAGTTTGCACGTTAAATATTTTCTGATAATCGGTTGAACTTAGCTTGACATTGCTGTCTGCAGCAATAAGGACCTTTACAATATTTTACTAGTGGGGGGTTGTTCTATTTTTAAACTTATATATTCTTAATGGTGTGAGTTATATTTCATTCGATTTATTTAATCAAACGGTTGAGTAATTTTAGAAAAGTATTGCCCTTTATATTAGCTTCTGATTGATTTCGTTTACTTTTAGAAGTTTATTTCTATAAAACTCTAAAAGTTCGCATATTTTGCCTCCAAGTGTTATTTTACTTAATAACAGCTTAAGCAGAGGGTATACTATCATGTGAATATAATATATTATCACGTCCATACCAATTATTTAAAGCGCTTTTACACCCTTCATGTAATTTGTTATGGTACATTTAAGTTAAGGTTACAGTAGAGTTATGTTATTAACGAATCATTTTGATTGTTTGAAATTAGCGTCGAACTAGAGCTGCGCCAAGTGACAATTGTGAACAGTTCGCGATTAATCCCAAAGGAAATATCCTGCAATGTTGCCTGCCTTGTAAATTTGAACAATGGTTTAGATAGCGAGGACAGCACATAATATGACAAACCTTCCTCTACATTTACACAGAATGACCAACAAGAAGTTTTTACCACTGCAAATTTAATGGGAATCAGACTCTTACATCTACACAGTGATGTACGATTGAATTACTCACAACTCTCCGATAACGAGTTTGCTATTTTTCTAAACAGGACAGGTCTATATTTGAGGTTGGTTGGTTGCATCAACGTCGCACTAAAGCTACACATATGGCTATTGGTGTTAGGGACCAATCCCTAGGGAAAGACCCGGGAAGCCTGCCTCGTAATTTTGAACAATGTTCAGAGGACCATGACAACATCAGAGATGCCACCCTACGCACTTTTCATAGACGCGAGGACATATTAAACATGCACAAACTCTCTATATGTAGTATATTTTTGAGAAACATACAATAAAGGCTCTGAGTTCCATATGTCTCAATAAAAGTTATATTTTGTATCCACCATGATATCTTTATACAAATGGAAATAGAATATTATCTTGTATATTGTATTGAAATATAGAGTGATCACAAACTGTTGGGCGATGGCCATTGTTTGGCTGTATCGCATTTAGCTGTGTTAGCCAGAGAGTTGTTATATTAAATAGAGAGCGCCTTCAATGCCAGACTCTCGTAAGGCCGTGGTGTCAACATTGAAATGTAAAAAACAACATCACGTGGTTTTAGAGCTGCCACATTTGGCGTTCAGACATCTGCAGGAGTTCCAAATTTGGTGCACATTCTTCTTTTTGGTGATAAGGCATTCTGTCCGTATTCAACTTCTTAACATATATGTAGATATTTACTTATTTTCAAACAATTTGCGTTAATATTTCCTCTTCATTAATGAAACGAAAATATAATTTTCTTTGTGTTCAATACTTGAAAAAACGAAACTCTTTATATTTCTCCGGTTTTATTGTCCATATTTTCTTATTGAACTATACAAAATAACAATTGAAAGAACTTCGCTTACGGTAAACTTTTTAAATAAAAACGTAACGCAATTATTTCAAAAGTACAAAGTAAGAAAAATATCTTTAATATATCTGTTAAACTCCCTTAAATTGTGCCACTCGTTAAAAAAACGATATTTAAATACAAAATTAAACACAAAACCATATTACAATACTTCGATATCGTTTAGTTCTGAAAGTCGCCAAGGCCTGCCAAGTAATATTTGGCGCATGAATGAATTGGCATTTCCACATATCACGTGGTTTCAATGATGCACACACGGAAATCAGCATTTTTATTCCTCTATTTGTATCATTACTCTATGGTGTTAGCCTACTGAAACATTATTTTTGCCCAAATACTACTCTTATATTTTAAGCATCTCACTTAGCTTCAATAGCAATAAACAAATAAATCAAATCGTAGAAAAAATAATTATTTATTATGTGTAGTTAAACAGAGAAACAATGACCAAAAAATTGTGGTTACCCTGTACATATTCATAACAACGTCATCTATGAAATAAAATAAACCCAGTAACATATTCATCCGCGTACATCTGTTATATAAATTGAATTACCCAACATTGGTTACACCTTCAGAACTGATTAATCAAGTGGATGTGTGTGTGTTTTTTTCTTTTGGCGGGAATATGGTATATCATATAACACATTCTTGCAATTGTTTAGGAAGTATATATATATATATATATATTAATTTAATACATTTTAATAGTATTTTTAAATATAACGTTTTCTAAATTAATTTTACTTGTATGGTGATTCATCAATAAATTAAACAAACACCATTTAACACACTATTGAAAACCATTTCAAAACATAAAATATTATTTTATAATGCTTTCCATTTTCCTTACAATTTAAGTATTGAAACTTTTTGTGTGGGAAATCAATTTTAGAAAATATATTTGAAGTATTTGCTTTTGCATCTCTGGTCAGCCGGAATGCTTGAATTTGTTTTTAAAAATTACTATTTCGCTTATAATTACAATTGTTAAAGTTTAATTAAAAGAAGTTGATAAAGAAAAAAAATATTTTTTTATATTTTTCAAAGATTTAAGATAAATTATAACATTTTTACAGGTAATATAATATAAGATTAAATTCACATAAAATATAATTAGTTTTCTTACAGAAAACATATTTCTATAGTCAAATAGTTATTATTTTTAATTTCAAATACAATAATTTAAAATATAAAATATTGGAGAAAACCATAGTTGGCATTCGTATTAAAAATATATATTTTCAAATAACTCGAAAGGCATTTTGAAAACTCAAGTTAAGATGTTACACACGTTCGAAGTGCTAAAAAACAAAGATGGGAAGTTTACATTACATTGAAATCTTGCTACAAGTTTAGTTTTTTCTACGGTATCCTAGACTTTAGCCTAAAATGCAACTTTAAAGGCGATAGCAAATGTACGACTACTTTTTCGCGGTATATTTATCTTGCGAAAATATTTCTGTAAGCATTTTTAGTCGTAAAAAAAGGTTTTAAATGTTAGGAGTACTTAAAGAGGCTATTCAGAAGTTTATGAGAGGTCTTCAAAACCATTTTTAAGTTTATATTCAATGCAGCCCGAACAGAAAAAAATGAAGATAGTTTTTTATATTTCACATAAATATCAAGGTTTAATAAATAAATGACCCGTACATACAACATTTATTTATTTTGTTAACACAAATCCCGATAAATCTATTGTTCAAATTAAAATCGAGTAGGAAATATTGTATTCTCGCTCTCGATTAAATATTGTATTGTCGAGACAGAGACATGTTTGTAAAGTCTTAATAAAATATGTAAAGTATAAAATATTAATTATCGTAACCGAATAATAATGCAAGCTACATTCAATTTTATTGTTGTCCCTTTAATTTTTTCCACCAGTGTATTAAATAAAACTTTTTATCAATTATTTTTAAATTTAATTTTTTTTAATAAATATCTGAGAAATATCAATCGAAATAACGCGTCCATTTCAAGTGAATATGAAATTTGGAAAAGGATTAACATTATCCTTGTAAGAAATAGGCAACATATTATAGTTTTAAGTATTTTGTTTTGTAAGACAGTTTAATTTACAATTGTAACGCATTCTTTTTTTATGACGTTAGTAGATATGACGTTCAAAGTTCCCTGATGCTTTAAATAATAAAAATGTTTCAAATTTGAAGACGTGGCCGGGAGATTCGGACTTCTTCACTTTTTTCTAATTTACACTTTTTTACTTATTACTATAAAGAAAAACCTCCTCTATCCATTAGTGCAAACACCAGACAACTCTAAGAAATGGCTATAGAGATATAAAGGAAAAATAGCTGTACTGTTCTCTCATACGGTGCAAGAAAAGTTCAGCTCCAGGAGCCGACTTATTTTTGCACCGAATTAGTTCAATGTTCGGTTGATTGGTTCGATCGCTTTCCAAGTTGCATCAGCCACAGTTTGCCAAACTTTTTTGTTGAAGGTGTGTTATTTGTTGAACTAGTTCAAATGTTTGTTACACATACGAAAATCCGTTAAAGGCGTGCAAATCCGAGCAAGACTATATTTATATGTATTTTATTACCCAAACTTTAAATATATTAAACGAATATTTTTTGCTCTTTGAAGTTCACAATCGCATTGACGAGTTTAGAGAAATATCTACAAGGATTTTATTAATAAGCAGACAGAATTCCAGTGTTAGGTGTGAAAAACAGACACCTCCATTTTCTTTTTAATAAAAAAGGCAAAAGGTTGAAAAAGTAAAACTAGTTGGTGGTAGAGGAAGATATTTTTTTATGTTTTGCCCAAACTTGATAAGTTTTAAAAAAACTGTTAAGTATTTTTAAAGATTTTTTTGTCCTTTTTGAACAATTTTAAAAAACTGGATCTATCTGGTTCTTCCACCCACGTCTGCAATTAAAACATTGTTTTAAATTTAAAATGTAAGCGTATTGCTGGGAGAACCAACAATAAACGAATGGATATAATTAATATACGTCGCCAACCTTTAGATGATTTTATATCCATATTTTATTATAGAACAACAGAAATAATTTCATAATAGGCGTTCTAATTATTAAAATTAGCCATTTTTTTACATAAAAGATGTTTCGTGTATTTAATTCCGAAATTTTGATAGTGTATATGATACAGAATATATAAATATATCAGTGTTGTTGATATCTTATTGCTAATATTTAGAGATTTTAAGTTCCAAATGCCATAGTTGGATAGTTTGGATTTGGCCTCGCTGACGTCACTATGTTTATATGGCTTGGATAAGTAAGTCAACACGCTGAAACTCGTTTGTTGATTGGTTAAACCAGCATTTATAGGCGTTACCCGACCTCCAATGAACAAGAGAGAAACTATCTGTGAGAACAATACGCAGGTGAAGAATAATAAGTTGAAGCGGCAGCAAGTCTGCTCAAATTTCAAAAGCAAACGAGCAACCAATTTGAGAATTTAAAATTTTAAATACGTGTATAATTGTTACTTTAACGTGTGTAGAGTGATTTTAAAGATGTGTTCCCTTCCTTCGGGAAACCAATTTTTAGCATATCCACTGAAGTTATTTTCCCTTGATTCATTGAGATGATTCTTGATTTTAATATGAGTGATAGAACGAGAGGTCGTGGGTTTAAGTCAAACAAATCCCATTTTAATCAGGAAGGGAGAAAAAACTATTTCTATAATAGGGTAATAGACAAATGGAACAACTTGTTAGTGAATATTGTTAATTGTAAAGGAGTAACGGATTTTAAGAAGAAGTTAGATATGCATTGGGGATAGTTAAGAGGTACTAGCATGTTGGATCAACCTTGTTGGGCCTTGAGCCTGTTGTTGGTCGTCAATATTTGTATTTGCATTTTTGTTTGATCATGTATAATATTCTGATCACATGTGATGTGATACTTCATCTTATGGGATAGCTGAATCACAGAGAGCTTGGTGAAATAATTATGAATTAGATTGATAAAAAAAAAACATAATTATTCATATATTCCCCCCCCCCCCCAAAAAAAAGCATTGTTTCAAACTGTATATAACACCATACACATTTATACAAAAATCTGTAATTCCTACTTTTAAAGTAGAATTTTAATTATGGAATTTAATCAAGACCTGGGAGAAAATAATCTAAATTTCAAATTCGAGCTTCATGAATATGTAAATTTTTAAATATAAATTATTCATGCTGTATGCTGTTTCATTAAAGATCGTCAAATCTTCTTAGTGCGAAGGTGGAGTAAGTTTTAAAGTTTGCGTCACCTAAATGAAATTCGTGCGAGCCCTAAACGTAACCTTGAATCCTCGTGCATAAGTTAATATACTCCCCCATTGCAGACGACCGACGTTCTTACGTTTAAATCTTTAATTCTACTCATGTGCGGTCTACATGCATTGTATTAATTTTCAGATAATTTTCAATTAAAAATTAACAGGTGCTGTTGTAGCATAAAGAACAGTGCACAAGACTGCGAATTATCGGGGTCTTAGTTCAATTACAGTAAAAAACAGTCGAAGATTCACTGTGTAGAATAGGTTGATGCATGTTAAATCCATCGTGAATGATTATGTGTATCTATGAACTCATAAATTGAGAATAACTCAAAAATGTCAGGCAATGTCTTTCTTAAAGGATATAAAATAACCGCATATGCAAATAATCCATTGGGTAATTTTAAAGCGTCAGAAATCAGATTAATTAAAAATAATCCTGTTTTTCTTTATGTATCTGCTCATCAAAAAAAAGTCAACATCATTAAAGTTGTGAAATTGAAGTTTTTTTTTAAAGATTTATAAAGAATATTTGGAACAAAACTTTCCTGAGTAAAACCTTTCAAAACATCTGCATTTTTCCATTAATAATTTCAATACTTCAAATATGATTTTTTTTAAATTGCAAAAAGGAATTTGGAACAAAATCCTTAAAAAACTGTTAATATAACTTTAAATAACTGAATTTTTATTGCATAAAACTTTCAATTTTAAAACTTTGATGAAGTTTTTATGTCGACTTTTTGGCTAACTCGGGTCAAAATTATCCATCTTTATTTAACTGATTCATTTGATGTAACAATACTGCCACTCCAATTAATATAAATGAAGACTTTAAATAATAGAACATCGAATACTTTCAAAGTACTTCCAATGACTAAAGATATCTCACTGTCTAGCATTTTTGGCAGGCACGTCGACATACCCTCTGTAATGAAAACACAAACTCCGAAGAGGTTTTTTGGCGAAACAGTCCCTCTCTTTTGTCCACATGTCATCTAAGTTCAATAAGTCAGCGGATATCTATTTTTAACGGGACCTAATAACAGCCGCTCATCCATTGTCCGCTTGACGTCGCCATGGCAACGCTGGACGACGCCTATGGATGGCAGCTTCTGTGTTGGGGTAGATCCATGTCAAGCTACGACTCTATTACTTCACATTAGGTGAAAGGGGTGACATAAATCTATGCTCTTTCATACGCATTTATATATTACAAAACAAAGAAGTTCACTTTTTGAAATATAAGGCAATTTCAGTTTATTATTCTTTAAATTATGCTTCTTTAAGTTTCATGTATGGGAAAAATTACAATTTATAAAATTTTAACTGTGGTAGCATGATGTTCTTGAATTATTACTAGAGGTAGAGTTGTGTAAGTGTAGCCACGGGGCAGGTATGGCCACGGCTTGTTATTTTTTGAAAACGTTGATATTTCGATAAAGAAACTCACTAGGTATACAATATTGGAATCTTCTCTTTTGAGGTTTACCAAAAAAATATGGCAATTTTTGTCATGATATTTTTTTTTTCTAAAGTGCTGACATTTTAGCTCTCAATGGAAGTTCAACTTTGAAAGTTTGTCATTTTTATATAATTTTGCCCCACTACCTAGAATATTAAAACTCTGTATTCTTATCAAAAGTGTAGAAAACTAATGGTAGATTACATAAGAATCTAATTTCAAATTCTTATATCTAAATATATACAAATGGTGTATAAAGAGTTTTGTTCTTATATTCTTAATAGTTTAGTTTGAAAATGAAAAAAAAATATCCGGTTGCACTTACCCCACTCTACCCTATTTAAAAAATAGCCTATTGTATTGGCATTTAATATCGAACTATAGGCATATTAAACTAAAAAAAAAGGTCAAAGTTTAGATATTTTATTGCCATATATATTCTAAAATTAAAAACATATTCAAGGTTTTAATAACGATTGTTAAGAGTTTTTGTGGAATTTAACGTTACTTTGTGTTTTAAATAAATGATTGGGTAATAATTAATAACATTATTTTCATAATTTTGAGAAAAACTATTTTTTAGAAAATTTTGTAATTCCAAGTCAATCAGTTTTGCCCCAAATATTTATAAACTTTTCCAAATACATCAAATCCAGTACAATTTTAACAAAATGATTTATCGGATTTCAAAACGCTGGGTTGAATATACAACAAATCATTTAGGGTGAACCTGTATTATGAGTTGAAAAGGGCTATATTTTATAAAATTAGGCATTCCTATTCTACCCCTTTTTTCCCCTTCTATATATAGTAAACTAAAATGTTATTTTAATAGTTAAAACAGCGCCTTATATAAACTACATAAATACATTAAAATTGAATGCTAATTAAATGTTCATAATGAGTCTAAAAATGAACATTCCATAATTCGATAGAATTCACATAACATTAATATTTCCAATAACATTCATATACGCAATATTTTTTTATTTACGATAAATTGTTGTAATTAGTAAAATATATATAAATATGAAACTTTAGTCAATTTTCAACAAAATTCTTTGCCACTTTAATGCATCGAAGGTAAAAAACAAAATCTTCTACGCATGGCTTACTTCATTATTCAGTAATTGAATTTTTGCCACCATTTTGTTCTTCGATTGCATAATTAATGAATGCAACTGGAGGACATTAGCTTCCGAATACATTGTAAGCTCGAAAGATTATTCTATTTATAGCACGAATTTTGTTCTTCAGACGTTTTGATCTGCCTTTTTCAGCGAGAGTCGAACGAAGCGTTTAACGCATAGTTAATAGGTGAATGAACAGCAAACGATACTGAAACAATGTAGGATTTGAAAGTTGAAAAAACCAAAAGCAATAAAATGAATATTCTAAGAGACTTTATTCATAAATTTCTGGTCCCGTGCTTTAATTCTAAGAAACAAATATTCCTTAATCTCCTATGAAAAATCTCCTATGGGACTTTTTAACTTTAATACGACTTTATTTCTAGTTGAACGTTATTATTAATTACACATTTTGACTTTTATGTTTAATTAAAAAATAACATTGTTTCAAGAAACAGATTAATAACAGTTTCCATCATCCGGGTAGTTTTAAAGGGCTCAATTTTGTTTCATTATTAAAACGCAATATATAAATATATTTTTCGGTAATAAAATGTGTACATTTGTTTGAATTAGTTCTATGCTAGTGTCATGTATTCTTACTTCATTTCTGAGGTTAGCGCAATTACAGTTAGAACATATATAATAAAATTTTACCGTATTTTGTTATTATTGGACGTATATTTTGCTAAATTTAACGTAAAATCCTAGTATACATAATGTTATAACTTACTGGTTTAGAAGTAATAATAATATTCGTTACAGACGCTAGCGCTTTTGAAGTGAAACTCCTCTAAAATCAGGCTACATGGGATATCAGGATTGATATATCATACTAAATTTTTATTGGGATCCATTCTAACAATATCACTTGGTACCAAATAGAACAATTGAGATAAATTGTGTCTTGCTTGGTTGGAAAGCAGACTGCAAAGCGTGTAAAAATTTAAAATAAAAAAAAGTGTGTATGGGGAAGTGTATGATGATTTTGTTGTGTAATGATAAAAAAATGTTTTATTGTTTTTTAAATTATTAAAGATTTGTGTTGTGTATACCTTATCAATTAAACTGCGTATATACAACTTGACTAGCAATTATTCATAATAAACTAACACATTTAATTTGAATTTTAGTGTATCTATTAATTTTTTAAAAAATATATTATAATTTGCTACTGAGGGGTTGAAATTGTTTTTTACCAAAAATGTTTAATATTAATAAAATCCGAAGGTTAAATTGTTTTATAAAAGGAATTAGTATATAAAAAGTAGCCAGTTATAACTAGATAAACTCGGGCTGTAGGACATTTAAGTAAATATCTTGATAAGTCTTTAATTATAACGTTGAGTTGTCCATAATTTTATTTTTGGTTTTTAAGACAACTGTTATTTACTTTTTAGAGTGCATGGAATATAATTTATTTTGAATAATAGTAAATTGCGTATGAATACATTCAGGTTTACAAATTCATACATAGTCTTATAAAAACGTATAAAAATCGCTAATACTTCTAGAGTAATTATGATTTTTAAGTTTGTTTTTTTAATTATCCATTATTTCATTAAACTTTTGTGTGAAGGGAATACAAAAGTGTAACAAAACAAAAATTTAACTACTGCCAACAAGATATTAAATCACAACAATAAATTTAGGACAAAGTTAAAAATTACCCATTTTGAAAGAACAAACTTTTTAGCGCTTGAATTACTTTATTATAAAATAATTTAATTTTCCTGTCATCTGGAACTTCAGTAACCTAATTAATACTTCCGAAGGACATTAATTTTTTAATACTTCGTAAGCCCTACATTTTCTTCTATTTATAGTTTTGATTAATATACTTTACAAAGTTTTAAGCATACTTTGAAAACACTTTAAGTTTGAATCAACCGTGTAAGCAGTATTTACTGAAGAAAAGGGCACTAAGTTATCAACTGTAAAGTAGTAAAAAGATTAAACTAACAGAAGGAAAATTAGTGTTACAAAGGAATTTTACGTTTATGGTGTGTCTTAAAATTCTTTTTGTTTTAGTTTAATATTGAGATTAATTAGGACAGATATATATATTTTTAATTTTGGCTTTCAACATTAAAATCGATTTCTTTGCACATACAACAGTTGTCTTCTAAAAAAATTAATGACTAAGTACATTAAATAATCTGCATGCTACTGCACAATGTTGCAATATAAATCAAATAACTATAATTTATTTTTTACGATAAAAACGTAGCCATTTTAGAAGCTGATTTTAAGAGTGTTATAGATTGATTAAAATTGAGCACCCCTATAATTATTATTTTACAATAATATGTTTGATGTACTTTTGTTTGAGTGGTATTTGGGGATTTTTTTTATTTGTTTGGCTTTGGGAATATTTGTAGTAGATTATTTTAGGGTTTCAATACACAGGGACGGATAATGAAAATTATTAGGTGTTAAAAATTATATGATTTGTATGTATCTTTTTACTGCATAGTTTCCAATTAAATAAGTTAAATTAAAATATTATTAATATTTCAAAATTTAAAATAAGCCTTTGACGCGTTAGAGACTACTTAAATCACATAAGGAAGGAATATATACAGAATTAATGGATTTATTTCAGTTTGCGACCTAAAGTTTGTGAAACCGAATTTTACAGAATTGTGGAATGTTATTGAATATGTTGAGTTTGCAAAATTTTAATTTTTTTAATTTATACACACAAATGAACTAAATGTTCCGTGTTACTCTTTCATTATTTATGTGTTATTAATTCATAATATTGTGAAGTAAGAAAGAAAAATATATTGTTTAAAAATCTGTGAATATAAACCAATATGCGTGTTTTGTAACCGAACTTAGACTTAGCTGTGGATAATCTTCTAATATAATAGATTACCCCAATAGTTACCCCAAAGCCACTTTCATGAAAGGGACAACAAAATACAAGTTTAGTGACTTCCACTCTCTGAGGAGTTAGTTAAAAAATAGTGGAGATTATTAATGTACCACTAGATGGCGCCAGCTTTAAATCTTTTTTTAAATATAAATATAGTTCTGATGGTGCACTTCTTTTCAAATGTGCATCATTTCTTTTTAATTTATGACAATAATTCAGATTTTGATGCGTCATTCTTCACGGTTAATTGAAAATAAAGTATTTAAATGGTACATAAAAACAAACAATTAAATAACATAGTGAAACGAACAATTCCTAAATACAAAAGTACTTAAAGAAATATATATTTCCATATCAAATGATTTATTGAGAAAATGTATAAAAAACTAATATTACAGTAATTTAGTATTTCAAAATATTACAGTCATTTAGTATTTCAAAATATAACAGTCATTTAGTATTTCAAAATATTAGTCATTTAGTATTTCAAAATATAACAGTCATTTAGTATTTCAAAATATAACAGTCATTTAGTATTTCAAAATGTTAGTCATTTAGTATTTCAAAATATTAGTCATTTAGTATTTCAAAATATAACAGTCATTTAGTATTTCAAAATATTACAGTCATTTAGTATTTCAAAATATAACAGTCATTTAGTATTTCAAAATATTAGTCATTTAGTATTTCAAAATATAACAGTCATTTAGTATTTCAAAATATAACAGTCATTTAGTATTTCAAAATATTAGTCATTTAGTATTTCAAAATATAACAGTCATTTAGTATTTCAAAATATTACAGTCATTTAGTATTATTACAGTCATTTAGTATTTCAAAATATTAAGTCATTTAGTATTTCAAAATATTACAGTCATTTAGTATTTCAAAATATTACAGTCATTTAGTATTTCAAAATATTAATTAATACTATTAGCAAGTTAGTCTCAGATCATTTAAATCTTTCATGCACTTTATTTTTTTGGCAATATTACTTGTATGTTTGTAATTCATGCACAAAGGCAAAAGTGTCTGGAAATACTCCTTTGAAACCGATTTCTTTGATTCTGCAGACAGAATAATCTGAAAAGTTCATTTAAGAAATATAATATGTTGCTCCCGATGTTAATTTATTTCTTTACCTGTCTAGACACAAATGGCGCCAGGAAAAATTTTAATTTTCATTAACAGTCCTCTTGACGCAAATGAAAATCTTTATAAACAAAAATAGTTTAATGTCGTAACTGTAAAAGTTTCATTTTAGCTAAACGAATTAAAAATTAAATTTCAGACTTTACATAAAGTAGCATATTTGTTCAAAATATTTTAAAGGTAACGTTAATACGCTTAAATCAATAAAGTATTCTCAAACTCAGTATCCTTCTAACAAATAATTCCCTTAGCAAATTATTTCTAAAATAAAAATAAACTTTCAGTGCACAATTCAAGTAAAAAGTATTCAGCGGTATTAGTAGCATATATCCCATTCTTTAATATTGCTTTTGTCTTTGAATAATGATGATTAACCTAGTAATATGGCTCTTTATCCCCATTGTCACCACCTGGTGGCTGTTAAGTTTTGAGTATCCCTCTCCAGGGGATTTCCCAAACCTTTGACGTGAAGAATTCCATCGAAACTTCTAATTGGTTGCAGCGTGAGCTTGACTCCTAATAGGTGTTACACCCGGGATTTATCACCGCTTCATTGTTTCTAGAAAAGTCGTGAAACATCGGTTTTATCACGCAACGACATGGGGATTGGTTGGTTTTAAACTCGTTAAAACAGCCGAGAGCGAGAAGTTTTGTGTGTGTGTGTTCACGAAAAGTCTGTAGGAGTAGTTTGCTATTTTCAGATACTTTGAAAATACATAGCAGTTGGCTAATGCCCACAGGAAATCATTTAAATAAATCATAACAAAAATGGGTGAACTGACGACCATCTTGTGGTGGTTTGCTTATAAAGGTTTTACCATGCTTGTAAAGGTTTGACTGATTTGAATATTACTAAAAATGTATTTAAATTCATAACAAACAACTATCTTTTATTTTGTGTCAGAACCCTGAGTAAGTGGGATCATTTTGTAGTTTAATTTTTGTTTGGTCGGTTCAACCAACATCGCACTCGGGATATATCCTGAAGTGAGACTCAAGAATACTGTCTTGGAATTTTGAACCATGGTCATTGGTTGAGCTGATACACCACAAACATGAGCTGGAATGCAACTGAGTGGTCATTTAGACCACGGCAGATATAATGTGCACCAGCCCTCTATATCTCAAACTCCTTTATTCCCTACGTCTATTATTTTGCCGGACGACAAGGAACGAAACTCATAACTCTTCTATCGTGAGTCATTGGACTCACAAGAAGCGATTCAACTCTCCGACTATTAGCTGGGGACTTTTGCGACCTACATAAATGACTTCGATACTCTGAACGGAAGTTTAATGTAATCTTAATATGCATTGCTATTCATAACAAACATCAGAACTATCGTATTTTGTGTAAGACCGATTTCTTCTTATAAGTGGGTCTACTTTACGTCTGAGATATTGGGTTGAGCAAGCGGTACGAAATCTGTACAAATATAGTATTGGCAACGGTTTGAGAGGGAACGTTTCGAGATCAGTACCTCTTATTTTCTAACCAAGTCCAGATCTAAAGAATAACATCTGAGCCGACAATTCAGTCTCCGACTTATTATCGAACTCAAGACCTTCCGATCTCCAGTCCAGCGAAGTAAGGAAAAGAGCAAACAAGCTATTATATTCGGCTGAATTTTAGGAATTATTTTATCAACTTTATTCATACAATTCCAAACAGACCTGCATCCAATTATGACATTTTGCATCCATGTCTAAGCCGGGATTCGAACCCGGACCCATTGCGTGACATCCCAGTATGCGACCACTTAATGATTTGTAATGCTAAAAATACCATACAGAAATCTTGGAAAGCACTGGATGGTGAAAAGAAAAAATGGTTCGGAGTATACATTAAACTATAAATGTCGTCTTGTGCAACGGAAACTATCTCTACGATGGTTGTTTACCTACATACAAATAATTATCTATAAAATGTACGAACAATGTTAAAAAGATATAACAAGTTTTCTTGTTCATCAAAACTGTAAAACATTTATCTTCTGCGAAACATATTATACATTAAGGGCGTTTATTAACTGTGTTGGATTGTAATAAACATTTATATTTTATATGTTATATATCCTTACTTACAGAGCTAATTTATGTTCTTAAAGATATTTGTAATTATCCGCATCGCTTTATTATTATGGGAATAGCTATTTTTTCGAGAAAAAAAAGGCACCGAGTATTTCTAGTAAACATAAGATTGCATCCACTCTTAACTTTCTTCATCTTCTAGAGACTGAAAACAACTTTTGCTGTTATTGCTAATCCAGTGACTACCCCACACAAGTCAGATTTCTGTATTTTCCTCATAATGCAGACCTCTTTGTGGATGGCGGAATATTTTTTCTTCTTTTTATCATAGCTTTCCTGCTGAATAGATTACGCACGCATACATCTTTTTTCCTAACTATCTTGCTAATAGAAAATCAAACGAGATGACTTGCATGCTGATCTTTTTGTCTGATTTTGTCACGCATTTATCTTGTCTTTGGAAGGTCAGAAAACAGGGTATAGTTTGTCTCAATTCTACAATTACTTAAAAATGCGTTTGATTTTACGTACTTGTCTACATAAGCGAAAATACAAAATTTTAGGGTCAGTTGCTATAGTATTTTAAAATTTCATTCCAAATTACGAAATTTACAATCTACTAATTCACTGTAGTGACGATCGATATTTGAATAACAGTTGAAATGTATCATTATTTCAATTTCAGATAATTAAAAATTTTATTTCTAAGAAATAACAGTTCTCCGTACCTTCAATAAAAGTAATTTTCAAAATCGAATAAAATAAAAATATTTTGAAAAAATAAGTTATTTGAACAATCAATAGATGTTATTTTATACTAGACAAAGGAACTCTTAAAATAAAGAGGCAAAAAAACATCCTAAAAAAAAACTAGTGAAAAAAGAACCATTCTTTTATTAAAATTTTAAAAGAGCAACCAGTTTCCGCTTTCAAGACGTCCTTAGCTGACATAAACCTGTTAACCTATAACAGATAATATCCAGTTGTTTCCATAGTAACCACATGCGTGAATAGGAAACGTAGAGCGAAATCTATTGACGCTTAGTGAAAATTTTAGGTTAATTTGTAAATAACAGAGAAAATTTCAAATCGCTCTCACAGAGAAAGGTACCAGAAAATACTTTTTTATATACCGCTAAAAGTTCGCATACGCTTTCAATATTAAAATCTGTAAGTATTCCTTTATTAGAAACCATTGACATTTTATCAGATTCTAACATTCCTACAAACACTCAACCCATTCAAAAGAATCCGATAAAAATCTTAAAATGAGACATTTAAGCACTTATTTTTACCACGCTTCGAGTTTCAGGGTCAGGAAACACCATGCATCACACCCCCATAAGAGGAATTGTCCCTATCTACCCCAGAAAGGGGGTCGTAAAACACACAATGCATTTCCCTCCCAGGTGATAGAAAAGGTAGCATCGGAATATAAACAACGAGAAAGACATTTCTCGAAGTTACAGAACCGGGTTATTTTTTTTGTGTGTGGAAATCACGGTGTATCTCCGTGTATTATCAGTTTCCGTATAGTTATTTTTTCCGTGGTGCTTTGGAGTTCGGCCAAGTAAACGTATGTTCAGGGGGGGGGAAGTAGCTCGCTTTCGTTTTTGCCGTGATTCTCGCTTTATTTGCTTCTTGTGTTTTGTAAGTGGCACGCGATTTCCGACTCTATCTCCCGCGGTATTTTTGACGTTGTTTGTTCTTCTTCCCCGAGTCCACTTTGCGTAAGTGCTCGCATAAAAGTGACACTTTCGGAGAGTGTGATCGTGAATTTGTTCGAAAAAAACATTCTTTATTTGGGATGAGGTGTGTCTTTTGTGCTCAAACGGGTGAGTTTTCTCCAAATAGATAGGGGGTGCCAGATGCATCCGATAAAGAATGGAATGCCTTTTTGTGTAAAATAAATGTATAACTGAATTCATTTGTTCACACATGCCCAGAAATAGCTGTTGATATCTATAAAGTCGTGTTAAATGTGCTCTTTGATTCAGTGTTGAGTGCGAGTGAACAATGCAAGAAACCTCAATGGTAACGTCGTTTAATGTATCATTGAAGAATGTTTCGTAACAGTGTTTGAACTATTTTTATGTATAAAACTGTAAAATATAAATTTACTTAAACATTTTCTTATTACCATAATTGAAGAACACTTATTCCTTGAAATAACTTATAAAATCTGAAACTTCAGATTTAGGAAGGTTGGTTGGTTAATGAACTTCGCACTAGAACCACACAGTGGGCTAATCTCGAAGGAAAGACCCAGTAAAACTATCTCGTATTTTTTAACTAAGGTCAGATGGCAAGGACATTACCTGAGCTGGTATCCGACACAACCTCAATAGGCGTGGGGACATTGGATCACTACGGATTTAACGTACACCACTATATTGTCGGTGGTAATTGAGGATAATTGTCAGACGGATTTTGTAATTTAGATGTGAATCTGGCAGCGTTCACAAGATCCCTGCACCTTAACTTTTGTCAAGCCCTCATGCCGATCCAAAGTCGCAATCCTCTCCAGCCGAATCCTGTACCTCCGGTCACCGATCCTACTCAGATTTAGGAAGAAAAAGTTTTGACAAAAATTTTATATATCAAAATACTTATAGTTTTGATATTGCGATATTTTTTTTTACACTTTTTTGAAATATTTAAATTGTGCACCTATTCCTATAAATAAATCTCAATAATATATTATTATTTAAAGGAAAAATTTAAAATGTGTATTTATATTACAAAGTTATGGAAAAAATAGCAATATATATGCGAAATATTTGAACTACAACAACTTTTGAAAAATATTAATAAACTGAATAATCATTGCAATAATAATCAATTACAATAATGACGTGGGTGTAATAACCAGACAGCTCCAGTTTACAAAAAATTTAAGACGGACCAAACACGCTGCATGTTTTTACACCGCAGGAGACACCGATACAGCTCCTTTCTTTTATACCTATATAGTCATTACTTAGAGCTGTCCATGGAGGTAACAGTAACAGGAGAAAACGTGTCTTACCTCCCGGCATTGTCGCGATCGAACTAACTGTAAGGGCGCGGCCCCCATGTTGGATATACCAAAAAAAAGGGAAGAACTCGCGTAGTGTGCGTGGCATTTTTCTTATTTCATGCATCTCCTTCAAATTGATGCCATACACTTATGAGTATATACCATCAATTTTATAACTAGGTATTTTTTATCTAAGAAATTTTAAATTTCAGCATAAAAACAATTTTGTTTTATTTTAATTTCTAGATTTTCATAAACTTTTAAGAATAAAAAGTATGAGTTCAAACTAGAAACTTTAAAAATAATATAATTTTGTTTTTGTTTTTGAAGGAATTGGGTGCCTATCAAAAAATAACATTTGTAAAACGTTACGGTAAACGTTAACTAAAAGTAAAGGTTTCTTAAAAATCTTCTCTTAGAGTAAAAATTTATAGTTTATATATATGCTATAATAGTTCCCATTTCTTTAAAAAAACAAAATAGACAATTATAACTTTATTAAACCAATATTCAACTACTTAATTATGGTAATTGTTTATAATGTAGTTTGATTAAAACTGAAATTAACAATATTGTAAAAAAACAGAAAAACTTTTAAATTGATAATACGTTTGAAAAACTGTTTTACAGATTCGTTCTTTACATAAAGGTTTTTCCAGTAATTAAACCAAGTGAACCTTGAATTATTGATGAAATATACAAGGTGAACAACATCTATGCAATTGAATTCAATTATTAACATCAGAGGCTTTTGGCATCATGACAAATTTATAATTTTTTCATATTCAATTTTTAATATATCTGGCGAAAAAATTATATCGTATTCTTTACAAACAAATACAATTACAAATTGAAACAAAAATGTAAAATCTAATATGTCTTCATATTTAGATTTTACAAATGATATTGTTGTCGGAATTGTCTAAGATAAACAATAGCAATGAAAGGATAGCATTTTAAAAACACTCAGCTTCTTTATTACAAAACCTTTAAGGAAATAAATTCTAATCTTTTTTGCATTCGTTTTAAAAAACCACAAATTAAAACATTATCGTTCATCTACTAAATAATCGTATTTCATGTTGAATGATGATGTACTGTGTTGTTAATTTAAACTAAAAACATAGAAATATTTAACAGAAAATATGGAAAGCAAGGCATATTTCCATTATGAACCTTGTGACATTTTTTATTTTATTGCTTTCATAAATTCGTTTTAAAAAATGTTAACTCGCATAAATAGTTTGCGCAACAAAACAGATTTTGAACCTGAGATTTTTATTAAATTCAATATTTTTATAAACTTTCTTTTAAGTTGCATAGATTATGGAGTAAAGTTTGTTTACGTTTGTAAACGTTTCAAAAGTAAAACATGACCATTGCGAACTCAAATTAAAGCTTTGTTGTATATAGAACATGTAATTTAGTACTAATTTATAAATATACAGAAATTTGCTAATTATTAGTAATTAGTAAAGTGGTTTTGATCATTTATTAAAAAAACTATAGTAATAAAACTTGCTCAATCTAAATTTATCGCACAGTACAAACTTCAGTCGTGGAAGTAAGTCGCAGTAATCTGAATCACAGAGCCCAACCAAATTAATAAATTATAAGACATTTGTGACAATCAATTTCAAAATTCAGATTTTGTAACTTCAGGAAATCAGTTTATAACGTAATATTCTCCACAGTTTTCACCTGCAATCGCAACAAACAAAAAAAGCGGACTTCCCTATAAAAAGTTAATCTTGGGATCTTCTTAAATATACTATTTGTACAATTGAAAGCTACACAAAACGCCATGCTGCCCAAATAACCAAAAATATCGTTCAAATAATATAAAACTCAGCGCGCTAAACTAGTCATAATAGTATTTCTTGGTGTAGCAAAGATGGCGCCGCGGTTACAGCGAAAGCTTCAAAGCATTCGTCCAATGTTCTTTCCTGTTACTCTTACCTCCATGGAGCTGTCTGGTTCTGCACCAATCGATAGAGGATTTCTATCTTTATATGAATAAGTGAATAAGTGCTAGTCAGAAAAAATATGGAGATGTCTGGTTCTTTCGCCACGTCTTCAATTCACCATTAAAAATCAAGCCTCGTAAAACACATGAAAGATCCTCAGAGAGATAAGTTATTTTTTGCAGTTTCTTATATCCTTAATGATTAAAAACGCAATAAATCCTTATTTCTACTTATACGGTTTTTCAGAAAAATTAACAATGCAATTTACAAAGCTTCGAAAGGGATTACGCCAAGTCCACATTAATTCATCTTAAAGATATACTGAGATAAGTCTCTTGAAATGCGCCATTAATTCCATTCAGAGATATTTAACCCTCTTTGGGATCCCTCTAATTCTTCAATTCAGAGAAGAAAAAACCTCTGGAAGTTAATGAGTTTCCCTCTGATCGATGCTAAATGGTGTAAATAATGAGTGTGTAAGAACTGTTTCAGGAGTGCCTTCATTTATGGTTGCTTGACTAACCGAATCCGAAAGATTAGAAATCACTTATTCACTGCGAAGAATAAATGAATATCAAGTGAACATCAAGGGAGATAAGAGCGAGAAAACTAATGCGTATGTACTGTAAGGAGTAACACAATGCATATTTTGAACTGTAGAAGGCGGATGTTAGATTTTAACATGGGATTCTGGCCGAAATATTCTTCACTGTAAACGTTAGATCAGATATGAAATCAATAATATTTATTTCAAAGGAAAGTGATTGTATGTAAAAATTGACAAGTAAGTATGATAAAATAGCTCTAAGGTAATACCGAATTGTTAGTAAAAATAAGTCTAAATAAACAATTAATGAGAACAAAATCTGAAAACTTAATTCTTCTATAAATACAGTTTTGGAATGATTATATTTTTGAACATAAATAGAATGAAGAGATAATGGATTACATCGAATAATATGTTAAATAAAACGAACATACCTCATTGGTATATATTTTTTCAACTCTCCGATATTTTAATTTGTATGTTATGCGGTGCTAAAATATTCAACTAGTACTTGTTCCACATGAATATTAAAATACATGAAAATCATGTTCCACATGAAAATTAAAATACATGAAAATCATGTTCCACATGAATATTAAAATACATGAAAATCATGTTCCACATGAATATTAAAATACATGAAAATCATGTTCCACGTGAATATTAAAATACATGAAAATCATATTCCACATGAATAATAAAATAAATAAGTTATTTTTTTATCTCTATCTTTCAGAAATGTAAAAAGGATTTATATATTTTTTGCAGCACATTTTCATTTGCTACCACAGATTGTACATCGCTGTCAAAACTGTAAAATCTAACGATCCTCGTTATTCTTAAATTAAATATATTTTCCTTAAAAAATAGAGCCTACGATGGCATAGTCGGAAGAGATGAAAGCTCATAATCGGAGCGTTGCTAGTTCGATTCTCGTCGTTCCCCCGAAAATTCGTTGTATAGATAGATAAGGCTTGTGTACGTTAAATCTGACGTGGCCAGAATGTTCGCGAGTACCCGCTTCTCTCGTAGCCCTTCTCAAGCGTCCACCCAGACAAAAAAAAGTTTTTTTGTTACGCAGTAATGTTCTTATGCTAGTTGGCAAATTAATCAAACAGCTCAAATTAATGACACTTACAGGCTTTATTTTTGATTTTACTTATTACATTTATATTTTTATTTTAGGGGTTTTCCGCCGTTACTAATATAAATTTCGCTTACAACAGGACCGCCCCGTACCCCCAGCCCAGGAATACGCTTACCGCAGGTGGAAAAACGCTAGTACAGAAATTCGGCTTGACGGTTTATGTTTTAACCATAGGATGCAGAATTCCCGGGCCTTTGTTTCGGGATAGATTCCAAACCATCCCCAATAGCCTATTATGTAACTTTAATGCAGCATTTATTTAACCAACCAAAAAAATTAATTTATAACACTAACTCCCAAAAATTTAACCCTCAAAAAGTAATAATAAAAAAAAACTCGCCAAACGAAACCCCCCTTTTGTCTCCTGTCAAGTCACGTGTCCGTGTTTGAGCATCCCCTCCAAACACGCCCCTTTCTTTTCGACGCGCATCCCTCTCCCAAATCAGGCGGGGAGTGAATCGACCACCGTCTCGCAGCGCCCCTACCAGCAGACGATATCCCCTATAACTGATCGCCCTCCTCCGCCGAACCGACAGTCGGCCAGGCCAGCGTGCGAGATCGGCTTTCCTCACACCTTCCGGCGCCAAAGGACCCTTTCCATTAACAGTCACATTTGTCCAACCGGTATTTCAGATATTTTGTTCGTGTCTTGTGTGTCCCCTGCACCGGTCGCTTGATGCGCGTGTGTCCTCACTTGGTGTCCTCACTTGGTGTCCGCACTCTGCTTTTCCCCTCTTTGTGTCCACTCGTGTCACCTTCCTACTTATTTTGCGTACCTTTTAATGTTTAAGAAATGTGCATAACTTTAATTTGATACGTTTTCGGTCTGTTGCGGTGTTATAGAATCAGTTGCCAATGTCATTTTTTTTTTTAATTTTTCAAAAAAAAATCGGAATTGAAGTATTAATAAAAGAGGAATATATTATAAAAGTTCATAATTACTTTGATATATTTCCGATGTTAAATATCATCCCGAAAAGATTGTGTATTATAAAGTACTTTAATGGAAAATAATTTATGAGAGAGTTATATGATATAATTTATGAGATATTTATATGATATAATTTATGAGAGATTTTAAACAATTTATGAGATATCTATTTTAAATCATTTATGAGAGATCTACTTGAAATAAGTCAGGAGATCCATTTGAAATAATTTGAGATCCGTTTGAAATAATTTGAGATCTATTTGAAATAATTTGGGATCTATTTGAAATAATTTGAGATCTACTTGAAATAATTTGAGATCTATTTGAAATAATTTCTGAGATATAAATATTTATTATATTAATGATCAATAAGTCACAATAATACCGAAAATCAATCAGAAAACCGAGAAGTGAAATTTCATATGGTATCGTAATTTATTTGAGTAACCCCGTCACAAATAAAGTAAATTATATAAAATATTTTTTAAATATAACACAACAAATTTAATTTTATCACACAATTCTTTATGAATGTTTTTAAAAAAATACTGCTTCACTAATATTATTATGTTAGGTCAATGCTTTAAATTTTGATAAATATAAATTACATTGAGTACCCTTCAATTCAAAGATATTCAAAAAAATACTGTTATTTTAAATGCTAAAAAATTGCGTAGCATTTTTTAAGTGAAGCTCACGCTCATATTTAAAAATATAAATCATTATAAAAAAATCAACAAAATAATATAACCTGAAATCAAAAATAAAATTTAAAATTAAATATAAATTTTGTTGTTTCATTTTGAAACTTAAAAATAAGTTTATATTTTGTGTCAATTTAATGTATATTCATATATAAGTTATTAAATACGAACAGACATTATATTTTGAAAAATATTAAAGTATCAAATTTAAAACTTTGTGTTATAGTTTTCATATTTCCTGCACGAAGTAAAATTTTTAAAAACTACACAAATTAATATTCTTTTAATATATATATATATATATATATATATATATATATATATATATATATATATATATATATATATATATATATATATATATATATATATATATATATATACATAACACACTTATGCAAGTTATATTTTAGGAAAAATAACATTTTATAATACCAGTTTTAAAACGCCAAAATGCGATATATATTTTAATGAATATTACAGAAATTCATAATGAAACCGTATATATAGATATTTTTTATCATTTATTCTTTGATAATAAGTGTTGCTTATAATGTCGCGCTGTGTTGTAATAAAGTTCCTTTAAAAATCCCTGGCTTTTGCATTTCTGTGTGCTGCTTCATTTAAATGGTTGTATTTAATTTGCTTGTGTGCTGTGTGTCTTTGTTGTTCAATATTTAAAGTTTATCAACACACTTTGTTCAAATAAGATTTTTTTTGCACAATATGGATGTTCATTTAAATTAATTGTAAACCGTAAATTTATAAAATAGTTTTAAAAAATTTTAAAAACTAATAATTAATTTTTTTTTCTTTAAATATTATTAAATCATAATAACAAGTTATAAAGTTATATACTATGATTTAGTTAATATTAAAAAATAATTTATTAATGTAATTTTTATTTAAATTTTATTTTTCTGTTATATTTGTAGTTGTATTAAGTTCTTTTTATTTATTTAGTTCTTAATATTAACGAACACTCATAAGTACAATTGTTTATATATATATATATATATATATATATATATATATATATATATATATATATATATATATATATATATATATATATATATTCCTATTTACTCGTAAGAGTAAACTACTTAAAGTATAAAATTAACATAGCATATACATAATTAAAAAAAATACAATTTAACAAATAATGAGTTATTTATAGTTCGAGTTAACTTTAGTATGATATGCATTTAAGACAAAACTCGTTGCGTTAAAAATATAAATACAACTACAACGTAAAAATACAGAATTCAAATACTTAAAATCTGTGCATGTTTCGGGAGATACATCTGAAGAATGGCAATGAATATCCCATGTCCAAGTTTTACGGGTTTTTTAAGTTTATATATATATTTTTTAATTAGCGTTGGAATGAATATATTGATAATTAAACGTTATAAACATCTGTGTTCATACACAATCACTTAGTTATTATAAAACTTCTTTATACATTTATAAATGAAGTTACATCACTATTTTTAATTATTTTCGTTGTTTTGTAATAAATTCGATGCGTCTAAAATATTTTTCATGCATCACTTAAATTATTCAAATTTTCTTTTAAACTTACATTAATAGAAAATATATATAAAAATTTATAAATAAAATTCAATTATTTCTTAAACATCATACAAAGAATAACAGTGATTTAGACGTTGTATTTCTAACTGTTTTATTTAAATAATCCCCAATTATCGGTTCGCAGTAAATAAATATTTGATTCAATAAATCTTAATGACGAGGAAATATTTTCGAAAAAATAGTTTTTTCTTAACTTAATAAAATCCGATTATAAATAAGTTCAACATTTAAAAATCTTTTTTGGTAAATAATTAAGGATTAAAAACAACCTACGTTGTCTATGAATTTCTTTCAATTAAAATTTATATATTTTTTTAAAGTTTATTTACATGATAAGATGACAATCAAATTATACGTGAGAGGTAAATATGTTTTTTATGTAAAATTGTGTTAATTGGACGATTGTAATTGTTTTTATGTTTAATTAAAAATTATAGGCCATTTTTTTTCTATTCTGTAAATAATTTGTTTAGTGCTAGAAAAGATAAGCGACTTGTCTAAAGTATAAGCGAAGTAATTGGGCAAAAATAACTTTTATTATGCCAACTAATCAAAGACCATCCCCAAACAATTTGTTACAATCCTGTATATTTTTTATTATAAACGTTTTCTTTCAAATTTATATTAGACTAACGTAAGTACCATTCTTCCCACGGGGATAAATAACATAACGACAAATGACAGAAAATATACACATTTCCTCCCCTTCCAGGGATAATGGCATATACTAGTTTACAATTACACCTTAAAAAAGTAATAAAATTTTATAAATTAAAATTTATGATATCTTTAATTTATAATATCTTAGTAAAAATACCTCTATATTGCTTGGTTGCTAACACACTTATAAAAATCCAATAATTTCTAGATTATCTCTCATAAGGTGTGAAGTTTAAAAAATAAAACATTCCTGCTTAAAACTATTTTTTGAAATTAATAGGCATTTCTTTTCGGTGCAGATACATAGTTGCCTAATAAAAAACGACATTTGTAAAGACATAATAAGAAGAATGTCAATTATTCCGAACATGCCGATTTTTTACAAGATACTACTTTTAAAACTGTTACAACTACGTTTGTACACGTTGGGAAGAGTGTTAAACTGCAGTATACGCTTCCGCTACCATAACTCACTTTGGAATCAGCTTAATTGGAAAAATAACATCCCATCGTGTAAAGAAAGGTAGGCTGTTTTAACCCATGTTGGCCATTTATCTGCTTTGTATCGAGTAGGGCCATATACAACGCGGCCTTTACCTACCCGATTATTTTTAATACGGATGTGGTAATTTATTCGGAACATGACTATAATTATATTTTAATTTTCATTGCTTACTTTAATTGATGAAATTTAATTATTGTTGCCATCGTTATTGAAGAATAAGGTGTATTATAATAGGTATTTTATTGGAATAAGAATTTACATAGAACTATGTTTTTTACAGAAATAAAAAAAAAATTAAATACTAAACAAAGCACTATTATCTTTATTTTTTTTTATTATTTAAAAAAAATTAGCATCAAGAAGAGTTTTACTAAATTGCAGTTTTAAAGCATTAACTTCAAGCGTGCTTTTGAATGAAACTCCTGAATCAATCTCGATATTGAAATGTTCTTAAGCCGTCTAGAAGTGAAAAGGGAAAATAATAAGAAACAGGCGTGTTTAAATATGGCCAAATTAGGAAATTGGATCGTGAACTTCAATGATTTAACTTTCAAAACAATCTGAATTTCCTGTTCCCCAATATTGTAATTTTGATTTGACTATTTCAAAACATCTTTTCAAATGTATCATTTAAACTACATCTTTGCAATATCTTCGACCAACAACATGCTTATGTAATTTGTAGTTTGTATTTTTGGCTTTGGTTACGTGTTAAACAATTCCCATGAATACTATTATTACAGAAAAAAACCACCTATTTTAATTTTTAATGCATTTTTTTATTTCAGAATCAATGTATTAAAAAATCAGTATTTACTCATTTTAATTTTGATTTTATGAATATATTGCTATTTCATCACAAAATACCTGTCATATAAATATTTAGTAAGTTTCCACAGAAAATTAAAGCCAAAACGCACTTTATCAGAATAATAAACTCTTATTTTCACTTGGTGATATAACCATTTAGATTAACAAACTGTGCACCATATTATAATCTCACCATGTAAGCTCAATAATTATAAAATTTATTCTTAATGTTCGCCAATTAATGCTTTAAAATAAAATATTCTTTGGTACATTAAATGAAATATTTTTTTTCAATTATCGGTTAATATCTAAGGAATTTTATTCCTTTAATAACATTAAAAGTAATATAGACTTGAAAATTCACAGTGAAACCAAGTTTCGTACATTAAAAAAAATACTTGCATAAAATATTTTTCAAATAAATAAAATTGACATTCATACACAAATTACTCACATTATTAAAGTATTAATCTAAAAGTTGAATCTAAAATAATCAAATATACGTACAATTAATCTGCATACATAAAAACAAATCAAAACAAATTAATTATAACTCGGAAGAAAGGTTGAGAAAGCATTCGTTCTTGGCTATGGCGTCTCACGTTACGTCACAGAAATATTTAAAACTGGTTTTTTTCGGTGCCTTTTATCTTTTTTTTCTTGTAAGTAAGTATTGAAAAACATGAAATGTGTAACATTTAATGTATTTTTGAAAGCCAGAAATGCGTTTTTAAATCTACACAAAACTAAGCGAAAGGACGATTTTTTTTCTGCCTTCGCTCAAAAAGGAGTAAAGTGCTTAGGGACGCTTAGTCCTCGCTCCAGCGCTTATAGTTATATTATATTTTAGCTCAGTAATTTTAACTGATATTATCGTTGCCACTTCATGAAACTTTGCTTAGATATATATGAAAAAATTTAGAACATTCGAATGGAAGATCCTAGGGACTTAAAAATAGTCACGTTAATTTATAAACTAACTATTTTTTTAAACTAACTATTCTGTAAATTGCCGAGCTCTACATTTTATAATTACAAAGCCTTTTCTTGTACTGACAAAATAACAAACTAACAGAGATCTGGACACACTTTGGGGATTTTCAGCTTTATATATAAGATTATAAATGATTGTGTCTTAATTGCTCGGAAATTAAAAATAACATATTCTAATTACAACTATGAAAATTCGGAGATTCTTTAGAATAAATAAATTTATTACGACAGTTTTACCTTACTTTGTTGGTAAAATAAAAAAATTATATTTAAAATTAATGAGCGAGCGTCTTAGAAATGTCCAGGGAATAATCAGAAATTCTCTTACTAATCTTCCGGACTTTTCATGCATCGCCGCAGCCATTGTAATTTTATTGTCATTTAATTTCCATATGTCCGCTACTTAAAAGTGCTTGCATAGTTATTGCATCATATAAACAGCAAAAATGTGGGCTGTGATTTCTAAATTATTTTTAAAAAAGAACAATGGAAGAATATTTCTCGCGTATTTATTATAACTTAAGTGACGTAAAATATTGTTTGTTGTTGTTTTGAATTCATTTGCATAAAGAGGCGATCAATTAACGTTGAAAACGCAACCAAATCAGAAGTATTCTTTCGCCATTCGCGGTTGAGTGGCGTGTCGGATCTATCTGCATTTGATTAAAATATTTGAAAATAAAATTTACCATTTTAGAAAGTTCACATTTATTTAAAAATATTTTGAATAAATAAAGTGGTGAAAAATCTTGGCGATGATGATTATTGTTTGGCTGTCAAACTATATAAAATAAACCATTATTTTAGCTATGCTTTTTAATACTTTGTTGGTTACTGCTAAAGCTAAACTGCTAAAGCTAAAGCTTTTTTTTTTTAAATATAAGTGATTTAGTTAATCAAAAAAATTGTTGTTATGCCCAATACAGCTAAATGTGATACAAATGTGATATCATCCCTCACTCTGTATTTTTTAAACCAAAAAGTAACTTTAATTTAAAGAATATTGATATTTCCATATATGAATTCGCATGCTTTTGTAACTTACCTTTCGAAATAATAAAGAAAATTTCAAATTAACCTAAATTAGTTTTAATTTGAAAACCCTAATTCAGATTAATATAACATTAAGATTTTTAATAAATAATTTAATAGCTAATGATAAATAAATTGTTATAACTTTATTCGAATGATGACCGATTGATTACTTTAAGTTAAATAATTTAAATTAGTAAGACAAGAATTTTTTGTTTATTCCATTTTTATTTGATAAATATTAAGAATGTTTTCTAAATGGTTAGAATTTGTTGAATTTAAATTGTATTACAATATTAAGCTATTAATTAATAGCAACAAATATCTTCATAAACATAAAAATAATTAAATGAATTTATTTTCGCTGGCGTGTCAGTAGTATTTTGTTGTTGCATTTAATAGTTAATATGTTTATAATTTAATTTTATATATTTATATTAAATATAATATTCAATTTATATTCGTAAAATGTTAGCTTAAATTTTATATAGTAAAAATTACTTATTTAATATTTTTTTTAATTATGTTATTTAAAGGTCTTCTGTACGTTTTTAAGCATCCTCCAAACATTAAAATAATGTTTCCCACTGAAGTATATAGTTAAGCAATCCTTAATGTTATTTAAAAGATTATAATTATTCTGTTTGGAATACATGAAACAATTTTTATTATAACCATTATTATTCACGTATAATTAGAAATTGCGATTTTATCAACAAAGAAACACATTTTACCTTTAACTATTTATACTTTTCTCTTCTAATACTGGATTGATTGGTATGCATTTCGCCGTATATTAGGTTCTTTATGGTTATTAATGTGATGTTAGGAACAAAATCAATTTGATAAAGGTAGCTTTCGTCGAAAAAATAATATGGATATTTTCATGTTGCTTAATTTTAACTCACATTCTTCTAATGTCAATCTCAAAACAAACGAATTCACATATTAATCTTTAACAAAGTCGTTAAAGACATGCCAATTAAACCTAAACGAAGAACAAAAAACCCCTTTTTGATTGTTTATTTTTAAAAAAAAAATTAAACTACATCAATTATTTTAATTGTCCTAAATTATTTGTTTTGCGAATTAATATTTAGCATATCAGCAATAATCACACTTTTGAGTTCTTTTTGCACGCAAAGGTAATTTTTAGATTTTTTTTGAACGAAGTTTTTTTTTAAATACTACACTTTTTTTTTCGTCTAGAGTGACCAAATGTGTGAAAACAGTAAACACCCTACTTTGTAGTTTTACCTAAAAAAATACATTTTATTGCGTAACATTTTATATAAGGAAATAATAAAATAACATCCAGTGGCAAATACAGAATGGGTAACCCAAATAATATTGATTGCGAAAATCCGAATTGTTGAGCTTTTCACTCCAATTTACAAATGGTTGTTCAACACAGATGAATTTTCACAATACTCTTATAAATATCAAGTAACACTGAAATCACCAAAGTTCTTGTTTCTCTTCAATGAATAAATTCGTGTCATACTTAAAAAATAAACATGAATCTGATTAAACCATCGATTTTTTAAAATTAGAATATAAACAAGATTTAATGATGAAAGAAACTAGGTCAAAGTAGTTATTGAACTGACATTTTAATCTGGAATACATAGCTTTTTTTTTCAAATCAATACACATGTTTTGACCTTTTTCGTGTATTCGTGAAGCTGTGATGTTTTTTAACGAAAATAATACTATTAAAGCTTTTTCGTTCTGCATATTTCTTTTGGAATTACTATCCTACATGGCTGTTACAAAAGATAGCGAAATTTAAATGTACACACTTTGAATTTGATAAAACGTTCAATTTTAATAAATTTATTTTGTTAGTTATTACTAGTAGTTCTGGGAACAGTAGACTGTTTCCAGATAACTCCGTGGTCTGGTTAATTTATAAATCCGAATAGTTAAATGCCGGATAACCAGATATGTTTACAAAAGGTTTTAAAGTGAGACATTACCAATCCAATAAAAAAACATATCCGAATATCTGAACTAAAACATAAATTAGGTCGAAATGATAACCTGTCTCCTTGGCGCGAGTGTCGTTTTAGAGAAATTTTTTAGGGACATTTAGAGATAAAAGAAAGCTATTTGACACGGCATTTAAAGATTATTTTCCTCTTTTATAATTTACTTGATATGCATTTACACTGAGTCTGTACAAATTCTGAAGGACTTTTTTACCTATTAAAAATATTTTTAATATAAATCTTGCATCTCTGTTCTAAAAAAATAGTTTATTTAGAAAACTTTACAATACAATAAAATCTACAATATTTAAGATGTGACGCATTTGCACTGTAATAAATGGCATCTTTTTAATATACTCCTATTTCTGTCGAAACGTTTGCAATATATTTTTTTGTTAAAATAAACTATGCATGTATAACTTTTTGTGTATCTGATTTAAAAAGTGGCTGCAAGGTGATTTAAGTATAAAAACTACTTGGACACTTTTTCCTTGTAATTTTTTATATTGACAGCGTAAAACATGCTTGAAAATGTTCCCTGTCTTTTTATATGTATGATTTACTTCTTATTTTGAAATATTTTCTGATGCTGGTACGGTTGCAGTCGATTTTTTTAAATATCTCAACGCTTCTAGAGATAAACTGAGTACTAAAAAGAGATGCTTTATGGGATATTTATATTTTCAAATTTTTTATTGAAAACAAATTTTGGAATGGAATTAAAAAAAAGTACTTTAAAGATATATATTTTAAATGCTATATTTTTTGTAAGAGTTTGAAATTTTATTTATTTTTTGTAATAGTTTTATTATATTTTTTGTAATAATTTTATGAAACTTAAAAAAATTATCGTACGTTCCATTCCATTAATTTGTGCAAACTCTGCTTATAGTAACTACTCTTTGAATTTTATACGAAAATAATTAATAATGTATAAAACTTTTAGGGGAGGATGTGTGTGAATTATTTGAGGTTAAATAAGCGTCAAGTAGTAGAGTACAGTATATGTAACACCTTAAATTTACAAAATTAAGTTTAAATTTGCTCAACTAAAAAATTAAATTTCAAACTTAACAATAAAATTAAATACATGTAAAACTTTATAAAATCTGGATATTATTAAATAATCTCTTTTGTTTATGAACTGTTCTGCTTGGATACGATTTACACAACTGCATGTTTTATTCAGAAAATCAGTACTTCCCGTTTTGAATGTATAATATACCTTGGCGCACTAATAAGCGCATATTTTCGTAAGTTTGAGATTAAGAGCCCATTCAAACCCTTGAACTTAAGCGGTTTAAACCAAAGAGTATATTAGACGTCCTTGAAAATTTCCATTTATTCCAAAAATACACATAAAGTTTAAAATCCTAAAAGTTTGCTGTATGGAAATATGTTTCACATCTAAAGCTTTGAAGTGTTGTTTGAAAGCTATTTCTATTAAACTAATAAAATACATATATTCGGAAATATAAATTAAACTATGTGCTATGTGCTATTTTGCTTTCAATAAAAAATTACAATTGTGATGTTTGAAAACATTTAGTTTAATGGCAGAAACCTATGACGGTTATTGTATTCGACTGGTTATATTGATGCTACGAACTTTCAAATAGATGTCCCTTAACTTAGTGAATTGTCACTTACCTTATATGTGCACTAATGAATCAATTTACAAACTTTAATGTGTTTTCAAAAAAACTTTTGTTACTCCTCTTATACGCGACGAATCTGAACAAGTGGCAGTTTCAAAAGAAAGAGAATTTCCCTATGAATTGACGAATCACAAGTTTTCTCGTATTTATCGACGGTGTGTTTGAATTTCTTTTAAATAATTACTGCAATAAGAAACATCATACAAAATATTTCCAAGTTTTACCTATAACGTGCCTTTGTAACTTGGTTGGCAGCGGGCGGGACTTCAAATCAATAGGACACGGGTTAGATTTCCCACGGGGACTAATCAATTTTTTTAATGTATATATCTTAACGGGATCCCAAGAAACACATGGCCAAACAGCTACTATCTAATTAATTTATAAAATTCTTCGATGCTTCTTTTAAATTTGAATATTAACCCAGCCAAAAAAGTCAGCATTAAACCTTCCCCAAAATTGTCAAATTGAAGGTTGTTTGAAGGTTTATAAAGGATATTGAAACAAAAAACTGCAGTTTTTTTTTAAGTTTTTAATTTCCCTGCATAAAACCTTTAAAATCTCTGCATTTTCCCTTCATGATTAAAATTTTAAGGTTTTTTGCAGGTTTTATGAAGGTTAAAAAAAACTGCTGTTTTCCTGCATAAAACCTTCAATTTCAAAATTTTGATGAAGGTTTTATGCTGACTTTTTTTGCTGGGCAATAGTGTAAGTTTTAAACATAACTTAAATGTAGTCTTCTTCTTCTTTCTCTCCAGGGGTTCTGAAGGCACGGACGGCGACTCCAGCAAGGGGGGTCCGCCCCCGCGCTCGCAGCGCCTGCCCAGCCTTCGCCTGGCCAACGGCCGCATCCGCTACGGCACCCCGCCCGACGATCAGGAGGGCCTCCACCCGCAGGAAGGGGGGCCCAGGGGACACCAGGGGCCCCCCAACAACAACCAGCACGGGGGCCCCGCTATCCACCGCCAGGACTCCATCAAAATCTCGGTGGACCACACGCACACGGGCACCGACTCCCTAGTCACGGCCAATGACGAGGACCTGGTCAACGACTACATCTCCCCAGAGATGAATTTCAAGGACGGAGGGGGCAAGGGCCCCTCCAAGGACGGCGAGAAGGACGACGTCAGCTTGTACGGGACCCCGAAGGAGGAGATCGGGCCCGGGATCGCCGAGGGGGCCAAGGCGGGGTTCATGCGGAACCAGCTCGAGGCCCTGTTCCAACCCTCGGACAATAAGCTGGCCATGAAGCTGTTCGGCAGCAAGAAGGCTCTGATGAAGGAGAGGATCCGGCAGAAGGCTGCCGGACACTGGATAATTCATCCGTGCAGTAAATTCAGGTGGGTGTTTTTTTTTTTTTTACTCTTTGATGAACGTGTAGATGTCGAAGCTATGAAATTGTTTTTAAAGAAAGTTTAATTTAAATTTCCAACGCTTACTAAATATATGTATTCTATGTAGAAAATTCTATAAAAATATTTATTTTAGTTATTTTAATAGATATAGCTTATCAAAAATACTCCTACCCTTTAGATTCGAAAAATGTTTCAACATAGAGAATTTTTATGAATTTAAAATGTAAAAGTATTTCTGCGAAAATTGGAGTACTATGGACGCCTTCAGACGTCTTGAGTAATTTGATGGTTTTTATTACACCGGGCATCTTTGCATCTTTGACACACAACCATGTATTTGTCAGTAACGGTCCATTACCTGACTACCTAGTTGTAACGATATTTCTCATACCCTCATAATTCTCACCTCTCATAATTCTAATAACTGACGAATTTATATGGATGGAACTCTAGTATTTTATGACACCATCCTACATTTCTGCACCCACAATTGCACAATGAGCAAAATATACCGGCATTGAATGAGGAAAGGGGTAGACATTAGGAAAGTTGTAAGTTGAAAAAGTCAAATCAGTTGAAAAGCAAACAATCAAAGTATGTTTTGCCAAAATTGAATACGTTATTTTAATTTCTAAATTCGCCTATAGATTTTCTGTCAAAGTAAAATATTTTTTTAATCCAAATCGTTGTACCAATTGAAACCATGAAATTAAATCGAAACTATTGGATCTTGTGAATATGTAGCAATATACTTTTAGTAAATGTTATTTATATTTCCCAGAAATCACCTTAATCTAATAAGAACGTTTGGATGTTTACTCCTTACTTATTGTCGCCGTATTGCTCCATGGAAAGTTAATATATACGTTCGTGTATATAAATCGGTGGAAGATGTTTTATAAAAAATAAGTTGTTTTAAGGAACATACGACACATTATAATCATTAAATATCCGAAAACATTTTATTACTTTAAAAAATAGTTAGATTTATTTTGAATCGAACTACACCAAAATTATATTTTTATGTTAACTACAACTAATTATTTTTCCGAATTAATATTAAACCTGGTACAAAATTGCTGAATACGTAACTTTGAACTAATTTTTCTCAGTGATGACTTTTTCCATGTTTGGTCCAAGTTTAAGATAAGTTCAGAGCTATTTGAAGAAACTGCTCTAAATTTGCTACAATGTATTTTCAAACATATTACTTTAATTTGTGTTTGGGGATTAGTAATATTTAGATTATATGTTTTTTAGTATTTTTAAAAAAAGTCTTAAAAAATGTATTTTTAAAAACAATTATTTTGCAAGTAACAAAAATCTGTAATGACAGTTTGTTAAACACATTCTTTTGTATATAAAAAGGCAAAAATATAGTTTTTCAGAAAATATTTTCTTGACTTATATCAAAAATAAAAAAAAGGTATTTTTATGATTTTTATTATTAAAAAGAAAATTTATATCCTATTTAAATGTTCAATGTTTGGCCATGGTTGGTTAATATGCTTTGCACACATGTAGAAAAAAATTATAATTATATATATAAAATTAAAAAATGTAAAATGCGTCCTATCCTCATAATATAACATTTAACATAATGCAAAATTTTACAAATTATTTTTTGGAAATTTAATAAATAATTTGCATATACAATCTAAGTAAGGTTTTATTTTCGTTATACATTTAAAAAATAAGATATTCTTCACAACAGTATTTCAATAAATATGCCTACATTAAAATAATTTACATTGTCAATAAACTTAATATAATTTTTATTGATTTATTTCGTATGCACATTAAGATTACGAAACAAACCAACTTAACTAAAGATCCTTTAATAAAATAACCAGTTCCAAATTTAATTTTTATTCACATCATGAACTGTAATGCGCTCAAGTCAAAATATGAACTAGAACCATTCCCTCCACATGAATACATCGTCGCAAAATTATTCTGCATCATCCAACCATACCCATGCTTATTTCTCCATTCATAAAGCCTCAACGAAACAACCCACACCCAACAGATTACAGCCTTTTGAATAAAAATCTCCAAATTACGAGACACGTAATTCCATTCTACCCAACCAACTACTCTCCGTAATTAGAACCACGCTGTCGTACACGAGATCCCTTCACTCGGCAATTAGCAAAGATCAATACATCCCCAGCAGCAGCGTTATTAAACTGGAAAAAGAAGCCCCCCCCCCAACCCCCAGCGAAGCTGTTATTACGCGGGTGCTTCATTATCGGACAATTGGGACGACCTGTGGGAGTTATTACCCTGTGCGATGCAAAAGCAACACGGTGCATGATTCAATTAACGAGGGCACGCAGAAATTCCGCAATTCCCTGCCCACTACGTCTTCCGGGATTCGTAATAGGATTGTCAATCTGGAGAGGGGAGATTTTGTCTCGCATTTGTTAAAAGTTCTCGCTAATTAATTATTACTCTGAATGGTACGGGATATATTTGGGAATTGTGGAAAGATTTGCGTCGTGTTTAGGTTTTGTATTTTATTCACGTTGACACACAGTATTGAACTTTGAATATCGTTAAATACATTTAGACTTGATGCTATTGTTATAAACGTTAAACACCAGTTGAATCCATCAAATGTCCGGATATAATATTAGTTAGAAGATTTAATGACAATTCCTTGAAGTTTTTAACAACCACAAACGTTATTGAGACAGACTCTGGAATTTTTTTGAGTCAGTCATCTGAACTTTTTTTAACAGTCTCCAGTCCCAAACCACGGTTCGTAATATATTTTAAGACCGATTTTTTTTTATTATTTGCTTTTAGGCATTGTAATACAAAATGGCGTCGCCCAACTGTTACTGCTTCAATTTTGCTAAATTTAATAAAAAAAAATCCTTTTCTTCTATGTATAACTTAACAATTCTCTTGACGGATTCCACAGGATTACTTTTCGTCACCCGTAACGCAAGTGTAGCTCTAGTGCAACGTTGTATAAGCCGTCTAGTTTCAAAGCCAGATATGTCCATTTTCATAATTTTTACAGGATATGCCAAAAACAATTGACAGCCACGTAATTTTGTATCTAAACCCATGATTTTGAATTCATTTTTAAATTAGTTTCAAACAGTGGTCAATTCCGCTTCGTATGTAGTGCATTTAAAACTTATAAATAACATTTTAAAAACAAAAACTATTTTGCAAAAAATGTGGATCTATCTGGGTTTGAAACTAGACTGCTCATTTCATCAAAGCAATACTTAAAACCAGACGCTAACGTCATACGCACAAATGACGACATTTTATATGTTTATCTGTACCTTCAATTGTTAGATTGTTCCTTCAATTGTTCAATTGTTAGCTAATTGTTTAGATATTAAATACAGATGCGTTATACTACACATTTCTCTAATTATGTTTTACTTGTTGCTATTATTATTATCAATATTTACTCTAAATGAAATTTATTTAAACTATTTGATGATATTTTGATGTTAGTTTATTAATATCGATTTTTTTTACTCTTTTACATTAAAATATATTTGTCATAAATTAAAAAGTATATATAAATATTATAATTATTGCATAATTTAATTTTTTAATGCAAAACACATGACTTAGTTAGAGTTTAATTACAATTTCCTATTTTTAATTACCCTTTATATTCAAGTACCTAATTTTATTCCTAACTTTCGTTATTTTTATTCTGAATTTTTCTCAAGAAAACGACGATATTTTCTTTGTTTATTTTTATGCATTCCAAAATATATGAAATTTTAATTCTTTATGCCCAACTTTGACTTCCATCAGAGTATAAAAAAAATTTCCCTCAACACGAAATTTCGACGTTTAAAATCCTTCGAGAATATTGATTTCTTTTTATACGACTCACTCTCTGGGTATTTTTCTTGGTTAAAAATACGACTTGAACGGCAGACGCAGCCCGAAAAAATATGGCCGCATTTTTCATCACTAATTTGATTATCTCGAGAGAGTTCACGTTTCTTTGAGGGGAAAACCTATGCCCAAGACCATGTGTATAAATAAATAAAATATCCGAAATTCTTTTTGTTTTATGTCTATTCTTTGAGAATAAATTATGCGCATCTATCAAATCACAACCGAAGTTATGAGTTTCTTATAATAAAGTCCTTGAAAAGGGAGACTCAAAAAACGATAACTTACCACATATTAGTTTTTGTACAGATATTTCATATCAAATGGTTAAAATGCATAAAATATACATGGCAACGCAAATTTTATTTTAAGTCTCTATTCAGTGGAATATTAATTATATTTGTCTATAAATATTAATAAAATAATATGTTTATACTTTTTTTTACGCTAACTTTGTCGTTTTTGTTAAAAGTACACAGATTTCTTTAAAATAATTCAAAGCGGATGAATAAAGAGTATATAAGTTGCATAGTAATGCAAATTTTATTTTATGGAATATTATCTTTATTTTTTCTATAAAAATTTATAAATATTATTTTTATTCTGTCTTGCATTACTCTTTAAGTAGCTTATACGTTTAGTCAGGACATTAAAATGAATACAATTTGATTCTATAGAAAAAGGAAGAGCTTGTCATATATTTGTTTTGTAGTAAACGTAATTTTTTATGCATTGATATTATTTTTATTATTACAAGTTATTAATACATTCAAACAGTATCTTCTGAATAGTGTATAGCGTTATAAATTATAATTTCTAAATATATTTCATAAAATTAGCAATTTTAATTGTTTAATCACTATCAACTAAAAATTAACACTTAACCCTACAACTTTTACATGCAGTTATTCAATAACTTGACTAACATTAAAAAATATATCATAATGAAATATGACACATTCCTCGTTTTACGGTATCAAATCATATTGTGTTGGGTAGCAACTGACTATACAGTCTCAAAAGGTAATAAATTTCAGCGATTCTTATTAAGTTAAATAAATAAGCCTGTAAAAAAAATTTAATATCTACACCTCTTTTTAAAATTTAGCATAAAAATATTTCAGATAAATAAAACATTACTATACATATAAAAAGGTTAATATCTAAGAAATCGCAATTTAAACACATTGCAAACTCGTTTGAAAACTTTGATAATTGTATCATTAACGCAATTGACATTTTGAAATAACGTTTATATTACGACACATAAAGTACAGGATAGTCACATTATTGATGGGTGTTCATTGTTTGCCAGTATCACAGTTAGCTGTATTGTCATAATAAAACGCTATTATTACCCAACTACGTCGCTTATTTTTTTTTTAAACTAGCGACTTTTTAAAAATATAAACGATTTTTTTTTATAATAATGCTTTTACACCAATACAGCTAAATTGAATACAGATAAACCATGAGCATTGCCCAAAAATTTGTGACCACCCTGTATATAGAAACGATAAGGGATGCACAGTGTATAAATTACAACGTCCTGAATATCTTTGAAGAATTTTATTATAAAAATGTTTATTTGTAATAAAAATGTATGCTTTCCCAATAAATAAATGCTATTTAAGTAAATTGACTTTATTTTACAAAATATGAAATTTTTAATATTTTATATGGAGATTTTACCTAAAGTTTTAAAAGCAGTAGAAAACAACAACAACAAAATTGTCATATGATATATTTGCTAAAACGATCAAATGAAAAGCTTTTCTCTTTTAAATGGTCTAAAACTCCTAATACATCAATGATCCTCAAAAGGCTCAGAACCTATTATACTAACCAGAAAGTACAATTTTCTGTTTTCCAATAAGTTAATGATACGCTCAGAGAAAATATTGATCAATGATACTTAACATTCCACTATTATTACTGATTTAGATATATTCTGTCCAACCCAATACAAATATTGATTTCCGTTTCAAATTCAATACTGACAAATTCTGAAATTAAAGCTCTTATATTTAATCGAAATTCAAACATAAAAAAATATATAAATACTACAGCAAGTATTTTATAAATTCTAAAATTTTTTACCTGAGTTTTAGTATTCCGTGTACAAATTTTTTCACAACAATTCCACTTGTAGTATTACTGTTTATAAACTGAAGTACAGGGGCTAAAAAAATAGGTATTTTTTCATAGAAAGAAATTTATCCTTAGAAATTTATCTCCAGTAAAATATTTCATCTATTTAAAAAATACTGAAGTTCAAAGAAGAGAAAAAGTAGAAATTTACTGTTTAAAAAACATTGAAGCAAAGGTTTTCTAAAATACCAAAAAAATAACATATAAAAATGACAGATTGTTTGTATGAAAATTCTAATCATATCCTTTCAAATAAAAATACTTTCATTCATTTAAAAGTAAAGTAAAAAGCAAATAGTTTATTTTAAAATAAATATAATGTATTTTTTTTTTATAAAATTCAAAAATTGCTCCATTATTCAAAGTATATTATAAGATCTATTTCTGGCATAGCACCATATAGTTAGAGAAGAATAAAAGAAAAAGTTAAAAGGATGAAATTCTTTGCATAATATACATCTTGACCTATTCCATCTTTTTACCGTTGGATATGTTTCATCCGGTGACTCAACCTATTAACAAAGAGAGAAAAACTGCGCCAACAAATTGCTATTTCGCTTCGACAAAGTCGCCGAAAGATGCTTCCATTATTAAATTCCTTCTCGAATTCATCCGAGAGTCGGGTTTCAATTCTTAATGGGGAAGAAAAGAAAGTTCTTCGCTTCCGGCGAAATCCCCTTATTTCCGTATTTTCCTTGGTGTCCGCTGAAAATTAATCAGAATTGGATTGGAAACGTCTTTTCGGAGGTCATTAGTGGTTTCCCAATCATTTCCGCCGCTTGGCCATACTCTATCACAATGACCCCACATTTGGCGGGGTTTCTTCCATTTTTTTGTAGTAACTACTTTAAATAGTGGTGTTTCTTATTTTCAATTTTAAAATATCTTTACTAATATATTTTTAATTTGAGCACATTTTCAATTTAACACATTTTCATAAATATAAACATTTTAATTATTTATTCAATTAGCAACAGTAATTTTCTTATGTAACATACAAGTAAAACCTAGGATTAAAATGAATTAATGAGTCAATAAAAGCCATAAACTACAACTGATAGGTCCAAGAGAAAAACGATGACAGTCTTACCAAACTTATATTGCAAAAAAAAAACGCATATCAAAGTTACGCTTACAAAGTTTCGTATCTCATATATACATGACATTCTAATCTTTTAATTTTCTGTTTTACATTATTATTGCCATTCTTAATGTTATGCAACTTAGTACAATGCAAATCACAACCTTGTAGTTAACATGCGGCTTTGAAATATTAATTTATCCTAAAAATGCATCCTAATCTATTTTTCTTCAAGAATCTTCGACTCATATCAATTGTGGAAAAGTAAGTTAAAAATAAAAAGTAAGATAAAAGATTACAGACTCTTAAAGGGTTTCTGCATTAAAAACTTTAAATATACTTACATTTTCTTTGGGTGATAATGCATATTGATATTGGATGCGCAGTAATTGCATCATACGTTAGAATGAGTGAAAAAAGTATTAATTCTGCAAACAATTCTTCGGAGTTGCTGATACACTATTCGCACATTTACTCTTATATTTTAAATAATGTTTGTTAATTTTGTGTTACAATAAAAATATGTTTCATTTAAAATTGAGACTAACTTTCAAAACTTTATAATGTCTGTGTTAAAACATAGCTAGAAGAGTTTTAAGGGAAATGTTATTACAGAATATTATAAAAACAAAAATTGATCGGCAACTAAATCCTCGACAACAGAAGGAATATACTCAATCTGTTCCGTCTCCGCAGCACCCCATTCAGGCCCCGTACGTAAATTTTACCCGCATCGGTCGCTTAATTTCCCGTCAATCAAGTACAAATTTATATCAATCAAACTAATATTAAAAGAGTTATAGTGTTCAAATGAATTTTTTAAAGCGTAACGTAGTCTTTATATCCTGATACCTTTAGCAGCTGATTTTAAAGACATTTCGCGCCACTATATACAGAACAATGGCGATTAGCTTCATGTTGTTTGGCGATATCGCGATTCCTGATTCAGCAACCCTAAGTATCTGTCGTCGCTTTTTTTGACAGATCGAAATGAACTTCATTTCCATATAAGCAATTGACTTCCTTCTTAAGATTTCTTTTCGCTACATTTCATGGAAATATGGCCGAATATAACGCGGCTCCCCTTCTGAATATAATTCGCTAAATTGCATTTGTGTGAATGGCATTGCATTTGGGGTCCGATTCCGTTTGAGGGAATTTGAAGTTAATTTGTTTTGATGTATTGGATTTTAGCCAGACTTTCTTAACTCTGATTTGCAGTCTCTAAAAGTTATCGAGAGTTTTCATTTAAGATATCGCTTATTTTCAGCCTAATTCAATTTTGGTTTATTGTTATGTTTACCCTCAAGTGGAGCCGTGTATATATATATATATATATATATATATATATATATATATATATATATATATATATATATATATATATATATATATATATATATATATATATATATATATATATATATATATATATATATATATATATATATAACATTTACATAAGCTAAGAAGATCAGAACAATAATAAAAACGGACCTACGGAAACTACAACGCCTAGTCGCACCGTGACTGTGCACCAGCTTGAAGTTACATGAATGGACAAGGGGTATCACTGTGACTGTGAGAATGTTCTAGTCATCTAAAATATGCTAGCGGTCTCACGTTTTCATTTAAGGGTAAAATTACGATATGTTAAATTATATTTTTTTAATCTACATTTTCTATGTAATTATAAAACCTAAAGAGCTCTAATTTCATCGTTGAAGTGTTTTATTAAGTAGTTTAGAGAATAATAATAACTGAATCGATCGTTTTCGATTTTAATGACATTGACAGAACAGAAATTGCTTTTCATTTTCATGAATGATCACACCATTTTCTGCCATATATCTAATAACTTCACTAATACTGCATCTAACCTATTTCTAATAACTGATATATAATTTAACGAATTGAACTGCACTCAATTTAGTAACATTTTAAATTTCTTTCTCGACGTAGTTTTATTGTTAAATTAACTATGCGCTATATTAAATAACTCAACACATTAAGGGATTAAAACCAACAAACCAAATGCTATTGTTGCTTCTCAAATAACATATTTAAACTTTTAAATAATGCAATAACTCGGTCTGAAAATTTAATATACACTCTCACGATATGTTGTTTAATTAAAATAATTCAATTACAAAATTACCTTAAAAATATAGGTATTAACATTTTTTTGTAAACTAAAAATAATTAAGTTTGTTAATGCTACCTTTATAAATTTAACATAATCATAATTAATAAAGTACCTCAAAGCAAATTTTATAATTTTTTTTCTCCCAAAAATCATTTTGATAGACCATTTAAACCTATCTTTTTATGCCCCCAAACGCATTTCAGCACCTAACCACAAAACTTAGCTAAAAGATTTAACTTAGCCAAAAAAGAATCACTCTTAATTATTTTAAATAAACAACGGCAAATATTTTTTCGTTTTTCCAATTTCCCCTTCAAAATTATCTGATCGCACAAATTCTCGGACAAGTAAAAGCAACCAGCATATCTCAAGAGCACCGCGGATTTAATTAGTTTCTTATTTAATTAAGAGTAATTGATTTTTCTCGGCACCTTATCAGCAAGGGAACTGGATTATAATGACGATGTCGGAGTAGAAGTTATATCATTTTTCGATTTTTTTTTAAATGGATACTTACCTTTATTGAACGAAAACTTCGTTTGATTGATGTCAAATAATGAGAGGAAATGTAATATCTATGATGTGTATCAGTATCTATCAGTATATCTATGATGTATTTATCAGTATAAAATCAAAAATACTTTATCGGCATTATTTTCGAATGGATATTTTTATAGTTTTGCTTTAAATCTGATTTAATTACAAAATTTATATAAAAGTTGTGTAATCAAATAATCTATAATAATAAAGTATAAAGTCTGCATGTTTGTGTTTGTGACACGCAAGACACTTTCTTCCACTGCCCAAACATGTCTGAAAATGTATATATAGGTATGTAGGGGTTTACTTCTGGTTTAGTGATAACTTTAGCCTGACTGTTAGAGAATCGGCATAGCAAGCAGAAGTTCCTCGGTTCGATACCGAGTGGTGACATCCAAAAAGTACATAGTGCTGTATGTCTATCCAGCCTCTAATTGTGATCCTGAGGGTTGAAATAATTTTAAAATTCCGTTTATTGCCTTTTATAAAGGTGTACAAGAAGAATTTTTTTTTAAATGGCCTCTAAAAAAATTGTATCTACATTATTATAAAATCATCAGATCCTGACAACAATGAAATACTTTAAAATAAATTAATAGATATTTATTGTTTAAAACAACTGAAAGTTGGCGATCAAAAATTGCTCTGGTAAAATAACTTTTTTGACAATTGTTCTCCAACGAGGAAAATAACGAAAAGGCTAACATTCAAATAGAGACCAATGGGATAACATTTTTGTAATAACACGTGTGAAACCGCGGGTGACAGATAGTCAATATATATTTAAAAAACTTTTTTTTGTACGGTAACAATGGGCCCATCTGCAAGCTGCAAAAAGAAAATTGCTTTTGAAAAATGTAATTAATAAATTGCTTTGATTTAATTGGCAAATATTACATGTTAATTTAAATTTTATTGTGATTTAAACTCAATTTGTTGACATAATTAATTTCAGTTACTATAAAAATCATTTACAAAAAAAAAATAGATATTAAAATACATCTTTGAAACTAAAATGCAGGTAATTTGACTGAATTAACAGAACATATAACCGTTCAAAATAGATAATACATTGCTGCATAGTTTAGGGAATTATGTTTACAATATGAATGAACAATTCACATTCAATGAATATCTTAAATTATAATTTTGATAAACTATTGAGATAAAAATTGTATAAATGTAGTTTTAACAAATATTGAATATCAATGAACAATATTGAATTGGAATCGCTTCACGCTAACTAAACGAATTTTATTTTAAAATCTAGCTTTAATTTCTCATTACTTTTTAAACATATTTTTAATTATTAAATTTTTTTCTTTCATCTAAAATTTTGCTTTCTAAAATTGACTAATGATGCAAAGACTTTATTATTTTAAATTAATAGCTATATTTTTAATTATATATATTTGCTTTACTATATATTTGCGTTAATTAAAACTTCGAAAATATGATTTATTTATTAATAACTGAAATTCAGTATTTCTAAACTTAACTAGAAGAAACAATAAGATAAATATTTTCATTCAATAATAAATTTTTCAATTTTATTTTGAAACTTTAAGATAGTATTACGTTTTTATTGATATGTATTTTTTTCAAATTTGTTTTAAAATTAGTTTTTGAAGGGGAATATTTTAACTTAAAAGTTACATCACCTATAATATCATATATTTCAACACCAATTATAATATTTTCCATTCGATTTATTTGTATGTCTAACATTGGCATTTTTCGACAATTAATAACTATTCTATCCTGACTTCTTAAATTCAAAATATTCTTCTCATAAAGCAATATTTTACAGCTTAATAAATTGTAAATATTGGTATTGTTTAATTTTTAAATTTTATGATAAATGTGTATTTAATTGTAACAAATCTTTAAGCTAAACTAGTGAATTTTAGAATAAATAGTGAATAGAAGGACAACTGGTATCTTGTTATGAAACATGAAGTATAACATACGAAATTCATTATCTTAACGCAAATATCTTTACATCTTAAGTCATACGAATCCAATTATATAGGAATGAACATGCTTAACTCATGGTTATCTATGCTGATTAAGAAGAAGTTGTAATACTTCTAACGAAGCTATTGCCGAAAATCCCTAAAACACAGAAAAAAAAGTAAATTTTTGTAATCATATTATTTATATTTGACAAAGTTTCAACTTTGAAAGGCAAATTAGTGTGCTAACTTGAATTAAATATAATATTTTAGAAATGGTAAACACTATGATGAGCTTTATTACATTAATTATTATTAGTTTTAAAATAAAATATAGATAATCTTAAGCCTGAAAAATTTAAGTAAATACTATATAAGAATTCGATGCCTACCTGACAAATTCAAAATCCTTGCTGGTAAAAGTTTCTAAAAATTGGGAAAAGGAGAGAGGATTTAGGCTTTAAAAATATCGTTGTAGTGTAACTTTAGCATCCATTTCTATTAAACAATTAAAATTTAGTATAAACTCAAATCGTAGTGACTGGACAACAGATGGCAATATTTTTTTTTTAAACTTTGCAGTCGAAAGATGACTCTTTTCACTACTTTTTTGATGCGTCAACTGGATAGGGGATTCTTAGTCACCATTGTAAGATATTCACCAAGTAAAATCGTATCAGGAAATCGTGCGGAAAATCGTATCGCGTTGCTGGTTCGCCCTAGCGATAAAGGCCTCGACCGCATACAGTTAATATTTAAATGGTTAATGTCTTACCAAAATAATTCTATAACTATGTATGTTCATAGAATAAAATATTTCCCATTAAAGTTCAATCTAATTTAATTTTAATCATTTAAATTTTACAGCATGTTATTATGTTCAGTCATCACAGTTAATATTTAAATAGTTAATATCTCCCCCAAATTATTCTATAACTATCAATGTTCATAGAACGAAATATTTCCCAATAATGTTCCATCAAATTTGATTTTAATCATTTAAATATTACAGCATTTTTTTTCATTTTCGGACCGCAATCGATATCGAGTTACCAAAACCCCTACTTTTAGCGCAACCGCTCTTGTTGAAGGTCATGCTTCCCAGACATTTTAAACTGTGTTTACGGGGTGGGGGGAGTAAAGCGCGAATGCCCTTGTGTCTCCCAGACAGACAAATGTGCCGGGTAAAAGGGGTGACTGGTATCAAATCCGTGACGTGAAAGACAAAACGCGTAACGGCTTTCTTCAATCGATGCTATGGCATTGATCCGAAATCATTACGTCTACGCTCAGATCCAGAAGTTAAGGGAAACACAGGTGAACCGAAATAGCATCTCCTCTAATGTTTTTATTTATTCCCAGTGTTATTTTTGTTCTTTTTGTGTGTGTGTTTTATCGAGGGTCGATTCATCCAATGAAAAGTAAAGCGATGAAATATTTTCGCGGTTAAAAATACATATGTCGTTTGTAAAGGGGAGGTGGGGGGATAGGGGGGGAGGGTATTGATTGTGACGCAGGTAAATGAGAAGTGGATGTGTTGGTCAGGGCTTCGTTAAAATCGTTCTGATAAATGTGATGAGTGGTTTGTTTTGGGTTGTTAATGGAATTTATAGAAAATTGTTTTTGCGTTGTTCAATGATCAATGTGGTCGAATATTTTTGAGAGAGATTTTCTTGATTATCGTTACACCTGAGCTGCAAACACGGACCATTGTCTATGGTTTGTAATATATCTGTACTTCGCAGAAAAAAAGCACTAATTCTATTTTTTTCGATTTTTGGTTAATATTGCGATATTATGTGTTTTTTACACTCTTTATAGAAATAAAAACTATCTTCTATATCGATTTACTAGATATTTGTTTTTAACTTTGCCCTTAAAAAGCTACAGGCATATAAAACTTTGACAAAATCTTACGTGAAATAGTGAACATTTATATAGTGTTGTATACCCCGGAGGTACATATATATTCAGAAAGAAAAACCTGAAACAATTCTACTTAACCAACTACTACCAAAGTCATTTGACGATAGAAAAAACGAAGTGAAGAAATACTAAATCTCCATCCGTATTAATTTGCACACAATTGAAAACAAAGCTTCTTGTATAATCGTTTTTAATAAACATTTTGATCTTTTAACTTTTATTGAAGAAGCTGCTTGACTCCGCGTTGAGGGGAACCAGTTAAAAAACATCTTTTTTTAAATCAGTAGCCTCCCACGGTACTCATACCAGGGAAATATTGTTCCGAAGTCTCACTCGCTATCAACTAAGATAGAAAGTCACGTTCTAGATCTTGGGAATATATTTAAGATGTTTCTTTATGTAATATTTCTAAAACTGTTAAAGTCATTTAAAAAAACTAAATGGAATTTTACTTTTCCGAGCCATCTTGTACATCTTGAGGATTACTAGTACTTATTTTTAACCTTTCATACACAGAAAAAGATGTTTCGCTATCCACAGACAGAGCCTTTCATTTATTATTATTATTATAGACTATCATCTGTCTTTCACAGCTTGCCACAATGGAAATACAGCCATGTACCTCACATTAGGCGTTAAGATTTCGATTTCAATAAAACGTGGAACTTTTTTGCTTTTCTTCTGGCCCTTTCAATTAAGATGGACACTCCCCTCTATTCAAACTTCCACAACACAAAATTACAGTAAGAACATCAGAACCACGACAAAGTTAATGCACACCCACTACACGATGATTCTTGGCTTAATTCAAACTTCCTACACTTCAATCAAGAGTCCATCACTAAGTCCATTTGCTAACTGGGCAGTTACAAACAATTTATAGTACAATGTCCAATGTTAAAAGGCTAGAGTTTTTTAAATACAAAAATGTGGCTACTATTTAGTTTTGTTTGATTTAAGTTATCTAATCTTCATCTGAAGTGGAGTGCCATTTTATGTATTGCCATCGTTATTTGACCCATGATTCAAAATTACGAGACAATATGCTGATGCTTTCCCCGAACCATCCCCTATGGCCTATTGTGTAGCTGTATGCAACTTTAGTTTAACCAATCATCACTGAATAATTCAAATTTTTATATTTTAAAAGAAGAGCAAAGGAACAATAAAGATATAAGCACACCTTTTTTGCCTTAGGCATAGGGTGAATATACCAATTTCCGACCCATTCCAACCATTGTCAAACTTCTGACAACTGAACTTATATTAGACAGTAAAATAAAATGTACTTAAATTTCAAAAGCCTTTGAGTAACATTGATTGAATGGACTTTTAAAATCCTAATGATATTATCTTAGTTTTAAATATATACTTTTAAATGTTCGATGTATGTATGTGGGCAAAAACTGGTCCATTCCCTAATGATCAGATTTTCTAACTGTTTATATATAGAAAAAATTACCATTCCATTATAAAATGCAATAGAATTCTGTAAAAAAAATCTCAACACTCCGAACTAACATTTCAATTTTGTGTCCCAAGATGATACTTTTGATAATGCAATTCCACTTTCTTCAGCCCCATCCTGAAACACCTAGATCTCGCAGGATAACACGACTCCAACCTTATTCGGGCATTAAACCAATTGAAATTCACCAGAATTCGAAATTCCTTCCAATGGCATCCCTGAAGGCGTCCGTCTAAGTGCTGATAGGAAGCCCCTTGAAATATGGTAATACCACGTTCAGAGACTTCAATGGGCTGTCACGAAATACTTTGGAAAGCCCAGAGTCGGTGCACTTTCGGCAGGGAATATGTAAGTTGCTTTGACTCCATTATCCGGAAAGAAGGTTCTTTTGCTTTTTCAGTTTCATCGCTAGGAAGAGTTTGTTGCAAACGTGGAAGAAGACACAATTGATTTCGATTTCAGTTAATGGTATTTTGCTATTTTTTTTTTTCATTTTTAGATGTTTGTGAAAGAGTTTGATCTGATAATAGAGGGACTTTAACTTTTCCAATCTGAGCATAAGGCTGGCCGCGCACTAGCAACTTTCGGACATGTAACTAAACTGTTTAGTTGCTCACAATTGGAAGCTCAAACTGTACACACTCACTGAGCAACTTTTTATTTGGATGAACTCTTCTTTCGCGTTAACAGCTTTGGAAAATATTTTACAATTTGGCGATTTTGAATGGATTGTGGTAGTACGAGTTGGTCATTCTTCACCTTCATTTTGGCGATCGCGAAATCTAAAACCTTGCAGCCTTCAGTTGTATGCAATTAAATGAACAACAGCAATTGCAATGGGATTTTTTTAGTTGTTTAGTATATTAAAAGATTCCTTGTAAAAATTATGTAGAATAAACATTACTTTTTAATGACTGCAATTTTATGTTAAAAAAGTTTGTTATCTTTACTTGGCATATATTTTATAGGCATCGTACCTATGATTTATTTAGTGTGTCAAAATTGTTGCACGTTAAAATATATGTATCAGTACAGCTAGCGATTTTATTTTATTTGTAATTATATTACTGCCTTTAATTTTACATGTTAGATATCGAATTCATTTTTAATAATTCTACAGTTATTCCGATTTTTTTTATGAAATATGTTATGTAAAAATATATTACATAACATTCGATTAATCTTCATAAAACTCTAAGTTGTCGTTTAGGAGTTCACGATTCAAATTTCTTCAAACATTATTCATTGTGCATGTACTTGAGTAAAATTTTATATTTATTTAATTATTGAATAACTTTTAATGGAATATGACAAACTTTGTATAAAAAATTTTTTAAATAGTTTTACGTGGAATGTCCTTTTACGAATTATTTATTACTTCTATACAAATAGTTTTGGTTTTTCAATTATTTCAACATAATAAAAAAGAATTTTTGGAAAATTTACCGATTTTTCTATTCTTCTTTTCCTTTACTTAAACCCAAATTAAAACGTCTTTATGGACACAAATAACATGTATACAAAATTTAAGTGATTGAAATATTATGCATTATTGAAAATTTTGTTCACACACACAAATATGCTCACAATCACACAGACATAAATACACACACATAAACCTACTTAAGAAACGTTCAAAAACACCCAAACGTTTTCGAGTGTATCTTGCAGACTTGCAGAGATATACGCACGAATCAGTTTAAAGAGGGTTTTTTCGCGGGGGGCGGGGGGGTGAGCTCTCAAACTAGATATCGCATAAGAATAAAAGAAATAAATAATAATTTGAACACTAATTAATACTTTCTTTCCCCTTTCCAGTAAAAATAATTCGCTTAAACATTCATCAAAGTTGCGAAATTTAATTTTTTGCAGGTTTGTAAAGGAATCTGGTACAACAAAAATGCAATTTTTTCTTAAGTTTTTAATTTTATTGCATAAAAACGTTACAGATTATTCATTTTCCCTTCATTAATTTTAATGTTCGATATTGAAAGTTTTAAATGTTTTTATAATGGAATTTGTAACAAAAACATTCAATAACTGTAGTTTTTAACACGTTTAATTTTTCTGCATAAAAACTTCAATTTCGCAAAGTGAATAAAGTTTTTATTCGGATTCTTCTGCTGGATCAAATCATACTATACAACATTTAAATATCTATTCAAAAATTGCACATACCTTACTCCATATTTTAAACATATACTTTATAATTTAAAAAAAAGTTTACTATTGTTAGTTCGAATCATACAACGTCATATAACGAAAGTTATAAAATAAAGATCATTTAAAGCTTTTCGATGAAAACTGTATATCGAAAATAAAATACACTGAAAGTAGCAGATAATCGTTTGATTGTAATCGACAGATTACAAAAATATTAAATATGTAAACACATATTTTATATATAAAGCTGAAAATCCCCAAATCTGTCCGGATGTTTGTTGGTTTGTTTGTCAGTACAAAATAAGCTCCATAACTTCAAAAAGTAGAGCTTTGAAATTCACAGAATAATTAGTTCCAAAAATAAGAATTTTAACGTGAGATTGAGATTGAGATTGGTTGAGATTGAGATTGGTTGAGATTGAGATTGGTTGAGAATGAGATTGGTTGAGATTGAGATTGGTTGAGATTGAGATTGAGATTGGTTGAGGTTGAGATTGAGATTGGTTGAGAATGAGATTGGTTGAGGTTGAGATTGAGATTGGTTGAGATTGAGATTAGTTGAGATTGAGATTGAGATTGGTTGAGGTTGAGATTGAGATTGGTTGAGAATGAGATTGGTTGAGGTTGAGATTGAGATTGGTTGAGGTTGAGATTGAGATTGAGATTGGTTGAGGTTGAGATTGAGATTGAGATTGGTTGAGGTTGAGATTGAGATTGAGATTGGTTGAGGTTGAGATTGAGATTGAGATTGGTTGAGGTTGAGATTGAGATTGGTTGAGATTGGTTGAGATTGAGATTGGTTGAGGTTGAGATTGAGATTGAGATTGGTTGAGGTTGAGATTGAGATTGAGATTGGTTGAGGTTGAGATTGAGATTGAGATTGGTTGAGGTTGAGATTGGTTGAGGTTGAGATTGAGATTGAGATTGGTTGAGGTTGAGATTGAGATTGAGATTGGTTGAGGTTGAGATTGGTTGAGATTGAGATTGAGATTGGTTGAGGTTGAGATTGAGATTGGTTGAGATTGAGATTGGTTGAGATTGAGATTGAGATTGGTTGAGGTTGAGATTGAGATTGGTTGAGATTGAGATTGGTTGAGATTGAGATTGGTTGAGATTGAGATTGAGATTGGTTGAGGTTGAGATTGAGATTGGTTGAGATTGAGATTGGTTGAGATTGGTTGAGGTTGAGGTTGAGATTGAGATTGGTTGAGATTGGTTGAGGTTGAGGTTGAGATTGAGATTGGTTGAGATTGAGATTGGTTGAGATTGAGATTGGTTGAGATTGAGATTGGTTAAGATTGAGATTGAGATTGGTTGAGATTGAGATTGATTGAGATTGAGATTGGTTGAGATTGATTGAGATTGAGATTGAGATTGTTTGAGATTGAGATTGGTTGAGATTGAGATTGAGATTGGTTGAGATTGAGATTGGTTGAGATTGAGATTGGTTGAGATTGAGATTGGTTGAGATTGAGATTGGTTGATATTGGTTGAGATTGAGATTGGTTGAGATTGAGATTGGTTGAGATTGAGATTGGTTGAGGTTGAGATTGAGATGGAGTTATGAATTCATTTTCCCTTCATTAATTTTAATGTTCGATATTGAAAGTTTTAAATGTTTTTATAATGGAATTTGTAACAAAAACATTCAATAACTGTAGTTTTTAACACGTTTAATTTTTTTGCATAAAAACTTCAATTTCGCAAAGTGAATAAAGTTTTTATTCGGATTCTTCTGCTGGATCAAATCATACTATACAACATTTAAATATCTATTCAAAAATTGCACATACCTTACTCCATATTTTAAACATATACTTTATAATTTAAAAAAAAGTTTACTATTGTTAGTTCGAATCATACAACGTCATATAACGAAAGTTATAAAATAAAGATCATTTAAAGCTTTTCGATGAAAACTGTATATCGAAAATAAAATACACTGAAAGTAGCAGATAATCGTTTGATTGTAATCGACAGATTACAAAAATATTAAATATGTAAACACATATTTTATATATAAAGCTGAAAATCCCCAAATCTGTCCGGATGTTTGTTGGTTTGTTTGTCAGTACAAAATAAGCTCCATAACTTCAAAAAGTAGAGCTTTGAAATTCACAGAATAATTAGTTCCAAAAATAAGAATTTTAACGTGAGATTGAGATTGAGATTGGTTGAGATTGAGATTGGTTGAGATTGAGATTGGTTGAGAATGAGATTGGTTGAGATTGAGATTGGTTGAGATTGAGATTGAGATTGGTTGAGGTTGAGATTGAGATTGGTTGAGAATGAGATTGGTTGAGGTTGAGATTGAGATTGGTTGAGATTGAGATTGGTTGAGATTGAGATTGAGATTGGTTGAGGTTGAGATTGAGATTGGTTGAGAATGAGATTGGTTGAGGTTGAGATTGAGATTGGTTGAGGTTGAGATTGAGATTGAGATTGGTTGAGGTTGAGATTGAGATTGAGATTGGTTGAGGTTGAGATTGAGATTGAGATTGGTTGAGGTTGAGATTGAGATTGAGATTGGTTGAGGTTGAGATTGAGATTGGTTGAGATTGGTTGAGATTGAGATTGGTTGAGGTTGAGATTGAGATTGAGATTGGTTGAGGTTGAGATTGAGATTGAGATTGGTTGAGGTTGAGATTGAGATTGAGATTGGTTGAGGTTGAGATTGAGATTGAGATTGGTTGAGATTGAGATTGGTTGAGGTTGAGATTGAGATTGAGATTGGTTGAGGTTGAGATTGAGATTGAGATTGGTTGAGGTTGAGATTGGTTGAGATTGAGATTGAGATTGGTTGAGGTTGAGATTGAGATTGGTTGAGATTGAGATTGGTTGAGATTGAGATTGAGATTGGTTGAGGTTGAGATTGAGATTGGTTGAGATTGAGATTGGTTGAGATTGAGATTGGTTGAGATTGAGATTGGTTGAGGTTGAGATTGAGATTGGTTGAGATTGAGATTGGTTGAGGTTGAGGTTGAGATTGAGATTGGTTGAGATTGAGATTGGTTGAGATTGAGATTGGTTGAGATTGAGATTGGTTGAGATTGAGATTGAGATTGGTTGAGATTGATTGAGATTGAGATTGGTTGAGATTGATTGAGATTGAGATTGAGATTGTTTGAGATTGAGATTGGTTGAGATTGAGATTGAGATTGGTTGAGATTGAGATTGGTTGAGATTGAGATTGAGATTGGTTGAGATTGAGATTGATTGAGGTTGAGATTGAGATTGGTTGAGATTGAGATTGGTTGAGATTGAGATTGGTTGAGGTTGAGATTGAGATTGGTTGAGGTTGAGATTGGTTGAGGTTGAGATTGAGATTAAATTGAGATTGAGATTGAGATTGGTTGAGATTGAGATTGGTTGATATTGGTTGAGATTGAGATTGGTTGAGATTGAGATTGGTTGAGATTGAGATTGGTTGAGGTTGAGATTGAGATGGAGTTATGAATTCATTTTCCCTTCATTAATTTTAATGTTCAATATTGAAAGTTTTAAATGTTTTTATAATGGAATTTGTAACAAAAACATTCAATAACTGTAGTTTTTAACACGTTTAATTTTTCTGCATAAAAACTTCAATTTCGCAAAGTGAATAAAGTTTTTATTCGGATTCTTCTGCTGGATCAAATCATACTATACAACATTTAAATATCTATTCAAAAATTGCACATACCTTACTCCATATTTTAAACATATACTTTATAATTTAAAAAAAAGTTTACTATTGTTAGTCCAAATCATACAACGTCATATAACGAAAGTTATAAACTAAAGATCATTTAAAACTTTTCGATGAAAACTGAATATCGAAAATAAAATACACTGAAAGTAGCAGATAATCGTTTGATTGTAATCGACAGATTACAAAAATATTAAATATGTAAACACATATTTTATATATAAAGCTGAAAATCCCCAAATCTGTCCGGATGTTTGTTGGTTTGTTTGTCAGTACAAAAAAAAGCTCCATAACTTCAAAAAGTAGAGCTTTGAAATTCACAGAATAATTAGTTCCAAAAATAAGAATTTTAACGTGAGATTGAGATTGAGATTGGTTGAGATTGAGATTGGTTGAGATTGAGATTGGTTGAGAATGAGATTGGTTGAGATTGAGATTGGTTGAGATTGAGATTGAGATTGGTTGAGGTTGAGATTGAGATTGGTTGAGAATGAGATTGGTTGAGGTTGAGATTGAGATTGGTTGAGATTGAGATTGGTTGAGATTGAGATTGAGATTGGTTGAGGTTGAGATTGAGATTGGTTGAGAATGAGATTGGTTGAGGTTGAGATTGAGATTGGTTGAGGTTGAGATTGGTTGAGTTTGAGATTGAGATTGAGATTGAGATTGGTTGAGATTGAGATTGGTTGAGATTGAGATTGGTTGAGATTGAGATTGGTTGAGATTGAGATTAAGATTGGTTAAGATTGAGATTGAGATTGGTTGAGATTGAGATTGAGATTGGTTGAGTTTGAGATTGAGATTGGTTGAGATTGAGATTGAGATTGGTTGAGATTGAGATTGGTTGAGATTGAGATTGGTTGAGATTGAGATTGGTTGAGATTGAGATTGGTTGAGATTCAGTGGCGTAGCCAGCATTGGGTTACTTTGGGTTAGAACCCCCCCCTCCATGGCCAGTTCAATTTTTTTTTTTTTTTTTTTTTGAAAAATAACAAATGCAAAAAAAAAAAAAAAAACGAAGATTTTTTCTCTGATTTTTATAGAGAAAACACACGTTGCATTTCCTGTGTATCCTGTGTAATCCTGTGTAATTTGTGTATCAATATTTATATATAAGAATGGAGTGTCTGTCTGTGGAATCGAACAAAACCTCTCATTTTGAGTTTTCTTCACGAATTAGGATGCACTGATTCAGAAAATCACATTACATTTTCTGTTATCTGTCTGTCCGTCTGTCTCTGTCTGTCTGTGTGTCCGGATTTAACTCAAAAACTACTGCACGGATTTTTATGAAACTTACACCATTTGAACAATATTTTTTTAGTTTAAAATCGGCACTTTGTTTCATGTGGATATCTACAACCATTATTCCTATGGGAAATTTACATCTCGATCTTCCCTTCATAACATTATTGTTAAATATCACCTTGGCGACCAAAAATATTTTTCGACAATACTGGGGTATTGTAATAATATAAACGTTTACTATTAATAATAATATAAACGATTCATTTTGATTGGCTGGCCGATGAGTAAATGTCGCCAAATGAATTAACAATGCCGCCAAATGAATTAAAAATGTCGCCAAATATTGCCAAATCAATGAAAAATATCGACAAATGTTGCTAAATTAATTAAAAATGTCGCCAAATGAATAAAAATAATTCTCCAAATGAATAAAAATGCTGCCAAATGAGCTAAAATAGAGGTATTTTGGCTGATGAGTAAATGTCGCCAAATGAATTAAAAATATCGCCAAATGTATTAAAAACATTACCGAATGAATTAAAAATATCGCCAAATGTATTAAAAACATCGCCAAATGAATTTAAAATGTCGCCAAATATTAAAAAAATAATTAAAACTGTCGCTAAATGTTGCCAAATAAATTAAAAATGTCGCCAAATTAATAAAAAAATTCTCCTTTTGAATAAAAATGTTACCAAATGAGCTAAAAGAGAGGTCCTATATTTAAAAATATCATCACAATGGCGAAATTAGTGTCAAATAACAAGATTAACGTCGTTAACAAAAACCTCGCCATCTGAAGGAGGAAGATAAACCAGGTCTTTCGACTGACGCCATGTGTATTCATGTTCCGAACAACTTAACTTTATGATAATAGTGCTACTTGTTGCGGAGTGGAATATTACTATGGTGTTGAAATGGGCCACTCCAAAAGTTTAACTTAAGGTTTTCTATATTTATACCTCCATGTATCTTATTTTTAAATTTTTACATCAAAAACATATTATTGGAATTCAAAAATGAATATTTGATAATTAATTTTTATAAGAAATATTGTCCGTAAATATTGACCCATATGCAATTATGTTGAAAGACGGATATATAGACTCCGGTCGCCAATTGGCACAAAAAAAAACCTTCATCAAATACGATAAATTATTTCGATTTGGAAGAATGCAATATTTTTACTTTATTGCGTCGCCAATATTAAAACTAATGAATGTGAAGTTTACTACATAGGTTTATTGTCACTAAATGGTTAATTTTTATACAAAAAATATGCAATTTAAAAAAAAAAATTGGAATTTTTATTTCACAAAAAGAAATATTTTACAAAAACATCAGTTTAAATAGTAGGTAGTCGCAACAGCATGTAAATTTGAAATCAGCATGAAATATTTATGAAAATAAGATTTTAGCTAAATTTCTGAAAGGTTTATAAAATCTGGTTTAAACACTGGAATAAAAATTAATCAGCAGAACTTAAACGTATTTCCGAATATCAAGAATTTTAAGTTACTCTAGACGCCATGTCTCATTAAGAAAACATTTATTATATGGAATAAGCATTCAGTATTTCGCCCACTATTATCCGCATCGAACAAGAGAAAGTACAACTTTCTGTTCACGTTGCAGTTTCTGGAACATCTCAGATATTATTCGAGATATTAAACGTGTGAAATATAAATTTCTATTCTACCGGGGATTTTTTAATATATTTCGTAAAATCGAACGTTCATGTCGCTGCGTCTGTCGAAGCGAAAAAGTTGATGCTGTCTTTTAAAAATTGGGTTTTCTTTGAATTTTAGAAACTTATTGAACAGCTTTGTATGTCTTTGTTGTTTCTAATCAAAATTTATATAGTTTCCATTATTAAAAATCTATTTAAAGTAACATAGAGGTACGTATTTCATGGTACAAAGTTAAAATTGGTGCTATTTTTCAATCCCCAAGATGTGTTTGTTTTTAAATGTGTAGGAGTTGATATTGTCAGAGATGTATTTTTACAGAAAAGACTATGTTGACGTATGTAATTAATAAAATATGTAATTAAAGAAGCAAGTAACAATAAAACAGTTGTTTTGCAACGTCAAACTACATTAAGTTATTTAAAATGGATTTTTTTATTACAAAATGTATTGTGCAAATAAATGCGTTATTAAATACCTACATTATATTTATTTAGTATCTAATTATTTCTGGGATTTGTCTAATTTTTGACTCATTAGTATTAGGTCATCTCAAGAGAGCAAGAGAGAAAGTAACGATGATGTAATATTTCGATTAATCTATAAGGATATAAACGTAAACTTTTTAATATCATATGTAAATTTATAACATAAAAAGTAAAAATTTTCTTTAAAAGGTGATATAAATTTATGTTTTTTCTAAAAAAAAAATTCATTATTCATGTTTGCGAGAATTTTTATTTATTTAATTTTAAAAACAAATAAAAATCAATAATATTAACCCAAATTTTGTTTTTATGTTGTAGCTCTCTCCAGCGCCAACATTTTAACGCTAAAAGCATATATATATATATATATATATATATATATATATATATATATATATATATATATATATATATATATATATATATATATTAAAAATAAAGAATTAGTCAAAGTGCTCAGTTAATGTTAAATATTTCGAAGAATATTATCATTATTTCTTGTCGCTACAATTTATTTGTCTTAAATAATAACAACCCATTCTTAAATTTGAAACAGTTGGAATATATCTCATTAAAATAAAAGAAAAACTCAGAGAGTCTTTCGAATTATATTAGACGACACATTCTTTATTGCCGATTATGAGATATCGCTAATTTTAAAAGATTACTTCATGCGCCTTCCATGATGGAAAAATTACCCAACTTTCTTTACAGAATCACCGATTCGTAAAATCACTTATGCACCTAAAGAAATTGCAATCATAATAAAATCGGATTATAAACTACTTTATAATATCCAGTACATAATTATCGATATAACTAATGAGTTAAAGAATTCTATTTACATAATTTTTTTAAAAAAGCTATCCAAATGTTTACTCTACACCATCACAAATAGCACATTTGCCTTAATTTTGCTGCAATTAGAAGCCGTAAGTACGTTAATGCTTCTTTCCCCTAATATAGCTTACCACAACCATTACAGAAGTCCTTCTTTAGCTTAAACGCTTTCTTGGGTCCCTGGTAGTCTCGTTATGGGGACATTACATAAATATGGGTCATTAATGTGTGACGTTTGGGCAGATCGACCGAAATAAAATAAATCGAGCTTTTCCATTTCATTTAAAAGCCACACCAAAGGTGGGATTGATTTTCCATTTGCAATGGCACACGAGGGTATTTTTAGCCTTCGAAGTAGAAATTAGAGCGGCGTGTGGACTCAGTCGTTTCTGATGGTATATTTAGAAGAAGGTTATTCCGATGGGAAGAAGTGTCTGCGAATAAAATGGTTCATATTTGATTCGTTTATGTCGGACACCAACTGACATTTTTTTCGAATTTGTTTATTTTATGGAATCAGAATCTGATATGGTAAAAACATAATTTTTTGCACAATTTTGTTAATACCATTTTGTTTTATGGATAACTTTTTTACAGTGAATATTGCGTTCAGTGCAGAAACCCCACAAGAGACATTAGACATAATAGTGCGGACATACAGTGTAAATGCAAAATTGAATCATCTGTTAACTTTTTGATAAACCGTTTTTTTGTGTTTTTATCGGAAACAGAATGTCAAATGGAAACACATATTTTTGCAAAATCCCGTCAACTGCCAAATTAACTTTAAAAATGTACATTTTTACTTTAAAAACTTATTTTATTACAGAAACCCGTTAATTGCAATATTGTTTTTTTATATATAGAAAACATATATTTAAATTTAATTACAGGCAACATTCACTTCGTGAAGATGGTAACGCATACCCTACATTTTTTAAAGCCGAAATCTATATCAATTTCATAGTTAGAATTTTTTTATTTGTTCCTATAAATTAGAAAAAGTACGCTTATAACAATTATGTATGAAGCATTATATTCAAGTCAAACACAAGCAATTTTTACGGTGTTAAGATGATTTATTTTCCTGCTTTTAATGCACAGGAAGCTAAATGTCTGTTTATTAATTATTTATTTTACATCTGCGTATTGTAAAGCATTATCTATATGGGTATCTTGTCTGTATATGGGATATACTTTTAGTTTTTCATCGGGGAATTGGCTGGATAATTTAGAAAGCAAGAAAATTAGTTTTATAATGCGTGTGTTTGTTTACGAGTACTACTACAACCAATGAGGGAAATTTGATTAAACTTCCACTAGCTGGTAGTTTATATGCTACCTTTAACAGAGACTGATTTACGGCAGGGCATTCGGGGCACTTGCCCAGGGCCCCCATTTTAAGGGGCCCCCAAAAATGATTTAATGCTAAATATATGTGCAAAAGTTAAAAAATAAATTTACTAACGATTTTTTAAAAAATCAATTAAATTTAGTTTATAAAATTGTTTTAATCAATTTTTTAAAATCAATTGTTAATTTTTTTTCAAAACTTCTACTATTTCATCCAATTAAATCAATTGAACTTTTGTAGCACATTCATGATGGATGTCGCCTTTTTCATTGCGCTTGTCAAAGAAATGCCCTTTGAATCAATTGCAAAATTCAATTCACGACCAAGACCATAAACAAACTGGGTTTACTAATTGCACGTTTGGTACAGGCAAAAAGTATCCATAGTCGTTTACGTTTACTTTTCCTATACCAAATTTTCTGATATTGTAATCATGAGGAATTTTCTAACTATAAAATGGGGTAAAACGTACGAATCTGGCTCAACTAAAAAAAAGCTAAAAGGAACAGAAACGAACGAAGAAACTGTTGAAGTACCGGCCATTAACGTTAAGTCAAATTCTCAAAAGAAAAAATTTAGCAGTTTAAAAAAAAATTATGAGTATTTAAATTTGCATTAAAGCTGATTGATTACGTCATTTTGCATTGTGTGCCTATACATAAATTTAGCAGTTTTATTTTGAGTTACGTCGAGGGGCCCCCTAATGTTCTTTTGCCCTGGGCCCCTAAACTTGTAAGTCGGTCCCTGACCTTTAAGGGTACTTTTTATATCGGTCATAGTTAACTATTAGTTAAGTAGTTTCGGGATGTCACAGGGCCGAGAGCAAGATCTTGTTTTAAAATAATAAATGTAACTCAAATTTAAACTACTTTAACTACTCTCCTATAAAAACCCACTAAACATACAGAAATACCAACAACGTCCCTAACACCACTTACTGTCAAATTATTTCAAAATGTATGGCAGGATAAAGAAACACGTTTTTCTAATGACATTTGATATTTTTTCTGGAATGTTTTTTAAAACGCATTATTTGAATGAAAGTAGATATGGCAACCGCCATACTTGCCATACCAGTTCCGGCGCCAAAATCTCTGCAAACGTGAGACGTAACTATTCCTCCAACCATAAAACCCATACAAGTCAACGTAATTAGTTTATTTAATGCGAAGAATGCCTTTCCACAAACCCAACCCCAAGAAATGAACCCCATTTTCACGGACTCCACTCCTCCACTGAATATTTAAAGTTATATTTAGAATTTTCCTACTAAAAGGGAGAAACGCATCGAAACCTTCCAGCGAGTTAGACGCCGCCCGTTTCGATCCACTCGAGTCTTTCGCGAAAAGACTCGCTCAAGATTTTCGGCTTGTTTAGCGAGTTTCCCGGGTGAGTGATGGCAGAAGTCGCCAAACCGGCGCCAGGCAACTGGAAGTCCGGTGCTGTGGCGTTCTAATCTGGAAGTTACGTGTTAATTGGAATTAATTCACTGGAAACTCTGCTTGGAAATTTCGCGGGATTACGTTTTAATATTGTGCGTTTGGAAAGGACTCTATCCCGAAGATTTTGGGGGAGAAATTGGAATGGAAGTGATTAATATTTATTAAAGTTTAGTCACCTGCCAAAGACGCTTGAGTAGTTGTAGTTAGTTTGGTATTAAGTTGCTGGATTAAGACATCTGTGATTACGGAAGTCGTGAGTTTGGTTTAGGTTTTGATTCAAAGTACTAATTTTCGTAGAAAAGTTCATAACAAAATAGATACGGGAAAATGAATTTTAAAAACTTAGCGATTGCGAAACTACAAAAATTATTATGTTCAAGCACCTTTATGAATGAAAGCAACAGTCATTAAAAAAAATCGTTATTAGACTATTTGAACATATATAAATATTATAATACTTATGCAAGTTTCATTGGGGGATCAAATACGTACAAATCTGTATGAAAAAACAGTCATACAATAGAACTCCAATACAGTCAAGTCGAAGGTACAATAGAACTCCAATACAGTCAAGTCGAAGGTACAATAGAACTCCAATTGTTGCAGACCGGCCCACTTGGGGCATGATTCACTGTGCTGAGAGGCCCCATTTGGGTTTGGAATGTGGCATCTTCCACTTGAGAAGTTTCGGTTCGCATTTCGAACAGAGAGAGCACTAGGCCGCCATTGAGTATGGTTGGATAAAAATCAGCTCCTCCACAAAAAATATTGTTTGGGAATGTAAATAAAAACTAGTTAAGTTTTTAATAAGATGTCCCTTCTCCTTGAGTCGCCGAACTAAAGAAAATGCCTCGAACCTGGGAACCTTTGGAAGTGCATTTACAAAACCAATTATCCAGATCCATTGTGACTAGATCTCATCCGCATAATCGAATATCTGGATAATTGGATAATTCATCAGAAAATGTTATTTCTTATTAAAAAAAGAATTTTTGTTCTGTATGTGATGAAATTTAATGACTATTAAAAACAATATAATTCACCAATAAGAATTTTTTTTAATGTCGATATTGCTGATTTCTTTTTTTTTTCTGTCAAAGTTATCCGAATCCGGATAATTGGCGATCCGCTTAGTTTGATCAGTATCATTGTAGATCGGATAATTGAAGTACTACTGTATTATTTTTAATTGTAGAAATAATTCTACATACCTACTTAATTTATCAAAATGGGAAACAATTTACATAAGCCATTGTAAATTTTGTTTTGGAGACGTTTTTGAATTTTTCTCACAACGCTCATAAACATAATTACCAAGCTATAAGCTAACATATTCTTATAAATTTTCTAACATTTACTATGCTAAAGATTAGATTGTTTTAAGAAGTTGTCTCTTTTACAGTTTAATTTTTAACTTAAAGTTGAATAACTTTATCAAATGAACGCTGTTAAAATGCAGCTTAACCAGTAATTGTTACGGATATTTTTAACAAAATATTTAAATAACTTGTGGGAAAACGCTTTCCAACTTTTTATTTCCTAAACTAACAACCAAAACTATTTTTTTTAATATAGTACATCAACTTTATACGATTTTCTGACACCATGTGTCAGAAAACTTTTACTGGTATTTTAATTCAAAACAACCACCATTTAACTCCATTAAATAGGCACAAATTTCTCTGACTAAATTGTTGATCCACTACAAATTAAAAATAAATATGTTATGTAAAGATTTATTTTCAAATTTGGACCCCATTGGACGAATTTCACTGATATCAAAGTATACAGTACTATAAATGCTTTTCCATAGCAATCAATTAGAAATATTTGAGTCATAGAACTATGTTAAAAACTACCCTCCAATAACATCTTTACAAAAGTTCAAAATAGATACGGAAACCCATTTTCTATATACTTAAATTTAAATTTCGACAATGAAATTCTGATAAAAAAAACGGTTTAAATAAAAAAGAATACATAACAGTCGAATTGATAACCTCTCTCCTTGGCGCGCGATTTGGCGGTTTTAATTTAAAGTTTCTGGCGCTTTTATTTTAAAGTTTTGGTTGGCGCGCTTTTCAGTCGATTAAAAAATAAAAGAGGGCAATCCACCAAGCCATTAAAAATTATGTCGGCAGATGTGCTTTCAGTTTAAATTGGCAAACCCACTCAATACTGGAAAAATGTTTTAATTACAAGCATGAGCAAATTCGAAATAAAATCTTAATCTCGTTAGTTATCCAACCGCCATTTTGTGAGGAGTTATTACACTAATTTTATCATTCACTATTTCGTAATTACTTATTAATTCACATATTTAGTAATAGTTTTATATAATTTATAAACCGTCATGTCAGGCAAGTTTTTAATATCCCACCTCCCATCGGTTTAACTACAGTAAGTAGCTGCACCCACTTGTTTACATGTCATCGGTAGTTTGATGTTGGAAATGGAAACACGCCAAAGTTGTTTATAAAATGGATTTTCAGAGTTCCCCCTAATTCTTTACTTTTATCCATAAATGATATTAGAAAGTACAAGCAATTACATTGAAGACTAGTTATTTTTTAAATACAGATATACCTTCATTTATTGTTTCTATACTCTCCTAAAAATCTTATTTATCTTTCATAATATTGTTTCATACAAATAAAGAAAATTCAAAGAATAGACATATCAAATACGGAAAAATATTCCTATTTTCATGTATTGAAGGACAATAAAGAAATAAAGTTACCTCAACACAGCTTGCTAAAATATTTGCTTTAGTAAACTCTGCCAGATCACTTAGTACAGAAGATTACACAATAAATATTTGCTAAGGCAGTCCCACTTTAAGCAAACCTAGTAGTTTCGAATTTAAATGCCCTCGAGCAAATTCATTGACAATTGGGAATCAGAAATCGCTGATAATCAAATTCTTTCTCGTTACCTTTAATGGCAATCGGAAGTTTGGATAATTAATTCTAATTAAATACTCATGTAAGGAAGAATTATTTCTTAAATAAATGTTCGGCTCGTAATAATTGCCCTTCTTGAAATAATTGTATTCAAGTTTTCAAAATAAAATTTGTTTAAGATATTTGTTCAAGAAATAGAATTGTAATGTTCAAAATAGGCATGTTAAAAGTATTTTAAGACCACCCTTTTAGTTAGTTTTCGAAATGAAGTTATTTTAAACAACTTAGCTCTTTAAAATATTTTATGTGTATACTGAGGCTTTACTTTCGAAAATCGAGAACTATAAGTTTTCCCCACAATAAGTAAAATTATTTTCTAATGTTATAATAATTCAATGTTACAATATTCTACATATTTATTAATGTTAAAATGTCTCTAGGCAAATTTAATGTGAATCATGTACTTGAAAATTATTGTGAAATGCCAGTATTAAATTTTTTCCGAAACCACCAACGTTAATTTTACGAATACTTTACGGATACTTACCACAAAACAGGAGCCGATGACAGTAGCCATATGCAATGTTATTTAATTAAAACTTTTTTTGCATAGTCCGGTCTGGCATTGCATCCGGCGCCGTCACCGGCTTCGGTTTTTCATGTATGTGAAAACACGGCCTTAGAATAATTCTCCTACTTTTTTGTTATTTTCATTATACGAAAAGTGTGGCTATGTTATAAAAAACGCCTCAAAACTACTAATGACAGAATGTTTGAAAATTTAAGTACATTCACAATACTACCATTCAACAAACGTTAAAGATCTACAACAAAATTGTCTTAACTAGAAAAAGTGTGATATTTTTTTAAATAATAACATTAGCAGCACAACTGAGTTTTGAATTTATTGATTTGTTGTCAATGATATACCTGAAAATGATTGTACTATTACAAATAATACCAATATTAAATATTTTCTGTAACCTCATTATTAAATTTAAGATCTCTTAAAAAAGCTCTCTTTTTATGTAATGTAGTCAAACGTTGATGATAGATTATAAACGTCTTCTAGAAATTACGAATGATTGAACGCCTGAAAAGCTACTCAATAATACACTTCGATAAACATTAAAGATCTACCGCAGAAGTTTCTTAACTGTTATTTCCAAATAGAAAAACCGAGGTAAAATGAAGGGAAAAAAATAATAACGTTAGCAAACCCAATGTCAGCCATCAACCGGTTCTTGAATTTATTGATTTGATTACTAAAAGTGAAAGAGCAAGCAATGGCGCCAAGCCCGCTCTGAAAAAGAGCTGGAAAATAAAAAGGCCTTTCCAGTGCAGTGAAAGGCCGGAGCTCTCCAACCACGTTTGCCTTTTATGCCCAGTGGTTCGTCGTGTTTATAGCAGATGAAGGGTCGTAAATAAAGAGGTTATTAAGAAAGTTCTGTGCCATTTTTCCAGTCAAATTTACCGCCGGGAAAAGAACTGCGATCGGATTTCGTTATTAGAGTTTGAAGCATGGGGTCGTACGCAAAATAGTTTTTATTCACGGGAGATTGGGCTTTGGTGTTCAGAAGGAAAAGCTCCATCATAGGTAATTGGGAGGGATTTCGTTTTAAAAGTGGCTGTGGGGTTTGAATTGGAGTAATTGGGAGATTATTATTATTATTATTTAATTTGATGCACTTGATGCTTTGATTTATTTCCTTGATTTGACATTACTGACGTGAACAACATACGGGGGCGGTTACAAATTGTTGGACGATGATCATTAATTGACTGTACCACTTTTATCAGTTTTGGTGTGAGAAAACATCATTTTTTCCCAAATACTTTGTGAGCCTCTAGGTTTCCCAGTGAATTAAGGCGTTCAGTGGTAATCAGAGGATTGCTAGGTCGAGCCCGTGCGATGGACTTGACAAAGAAAAGTAAAAAAGTAGTGATCTTACGATCGGAGGGTTGCGAGCTTCAATACAAAAATACTAAAAAGTCAATTAGAACGTCCAAAAAATTATACTGGCGTGTATACGGGACTGGTGCACGATAAATATGATCGGGGTCAAATGTCCAAACGCCTATTGTGGTTGCGTTGGGTGCCAGCTCAGGTGTTTCGTCATCTGACCTTGGGTCTAAAATAAAAAGGGGCCTGTATGAATGAGTGAATTTGTATGGGTCTGTGATAAGTCTCAATACGAGGACAGAAATAGGCAACCGTAACACGAATAAACCAAACCAACTCAACTACTTCGAATTCATTTTGAGCAAGTCGCTTAACTTTAGTAGCAACAAACAAAGTTGTTTAATCATAGAAAAGAATGGCTTATTATGTGTAGTTAAACAGCCAACCTTCCTATCACTAATTTGTGACCACATTGTATTTTTTTAAATTGTATACAGAATCAAATAATGGAAATCTTGTTGAATCTTGATATTTCGTCTAATTTTTTTTTAATACATGCATTCTTAACCTTCTGACGCGCATGAACCTGATATCACAACACGTAACCTACAGTTTTTCAGTCAATGCATCCAAGTTTTAAATAAAGAAATTAAAAAATATGTTAAAAAAGTATAAGCATTCACATGAAACATTATTAATACATCCAAGCCGCAAAAACAACTCTACAGTAGTAAAAATCGATATCGTGGGTGAGATAAATTATTAAAACATACTTGCTTTTTAAAATTATATTTAAAAAAAAATAGAAATCTTGATTATTTTGTTTGAATGATTAAGTTAGAATAAATATTGTTTAAAAAATGCTGTTTCCTTAATAACTATGTATACGTATATTTATGATCGATTTTCCATGCTAAATTCCATTTTATTTCAATCCCTGTAATTTTAAGATTTAAAAAAAATAGGAGGGTTATATAGAAAACTGATTCATAGTTGAGTCAACTTAATAATTAATCTCATCTTATTTATTTACCTAATTAGCTAAAACTTGGGGAAGTAACTGGTTTATTTTAAATTAAATTATAAAACTGTAAAGAGAGAGAATTAAATGGGTTTTTTTGAAAACTTACTGAGTAATGCCGCCTCCACACAATAAACTATAAAATCAATTGCTCAAATTATTTCAACATACAATTTTCTAAACAAAAATACAAAACATCATACTTCAATGAATCTTTGTCAATACAAAAATCATAAATTATATAATATTACTAAATCATTTTATATATTTTTATTTAAAAAAAATTATACTTGGTAAATAACTATTTTATCTCTTGTATGGTTTATTTTCAAAAGGTTTAAGAAGAATTTACTTTAGTCGAAAAGCCTTTTACAAAAGCATCAGATAAACCCATGATTTTTCTCACATATTTCTTGTTTCATAAAAGAAATTGCTTTTATAAGGTTTTTACCGAGCCATCTGCGCATTTCTCAAGACGAAATTGCCTTGTTCAATACTTTTGCGAAAAAAGTAAGGTCTTTTTTTTACCTTCTTTTGATTTGTTATGCAAGTACTAAGGATAACAATTCTTAATTAAAACGACGCGAACAAAACGACATAGAAGTAAATAATCCTGTAACTTTAATAAAATGACAAAAAATAACTAGCAATACTGTTTTTTCATCTATTTCTTTTTTTGGGGAAAAACTATTGATTTTAACGAAATATTTATGATTTGGGACTGTCACAGGATCACTCTCTGTCATTCGAAACGGATTATTAAAGTGTGTACATAAATTTAAAAAAATAGGTTTAGTCAGACACGAAAGGTGTGTCAAAAAACGGTTAGTAAGGTAAGTAACTAATATCAACTTATATCCTTTTTAACAGATCTGTTGGACGAAAGAAAAACATTTGCCATGTCCTTAATAATTTTTGATTATTTATTTCTTCTTGTTCGTAATTAAATTTTAATTAGAACTTTTTGCACCCGAAATTCAATACAATTCATGTAATATTTTTTTGATAAGTTGGCATGGCAACCCTATAGATTCTAAAGAAAAACAAAATGCTTAATGATATGAAAAATGCTTTGCCCTCTATTATTATTCAAATTCCTTCAAATATATATAAACTTCTTTTTCTAATTTAAAAAATTGTTCTTATTCATTACAAGAATAACCAATATCAACGCAAAGTAAAGTGTAAAGCATTCTTCTAAACTATTATTTTAAGCGTGTAAATTCATTATAGTACATTCAATAGAGATTAGGACGAACATATTTAAACTTTTACGTCAATTGAAAAAATACAGTGGGATCACATTTTTAGGATATGGTTATTGTTTGGTTGTATCATATTTAGCTGTATTGGCCTAGTAAAACATTATTTTTACACAACTTCTTCGCTTATATATTAAACAAATATGTAGGCTTTAGTAACAACAAAGTAGTTATTGCATAACAAAAAAAGGTATGATTTATTTAGTTAAATGACCAAACAATGACCATCGCCAAACAATTTGTGTCCACCCTGTACAATGTGAAAATAATTCGGCTTCTTATATTAAAATATAAAAAATTATGGACTTTAAAACTTTCTTTTTAATGGAAATTAACATTCTCCTCATCGAAATCGGATAATTAGTTTCTAAAGTATAAAAAATCAAACACAATTTTCAAATCAACACGAAAAATCAACAATAATTTTATTTGTATAGATAACTAGAAAAAAAAATACCATTGAAATATTTTGTAGCGATATTTTATTAGAAATTCGTAATTTAGTTTAAAATAACGTTATTATTGTTCTGTATTTTTCTAAAATTATCCCAAACACTGAATACAAAACAAATTTAAAATTAGTAAAAATTATTTCACAAGTGTATATATATTATCATATATATTTACAAGAAAATAGTTTAATATTTTCCAGGAAAAAATGTCAGCACAAAACATTCACCAATATTGTGAAATTAAAAATGTTACGCAAGAAAATTGGGTTTATTCTATTCAATATGCTTCATAAAAACAGTGAAAAAAACTTTAAACAAACCTGCAAAAACTCTTTCATAATGAAGCATTGAAATCATTGAAGTAAAAATGCAAATTTATTTTAATGTATTTTATGCATGAAAATTAAAAACTTTAAAACAATCTGATATTGTTTTAAATTCCTTTATGAAACCTTCAATTTCACAATTTTGATTAAGGTTTTATGCTAACTTTTTTCGCTGGGTTAAGTATCAGTGGAAATGTAAAGATTAAAAAATGAACTTTTAATAAATAAATAGGAAATTTTACCCATTATTTTATTCATTTGATTGATCCGTAAACATTTTAGAAACCAGAGAATAGCTAATGAAGGGATGTCTTCGTAATAAATTATATGTGGTAATTCCTTTGGCAAACGGACTAGTATGCATTCGCTCGTATATAACTTATGACGCGCTTTGCTTTAAATGCATTTCTGCTCCAGTTTAACAATGTTGGCTCTGAATGTTTAATAACGCACACATGTGAAAAGCTCAACTCGATCTATTCCCATAAAATGTATTCATAAAATTACATGAACTATTTAATCTATAGAAGTTTTCGCTATGTTTAGGATGGTTCGAATATAATTGTAAACTTAATATCATATTTAAATATTAAAACACGCCGTATGAATTAAAATTTCTTTAAAGCGGTACATTTACCAGCGGTACATGAACTATTTAATCTATAGAAGTTTTCGCTAGGTTTAGGATGGTTCGAATATAATTGTAAACTTAATATCATATTTAAATATTAAAACACGTCGTAAGAATTAAAATTTCTTTAAAGCGGTACATTTACCAGCGGTACATGAACTATTTAATTTATAGAAGTTTTCGCTAGGTTTAGGATGGTTCGAATATAATTGTAAACTTAATATCATATTTAAATATTAAAACACGTCGTAAGAATTAAAATTTCTTTAAAGCGGTACATTTACCAGCGGTACATGAACTATTTAATCTATAGAAGTTTTCACTAAGTTTAGGATTGTTCGAATGCAATTGTAAACTTAATATCATATTTAAATATTAAAACACGTCGTAAGAATTAAAATTTCTTTAAAGCGGTACAATTACCAGCGGTACATGAACTATTTAATCTATAGAATTTTTTACTAAGTTTAGGATGGTTCGAATATAATTGTAAACTTAATATCATATTTAAATATTAAAACACGTCGTAAGAATTAAAAAATTTTAAAGCTGTACAATTACCAGCGGTACATGAACTATTTAATCTATAGAAGTTTTCACTAAGTTTAGGATTGTTCGAATGCAATTGTAAACTTAATATCATATTTAAATATTAAAACACGTCGTAAGAATTAAAATTTCTTTAAAGCGGTACAATTACCAGCGGTACATGAACTATTTAATCTATAGAATTTTTTACTAAGTTTAGGATGGTTCGAATATAATTGTAAACTTAATATCATATTTAAATATTAAAACACGTCGTAAGAATTAAAAAATTTTAAAGCTGTACAATTACCAGCGGTACATGAACTATTTAATCTATAGAATTTTTTACTAAGTTTAGGATGGTTCGAATATAATTATAAACTTAATATCATATTTAAATATTAAACCACGCCGTAGGAATTAAAATTTCTGTAAAGCGGTACATTTACCTATATAAAAATTGAAAATTACCATTCGTCCTCTACATTTTTTTGTAACTTCCCTCCTTTCCTTTCACATTTTTTATAATTTTCTATATTTTTTTCAAGCTGAAAAAATATAGAAATTTAAAATTTTTGATATTTTATATAATTAAATGAAAATGAGACATCCGATTAAAATTACTACGTACACAATTAATTAACTCTAATAATGATGGTATTTGTATTATGTAAACAACAACGCTTAATTAATATAATTATAATATATATAATCTTTATTAAGTACTAACTCTACTCTTCTATATTCAAAACTTATAAATACCTAATTTTGCTACAGGCTTAAAATTAAAACAGGAAACATATTTATAGCAGACGAGAACCATCAAAGTGGGACGACCATTAATTATCAATTTAGGTATTTTTATTAAAAAAGGTACATATTTTCATGGTATTTGTCTAGTTTTTTGAAAAATAAAATATGGAAAAAGAATGCAGTATTCATCCCTTTTATAGGTATAAAAATCAAATAAATTCTGTCAAAGTTTAATTCATAATAAATTTTTTAACATATTTGTTAATCATTAATTTATTTATCATATACGATTTTGAAAATCGATATGATAAATCGATTTTATTGATAGTTTTTGAAAAATATCTTCGACATAATTAAATTTCGAAAATATAAATTCACAAAAACAATAAAATCTTAAATTGATATTAAATTATATTTATAGAATTTTGTTTTTAAATAAAAATTCACTTATATGTTTAAAAAACAATTGAAACATCACTTAACAAAATTTTAGCCAAAGTTCGAAATCTTTGAAAACCAAAAATATAACAACTGTACCAGTGTTAAATATATTTACAGAATATTAAAGAACTAAATTTAATTTATTTAATTTTGTATATTTAAAAATAAAATGTATTTGTTTGTAAATAAACCTAGTATTCGAAGTGGTTTTATTTATATTACATTTAATGTAACAAATATGTTTTTATTCTATAAAAAAGTTTCATTTATAAAGATATCATGATTGAAAACTTGAATAGAAATTAAAGTTGAAGTGGAACAAAAATAAAAATGGAAGTAAAATTGGAGTGGAATAAAAATTAAATTTGTATTTAACACATACAATGTCTTATTCTTTTTCAACTGTCCCCTTTTCACTTGGTAATCAAAATCTCTTTATTCCAGAAAATATTTCTAAAAATGGAATTATATTTAAAAAGAATTTCTATTTAAATAAACACATTCATTTGAAGATACGATCTTAAAAAGAAAAAAATCCCCACACATTCAAAACTGTCACTCCGCATTGTTAAAATATCTCACACAACAAGCATGAAAAAAAAAGGCGACTTATCCTTCCAACAATGAAAGTGTCTAATAAATGCCCTTCGCTGGTGTAGTTACTTTTTTCCCGCTCTTTTACGGTTGCAGATAAGAGACGTCCCTTTTATGTTAGAGGGTTATTTTCCGCTATTAAAGGGAGAGGAATACGTCATTGGGGATTAAGAAAGAGAAGCCACGTATTTGACGTTAAATGCGTTTTCAAGAAACGATTGAGCTTTATTGTTTTCGCTATTTGAAATCTGGAATTTGTAGTTTATTTCCGACGTCTGTTTTTGACATGTGTTTGTTCGAAAACATACATTCAATAGATTGGTTTCGAAATAAAATATGAATCAGAAGAACTGGGTGAATTTATCGATGTTAACATTTGTGTTAGGTAAGTTATAAAGGACTTACTAAAAGCTATATTGGCTTAAAGAAAATTAAAAAGAAAATACTTTCAATTTTTAGATATATGATTTCTAATTTTTATTAAACATATTTTATAATTTTGTCAATATGCCAAAATCTAATTTAATTTATTACTTGTTATACTTTAAATTTCTAATCACTGTTAAATATATTCAAGGAAAAATTAAGAACATGCTTTTCTAAAATTAACAATGAAATTTTTATTTTATTTAATTTTTCTGACTTTGATTATATAACATATTCTCCTTTCGTTATAACTTGACTTATTACACCATTTTTCCACGTTTATTAATTTTAAATAAATCACATGCTCAAACGTGTTAGTTTTCTGAGAAATCTGGTAAATGTTATGATAATTGTTGTATTTTATTTTTGAAATGTTTAAATGTATACTAAATACTGAATTAAAAAATACCCCTTTGTGTATCCTTGCCTACGCCTTGCGTTAAAAAAATAAAACGTGGTAAAATAAAACTATAGTTTAAAATCTTTCAGTTTCTGAAAATTTACCATTTAAAAAAAACTAGAAAAAAATCAAAATAAATTGAAAATGTATAATAATGAATTCAATATTAAGTAATAAATTACATGGAAAATACCTTACCTTTCAGAAACCCAATAATAATAATTCTTTGTTTCGGAAAATTAATCGTTACCTATAAAAAAATGCAAATTACAACCCTCTCAATTTAAGTAAAGAAGACCATGTTAAAGCCCACGTGTAAAGAATAAAACGTCTGAAAAACTATGTCTGACAGCCCAGGACTCCACCATTATTAATTACCGCAAAATTAAGTTCTAAACTTTGATTTTAATTACAAGTTAATTCAGTTATGTCCCCTTGAACTATACCGAAGGTTAACAGGTGACAGCCATAACTACGAACTACAATTGCAAATTGAAAAGAACAAAACTAAACAGCATTAAAACTATTGTCAAATAAATCTAAGACTAAAAATAAAGCTTTTCACAATTAATTAATAATGGGAGTTGCTATAACTTTTTGTATCGTCACTCTTTATTTTATGTATCACTCCAAAACCTCATCTTGCCCATGTGTAACATTTACTTTGAGCCGTCCCTACAAAAACCCAAACCTCTCTCGTACTCTTCCAAATCAAATAAAAAAAAGAAACGCAAATATAATTGTACTACGAATTTCCGTCGAGCCAATTTTAATTCTTCAAAGTGCTCCTCTCCTACGCACAATAAAAATACATCCACCAACTTTTATGTTCGGGTAGTGGCAACAATCTGCTTCTAACTTTTTCGAACAAAAAAACTTAAGAGAACAGCCAATCCATTCAGAGCTTCCGTATGACCTTGGGCGACCTTTCCCTGCTGGTCCAATGAGGTGGTTCCACCTGTACCAATCACTTCCATCCTAATCATGTAAAAAGCCCCACCCTCCCTCGCATCTCGGTTGAGGGAACAAACAACGCGAATCAACCTATCTCATAAATTATGGAAGCAAATGGCGAGACGTCATTTGTAGCGACAGTTAAGTATGTGTCGTGGAATAGTTAGCACACAGCTAGTTAACTCTTTTTTTTATATATATAAATAGATGCAACATAAAATAGTTTTACTTTTGCTGTCCATGACATGAACTAAATCCAGGCTCATCCAAATTCTGTGATTGTTCCTTGAATTCCATTACAAGAAAGTTAGTCACAGCTGCCATAAAAGTGAATACGAAACATCCTAAACGTGTCATAACTACAGAATGAAAATCAATAGATTCTATAATTACGGATGACCATCCGGGATAAACAATTACTATAAAATTCAGAATATTCTACTTTCTTGTTAGATGAGGAAATTATATATTTTAAGTACTCATGAAATATTAAGAGTCATAAATACAACATTTATTTTAAAAGATTTGCACTAAAACCCTCTACATGATCGTTAATTAATATTTTCTTCAAACTGCTGTAGATATTCCTCTGTAACCATATATTGTTGAAATGTCACCATATTTTGCGCTCGTTATTTGAACCAAAATTTAATTTCTCAAGTTCAACTAATTTTACTACCAGAAAAGAATTTACTTAAGTTGAATAAATAATTTCGTTACACCAGAGTGCGTGAATGTAAAGCAAATTTATTTTGAAAATATTAAATAAAAAAATATAGAGAGAGAACATTATTCTTCGACCATTGCGAATGAATTTTACTATGTTGTAATGACAAATATATTAACATTGAAACATCATACTCTAATTATTGAAAATGCGTATTTATATACAGTAAGTTAACTTTAGATATATACTCAAAGTTAACATTTACCATAGGTTAACATAAGTATTTTGGAAAAATTTTACGAGAACGAAAAAAAAAGAAAAGAATGAATATTTTATCATTATTTGATTCACCCTGTATAGTTTATTTATTTTTATTTGTTTTGCAAAATGTTATTTTAACTTGTCAAATGATTATTCTAATAGTTATTTTTAAGAAATATTTTTTTATCATTAAATACACATTTGTTATATACGTTTCCAGACAAGGGTCAAATTACTGACCACAGTCGATACTTTATATTACTAGAAAATCAATGACATTTATGGAGTCTATATTATTTGCATGAGAATACTTCATACATACTCCACTTTGATAATATTGATTAAATTTCTAATACAAGCGTGTGTATTTCTCCTTTTACGTTCGAAAAGATGCAAACTAAATCTAAATGTATTCTTTAACGATATAGCTCTTCTTAAACGTTTAGGTTCTCCCTTACAAGGCGTATTCTAATGTGCAGTCGTGGCTTAATTGGGCAGTCATAAACTTAAAAGGAGAAGTCGCGAAATGTAAAACAGTTGGTAATAATACAATAAAAAAATAATTTAACTGATTCGTAATACCTTAATTTTTGTTATTTTACTAAGTTTTTAAAATTTATTAATAGAGACAGGGTAAAAAAACTTCAAAGTTTATCAACTTTCAGATTCTGTATGCATTGTCGGAAAACCACAAATATAACATTTGATAAATATTTCTCAAAATTGAAAGTGTTCGAAAATTTTCTTCTTTACCACTGATTTAAATTTGTCATTCACAACTAGGCAGTCTTAAATTTTCGCAACAAATTTGTACTCGTAAATAAACACTGATAAGTAGATTGTTTTAACAACGTTTAATGATGAAACTTGAATTTATTTTGAAAATCTCACAACTGCTCCTTTTTTTGCCTTTAGAAGGGGAAAAAAGTTTATAAAAATCATCCTTTCTTCAACAAAACATTACAAGACAGCCATCCACTTGTTCGACGAAAGTGCTATTCTCTTTTGTCCTCCAGCAAACATGACTAGAGACAATGACAAGGGAATTGATAAAAAAGTTATTTCTATCACACTCCTCAAAGAAAAGCAAAATCGGTTCCGGAAATTTCATCAACTCCGCGCTTCCAGTTAGTAAACAACTGATAAAACCCAGAGAGAGCCTTCCAGATAGTAAATGAAAACGGAAAAGAGAAACTACAAGCAGCGTTATCTTCCTAAAAGATCGAGCTCTTGTAGGCATTTATCGAACAGCCCTGCGCCCTATTGAATAGTCACACTAACGAGAATTCCGTTAGTGTGCCTCAACAAAAGGCTTCCCAGGTAGTCTTTTCTCATTCAGTTAGGCCTTTTTCTATTGTGATTTTACGTGCGTCGATACACGAGTTGTAAGGATCCGATAACTAGGCGAAGGAATGGTGGTGGAACCGGATGTAACTAGTATTTCGTCTTCACCTTGCGATGGATTTTTTTTTTTTTTTTTAGTTTTGATGTGCTTTTGTTGGGGTTTTTGGAATGGATATATCGATTCCATACACTGATTATTAATTTATGCAAGGATCGTTCATTTAGAGTTTATTAAAAAATATACCCGCCACACCTTTTAATTACCCGTCACACCTTTACTCGTCATACTTTTAAATGTATCCATAACACATTTTAATGTACCCGTCACACATTTTAATGTACCCGTTACAAATTTTAATGTACTCTTCACATTTCTTAACGTACCAGTCGCACCCTTTTAATGCAAACGCCAAACCTTTTAAAGTACCCGTCACACCTTATAATATACCATCACGTATCCCAGTACATGTAGTTGTACGGGAAGTTTCCTTGTAGTAGAGTAAAAGGAGATATTATATCATTACGAATATGTAGGATAAAAGTGAAGCTGGGGTAAATGGAGTTAGAAAAGTTCAACACACATGGACGTACATATTTTGTTAGCTGATAGAAATAAATTAAATAATTTCTTCTCTGGCTGCTATAACCACTCTTGTTCCTCTAAGGGTTTTCCTAATTCACAATTAAAATAATTTTAGATCCACTTTGATTTAATACTATTTTTATTTTTTGGCCTATTTCCAACTCGATGTATATCTAGATTGGATTTATTCCAGTCCCAATTCATCCAAATTTTTATACTAGGCTGTAAACAGTTCCTTTCATACTCCGCTTATATGTTTATTTATAAAATTTGAGCTGGATATATATTTCAGATTGACACACACAGATTCGATTTGCAATTAGTTTTAGAAAAACCCTAATATTTGAGAAAATAATTGAGAAATTCGTGAGCTGGCACCTACTAACGTTGATTACCGACTTTAACATTTAATTTTTAAAGAATTACAATAATCTCCTTAAAAGTAACTTACAAAGATAATTCTACATGTATTGCTTTTATTCCGATTGATTAAATGAAACAAGACTGAGGCATTGTCTGTAATTAATTTATCATGAAAATTGAATGGCCAAATATAGAATACCTTTCAGTCAGCAATTCCAAAGAAACTCAATCCCAATGCGACTCAATTACTGTGCCCCGAATCAATAAGTGTAAGATGACTTTGCAGTTTGGCCCCTTTAACTTCCCGTGAGACAGTTGGTAGCATTGATTTAGCGATCTGACGCAGGTGGCATTTTGGTTGATGTGCGATTAGTTTAAACTTGTACTTCACTTACAAAATAAGCTTTGCAAATAATAGTTAAAGAAATTTATGAAGAGATATATATAAAAATTTGCTTAATTGCATTGGAAAATAATGTTTGAGTGAATATTGGAAATTTTACTATTAACTTTTATAAAATATATTTATATACTATAATAAATTTATATACTATAATAAATTTATATACTATAATAAATTTATATACTATAATAAATTTATATACTATAATAAATTTATATACTATAATAAATTTATATACTATAATAAATTTATATACTATAATAAATTTATATACTATAATAAATTTATATACTATAATAAATTTATATACTATAATAAATTTATATACTATAATAAATTTATATACTATAATAAATTTATATACTATAATAAATTTATATACTATAATAAATTTATATACTATAATAAATTTATATACTATGACATATCCTTCAAAAGATCAATATACAACTTAAACCTAACCAGTAGTTCTGGGAACAGTAGGCCTCGTGACTGTTCCCAGATAAGTCCACGGTTCGGTTAATTGAGAATTCCGGATAGTTAAATACCGAATAACCAGAATTTTTTTAATAAAAGGTTTTAAAGTGAGACATTCTCTATTAAATACTATATGTTTATCCGAATATCTGAATTAGAACAGAAATAAGGTCGAAATGATAACCTGTCTCCTTGACGCGTTTGGCAGAATTGGCTGGCTCTGAAGTCGATTGTAAACATATACGTCCATTTTAATGACTTCAAACCACATTCATACCAAATTTTAATAAAATCGAACAACACGTTTGTTCGTAAATGCGTAATAAATAAAAAAAAAATATACAAACAGACGAAATGCTGAAAGATGGCGTTGAAACAGGGACCTCTTAACGCTCTTTCAATTAGTTACGATACAATGAATAGAAAAGTTAGTAAATAATAGTTACTTAATTTCAAATAACTAATGTAATTAAAAGACTGAATTAGTACACAACTTTTTAATTAATCTATAAACTATTACGATAAATTTTCACAATTAAAATCGTACACTTTAAAAGCACGTAGTTATACGTTACACTTTATTACTTCAACATTAGATAACATTTTATGGAAATACACAAAAATGTAATAAATAAAAAAAAATCAGAGAAGCATACACATTAATTTTAACTAAATTTCAAAACAAAATTAAATATATAAAAAAAATTCAGAGAAGCATACACATTAATTTTAACTAAATTTCTAAACAAAATTAAATATAAAAAATAAAATTTCCTATGATAATTTTTAGTATTTGTATTAGAATATCTTACTTTAAACACAAGTTAAGATAAAACTAAACTAAAAACATTTGTAAATTAATAGTTTTTAACAAATAGGATTTAAGAAAAGATTATTTTTTAATATGATATTAAATTTAATAAGCGTTTTAAATAAATTTTAATACATAGTTTTAACAAGGCTTTCGTTGATAAACAATTTTAAAATCATAAGTTAGTTTTCAAGTAAAATACAAACATTATCTATTTTGAAAAATCTTGTTTAAAATATTTCTAAAGTATTTTTTTACATTAAAATTCCGAAAAATAAAAAATAAAAAAATACTGAACACAGAAAAGATATTACTTTTTTACTTTATCGCATCCAATCCGAAAGAAAGACACTTATTAAAGAAATGTTTGAACATTAAAACAAATAATTGATATTGCTTTTGTTTTATAAATTTTATTTCATTAAAGACATTAGTTATTGAATTTCTTACTAATATTAAATTACACTTTCGTGTACGTAAAGTTTGTCCATTTTTATGTCCCTTCACATAAATTTAAATAATAACTATTGTATAAACAAATTATTGTAATACCCATAAAAGAGTAATATAGTATATTGCAATTATAAGAAAACTTAAGCTTCATGAATTAACATCAATTTAATATCAAATAAATAATTATTATTTCAAATTGTTACATTATAACAAATATGAGCAATGTGATACATAGAATCAGTTTAAAATTAAAGTCTCAATAATGGTAGTGGTCAACATAGAGAACATTAAAATATAAAAACAACACACGTTGCAAGGGGATTCATCTACATAAGTATCAACTCATGGAGGATATTTTAGTTTAATGGAAAATAGCTATTCTTATTTATTAAACATTTTTATATCACTCACTCTGTGTTGTTGTAACATCAAATATTGAACTCCCTTTGAAACACGGTATTGACTTGACATACTTACATAATCTTAATACGATATTTATACAAAGTGGTTACTGATTTATAATGCATAATAATTATTTTCCATTTACATGCTCTAGAATTATGATGCATGAATTTCATGATCACGTGCACTATATAAATTATTCTTTTGGGAGAATGTATTTATTGAGTACATTGCGAATTAATTAAATGATATCCATGAATTTCACTTAAATGTTTTCCATTGGAAGTTTTTGAAGCTACGCCAACTATTTTTTAAAAATATTAATTTAACCACATATTTATCTCGTAGTTCCATCCACTTACAATAACCTTCTTTAAAATCCCAAGGTTATCTTTTTTTTTCTCAAAGAAAAGTTTGCATCATTTATGCTTGGTTAAAATACTGTTGAAGAGAGCTGTTGCAGAACCCAAACTTGCATCACCTGGTGTAGGTAATAGCCGAATATCAAAAATAAATAAACTCTTCACTTTTACTCTTATAACATATGCCTTGTATCTATGCATAAACTCACTTCCTATCGTTGAAGAAACCAACCCCATTTTCCCCTATGAAATTCCTTTTCCTTAGAAAAACATTAAAAACTTCTTTAATAACCCTGAAGTTTCTCAAACTGTTTTAAGCACAGAAGAATTTGAACTTTCTGAGACCCCCGGTGTAGTCAGCCAACCATTACAGTCTGCATTAATCATTCAAGGCTATGTATAGCAGAAACAAGAAAAATTTACATTTTTACGATCGAGATCCCGGGAACATTACTTCGGCTTGAAAGGGAAGCCCAATTTTTATTATAAATCTTTTTTTTTATGATCAACCCTTTAAACTTTATTATAGGACTTCTGTTTTATAAAATCTGAAATGCATTTTTTGTTCATATAACCCATATCCATATCTTCGTATAATCGATTTAGTATAAAATTAATCAGATTTTGGTTCGATGCCTTAATTCACAAATGTGTTAAGTGCATTTTTCATGAATTTAAGGTTAAAAGCTGATTTTAATCCTCAAATCGTAATCTATATTACACGTAATTGTGATTGATTTTTTTAATTGGCAGATATATCTGACAATTGTCCGATCCTTTATAATAACCATAGAAACTTTCGAATATATGTCCTAAAAAAATTGTATAGTATAACTTACCACGTACGCGCAATAAAGCACATCTATATATCAGACATTTAGTTTCACAAATACGACTCAATCCATTTTCATTTACATTAGACGCCAAAAACTTTTTACAAGCACGTATTATGATATACTGAACCATTTTTAATGCATTTTTTATTTTATTCAGACATTCTCACCTCGTATATCAGTTACACATATATATTTGGCGATATCCAAAAAATTATTTTGTTCCTAATTTTTTTTTTTAAATAACGGTAACAAAAATGTGCATAGAATTCTAATTGATAAGGATTTACATAGTCAATGCTTTGCATTAGTAAAAGTTGATAAGTTTGTTTCAACCAAATATTTTTAGAAAAAACTGTTCTGCACCGTTGATAGTTCAGCTTTAGTTGATAGTTGAATTCAGATTTTCTCGCCCTCTACTGTAAAGTTGCCTGAATGTGACTCAGGCTCTTCTGGCTCTGCGCTACAGTGTTCAATAATACTTTAAACATATATTTAGTCGTGATTAATTTTATTATAACATTTGGGTGTATAAAAGGATTTTACTCTTAGCTATTTTCTATTTTAAGACTCATGTTATACTTTTTTAATTAAGAATACGTTATGGGGTGTTTTAAAATCAAAGTCATAAGAATTTTTGTAAATTTAACAAACCAAGGAAATTTAATATTTGAAATATCAACTACATGTTTAACTTAATATACAACACATACTGAAATATCTTCAAAAATATATATTAAAAATTATTTGAAATAATATCAGCTAAGTAATATTTAAAATAGTTTTATTAACAAGTTGCTAAAACCAAAATTTGAATTCACGAAAATTTTATAAAACAAAGTCTAGTAAATAAAAAATTGCATAAAACAAAAATATTATTTAAACGAATAAAATAACTATCTATTTCCTTAAACATACTTTAGAAAATGAACTATTCCATTAAATTAATTTTTAAATCAAAATATATTTCTCAAATTTCCCTACATTACCAAGACAAACGCATTTTAAAACATAATCTAAATACGTTTTGTTAATATCTGCTTTTCCTTCCAATTATCAAATAAATAATTGACAGTAGACACGTACAGAAGAAAAAAGTAATACATATAACTCCAGGAATAATGTATAGGTTTTAATTACTCCCGCATACTGTACCCTGCAACTTACCTCTTATTCTCAATGGCAAAAAAAATAACCAATTTACCATTTGCCTTCGCAGTTCCTATTGCACTAAACTCTCATTAAAAGTGATCGAGAAAAAAAGTAGCAGATTTCATTCCAAGTCGTAAAACACGGGGGATACCTCTGCTCGTAAAAGCATTAAGGCTTATCGAGCATGCAAAACCAGTGGATGGCACCGGCATAATTTACCAGAAGTTGGGAATAGTTATAAATAGGAAAAGAGCGCTTCTGAAAAAAAAATCCGTGATATCAAAAGAGAGATCTTGCATGGAAATAATGAAGTGTACAAGTTTATGGAAAGCGAGAATGAAATTAATCTGATCAGCGTGAAAAATTATTTCGGTGTTTTTTAGGAGAAAATTCATTAAACAACTCGATTAATGCTGATTAGGTTAACTTTAATCTCTGTCGAAAGTTGAGTGGTAAAGGATATTTTTTTGTCAGAAGTTGAGTATTGTAATTTAATGGGAAGGGTGTTCGCAATTATTACGCAATGGGCATTGTTTGGATGTATCATCACATTGCCTTATTGGTATAATAAAACAATATTTTTGACCAACTACTTCGCTTATATTTGAGTTGCTCAATTCCAAAACGTCTCTTGTCCACTTTGTAAAAGTTACGCTAAATCAAATTATTTTCGTATTAAATTTTATTTTTATACTTTGAATTAAGCTAAGTATATTTTTTAATGTGTAAACCTATATACTTAGCTTAATTCCGGATTTAGAAATAAAATTTAATACGAAAAGAATTTGATTTAGCGTAGCTTTTACAAAGTGGACATGAGCCGTTTTGGAATTGAGCTTGCTTTAATAGGCACAAACAAAGTAGTTAAATTATAGCAAAAAGAATATTTCAACAACTTGTGATCGCCCTGTATTTATTAAATATTTGGGGGTTACTGATGTCTTTTTTACTTATTTCGGATTGATAATTCTTTAAACATTTATGTATCTGATTTTATAATTGGAAAAGTGTATGGTTTCAACACAAAAGTAAATTTTCAAGATTTTTTGTATTATTAATACTTTGGCTTATTTTGTAACTAACGTTTTGTTGTAGCTATCACTTCCGCTTAATAAATTAAATCGGAAATTTCGATTGAAACTAATTAATGCAGTTTAATTCTAAAATATTAACTTTACTTATTCATTACCATTATTAAAATATAATATATAGTTTTATATACAGATGTTTCCATTAAAATAATGAGTATTAAATTAACTAGTTCTGTTAAATGTATTATTTTGATGCATTATTGATGTTTATATAAAGCTACTTTATTTTCAGTATATTCATTTTTGCAAATTTATTCTTTACAGAATCTACTCCAAATAAATTCTTTTCAAAATATTCTCCCTTTCAACTCAAACATTTATTTATTTTTACTTTTCAATATAATCATACTATTTTTATCTACATATTTAAAAGTATAAAATGTTCATTCATATTCCAAAACTTTGCATACTTTTTTAGAATGTTATTATATTTTTTGCAGCTGCTTAAATATTTTTTTTATTATGGATAATAACACAACCAATCAAAATATTATAATTTTTAGAAAATGACCTTTGCTGTGTTATTATTATAGAAATCATGCAAAAGTCTACAGATAAAAAGTTTATACAATTACACTAAGGAACCATATTCTTTTTATTTTATATTGTTGTGTATTGAATATTGAAATCGAACTAAACAAATACATTTGGAGTAACAAGATTTATCGTAGTTGCTCTGAAATTTTAATAACTATTTAAATAATGTTCTTAAATGACTCGTTCATTCAATAACATAAAAAGTATTAAACAATTCCTTTCACCATTCTTTCATTTTCGTTAACAATATATTTCTTAAATCAGGTGCCAATTTCGAGGTTAACGTTTAAAGTATACAAATAAAGTTCTTTATATGCAAGATCGTCACAAATTTTCGGATATGGTCATTGTTTGGCTGTATCACATTTAGTTGTATTGCCATAATAAAACATTATTTTTGCCCACTACTTCGCTTATATTTTATACAAGTCGTTAAACAGCCAAGCAATAGCCATTTCCCAACTATATGTGACCTGTATAAAATAACTTTTAAACTATACGTATCCAATTACTATTATTCATCTGGATGTTTCAATAGAAGATTTCAACTCCTTCCAATACAATTTTTAAATTGATAGAAACAGCTAGGTTACAATATTTTCAAAATATTTCTAATTGATTTACCATTTAAAGCTATCACAATAAAATAGTTAAGATTTTGAATTTGGACTTTGAAAACTTAAAATTTTAGTAAAGTGAAACTAAATATAAATCTTGATATTTTTTTTGATGATATCTCTAGAGAATTCAATGCCTTTAAATTTAAGTCAGCTTATAGTTTATTAAAGAAAAACAGTTGCTAATAACAGCCACAATTTCCAACATAATGATTACACATTTTGAAATACTTTTACAAGGACAGCCGCAAATTACCAAACTTTAATAAAATAATTGAATTTCTCCATTTTTCTCAAACATCTAATACTTCATTACAAAGTACATGTAATTTAAATTAATCAGGGGCATCGTAGCATTTTGTGATCGATATATAAGTTTTTTGTTCTTTTCGATAAGTCTCGTGAAATGAGAGAAATTACTTCAGAAAAATTTTAATGCCTTAGATAAATTCGATTTACTCCATGTATTGCAAGGGATAAGTGTGGCTGCTCACTAATTGCCTTTCTCAAATTTCCCTCATTCACTTCATTTAGTAAATACCCCTACAAAAAAATGAGCATCGCATTTGCATGGGATGCAATTTCTCCCTCATGAAACACTCTTAATCCTATTTTAATTGCTTTATTTTAAATTAAAAGGGGAAAATTCTGTTACCGTTTTAGAGAAATCCTTTTTTCTCTCTAATGCGACATTAACTTTGTGGGATTAAATTAAAAGATAATAGTACGCATGTGAGGCATAAGTAGGGCTAAAGCTGCTTTTTTGTGAATCGAAACTTTTTTGAAGTTTCGAATTAAGTTGAGTAGAGTTGTAAAATCTTTGCATAAAACTTTTTTAATTTGTCTTAATCATTTTTTTTTGTTCAAAATTAGTGTAGCGTAATATTAATCCTTTCACATAGAAATGAATTAATTTACGATTCTAAAGAAGTTTTTTTTAAAGTATTTTACTAAATTTATTTTTAAATTAAATGTCTAACAATAGCTGAAATAGCAATTTTTAGATAAACCTTCTCTTACTTCAAAAAGGTTGGACTTTCGTGTTTCTTAATATTTTTTGTTTAAATTTTACAGGAATAAGTACACTTTTTATATTTCAATAATAAATTTCCGAAGTCGATTTTTTTATATTAATTTTGGCATTTTTAAAATTTGTGATATGACTTTCACTCTTTCAAACACGTTTTGTGAAAAAATATTTTTTTTAAAAATTAATTTCCAATTGAAATTACACATTTTATTTCAAATATAGATATTACTATATAAAGAATTATTATACAAATTAGTTGCAATCAATCACGTATATTTTTTGAAGGAGTTGCTTTCGACATTTTCCCTAATAAATCCTGTAAATTTTGTAACACAACAGAAAATGACAGATGGGATCATGAATTTTTAGTCTGTCCAATTTACGATGCATTCAGACGAAAATATTTAGCATCAATTGATCCAGGAACATTTCAACCATCCTAAAATTTTACAAAAAAGAATATTTTTATTTTTATAATTACGCAATATCTATTTTAAAATTCCGGGAGGTCTTGATCAGTGAACTTGTGCAGGAATAACAGATTAAAACCCTAATTCAAATTGCTCGCGTAATTTATTTTTGTCTTTTTTTTTGGATATTTGTTAAAATCGTATTTTAATTTTTTTTAATGTATTATTTTATATTTTGTGTTATCAAATTTTGTATCCGCTTTTATTAAATTATGTTGCCAACCTTTATAAATGGGCTACGGTCCACTACAATAAACTTATCTATATATCTATTTATCTCTATCTAATTGAAATTACAGTTTCTTTAACAGTTGTTATCCAAATTTTATATTTAATTAAAAACGCATCGATGTCTAATTTTCTATCAAAGGAGACCGCATTTATGACAATCGTGCTATTTGCCACCGACTTATATTATTGGAATAGATCCTTCTAAAAGCTTAAAATGGTATTTCTTTCTTGAAACCGCACGTAGGTGATTTTAAAGACGTTTCCCTTCAAAAAAGTGTCGCCAAATATATGGGTTATTTATAACATACATTTCCGACATACATCTTACTTAAGAGGTACATTTCTTTTTCCAAGTAGTTTCTTGTTCTTCAATTTAATTCTAAATTAAGCTTCTTTAGTTTACTTTGCATGATATGAATATTATCCCTGGAAAACGAGAACCACCAGTGAAATTTTAAGTAGATTTTTCAAAAGAGTCCGATCCGAATCCTGAGATGATACGTGCTCAAATCTTTGTTTCTCTGTTTTGCTTTATTTCAAAGAGAGGGGAAAAGTTTCGCAGTCTCTTTTATCTCTTTCTATTCTTAAGGAATATAAATTCCCCATTCGGCGAGAAACATCAAAAAAGATAGTTCCTACTTTCCAGACGTCGACTTTGTTTTTTTTATCTCTTTGAGTAATAAAGGCAAGTTTTGAAAAGTTTTTCATGTTTTTTTGTTTAAACTTTTTTTTTTCTATAAACATCGGTTTTAGTTTATGAACGTTTTTTGTGACTTTTTTAATCGTTACTGATTTGTAAATAATATTTTGTTAAAAATAAAAAGTTGCCTTTTATTTTTTTTTAAACTTTTTTTATGGCACTTTATAAACTCAATTTATTTTTTATGTTTTTTAGCAGGGGAAGAGGAATAATATTTTTTAACAGAAAATAATATTTTAATGTTATATTTTATTTATAGAAGAACTAGTTAATTTTCAGGTTTAATTGATATGCTTTAAATCCACGAAAGTAGGCTTTAACTGTTTATAATAAAACAACACGAAGTATTATAATAACATTACATCATAATGTTAAGACATATGTTCATTATGCTAAGTGAAAATTAAAAATTATTTGATGCAATTAATGCTTTTATTTCAATTATATGACTTTAAACATTTAGTTATAACTAAACTAAACACTCCTTACTTGTCATAAATTGGTGCATAAAACTAAGTACATGAGGGTTTGTATTGGCATATATTAAATTTTCAAAATGGTGCAGACATTTGTTGCTTGTTATTTCTGTGACATATTGTGGTTTGCAAATAGTCAAAATATTTTTTCCAGAAAAGAAAATATTCAAATTTTAGAAATTTTTATTTATGTCCAAAACAAATTCAACTTCAATAATACAAATTGAGGAAGTTCATGAGGAATATGAGGAAACAAAATATGTCGAAAAATATTTTTTAAATATATAAGCATTGAATTTTATATAAAAAAAAATATTATCTCTATCTGTTATAGCATAAAAAATTAATATTTCCAAAAATATTCCTTTCAATTTTTAAACATAACAATCTGGAGGTCCATAGAAATGCATGCATCTATCAAACGTTTTTGCGATTTTTCTCGATTAGAGAATTTATTTCATGTTAGTTTTTGCATGCAAACTCCACATACAGATATGTAGTTCATATACAAAATTACAAAACAAATTGAGTTTTGATTTGAAAATAACTGAAAAATTTAAGTTTTATATTTTGTGATAATGTTTTTAGTTACCCATTAGTTAAGTTTAGTTAAGCATTTTCTTAAAATCGTGTTAAAATAACTTTTAATTGTTTGAATTACTAGTTTCAATTCTATATATTTTGTTCAATTAATAATCTCTAAGTCCAAATAAATCATTTAAAATAATTTTCTAATAAATTAACAAAAAAAGCACCATAACAACTGCAATCCATCATGTCACAAACAGTGAATGAATGAAATGAATGAACAATGTATTATTTCAATTTAATGAAATTAATAAAACTCCAAACAGATAATCTTCAATCACTCACAATTAAATTCATTTTACTTAAACGTCAGAGGACAATCAAACTCATACGACTTACTACAATTAAGACAAATAATCGATAGAACATTAGATGTAAAACCATTTAAATGCAATTTCCTTTTAATATATTCTTCTGATTAGGAATGACACTTACTATATACATTGAAATTAAATTTAACCGATAACACTGACAATAAATATGTAGATTCTAAGAGCATCTAAGAGCAGCAGGAATATACAATAAAAGATGTATTTAATAATTTTATATTGAAGTCGCATCAAATTAATACGATTCAAATTAATTCTAAATAATTACACCGGAAGTTTAATCATTCCTTTAAAAATATATTGATATAGAGTCAATGAACCAGTTACTAGTCACGTACCATTTACCGACTACTTGGGAAAATATTTAAAGCAAAAAGATAATGATTTTTAATTGATTAAATAACGTCAAAATATATTCCCCAAATAAGGGATTTCCCTTCAACCAATCTGCTTCAAAGGTTTTAAAAATGTACGTAGATTTCGTTCCAAATTTTATTGTGAAGTCAGTAGCACTGATGGATTTTTTTTATGTTTGACACACTATTAAAAATAGGTACTCGAAAATAATTAAAATAATTAAAGTGTACTATTTTTTTAGCTTATTCCATGCTTATAATGGCTCAGTATATATAAGTTTCAATTCTGAAAAAGACATGTACATTTTAGTAGATATCTTTTTCAGAATTAAAACTTATATATTCTGAGCCATTATAAGCATGGAATATGCTAAAAAAATAGTACACTGAAATGTACTACTATGAACTACAATGAAATTGATAAAAATGAGTAAAATGAATTTAATGAATAAAAATTAGTTGGTGCTTGCTTGTATAGGCAGCCTTCATATATCACTTTCAATAAATATCAACAGTTACAACCAAGTCTTATTGAGAATCGAACTCAGGTCCTCTGCACCGTAATCCAGTGCCTTATCCGTTAAACTATCAGGACGACATTAAGAAATTATAAACAGAAGAATTTTTTAAAAAAGGTGTACCAATGGGAAGTAAGATAATTGAATTGTAATTACTATATTTCTATATAAGCAATCGACATCAAATGATGTGAAAAACTATCTTCTGAACAACTATTTTAAATTTTTCTGGTTTTATTAAGATCGCTTGAACAGAAGCTGAGATTAGCAATATAAAATCGCATTGCTTATTTTTAGGAAAGTACGATTAGTTAAATTTGAGTACGTCATCGCTCATTTACGATGCAATTGTACTTAAAAAACGAATAGGTTCAGGTACTTATTATTAAGTAACTTTATTTTTACAGTGTGCTAGTCTGAAATTGATACAGTCACCCAATATAAATTGTCCCTATTTCTTATAAATCATAATACATATTAATAAATAATAAGATGTATTATATTGACAGTCTGTCGTTGTTTTCCTGTTCAGATTCTACTGGGATCTGCTGATGCTGCTCGTACTGGTGACCAACCTGATCGTGTTGCCCGTAGCCATCTCCTTCTTCAACGACGATCTGTCAGCGCGTTGGATCGCCTTCAACTGCCTCTCGGACACCCTGTTCCTGCTCGACATCATCGTCAACTTCAGAACAGGTCAGCGACTTGCACCCTTCCGACGCTCGCCCCCTTTCCGCACACCAAAAGAACATACATCGTGTAGAAGGGAGTGATTGCACAATAAATCTGTCACAGAGATATCTGTTACATCAATAATACGAGTTGATTACCAAATGGCAATCTTTCACCTACAATCACAAAAATATTGAGCAAAGTGAGAATGCGTAGATGGCAAATATTGAAGAGGGTGTTTGATATGTAATGCTAAATACAGACAACTCTCGCTATCTCGAACTCGAAGGGAAGTGTATAAAAATTCGAGATATCAAAAATTCGAGTTATCGAAAATCCTATAAAAAAACAGTTTTGGTAAAAATAAATACAAGTAACTATATAGAGTGTATTACATTTTTGTTTTGTCGCCATTATTTGCAGCGACAAATCAACACCACAACAATTGCATATTTGCTAAAGTTTCTTCAAAATCCTTAGTTTTGAGAGGAAAACCAAATTTTGAGTTGTGTGGAAACTTCGAGTTATCGAAAATAAGGAAGAAAAACTTCGAATTAACGAGATAACATTACATTAAATAAGTAATGAATTTTTCGAGATATCGAAAAATTCGAGTTATCGAAGTTCGAGTTATCGAGATTCTACTGCAATAATTTATTCCGGGTGAAATACATCTAAATAATTATCAAATAACGGATCAGACATTCGGTCAAAATAAAATTTTAATCATTCAGAAAAATATAATGAAAGAAATTCCAAAATTCTTTCGTTTTAACAACCATTCATATATTACAGTCGTTAATTAATTATAACCTTAACTCCCCCACCCTAAAAATACCACAGTCTTTCTACGCATTCTTTCAGATCGCATAATGACCAAACAAACCCATAGTTGAGTACAGAATTCCAATTACATTACACACTTCTCAAGGCAGCTAATGCCTGAAGCTAGTTATTTGAAACATACGACATTAATTATTCGCAAAGTATAGCATGTCACCTCGGCGCCTTTCGGAGCTCTGTACTCACCTGTGGCCAATCGATAAGATGATCATCTCTTGCACTCGACTATCCCAGCGTGAATGATATCCTTATAATTAGCAGACAACCCCACGAACAACGCGTATCACAGCACGCCCACCTTGTCACGCGTAAGTGGCTCTTGAGGAGCTTTTTAATTAGCTCATTTGCCACGGCCCCCCAAGACTCAAACCCCCTCTCCTCAACCTTCACTGAGAAAGGGGCTTCAATTGTTTTCGACAGATTCATGAAAGGTTTGTTTGGGGAAGCCAGGTTATTAAGGCATTTTTAACGGGTCATGTCTGTGATTGGAGATCTAAAAAGGACGCCGTAAATAGGGTTTTAATTCGGTTCTTTCAAGTTTCGAAATCAAGATTCGATTTTAATTGTATGTTTTTGAGGTTGCTGTCTGATTTATGTTCCTTTGTTGTTAATTAAAAGAGGAATGCGTTGGAGCATATGAAAATGAAAGCTAATTAGCGGACTGAGGTGAGTTAAAAATAAAAGTTTGCAGAAAATGGAAGCTTGCGACTAATTAAAAACTGAACTGTGATTCTGCTTTCCATTTTATTTTATTTTTTTCGTATTTCACTATAAAATAATTTTTTTTAATACAAATTACATTGAAATGAGTTTCAAAAAATTTCCTTTATCTTAACCAATTTTTTTATTTTTAAGGTTTTTTATAACTAAGGAATGATTTTTTTTAATTTAGAAAATATCCTATCTGTTGGATTTTGAAATTTAAATTAATTACCAATGAGTAATTAAAAAACATTTTTCCAAGTTTCCTAATACATGTAAATGAAATTGAAATTTTTCTCAAGAGACATTACTTATGTAAAAGGGAAATAACTATTTACAATGTTAAATATTCATATTTCTAAACAGTGTAATGAAATGTTTCCATGTCCAGACTTATTTTCTTATAAAAAGATACTGTAATGAATCTCAAAATGTCGTTATTGCATATACTCATTTTTGCGTTCTTTGTTACAAGAAATAAGATTGAAATGGCTTCAATCTCCACCTAGACAATGTTAATTGCATACTACTTTCCTCCAATTCCTTCTATGACATATTTTAGAAGAATTCAGCAAGACCCATTGTGCTATTAGAAAGGTAGTAAAACAGTTGATATTAAAGTAATATGTTCAATCTCTAATTAAACAATGTTTATTACACATTTCTGAGATTTTATTTTTGGTGATAAAACGGCACAAAACATTATGCCATCAGAAAGATAGTAAGATAGTTTGCATCAAGACAAATATCACAAATTGAGCGATATCAGTTGCATATTTCTACGATAACCATTGTTCTATTAAAAATAGTAAAATAGTTTACACTAACGTAATGTGTTCGATCACCAATCAAACAATATTTTTTTATTGCAACCAACTAATTCCATCTCCAAGCATAATGCAACAAAACGCATTGTCTCTTTTTAGACATATACTAAGATAGTCAACATGAAGTTAATGCATTCAATCTCTAACCAATGTTAAAAGCATATTAATGCGATTCAATCGTTAAGCATAATCCATCACAACATAATGTACGATTAAAAAGTTATTAAGATACTTTGAATTAATATGATATCCTTAATCTCTAATTTTATAATGTTAACTGCGAATATTCCTGGAGTTCCGTCTCTGGATATTATTCAATATGAAACATATTTAGAAATATAGTAAAACAGTTATCATAACTCAATATCATCGATCGCTACTTCGACTATGATAACTGCTTATTAGTACGATTTCATTTGTAGACATAATGCACTAAGAACCATTGTGTCTTATCATAATTATTTTTTACAAACTTGTATTAGAGTTTACATTAATTTAAAGTCTTCATTGGACAATGTTAACTGTACACTACACTCCAAACCATAATTCCATCTCTAGAAATAGTATAGCCAAGAACCATTGTGGCCTTATCGTAAGACAATTTGACCTTACTGTTATGTCATCAGTCTCTGATTTGGCAATGTCAACGGCATATAACAACCAACCTTCCGTCTGCAGGCATAATGCAGCAGGACAATTCAGAGCAGGTCATTCTGGATCCGAAGGAGATCGCGCGCACCTACATCCGCACCTGGTTCTTCCTGGATCTGCTGAGCTCCATCCCCTTCGACTACATCTTCCTCATCTTCAACCAGGGCTACGGCGACAACTACCAGCTTCTGCACGCGGGCAGGGCTCTGAGGATTCTGCGCTTCGCGAAGATGCTCTCCCTCCTAAGGTTGCTCAGGTTATCAAGGCTGGTGAGGTACGTCAGCCAATGGGAAGAAGTCTATGTAAGTATCACTCCCTTCTACCTTATCTCTATGTGTTGCTTCTTTATTTGGATAGGACATATAGTGTTTCTACTTAATTATAATGGCCATTAAGAACTGCATTCGAAATGATTTCAGAAACATACTTTTTTTATGGAATTGGTCTAAATACTTTGTAAATTCCAACTGAAAGACAGACTAAACACGGACGCTTAGTTGGTTTTTAAATTATGGGTATAGATCGAGGGTTATAGCAAAAGGGAGGAAACCTGAGTTGGAACTATGTTGATAGAATGGGTGATTTAAAAATGCATTATAAAAGTTTTCATAAGCATGTTTATTTTAATATGACGACTCAAAATACCAAATGGTTTTAAATTCTAACTCCAAAAATATTCTAAAAGGCATAAAACCTCTCTTGGTTTTAAAGCCTTGACATATTTTTTTTATTAATGCGTGTGGAAGAAAAGCGTAGGTAGAAAATATCAAAAGTTTTATAGGGAAAAACTGATTAAACATTTTAAATTTTGAAATTGAGGCTTCTATAAATGCATATAATACCAATCGAAATATATTTAAATCTCTTAAATATTTAAGTACAAGCCGTGATATTTATTAAATTTCCAATACATTTTACCTGGATTCCAGATGAACATTTCATTTATAACAAAGATGTTAAACACCTCCAATATAGTACTAGCCATACACTCTTTGCACTACAGCAAACCCAAAATAATCCTCTCAAACGTACTTCACACCACTTAACTAGTTAAAACCTCCGAAATTATTTATTGGAATCCCTTATTTTCGTTTCCGACAAAGAAGAAAAGGGGGAAAGAGACAAGACAAAGATTCCAAATAGACTCAAAACAATTCGCTTAACTTGAGAATTTAGTCCAAAGCTCCATGCAAAGTCCCATACTCTAGTCAAAAAGCCCGAAAATATAAAACCCTCCCTCTAGTCTATCAGGTCTCCAGTGAGTTTTATTGAAATCCCCGATAACCATTTTCTCTGACAATAAATCGCATGGGAAATTTCCTCACCTTCTTCTTTAATGGTTAGGGGCAGTGGGATCTTTTAGGCAATCCCAACTGCGCTCGGTCATCAATTACAGTCTTCTCAAACTTGCCCACTGAAATGGATCGAGCCTTCAAGACTTGGGATTATTATTTTTTTCCGTGATGTCGAAGTTTATTATTCTTTGACAACCATAAGGATATAGACACTCACTCACTCACTCACTCACTCATGATGATGAAGTGTGAAGATAATTAATAACGAATGTGTTTAATGTGAGGTGCAAAGACTTCTTCATTTTCTAGTCAAACTATTAATAAATTAAGTAATAAAGAGTTGTGAGTTTAAATTATGATTAACTTTACTTGATAATTATTAAAGGGTGTAAATAATATGCATACAGTTTTAGTAAAATCGATTTTTCAACATTCAAAACCCTATTAGATTTAACTGAAGACTTTTTTATAGCATTAAAATGTTAAAATCAACAAAAGATTATCTGAAAAAATTAGTAATGTTGTTTCTATTTTTAAGAATTGGAGGGTTTGCTGTAAAAAGGAGGTAGCTCCAATTATTCAAGTTTGCAGAAAACTATAAAAAACGTTTGAAAGTTCAAAATTCCAAGTTGTGTGAAGATATTCTTTTTGATCAATCTTCGTAATTGTTCCTTCATATTATGACAGTATTTTTACTCAAAAATATATCTTCCAGATGACGTGGCGCTTGTTGGATTGTTGGTGCTACCTCTTTCTTGCCACCAAATAGATGCTCTGTCTATCTCTATAAAAAATATTTCACAAAAAAATACAATTTACTATAATATTATTTTATTTAAAGAAAACTTCAATTTTTATATAGCATATAACTTTTTTTTAAAAACAGAAAATTACGAGAACTAACGATTGAAGCTACATCTTTCTGGTACCAAACGAACATTTTTTTTACCACAAGATAGTACATGTAACTCCAAATTCCCTTAGGTTGGAGCTACATCTTTTTTGCAGCAAACCTTCAATTTCGTAACTTTAAATGAATGCTATTTGCCTTATTCCAATATTTCTTATAACAGCTGACAGTTTTCTGTAAATATATAATTTTATCATAAAACACAACGCATTCAACAGAATCACCCCCCCCCCCCACCCGCATTGCAGTGTTGGTGTATAACGTTAGCGTAAATTTGAAATTATTTATTTTAATTTTTGAGCCACGTTTATTTTAAACATTACACTAGTTCTAATTTGATTCATTCCAGAATATATGTCCAAAAAATAACATAATAGATTACAGAACAATATATTTTTCTAAATATAGTTATTTTTTATAGTAGGTATGTCATTTGATACTTAAAATTTTTCGACACATATTTATTCAATTGAAAAAGAAAAAAAGAATATATTCATCTTTATAAAATAGTTCTCGTTCATAAAATAAAAGCTTACATATCCTAAATCCAAGGTAATTCATTCAGTTTTATATTTCTCTTCCTTTAATAGTTTAAATCCAAAAAAAGCAAATGAATATTATTTTTTATTTAAAAAAAATGCGACAAAACTAACCTTCAATAATCTAATAGAAATATGCTTTCACTCATAAAACAAAAACATTTCCACATCCCCCAAGAATGTAAAGGTTATGGGAGGAAATCACTGCCTACCCTAGGTTTCTAGCCGATCCAGGATTAGTATTGCCGACATAGAAATGGAAATAAGACATATGGACATGAGACAGTGGCCGCCCACGTACACTTCCACAACTGGAAGCGCTTCTACTCGAAAGACGCCGCCAGAATAACGATGGACAAAAGGATTTGACCCCCTAAATCTCCCGCCTGTCCAGTTCTTGAGACGGGGGAAATCCCTCCGCTTCCGTAAGGCAACAACTTCGGAGGGGAAACTTGATTTGGGGGTTCTGTGCATATTGCGTTTAGGGAATTGCTTGATAGTTTTATTTAAAAAACTCGCCGCATTGTTTGGTTTTTATTGAAAGCGTATAGAGAGCACGTTTTAAATCATAGCTATTCAATTAATTTAATTTGGTGTTTTTATTTATAAAGATAAAGGAGAGGACATTTGTGCTTTGTGTTAAAAATTTTAAAATTGAATTTTTAAAATAAAGTGGAAATTTACAGTACGTTTATTTTTAAAAATCAATGTTAAAAACTACGAAACGTTTGTCTAGTTTTATACCTAAAAATACTAGTTATAAGGTGAAGCTTTTTTGGTTGTGTTAACTTTAAGCACATCCGCAAAATCCGAATTCCAAATCATTGAAAGTATAAAACATTTGGAGAGATTTTATTTAACTTAAATAGTGATTTATAATTTAACTTTAGTGGTATAAAAATATTTGGGAATTAAATTTTAAATTTTCATAACTGCATTTATTCTTAAACACTTTGAAGATAGTAGTTCTCAAAAGAGTGGGTCTTTAAAAAATTATTTTTAATTTACTTCTCAAAAATAAATATGCCCAGATAATAGCACTGAATAATCATACGTTTATATTAAATGAGGTTAAAGTATACAAACTACATCCACATTTCAGTACTCGTTTTCTTTGCATCCTTATTTCTGTCAGTTTCCTGAATTTGTATGCATATATCTTATATAAAAACACGTAAATCTAATTAAAAAAATATTTATATAAATGATGCTTATGACAAAATTAAACTGATAAAAAAATCTATTGAAAGTGAATATTTTTTGTTAAATTTTAAGCTTAAATATATTGAAAGAAACTTTTAAAAGATAAATTCATAGTAAAAGATACAGTTTATGTTATAAAAAGTGATTGTATTCGCCATTTTCTTAAACATTATTGAAAAAAAGAACATTTCAAAAGAATAATGTCACAAAATTGTACTGCACATGGCAATCTATATTATTTTAATATATACACCTAAACTATATGTAATTCACATATATAATAACAGTGAATTTTATTTATTGCTAACATTATAACAATGTATAATTTATTATCTAAACGAACAAATAAGGAGTACATACAAAAAGAATCATTAAACATTTAGTAGGAGCAATTTTACCTTAGGCCCACTCTACACGGACGAGTAAAACGCGTGAGCCTTTGCAGATTGCTCGATGATTCGACAATACAAAGCACGTGGTTTTTATGGACGAATCACCGAGCCATCTTCGAAAGCTCGCGAGGGTTCTTCTCTTCCGTGTAGAATGGGCTTTCACAAGAAGAAACGAAAGATTTCCGGACAACTAACTATTGTGCAATATGTGATGGGTTCCCCTAAACTAGGATCTACTTTTCTGAATCATTGCGTTTGAATGACTGGAGAAAAAGTTGTTTCTACCTTTGGAAAGAGAAATAAGTCCTACGATAGACTTCGTTACAACACTAACACGACAGAAATATGTGCATTTATATCCGTGATATTGAAGCAGCAAAATAACTAGCATCACATGGCAATAGACATTTACTTATATATGTACCTCGGAGCCAGGCGAGCCTAATTCCAAATTTAGCGATTTTTTTATCGCAAATTATGCCTTCAAAGTTCGTTTCTTCTATCGAATCATATCATCAATATTCACTCAAAATTTGTCTAAGCATTTAGCGAGAGCTATAAAAGCCCAAGTCCAAAACTTTATTCGATAGTTGGATTCAGTTTTTTTCCCTCTCCTGTAAAGTTGCCCAAATGTGACTTAAGCTCGTCTGGCTCATCTGGTGCAGATATTTGTATGTGGATTAGACTATTTCCGGAACTGTATTTAACTGTGTCGTGAGCCTTGTACGTCGCCTATTTAAGGAGATTAGTTATTACTGCATCTACAAAGTTAATAAATATGTAAACATAAATTTCCAATGATTTTAATCAATTTAAGTGTCATTTCTTCAGACGAAATTATTTAAAATGTTTTCTCAGCGCCATTCTTTTTTAAAAGAAATCATCATCCATAAATAAATAGCAAAATACATACGAAATATTACCTTACATGAACAGAGGGCAAAAATAATTTCTTTGATCCAGGCCAATTTTATAGAATTGAATTTATAGAGAAAATTAAATATTTATTAGCAAAATCACTTATTAATTTCAGTTAATAATTTTCTTAATAAATAGTTAGATATCTCTTAAATTAAAGGAAAACGTTTATGCACTTTTCTATAATCCATCATGGTACTAAAACTTCTTCTTTTGGCAGATATGTAAAAAGCATGCTTCCATAAAATAAAAGCATATTTCTCATAGATTATAATAAATTAAGAAATTCAAGAATGTGGTCTCATTTATCCCTAATAAAAACATATGTCTCAAGTACTTTGAAAATCAAAATACAGTTCTTTCTCAAGTATTTCTTTCTTGAATGGCGTCAAAAACATTCAAAGCCTTTCCTTCCGAACAACTTTCAACTAGGAAAACATTTTTCAAAAGTTCGCTTAACATCAAAACATTCTTGGGCTGAGATTTGTCTTCAGTTTAGAGCTGAAAGTGTTTGTTTTTTTAAGTTAGCTTTTTTTGCTAAAGATAAACATATAAAGATATTCAAATACTTTTGGGTAATTTATGTAAGGGCGTAGTAATTTCAAAAACTATTTAAAATCTTTAATTGCACTTTTTAATTCGACGGTGTTTTGAAATAGGATTTAAACTATTAGTTTACTAAAATAAAAATTTCCACACGAATTCTACAATCATGCATTTCTATACATTAAAAATAATGAAAGTAAATTTATATTCACATATTTGTTAAGCATCAATAAATTTATTACATTAATGTATATGAAGCTTTACATTTAGTAGAAACCAAAATTTAAAGAGTTGATTAATTTTTTTCTATAAAACTAATATACGTTATTACAAAGAGATGATTCTGAAATTTTTCATTATCTCAGAAAATGCATTTAAAAGATAGGAATGTAAACAAACCATAAACAAAATTTAATAAATAACTATTTTTGGAAAAGTATATATCTCCTATATTGTTATTATTACGAACTCTTTCAAAACTAACAAAGGCGCAACCTTTTAATCTCAATGAATTTCATGAATTCTCAATCATTCGTCAATATAAAAGTCGCATTCTAAATTGAAAAGTTAAATAAATACATAATGAAAAAGGATTTCCTTTTTTAATAACTTGACACCTAACATAAATAAACATTCAAGACAAAAAAAATAATAAAAACAACATTAATTGCACAGTTACCAAAATACAAAAACTTTTTTTTTAATTAACTCTTTACCTTCCTCCACCAAAAGCAAATTATTATTTCTAGCTTTATTCAGAAACCAGAAATAGAATCCACTTTTTTCATTTCTCGAATAAATTATAATTCATTTTTTGTATCCTCGAAACAAGAATAACTTTTAACGTTAAAAAATACTTCTACCATTCCAATGAGAAAAAAAAATCCGATAACTCGACGCCCTTTGAATGACTTCGCTGGCAGTCTAATGTTTTACAACGCTGGCCTTTTATTGCTGAAAAAAAACCTTTTTTACGAAAGCATAATGTGCCGTACCGCATCTCAGATTCATTAGTCAAAGTGTATTTTTTCTGCTTATTTCGAACACTGTTCAGAAATTCTTTTTCTTACTATCTCGAAATTTCTCTTCTTGCGATTTCTTTTTCAAATAAACGTTACGACGTACAATTTGAGGCTGTGAAATGACGTATCCTTTTTTTTTATATATTCGTGAAGGAGTTTGTGTGTTTCTAAAAATATCCCACATCGTGGTAGTTTTTTTTTTTTAAATAGCTGTTATTCAAAAGTAGCAATAAAGATGTTTCCTTTCTGAAATCTCAACGTAGTATTTGTAACATATTCAGAGGGTAAGTTATTTAAAAGTAAAATCATGATACCAATACCTATGACCCTACATCCCGGTGAAGCATGTAAAAAATATGATTATTTTTGTTTTCTTTTAGTAAATACTTAATTTGAAGAAAAAATATAAGAATATTTCTTAAAAATCCTATATATATATTCTCTGCTTCTTGTTTTTATATATTTTCTCAATTAATTACTCCACCTCTATATTTTATTGACATATAAATAGAAAATGGAAGGTGCAAGAAAAAAGTTTATTTTCTGTAAATAATATACAGTTTTTGTGTAAATGGAGGCGTTAAGTACATATGCGTCTTGCCTCAACCTTATTTGGATCTGCTTGTTTTATTTAAGAATACAGTAAACATATATTCGTTTAACTTATAATGGTTAACTTTTATTAAGCATACCTAATTGCCAAATGCGCAAAAACGCGCCAATTTTGTTAACGTACTACTTTAAATCCACGCTCACAGAGGATAAATTAAGAAAACATATCTTGCCAAAATTTTACTTGCCAAACAGATGCAGGCGTTCAACGAAACACAACTCCATTTTCAAAGTTTTTTTTAATGAAAAATCTTTATTTCTTGGAAACTGAATTTTTGTTACTTGATCTCTTCTTTCCATTCCATGGTTACCATATGGAAGGGGGGAAATGGGTCTTTTAAATGAAATATAGAATTACACAATATTAAACTTATATTTTGATCTCGTTTTTTTTTGTTAGTTAATTTACTCCCATTATGAAGTACATTTCAGCAAAAAATTAAATTTTTGGGTGTTTTAATTCAAGTCCAAATGTCGATTTATTTGAGTACACAAAAAATTGTGATAATTTGATACATAAAAACGCGTGTATAGAAACTAGAAAAGTTAAATTATTTGCGAATATTCCTGGGATTTGTGTAAAATAGGATGCTTTTAGTACATTTCAATGAAAAAATTAGAAAAAAAAATGTTTCAATGTTTTGCAAAGTGGGAAAATGTGTTTTAGAATTATTAACGTTAAAGAATATGAAATTCGTAAACATTTCAAAATCTTGAGAAAAAATGCAATCATTCTACAAAAATATTAATTTCGAAATTTATGAATGACAAGAACTAATTACAATATATTTAATACTTTTTATATGATAATTTATTAAGTAACATACCTGTATTTTTTCCAAATAAACCTTAAAAACAGAATATATTTCGTTTAAAAAAATGGACGTCTTACCTTTTATGAATCAGTAAAACAGAATGTTTTAAATGAAATAAAAACCGTCTGCGGAACAAATAAAAATAACATAAATACAGCAATAATTACAACTTGCTTTTAGAATAGATTGTTATACTCCATATAATACTCCGTAAACAGCCAAATATACTACGAAAAATTGAAAGTCCTGGCTTGTTCAATTTCGTTTTTATAAGAAAAATTCCATAATTTTCACTAGGGTACCCAAGTTACCCCATCTATGAATCGTAGTAGGTTATCTTAAAAAATAATTATTAAAAATATTTACATACCTCAGAATTAAATCAACTATATACGATTATGTTTTCAATATATAATTAAACGTTTTTGTAAAATAATTGTAATTTAAAAAAAAAATCCTGAAAGAAAATTGACTTTGAAGTCAAAAATTTAGTTTTAAAACCCATTTTGCATTGATTGCATTTTTTCTCACCTTACCCTATTTAGCTGAATTTTAAAAAATGGAATTTACACACATCTGCATAACCAAAGCTCTTAAAGAATCCTCAAAATCGTCCCTTTACAAGAACATAATTTATATTTAAATAATAGCTTACTTTAGCTTATATACATACTATGTAAATAAAATATCTCTACAAAGCCTACACGTATTCTAAACAAATTTGCAATGTTCTAGTTATGTCAATGTTTGTCCTAAGTACGCTGTTACAAATGGCCATCGAAATGTCTATTCCTCCACTTGACATAAGCGAATTGCAACTCGCGAAATGCGCATCTGCTCATTTGCACGGTCTGCTGAAGTTTAACAACTGATTACGAGGTAATTCCTAAACACTTATAGCAGAATCACGAATTGACTGGTCATGTAATAAGCCAAGCATGTAAATTCTCAGTAAAGCTACGTAACTACCGCCAGTTAATTGGTTGCTGATCAATGGGGAATATTATATTATACATTTGGAGTGTTTTCATGTTAATGTCATTATTGACGAAAGATCTCATTATTTTTTATAACTTGTTTTGTATTTTTTTAAATAATTATTTTTATTCATAACAAAAATGTAAAATACATTAATGGAACGTATTTACACGTATTTATGCATGTAATACACGTATTTATGCACGTAATACACGTATTTACACGTATTTATGCACGTAATACACGTATTTATGAAAAATGAATTTAAAAGATGCATTTCAAGATAAAAATAGGTAAAATAAATTTTTAAAAGGATAATTGCAATTTGGCTTACAATTGTAAACAAATATAACACACTTTAATATAAATAAAACTAAAACAAAACAGTACTGAACACGTTCAGGAAATTACATACGGAAACATAAATGTAATAATAATTTTAAAAGAATAAGAAATAAAATGTCACTTCTAGAAGTGTTCTCCAAGTCTCTGAGTTTCATATATCTCAATTAATATCTATCATCTAAAAACTATTGGAAGTAAAAAAATTATAAAACTTATATCTTAAATAATTTTGATATAAAAGTTTTAAAGCAATTTTTTTTATTTCAGTATAAAATATGTTAATTGTGATTTTTAATGAAATCAATTTATTTTTCATAAATCGGCTTTCATATTCCAAAATCTCCAAAAAATTTAAAGAGGAAAGTAAATTACAAACCATTACGTTAAAATTAAAATCGTTTATTTTATGAATAAGTTTTATTAACTGTTATTAATTACACCTAAAATTCTCGGGGAAAAAACTTTTTATTCAAAATTCTGAAAAGAATCTAAGAAAACTATTATTCCACAAATCTATAACCTTTTATCCAAAGTAACGTAGCAGTAATGTTTAATAATATAATAATTTATAAAAAATGCAGAAATTCTGTCAAAATTTTCTTTTTTCTATTATAATATGGAAATTATTTGTCAAACAACTGAGAAATTTTGCAAACAAAATCTCTGGATCCCCTTTTACGCACCTTAGACTAAACTAATCTTAACACATGAGGTTAAAATAAAGAGAATTTCGTAGACGAGTGACAAATCGTAGTTTCATCTCATAAATATCAACGTTCTTTTAATGATTTAAAATTATTTATTTTAAAGGATTTTTTTAAACAAGACGTTAATAATGCTGCCATCTATGAGCAAACTGTGAAACTTTTTTTGGCTCTGACGAAAGGGGTGTGTGTGAGAGGGGTTGTCCATACGATAATTATCTCGCAAGGGCAATTTAGTTCACCACATTGTGATTAATTTGAAATTCTAAATACTTTTAAATACATTTTGTAACATTATTAATCATAAAACTACCGAATTAAAATACATTTTGCTTACCATTAAATAATAATAATAATACATAATATTTAAAAGAAAACTTTTACTACTCTATATAGGAGTGGGAAGGGATATGTAAAATATTAAAAATAATGATTTTGACTACTACTTTAACAATAAAAATATTAATAAAAAAATAAAAAGAAGTTAATAAATCACTAAAAAAACAGAAAATTCTCTAACTGATCGATAATAATAATAAAAAACTAAAAAGAAAATTAACTTAATTTCGGAAACAGTGAACAATAAACCTCCAGTAAAGATGAGGAAAAGATCACAAATCACGAAAAAAAAATCGGAAATACCTCAGAACATAAGAAATAATTCACTACTAAAAAGGGGGCTGCACTACTAAGTGACTGGTTAACGCAGAGTAGAGGTCACTGAGGAAGCCATTTTTTGTGTGTTCGGACGGGTTACATTTTAACTGGGAGCACATCAATCAACGTAGAGGGACGGAAATTGATTCTCTCTGTACAAAAGTGAAGATAAATCGAGCTGCGTCCTTTTGGGGGGCCATTTAGCACACTCGCCTTTGATTGAATATCCAGTCGAGTTTCTGTCCCATTCAACAACACAAAGTTCAGTTATTAAGGGAACAATTTATTCAAAAAATCGTTATTGTATTTTTTATTAGTGTAGTTTTTAAATGTCCTAAACCTTTTCTGTCTTACGCATTTTGAAATTTTGATTCTCGAATAATTAAAAGTATTTTTTAAAAAAATATTTTGGTTCAACTGAAGTGGCATAACTAACAATAAATATATTGTTGTATATTTTGTATCTCAGAACTACGATTTTTAATTTCGATGTACCTTTTCTCAGCAACTACTATAGTTGCAACTTTCAAAATTTTAAAAGCATCCTTGAAATATATATCAATTTAGTTTGGCTTTTGTAATATAATAAGAATTCAATAAGTTATGCTTTTTTGAAGGTGAGAAAAGTTATATTTTTTAAGTTTGCAAAGGAAATATATTGTTTACAATTTTTTTTTTTAATTTTTCAATTACTAACTCCGAGTTTCAGTGCATGTAAAAATGTTCCACGAGTACATATATACCAAATTTATATCTGTATCTTTTCAATCTTCTGAGAAAAAAAATTTACAAAAAAGTGCTTTTTAGTATGGGGAAACATACGGCTTTCTGCGACTTTCGGGGTCCCCTTAACCCTCTGACTTACCTGAACGACTTAAGTCGTCCACTTAAAACTTTAAATTCACAAAAATATTTGTTGTTGAAGCATTTACATTTAAAGAAATAAAGCTGTGAGGAAATTTTCAAACAAAATCTCTGTATTTAAATTTAATTACTTAATACACACCATATTTTGATTTTTAATTCTATATACCTTTAAATATCAGATTTGTATCATTATCAATCATGCAATTATATAATTTAGATACATTTTACTTAGTGTAATATAATAATATATAATAATAAAAAACACTTTTACTATTTTACATAGGTAGGGATTTTTCTGTAAAATATTACAAAAAAATTATTTTGACTACTTTAACAACTCAAATATTAATCAGAAAAACAGAAAATAAAGCTTTGGGATGTTTCTTGGAAACTATATTTATTAAAAGAGCATTAATATATATATATATATATTCATTATTTTAAACTAAATGTGCTATTTATTTTTCTGTTTTCATTTGTTCAGACTATTTTTGAAATTGAATAGTAGTTTGTTTTCGCTGTAAAAATATTTAAATATTATTTTTTTAGAAAAAATATTTTTTTATTTATATATATAATCGTAGTTACGTTTTAATTTATTTTTAAAACAGCAATTCTGTCATCATCATAATAATAATAATACAAATGGACAAATTTCTAATCTGAATATATTAATTTCTAACTAGGGGTAGATTGACGTTTTTCTATTAAACTTCAGAAATTATATTTTAAATAGAAGAATCTACTTACATTAATAATGAACATTTTGGAGTTATTTTATCATAAATATTTATTGGTATGATTTATTAAATACATCGATTCGTAAATATAAAGATTTCACTAAAACTATGAATAATTAATAACTTTCTAAAAGGCATGCTTAGAAAATAAAAAGACTGTCATTCTTTATCGATTAATTACAGCTGCATTGCATTTATTATGTATAAATTCGCTCTTTCATTAATTATTCGAAGTAAATTCTTATGACAAAAACTGCTTGTTCAGTTTATCCACGCGACTGGATAAATTAACCAGGAAATCCGCAGAACATATTTTCAATGTGGAGAAAACGGGTCTTTTAATTTCTTTTACTCGTCTTGCGAAAAGTCTAGACGTCGAAATCTATTCGTGAAAGTTGTAAAAATATGATTTGCTCATTTGCCGAAATTTATGCTAATAAATGAAGCTAAATAAGGGTGTTTTTTATCCATCTAGTCATGTATCTCTAAAATCATTTATCTTTTTTTTTTGGCAATAGCTATATACAGATGGAAGAGTATCCGTGGGTTTGTGTGTCTAATTTTTTTTAAATATACAAAGCTATTTCGAGATTGATGAAAAGTTACAAACTAGACGTTCAAAACAAGATAAAGGTCACTGTTTACATGAAATTTCGTAAAACTACCCCCATTACCCCTTCTTACCCCTCATAGCAGAAATTAAATTACTTCTTATTAAAACGCCGGGCCAATATAGCTAGTACGGTATAAATTATCTTACCCTTCAATGCACCATTATATTTCTTCCTGGAAGAAACAAATTTTTCCCAATGCTCCCAATTGGTCCAAGGGTTTTCAGACATGAATTATGAAGATAGATTAAAAAAAATTAATATGTATACTCTGGAAGAGAGAAGGGTTAGGGAAGATTTTATTCAACTGTTCAAATTCATCAAACAAGGAGATGTGGAGGGTTTAGATTTCAATATGAGTGATAGAACGAGAGGTCATGGGTTTTAATGAAACAAATCCCATTTTAATCGGGAAGGGAGAAAACACTATTTCTATAATAGGGTAATAGACAAATGGAACAACTTGCCAGTGGATATTGTTAATTGTACAGGAGTAACGGATTTTAAGAAGAAGTTAGATATATTCATTGTGGGATAGTTAGGAGGATACTATCTGGAACACCCTTGTTTTTTCTTGAACCTGTTGTTAGTCGTCAATATTTGTATTTGTAAATCAGGTTTGAGTCGCAAGAGGTGTGATAAATTTACGGAATAAAAAAAATATTTAAATTGAACATTTTTTAAACTTATTTTATGCACTATTGCATAGGTTAAAATATTTTAGTAAGGATATTGTATTTATTGTACACGTTTGAGTACATGTCTTTTTCAAAAATGAAACTTATGCATTCAGAGCTATGATAAACATCGAATGTGCTCGAAAACGAAGTACATTTTACTTATTTTTGAATACCTGTTTTTAACAGTTTAGTATTGGAGAAAACTGTTTAAATATTGAGATATTTTACATCTGGGGAATATGTACATGAAATCTTCCACAGACTTTTCCCTACTTAAATATACATTTTGATGGCTTAGAAACCTTTAGAGTAAGATTGCCGGCATGAATAGTTAATAGAAACATGTTAAGTCTTCAGTTAGTCCTGATGTATTGATCACAAGGTCCGCCGTCAACGAAAAAGAACAATTGCAAGGTAGCCGAAGAGTGTAATAGTAAAAGGGATAAATAAAGGACGAAACCTGGAATTGTAAGTATTTATTATAAGAATTAACCATGCAAATTATACCAAAAAAATCTGTTGAAAATCAATTTTGCAAGTTATTATTAAAAATAAGTTTGTTACTAAATCCTTTAATTAAATTAAAAATATGTATTGTTTATATATTAAAATATCTAATAATGAAAATTTTATTTTTATAATGTTCAATTCTAACTTATTTTCAACCACAAAAACTATTTGTACTTTTTAATACAAAAAGGGATAAATAAACATATTTCTAAATGAAACTATAACAAATATATTTTTGCCAATTTTCCCCATAAGTAAATATCATAAAATACCATAATTAAAAAAAATTCATACACAACGATCGAGATCTTATTCGATCACCAAACAAAAAAAAATCTAATATTTCAAATCTACTATCAACTTTTGAACAACTATTACGCTTCCTTTAATTATATGAATAACATATGATTCAATACATCAATACTCATTTTATACCTCACTTCAGTTTTCAAACTCCTAGGCATAAAAAAGGAATAAATTAAGAATTCCCATTTCAATATTTACTTTAAATTGGAAGAGAAAAATAAATATACCCTGTCGTTTAAAAAATATATGCATTTCAAATAGAATATTTTAATTGTATTCCATGATGAACTTCAACGCCTTTGAATTTGCAAAACCGATATCCTCTTTTAGATTTTAAAATCATTTGTGAAGTTATATTTGTGTAGTGATGAATAAAAACTTGCAATTTTTTTACGAAATCTTACACGATTTAAGGATGAATATCTAAGTTTATACACATCCTAAATCTTATAACTGGCAAGGTGGGGGTTGAATTTAATTTTAGAGGGTGGTCACTAAGCGGTGAGCGATAGTCCTTGTTTGATTGTAGCATTTAGCTGTTTTGGAATAATAAAGCTTTTTTTTTTTGCTGAATTACTTCTATTATATTTTAAACAAGTCGCTTAGCTTTAGTAACAACAAACAAAGTAGTTAAATCAACGCAAGAAGAATAAATTATTGTGCGAAGTTAAACATCCCAACTATGACCATCGCACAACAATTTGCTACCCCCCTGTATATTAGTACGCTTTTAACTGATAAAGAGTAAACACATGCAACTCAGAAACAAACTGACCTATTCGAAATAAGTAAGGAATTCAACTCCAAAGTCAAACATAACACAAAATTTATAAATTTTTCGCGTGCTCTTTTGGCTGTTTCAAAACATGTTTTTTCTATATTAAGTCATCAAGGGAAATTGTGAGTTTTTATTCTAATCTATTCATGTATCTTCATGATGCTAATTAATTAATCTAGAGAATCTAATTAACATTTCTTGTGTATACCTAACACTCCAGCTTTGAAATCTTCGCACTGCCTGCTGTCGCTAGACCAGGTAAGTTATCAGTGTTGGTGTTAGTTTGCATCTGCTACGTCTATATTCCTTCTTCTAGTGACCGTCCTTCCTTGCCTATTTTTTAACATTTTCTCGCATGTCTATAAGTGTACTGTGTCTATGCATATTATTCAAGTGTTTGTCTTGTTTGAATTGTTCTTGAGATCTCTTAATGTGACTGTGATGTGTAAACCCCCCATTGTGTGTCAGCAAGGAGTCCAATTAAGATGTTTTATGTAATTTATAATTCTTTTCTCTTTTAATTTATTGATGAAGGCAGTCAAAACGCTTCAGGCGATGATAGTAAAACATATTATGAATGATAAATTAAAACTAAGAAACCACATGATTCTGGCTTAATAAACAATTCCGTCGTGTTTCAATTATGAAAACATTGAACTACTTTTATCCTGCCGAATTAAGACATAGTATTAAAATATGTGTTAGCATTTATTTTTATTTTTAAATAATACTGATATTTCAAATCTGTTATTTTTAAAATTTATTTCTTCCCGCGTGGTTTAAGACGTGAAGTATCAATATATACATTGAACTTAAAACAAAAATTTATCGTTTAGCTCTCGATGTCAATATTAAAAGTTTTAACATTTTAACTAACAGCATTCATATAAAAAAGTGAAACAAATTCATACACTTACAAGTCTCAGATTCAAATATGCTATATTTTTATACGATTTTAAAAATATAGTCATTTTTAATTTTTTTGAACTTGAATAATGTTTTAAAATTATGTATATTTTTAAATTCATATAATATTTTTGTTAAATAGAAATTTTTGAACTTTTGAATTTCTGATTGTATTTTTGAAAATATAAGGAAGTGTGTGAAAAAAAAAATCCGTAAACATGTCACCACAATCTATCATGTACTTGAAATCTCAAAATATGCTAAATTTTCTTACAATGTTCACTTGTCGATATTTTTCCTTTTTGAACTTTAGATGTTTTAAAAATGTATTACTTTAAGATACATATATTTTTATTAAAAGCTTTTTGTTCAGAGTTTTAACTTTTTTTCATATTTTTTAATGTACAATAGCAAGCATACATCTAATACTTTTTTATCATTACAGAAAAAAACATTTCGCAAATTTAGATATCGAAGGTAGTTTAACAGTTAGATAGTTTAAGTATTAAAATTAGATTCGGTTAAAGTTAAAAAATAAAGATATATTTCATTAAGAATTAACATAGTCTATATAAAACTGTCCACCTTTACAAAAAGTCATCGTAATCACACAAAAAAGTCTTTCATTTGCATGTGCTTGATTTGATGTCATTCTAAGCTGAACAGTGCACAATTTCTTACTCTGCTTTTATGCACAGCAAAACTCAAGCTCGTAAAACCTTATCTGTTCTTAATGTCTTCTTTCTTTTAAATATTCTGCAATTTAAAAGAATGCCAAGTTTCACATTACTAAAAGGTTAATGTTGTTCAGAATGTTTTACATTTGCAGCTTAGCTGTGCAGCTCTGAAGATTTAAATTAACCATTAAGATTGAAATATCAAATAAAAAAAATTCAATCCGCTCGATCATATATTATTAAGGTTTCGTTTCTAATAGCTATTTATATTCAATATATCATTATTTCAATTCACTGGTACTTCTACACCAGTTATAATGATAGATATATACCAATATGAATAATAATCAGCTATAAATATTTTACACGATTTTAATGTTAGAGGAAAAATTTTAGTCTTATACTTATGCGTTTAAACTAAAATATCATAAATCCATAATATCATTGCTCGCAGAAAATGACTTTAAAATTTTGAATATTTTATATACAGGATGAGCCAAAAGTCCCTTAAATATTTGAAAATTTAATGTAAAATCAAATAGAGAGAATGTGATTTGGACTAAAATGTTTCTCACGGTGTGAAGTTTTTTTAAGTTTAAAAATTTAGTTCCAAATTTCACCATAGATGGCGCTGTACCTTAAAATCATCAGAAAGAAATATAAAAATTTCAAGACAATCAGTTACAGATAATTTATGTTGCCACAAGCAGCTGCAAATAATTTATTTTGAGCAATCTACTACCATATTTCAATATGTGTTGAATTTGCAGCACGAGCCACATCCAAACGGTATTCCAATTCAATCCACGTGTTTGTGGTTTGAAACTTTTTGTGATGTTTTTAAGGTACAGTGCCATCTATGGGAGAAATTTTAAACAAATGTTTTTATTTGTTTAAAAAACACTTTTCAACGTGATAATCGTTTTAGTCCAAACCGCACTCTTTCGCTTATTACTTGATTTTATATTAAATTTTAAAATGTGTTCAGAGACTTTTGGCCCGCCATTTAAATCATAGAAAAGGTTTTCTCAAAAAATGTGCCGTTAAACCGAATCATAAGTTAGCACATAATCTTTTCGAAGCACATCCCGAAACTTGCCCAATGGCAGAGTGAATTTTCAACGCGATTCCACGAAGACGCAGGTCGAAATGGCAGTTCAGATTGATGTTGTAGAGAAGAGGTGTCTATAGAGCAGCAGAGCCTTAGGCTACTACTAGAAGCTTTAGCGAAGTAGACGTAGTAGGAGAGAAGCGATTAACTCATTGACTTGACTCCCTCTTTGCAGATGCACAACTTGGCCTCGCTCACCCAAAGCACGGGACCCTTCCACTATTTGTTTGAGTTTTGCGGGGAATCTGTTGCTTTAAAGGTGCGTAACTGAAGAAGGGGAGGAGGAGACTCTTCCCCTCGTCCAATAAGTAGCTAGGACTCTCTTATACTCAAAACTGAATGGCTTATCGCAGGCTCCAAAGAGATCGCACGCTTGCATTTCAATTGCTTTATTATTGCATTGCATAATCACATTTTGTATGGGCACTATAGAATGTTTTTGCTCTTTTCTTTACACATTAGCATTTAGCATATTAGCATTTCAATCATATTTAAGGAGCCTGTCATCAAAATGAGCCAAATCGATATTAAGTTGGCCAAAATGATGCCAAATCAATATTAAGTTCGCCAAAAATGACCCATATCAAATTAAGTTGGCCGAAATCAGCTAAATCAATATTAAGTTGGCCAAATTGTGCCAAACCGATATTAAGTTAGCCAAAATGAGCCAAATCAATATTCAGTTGGCCAAAGTGAGCCAAATCAATATTTACTTGGCGATTTCGCATACTGACTGTTTACACGAAAATAATTCATGTTATCTAAGTGATTTAAAATAAAACAACATATTTTTCAACTTGTTGAGTTTTAAAAATTCATATTTGGCAGTAACGACAATATTAGAGGCAACTGGTAATCTTTGTAATAATTCGGATACCTTTGTCATGACAATCTAAAAGAACGAGGTTCTATTCTAAATTGGTGAGAACTTCTTTTATGAGTGTGTGGCTCATATTAGAAACAAGCTTAATTGTGATTTTTTTTAATACTTACCTTTATTAATTTAATAATAAATTTTGCTAAATTTTACAGAATGTTGTGAATTTATAAAAAAAAATCCCTTCATTGAAGATGAAGAATTACTGTTTCTTTCAAATAACGTATCATGACGAAACTCAATACATCCCAATTTAAATTCAAAGATTTAACTATCTTATAAATATTTGCATTCAAATTCATTATATATAATAATATGAATTATTTCGTATTCGTGTGATCTCTTTGGTGTTTTGCATTAGAAAAACATTCCCTGCTTTGCATGATATTTACTTGTTCTGTACATTTCATACTAACCTCTTTTGTCTTACCCTATGCAATATGTTGTCTGTGTTTCTGCTTATTATTATCATCACCGTGCTGTTGTATTCTGCCATAGTGTTTGCTTCGCTTTTTAGATGTTTGCAATTATCTCTCTTTTCTAGACGATGCAGGCAGTGAGGAAAGATAAAAAAGTTCACACGTACAACCCTGTTATAATGTGTCTGATGTTCGTTGTTTTACAATTTTACTTGAATCACTTAACATACAATTTCCTATAACCTACTGTTTCAATCGTCATCTATTGGTGAAAATAAGAGGTATTGAGTGTCAACCAATATTGAAAATGAGATGTTTCAGAAAGGCTTCTATTAACTTTTATTTAAAGTCAATGGAACCCTTTCCGCAGCTCAAATTCTTTCTCATTAGATGTAACTAACAGGTTACTGCAATCATGGTCTTAAATCATGGTTAATGCAATCGTGAAAGGTAACAGATGACACACACAACACACACCCTATATTTGCGGAAAACAATGATATCCTTATTATATATCTGACAGGTTTTTTTTAATTTGATTAAACATACAGGGTGGTCATAAATAGTTGGGCAATGGTCATTGTATGGCTGTTTAACCACACGTAATAATCCATTATTTTTACTATGATTGAACTACTTTCTTTGTTTCTACTAAACTAAGTAACTTGTTTAAAATATAAGTGAAGTAGTTCGGCCCAAACATATACCACCACCTTTTATTTAAAAATCAGGATTTTTTTTTCTCTTTTCACAACATGCAAATGACATTAAAAAAATACATATAAAGTTATTTATAATTAAGAATTGGAGACTAAAAAAAGCATTAATATCATTAAGCAGCACTACATTGCGCTGAATAATTATGACCATTCAATCAGTACTGCTGCTTGTAGATCCCATACGATGAAGTGTAGGGCAAATGGGACGTTTAGAGATCCTTTGACATAATTCTTAAATAAAAAAAACCTGCTGTAATAAACTGCATTTTTGCACTTTGATTGTTCCTTTCGAACCTGCTGGACACTCTTCAGTAGCCACTGATTATCACAGGAGGCACGTTGAGAACCAGAATTTTGGCTACAAGTCCAGTTTCTTCCTGATTTGCGCACAATCATCCCACATTCACAGTCCGTCAAATAGCATTTACATATTTCGCCCAATTTTTATCAATTCGAAAATAATTAATTTTTATAGTTTTTGATATAATTTACTTTATGGTCTCGTGTATAGTTTTTAATACAGCAATAGTAAGGAAATATTTTACCTTTATGACTGTTCGATTATTTTCTTCAACTCACTGGAGCTATAAACTAGCCTTTCTTGCGAATTCTTTTAAATCAAAAAAAATTCCCATCGTCAGCATAAAAAATGCCACTTCATAACCGTATATTAAACAACGAAAAGCAAAATGCTTTTGTCACTAGCTAAGCCTCAGAGATTTTCCATTTTTGCCTCTTCCAGCTTTATACTGTAAATAAAAGAAATTTCCCAACATTGAAGGAAGAATACGGGATCCCAAGTCTATACTCCTTTCAAATTTCTTCCATTCATAAAAGGGAAGCATAAAAAAGTGATTGATCGCCATTTTCATGGGTCTTCCTTTATTATTTTTCACGTAAGTTTATAAAAATCGAAGCTTTCAATACTTGGTTCTATGCTTCAAATTTAGGATGTAAAGGGTTTTTATGAACTAAATTGCTAAACTAAGCTTTATTATCTCTTTTAAAACCCGTAAAACTAATTTATCGGATAATGGTAGGATATTGACCGACAATAAAACTTTGAAGTAAAGAACTAAAAAAAACTCTTTGTATGTGGGATACTAAAAAAAAGGTGGAATGCTCTTTTTGTAAACTTCTTTTTAAATAATAATTATATATAATATATAAACGAATATAAGCTTACTCTGATACTCAGCTTCTGAAGGGGAGCCATAAAATAAGTTCACCTATTCAGAGGCACCATGTAACTGGTGAACGGAATTAAACCAAATTTCATGTTAAGGATTGCGGGGGCCCAAGTTTGTTTGGTGCGGCCACGCGATGGCAGACTCCATATAAGAAGGTTATTTAATTGGTAATAGATAAATTGATGATAGCCATAAAAGTTAGATAACAAATAAGATTTAATAATGCAATTATGAAAGTTATTAATTTAAATTTAAAGGTTATTACTATGGCATTACAGTTAGGAGAAGAGCACGCTAAAATATGCTGGTTGAGAGTTAGAGGGAATGTCTGGGAGTGAGTTCTTCTCAGTCTGTGTTCACATGATTTTGTCCGCCCCCTGCGTGGGCCTCATGTGCTGGAGATATGTGATTGGCTCTTGGTGTAAACATCACTGAAGTGGAAATTCTTTCCAGGAATTGTAGGGTAGAGAAAGAGAGTTTGATGAACTCCATATCGCTGCAGGATATTAAAAACATGATAAACAGATTTCGGTAAAACCAATTTTTTTCTAATATAAACGATAGGAGCGATTTTGGCGCTGTCTTGATCAGCAAATAAGTTAAATATATCTATCTACATAAAAGTTGCGATATATATACTATATAGACACACAAATAAATTTGGTGATTAAATTTAAAAGGAATAATCCATTTTTCATCTTAATCAGGACGCGCATCGGATGCAATTTGCTGTATACAAGATAAGTCAGAACATTAAAAATATTTGTTGTGGTTTTGGAGACTCGGATTCTGACGAAAAAAGGATAGCGTCCTTTTGAGTTTAATCACTAAATTAATTAAAGTGTCAATCGCAACTTTTTTTTAATGTATTATACATGTTTTCTGCTCAGACAGAACCAAAATTCTTCCTATCGATAATTTATGGTAATAATTTTTTTAACGAAAAATCTTCCTTGCCTTCAATATCCTAAATATGAAAGTTGGCGTAATTCCGTTAATTATTATTATGTATAAATGCCTCTCTAAACAGGGGAACTTATTTTTATGACCACTCTGCATATTAGAAGCTCTAACTTATATGTGTATTCAATCAATCCTTTAGACTAAAGTGTTTTAAATTATTTATTAACTACACCTTCCATTTAACATTCAATTTTTTGTTAAAAAAAACTAACAGCGTTCGTTCATGATCCTCTATTGAACAAGACCAAATTATTGTCAATCGAGCTGTTTTTCATGCAGTTAGAATGCCGGAATGAATCACTCGAAAAGCATAACCTATTGTTTCTTTTCTGAAACCACATGTGACGATTTAAAAAAAAAACTTTTACGGCAATAGATACAGCCGGTGAAAGATATCCAAGTTACTACTGTTTCCCGAGCTTTGGCCAACCTGGTACATACGTAAAATGTCTTTTCTAACACTAAAATGTCATCATTCTAACACTATATTATGTTTTTAGGTTGATCCATTCCGACACTATAGCTTTGCGATAAATAGCATGATTTACAAAATAGGTATCGTTTTTATTGTCTCTAAACACATTTTTATTGCTCTAAAAACATATTTTTTATTGCATCTAAATACAAAAAATAGGACACAACCTTTAATTTCTTTTTTCAGAAAATCAATCACTAAGAGATAACGGACTTTTATTGTTATCCACTTTAAAAAAATACTATAAGCCTCTTAGAAAGAACTCTATTATTAGAGTTGTTTTGGGGCATTACAAACATTCGATTGCTTTATCTCTCCCCTTGCTGAAATGAAGCTTTTCATTCAATCCAAAAATTCCATTACTGAACTTTATTTCATTGCAGTTTCGAACAAAGTTGGGTTAATTTATTTCTGGCAATAGAACGTCGCTTATAGCTAACAAATATAAAGTCATTTTGAACCACATTTTGATCTTTTTAGAAATCCCAGTTTAATTCAAAAGGCTTTTTACCTTTAATACCTTGTGAAATTCAAAAATGGATACTTTGCTTAAGTGTTTCGTAACATTTTTTAAACCGTTTAAATTTTATTTAGATAATAATGAAAAAGGAATGAAGAGATAGAAAAATCTTAAGTACTTTATTTTTATAACATATCAAATACTTCGCACAATTACAGTGATAAGAAAGGTCTGGCTTTATCTGAAAATGTATCTTATGGCCCCGAATTCTGTTTTGATGTCATTTAAACTATGCACCGCAAAACAATTAGAAATATTATCCGAAAGGCTTCCTAATTTACAATTGGCTTCACTTTCATAAAACATTTACTTTTATAAAATTACATTACTATTTATATAATTTGAAAGCATAAATCTTCGTATTCTATATTACAATGAAATCAAAACCCTTAAAATTGATGAAAGCTTTAAATAGTTCTTGAAGTACTGTTCAATTATTGTAACCTTTAATGTATAAACACAAATAAGCGTCACAAGAATCTATTTAATCTAGATTGTAGCCATTCGTGTTCCCTCTTCCTTCTGAACATTTTGCTTATATTTAATTTAATGTATTCAGTGTATAAATGTCCACTTCTAACAATAGCCCTAATGTATAAATGGATTTATTTAATTATTATTTTTTAAATTATTATTTTATTTATTTCTTAATTATCCGGTGAACCCCTTTCCCAAATTAATTATTTCACTTTTTAATGCTATTAATTAAACAAATTTATTAAACGATACCTCCAATTAAATTTTAAAATACATATTTAGGTCTTTCGTATTTATGATCACTGCCTTTTTGCGGAATTAGAAAAAGAATAATTATAAGCGCTCATAACTAAAACCATGAAATATCTCAATTTTGAAAGTCTATATCAATTAAAGATATTTAATATTTCTTTAAAAACTATTAAAAAAATTATGATCTGTTTGGATATTTTTCCATAAAAGAAGGCTACCTTATTCTACATTTAAATTATAAAAGCTTATTTTTTTTATTAAATAATGAAATCCTGTTGAAGTAAATTTCTAATGACAATTTCATAAGTAAAAGCAAAGGAACACATGTTTTTAGTAAATAAATTTACATGCATTCTAAATATTTTGTTTTGTAAACAAAAAGAGTTAGCTGCAACATTAATGAAAAAATGTTTTATTGATAATTAAATTATTACTAAATAATGGAACAAATGAAAGAACGTATTTTTTAATATTTCTTTTCAAAATTGAAAAAAATTAATTCAAGTGATAAAATTGCTGATACATTTGCTTCATACGGATAAATTTATGATAAAGAATTATTTATTATTGCATATCGATAAGTCTGATTTTTATAAGCATTTCGGATCTAAAACTGAGTATGTGTTGTGTTGTTGAAATTAATACTAATTCTCTCATGAAATCAAAAAAAGAACATACCGAGACTCGCATAATGTTTATTAAACAAAACATTATAAACAGATTTCTATAATTCTGATTACATAGTACCAGCATACTGAGAATATAACCTACATCACCATATAGTGATATGCACTTGGAAATCACTAGGAATCGAACCGCTCTGTTTGCCACACCGATACTCTACCAGTCAGGCTAAAGTGATCACTCGATCCCAAGAGGGAGTATTAGGTACATGAAGTGACCATCACAGTACTCCCCTTTTAGTGAGTTGGAACGATTGCTTGATACCCGTGAAGCACATAGACAATGATTGATGCCCGTAAAGTGTTATCACATGGACAGTGGTTGATGATTTTTTTTTTGCTGGGCTCCTTCTTTGCCGCATAGAATAATGATACAAATAGAGGAATAAAAATGCTGATTTCCGTGTGTGCATCATTGAAACCACGTGATAGGTGGAAATGCCAATTCATTCATTCGCCAATTTTACTTGGCGGGCCTTGGCGACTTTCAGAACTAAACGAGATCGAAGTATTGGAATATGGTATCGTGTTTAATTTTGTATTTAGACATCGTTTTTTTAACGAGTGGCACAATTTAAGGGAGTTTAACAGATATATTAAAGATATTTTTCTTACTTTGTACTTTTGAAATAATTGCGTTACCTTTTTATGTAAAAAATTTACCATAAGCGAAGTTCTTTCAATTATTATTTTGTATAGTTCAATAAGAAAATATGAACAATAAAACCGAAGAAATATAAAGAGTTTCGTTTTTTCGAGTATTGAACACAAAGAAAATTATATTTTAGTTTCGTTAAGGAAGAGGAAATATTTAGCGCAAATTGTTTGAAAATAAGGAAATACGTACATATATGTTAAGAAGTTGAATACGGACAGAACGCCTTTTCACCAAAAAGAAGAAAGTGCACCAAATTTGGAATTCCTGCAGATGTCTGAACGCCAAATGTGGCAGTTCTAAAACCACGTGATGTTGTTGTTTTTTATTTCAATGTTGACACCGCGGCCTTATGAGAGTCTGGCATTGAAGGCGCTCTCTATTCAATATAACAACTCTCTGCTTTGCCGGTGTTGCATTTTTGTCGGTGTTTTGCATGTTTGACTGAAGGTTCTGTTAACAGAAGACTGCATTTTTGTTCGTTGTCCAGAGTAGCCACTTTTGTACTACGCAATCGGCAGTCACTCGTAATCTTTCGAGGGACGTTCTGCTTACTACGCTGAATATTATGACTAATCCATATGCTTTCATATCCAATACGTTAAAGCATACGGCTTCAGAGATCCTTTGAGAGTATCCTTGATTAAAATATGCTGTAATTGTCTGCACTGTTGCCCTTCGGTTGTCCATTACAAACCGAATATTCCTGATGCAATTTGCTGTATGCAAGATAAATTAGCACATTGAAAATAGTTTTTGTAGTTTTGGAGACTCGGATTCTGATGAAAAAAGGATATCGTCCTTTTGAGTTTAATCACTAAATTAATTAGAGTGTCTATCGCAACTTTTTTTAATGTATTATACAGGTTTTCTGCTCAGACAGAACCAAAATTCTTCCAATCGATGATTTATGGTACTAATTTTTTTAATTTAATGAAAAGTCTTCCTAGCTTTCAATATCCTAAATATGAAAGTTGGCGTAATTCCGTTAATTGTTTTTATGTATAGATGCCTCTCCAAACAGGGGAACTTATTTTTTGACCACTCTTTTATGACCACTCTGCATATTAGAAACTCTAACTTATGTGTGTATTCAATCAATTCTTTAGACTAAAGTGTTTTATATTATTTATTAAGTACACCTGCCATTTAACATTCAATTTTTTCGTTGATGCTTTCGTTCATGATCCTCTATTGAACAAGACCAAATTATTGTCAATCGAGCTGTTTTTCATGCAGTTATAATGCCGGAATGAATCACTCGAAAAGCATAACCTATTATTTCTTTTCTGAAACCACATGTGATGATTTAAAAAAACACACGTTTCGCTCGAAACGTTCAACATCCACTGACGACCACGGAAGGCACGTTGACGGTAGTTGTCTAACAGTCCAGTCTCTAAACGCTTTTACTACAGCTACCCATAACCATTTTGCAAATGCAACAGTTTTAATGGCGCACACTCCATGACTGAGAGCACCCATAATAATATCATTCAAAATCCACCAAATCGTATTATTTTTACCCATACCTGTTCGAAAAAAACGCATTTACTAACGTTGTAAGAAAGCATTTGTCTTTTTTAATACCTTTTTCGCCCTCTAGTAGAAACAATGTAACATCATAGCTCATTTACTCAAAAACGGTATTTCGGCCACTAAGTGTACGAACAACAGAAAACATCGCCAAATCTGACTTTTAAACCTTAACAAAACTCCCTTAACCATTCTCCAACACCTATTACACCCACGAATAGCCTTTTAATTACCTTTTGTCAACAAAGCTTTTCCTACTTTCCCGAAAAGTACTTAATACAACGCTAACTAAAGTTTAAATGGTGCGTCAAAACTGCGATCCTTCACAAAATATCATCATCATTCCCGTATAACCCCTTCTGAACACCGGGTCTGGGGAAACTAACTGAATAATAGTTGGACTCATTTATACGCGGGCGCATTTCACTTTGCCTTTTTAACTGACATTTCAGACGCGCATAATTGGTAATTCTGCTTCGTTGTCGCACCCCCCCCCCCCCCCCCCATTGACGACATGCCGCATTCCACGCATTTCTGAGGTTTATTCATCGTCTGCCGCGTATAAAAGGCCCTGGTTGACGCATTTGTTTGAAGCTGAGCCCCATGCATCAACACGATTGTATTATTTTAGAATTTTTGGTATGCTGTAGAGTATGCACTGGGTAAGTTATAAATTACTCGGGTTTAATTAAAACAGGAAAGTGAAACTTATAAATTAAATGTAAGAAAAATATTAATTTATTGATCTTGATTGAAACTTCTTAATGATAAATCTTAGTTAGATGGCGTTATTCAAAATCAGTCAATGAACACGGTTATAAGTTTTGAGAAAACTGAGTTTTATCAAACCGCTAACAACCGTATAAAAAAATATTGAGGAAAATTATATTTACTGAAATGAAACTACTTTGGATTTTTAGATGATAGACTATCGAATAGTAACATACTTACCATTTTCATTACTCATTTATATATAAACAATATATTTCAAAACCTCAATTTATTTTCAAGCTAAAAAAAAAATGTCGGTACCTATATTAAATATATAAATTTCTATATTACAAGCAAAATCCAAATAAAATATTGCAATTTGTAATCCCTGGAAATGTTCATTAGTACAGTTGTAAAAGTATCCTCCAATCAAAACTCAAAAATATTGCTAGCAGTAGTTAATGATATTATATATTTTGTTTATATTAATAATATATTTGTGCTTAATAATAGTGCTTAACGTGATAGATAATATGCTACCATTGCAAAAATTAAAAAATTCAGTCAATTTTTATAAGCATTTTTAAGAGTAATTATATTACTATTAAATATTTTAAAAAAGAAACTTATATAAGCTGCTCGTTTCATAAATGATATTCAGGAAAACTTATTTAAAAAATTTATTAAACTACATGTGAATAGTAATGAAAAGTTAATGTAGTTAAATAATGTTCATTGATACAACTTGTAGCGCTATGCACAATATGGCTACACTCGGTATCGAACCGAGGAACTTCGGCTTGATACGCCGATTCTCTGCCAATCAGGCCAAAATGATCACTCTCGCCTAAGCGGGAGTATCGGGTAGATGAAGTGAACCCCACAGTACCCCCCTCTCAGTGAGTCGGACGGAGGGAACGAATGATTGAGATGCCCGTGAAGTGTTATCACGTGCGCGGTAGTTGATACCGTGAAGTGTTATCACGTAGCCGTGGTTGATTCGATGTGGTGTCACAAGTGCTTGTTCGAACGAAGGTTGCGTTGAACTGCAGTCCGGGTCACCAATGTAGCGCTATGCACAATTTGGCTACACTCGGTATCGAACCGAGGAACTTCGGCTTGCTTTTGCTACGCCGATACTCTGCCAGTCAGGTCAAAGTGATCACTCTCGCCTAAGCGGAAGTATCGGGTAGATGAAGTGAACCCCGCAAATTTATTTTTTTAATTTTGCCATTATTGATATATAACGCAAAAAAATTCTGGTATTTATGGTGGTCACTAATTGTGCAACGGTGCGATGCCGCTGCTGGTGTCACTAGCCCAAAGGTGCTTAGTCAATCGGGACCATGGACGTAGGTGATCGGAACTTTAACGGGTTGGCATATTTTACAGTCACCCCAGTAACTTCTCGTTAAATACTCGCCAGTGTTTCTGTGAGGGCTCTTTTAGTTACTGCCTGAATCGCGCGTTTGATTTTTTAAATATTTGGATTAAAATTTGCTTTTTAGTTTTAAATTTTAATTATAAGTTACATTCGCACAAGTGCATGTAGCGATAAGGGATATCAGCCGATACGCTTCACATTCAACATTACTTAAAATGATAACTAAAATAATAAAAGTATTACAATATTACTGATAACTTAATTTTTATACTTCTGCCTGGTGAATCTCAATGTTAATATTTTGAGTGCAAAGAGCGGAATAAATAATTTTGTTTTAAAAATTGTTATTTCTTTTTGCTCAATATCTGTTGAACTAACATTTAGATGAAACGTTTTATACTCGAGATCAAATTGAATCAGATCCACTGAAAACAAATATTAAGACATTTCAACAAACTCAGTTATTAGAAATAATTTCCTCGTCTGGTTATAATTCCATCTTTTGTCCATTACAAAAAGTACATCATCCATTAGAAATGAATTAAATGTAAAGATTTGTATGTATCTCATTATTCAAATGAGAAATAATTTAACTATTCACATATTTCAAATCAATAAATATACAATTTCGAAGTAATAAATTTTGAAATTTTACATTTATATAATTATGTTAAGCCCTGGTTAAAAGAAATACAATATTTACGTTTGTGCTTTTAGAACTTTATTTTAAGAAGGATTAAATTACTATCACAATCCCTTAGTTTAATTCTATAAAATCCTCTTGCTACTTATATGTAATACTAAACTCATGTTTAGTATTACGAAAACTCCCTTTATAGATAAGCTATAAATAAAATGAGTTTATTTTACTTTAGGAAATCAAACTTCCAGGCTGAAATTTCTATAAGAATGGAACTATATCTATAGAATAAGAAAAAAAATTCTATGAAATAGTTTTGGCAAACGCTTTTGATTGAGCAAAAAAAGAAAAGTTAAAGAAAATTCGAAACGTGACTACTTACGGTCTAAGAAGATTATTTATTTCTGCTTACGTGAACAATTTCTTCGGGCCCTTTTATATCGATATTTTCCTTACGTTCCCTTGTGTAGTTTTAAAAAAAAGTATCGCAAACTTTAACGCCCCATCACAAGAAAACACTTGTTTCTTTTACTCCAGTCCTACGTTTTTTTTACCTATTTACCTCTAAAAACAATAAAAATAAGAAAAAAATACTTTTATTAGCCGTAGAGAATCTTCTACAAATAACAAAACATTAGGTTGGTTGTGTCTATAGAGACGGCCGCAGGGTTCAAAACGTGCAACGTCAAACTCAACAGTGTATTCAGCTGTAAATTTATTGATTTAAATTTTTACAAAGTTAACCATAATTTATTTATTATAAATTAAGTTACGGAATTGAATTAGAGTCAAATTCATTGCCGCGTTGGTCATACGTAATACTCCACACAAATGCGGCTTACATCGATAAAATTAAGTATTGATTTAAGTCAGAAATGCCAAACGAATTATTTCCTTTTAAAACGTTATTAGAATAACTTAACTAATTTAACTTATCCCTCATACAATTTTATAAAAGTTATTTTACCTTCTTACGTTTACAAGCGTTTACCTTCGTTACGTTTGCCTTCATGACCCTGTAAAAACGTGTTCTACACTCGTTAATAACCTAAGTTAAGCCTAAACTTTGCTTACCTTTGCTTTAAATTTAAAACACTCAGTATTTATTGTAAACTTACCCATGTCAATACAAACATCAGTGGGTTAAAAATGTGTTTTTCAAAATATCTTTATGTATAATTATCTCACGCGGTGATCAAAAAACGTTGTACTTTGTTACGTGATTTGGCAACACAAGGTTGTTCGGTAATGAGCAACAACGTCGCCACGTTAGTCCTAACGCACAACGAGCGTTCGTAATTTTACCTTAGCATTTGAAAAACGAATCCTTTGGCGTATACTACTTTTGATGAATTTTGTTGAGATTCGGAATATAATAAGCGTTATTATCTATATATATAAATGCGAAAAACCCACTCATCACTCATCACTAATTCTCCAACTTCCCGTATACCTATGAAGATGAAATTTGGCAAATTTGTTCCTTATACCTTAAATAGGAAAAGTAAGCTATTTTTGTTCCGATCGAACGGATTTAAGGGGTTGTAAAACCCCTTTTTCGAAACTTCTCCATAGGATTAACATGGAGAACATGTAACAATGCAAAATATAAAATTTAAACAATGGAAATTTTTAATATTATGTAACGTACGAGGAGCATTCTGATTGGCTGATGACTAAATATCGCCAAAATGTCGCCAAATAACTAAAAACTGTCGCCAAATAACTAAAAACTGTCGCCAAATTAATAAACTTCGCCAAATAAATTAAAATTTCACCGAAGGAATAAAACATTTCGCCAAATTAATAAAATATCGCCAAATGAACTAAAATATGATCATATATGTAAAGGAGCATTCTGATTGGCTGATGACTAAATATCGCCAAATAAATAAAACCTACGGCAAGTTATTAAAAACATCGCCAAATAAATTAAAATTTCACCGAATGAATAAAAATTTTCGCCAAATGAATCAAATATTGCCAAATGAACTAAAATATGATCATATTTGTAAAAATAACATATAAATGGCGAAATTAGTGTCAAAAAATTATAAAATATATGTCAAAATGGTGAAAATATGAATGGATAACGGGATATTCCGTACTACAACAACTATGAAAATTAAATTTGGCATGGAGCATGGCATTTTAAGCCAAAATTGCTCACTAAGAAAGGATGTTCATTTTCAAAAATTCAAACTCTAACTGCCAAAAGTAAATCTTGCCACTTATCCACTGACTCATCACTAATTTTCTAACTTTCTGTATAACCAGGAAGATGAATTTTGACAGAGTTGTTACTTATATCTTACATAGAAAAATAATCTATCTGGTAGGTAGAAGCCACTCGGTACCGTAATAATTGGTTAATGAATACTTTGGACCCCACGTGGTAGGAAGGTCAGAGGGAGAGTGTATAAATGGTCAATCTGATTGACGCGGCCTACCTTCCTCTACTCCATGTTATGTCATTTATCCACGAAGGCTGATTTTCCATAGAATTATTGGAGTGAAAGTGTATACTGCCTGTCATCAAGGGTGACATTTTCCTTCATGCGGTATAAAGATCAGAGGGTAAAATGGGTTAACAAACGACCTGATCGACGCGACTCTCTTTCCTATACCATGGTAGGTCATTTATAGCCCATAACACGGTTCCCCTGGGAGTAATATAGTGAACGAAATAGCCTGCAGTTAAGGGCGACATTCCCTTCACGGTCAGCGGCGGAATGGGTTAATAATCGGCTTGATCTATGCGGCCTACCTTTCTTTATATGAAGGTATGCCTATACGAGTAGTTATGTGGCGGAATCGAAAACTGTTGTTATAGACTCTCCCCCCACGTGGTACAAGTGTCAGAGGGGGATTGGGTTTGCGTAAATCTTCTGTAGTAGTGGGTAGGGGGATTGATTCGATTTTTTTTTAAAAATTGATTTAAAGTTCAATGAAGTAAAAAATAAGATTTATTTTTTATTTAAAAAAGTTAAATATTTAAAAAGTTCGGGGACAAAATCTAAAAAAAGTGCTGGGGAACCATCCCTTCTCGCTTATTGATAAGGTTTACCGTACAAAAGAAAAAATATGAAAATCTTGAATTTGGCAAATAAACCTTTTAAAATTCTTTTTCGTTTTTTTTTTCTGCTTATATTTTCACCAATTTGTGAAACTTAACGACAAATGTTGACATAGGTGTCTAATAAAACTTTTTCAGATAATTTTTATTAACATTTATAAGAGTTCTTCCCGTTTAAATCTTTGGAATGTTACTAAAAGTTAAAATATGGATGGTGATCAACGGGAGTAATGCATACATATTCACGTTATTGTGTAGACAACTTCATATTAGCAATCTTTCCAGTTCTTGCAGGACCTTGCCAATAAAATTTCGTTTCAAATTAGTACTTTTAATACTGTGGTTCCCCCTCATGGGTGACAAATGAAGAATATTGTTTATTTCGCTATAAATATTGTATCTGTATCAATTTTGTAATTTATTTCCTTCCCGTGCGTAGAACGGGTATTTCAGCTAGTTTTAAATAAAAGAAGTTCAAAGCATATCACAATGTAAACAAATAGTCATTTTAAAATTTTCTATTTCCCTAATAAAGTAGTGCCCTCTATAACAACATTTCATTGAACACCTACTCAGCTCGGATTTAATCTGTATCAGAATTGAACACTATTCTCCATTGGAGGACGCAGAAGGCGCTGACCTCCTACCTAATATAATATATATAAACCTGATACATCGGTGCATTTAAAAATCTTGCAGAGGAATATACACAGATATTGAAGTATACCAAAAAAATAACAATTAACAGATACTCTTCAATTATGTTTAATAAATATTGATAATATTATGAAATATATTATGGGATTTTGTTATTAATAAACAAAATTAACAACTTGACCACTAAGCGATATAAGTAAAAAAAAATTGAGAAAAGAGCGTTTACAGTTTTCAATGTTAAGTGGAATGATATATTCAACTTATTATTGGGTATTGTATTGAACTACGACCCATGTCCCTTTGCCAAATAATATATATAGTTCTTAAAAATAGTATTAGTTAATTTTCTGATTTTTTTATTACTTATGTTATTTGGTAGCTAAACCGCTCATATATTCGGTAAATATCGCTTGTTAATATAAACAATTAACGTTCAACAGCTACACTCAACAGCCCCTTTCCTCCTTGTGACAATTCAAAAAATTACGAAATCGTGTGAGAAGCGTATGTCAATTAAAAAATACATTTAAGGGATCTTAATTAGATTTCAAAGTTTGTGCCCGATTTTTAAAAAAAAAAATCTTGTTCCGCCGCCGCTGTTTGCATTTAGTTAAGAATGTCTAACATGCCTCTACTTTTTTCCTATAGAAATAGCATATATGCTTAATTAAAATCCTCACTTAAAAATTACTTTAATTGCCCACACGTTTTTGTGATTGTATAGTGCAAAAAATACATAAAAATCGAATCTATAACCTCCCGACTTGGCGCGCGATTTGGCGGTTTTAATTTAAAATTTCTGGAGGTTTTATTTTGGAGTTATGGTTGGCGCGCTGTTCAGTCGGTTAAAAATAGGCTTATTGAAACACTCTGAAGAGCGGGAAAAACATCGAAGTTGTAAATTTGTTTTCATAACTAAGTTAAATAAGAAATGGGGAGTAAACAATGGAAATTGTTGTATATCCAACAATGCTAATGCAACGAATAACATTAGAACACAATGGTCCGACACTGAACTAAAGTGAGAACTGGTGTAACGACTCTCCATTAGGGGGAAATATAATTTACTTACCGTGGCACGTGGATGAATACTGTTGGGAAAACAAGGTTGAGAAAACTTTCTATCTTGGCTCTTGCACCGTTAGTCATGTTGGGTCATTTTTAAATATTTCACTTATCTTAATATGTTTTCATCTTCTTGTAAGTAAGTATGGAAATACATTAAATATACAACATTTATGTCTTTTTGAAAACCGGACTGGAGCTTTAAAATAAAGTACTTCATTTTATGCCAAACACCATTCTTATCCATTTATTCAAACACCAGAGATTCCGCATTACATTATAATCCAATTATAACTGCGTAATTCAATAGTTATATGCATAAACTACCGCCAAAATTATAAGCATCTAACCTTTAATACAAAAGTTTGTAAATCGATCTACCCTCCAGTACCTATTTTAGCTCAGTGTGGTCCGAACTCCAAAGTAGAGCAACGATAAATTTTATTTCCCCCAATGACAGTCTTCTTTCCAGTTCTTATTTAGCTCAGTGGTTTTCAATGTAAGAGATAATAATTTATTACGTTTGAAAACATACGATTTTTTTAATAAATTATTAGAGATGGCTTTAATAATAAATATGCATAGATTATTTTTTATGAATTTAAAATTTTGTGTATTGCTGATATAGTTGACGTTACAAAGATGAGTAATCCATCGCTGTCCTTCAGGTGGTTAATTACTTATGAGTTGCATCCATAAAGCACTTGGTTCCATTCTAAATCATCCAACTATGACAACACAACTCCGTTAAGCACACCTAACTGCTAATGACTATCGTTCCCAAACTATAATATGTCAATTAATAAACATAACGATGTTGTGTGAAAAAATTAAACTTATTCGAATAACTTTATGTTTGCAAAAGTTTAAATAATTGGTTGAATAATAAAAGTTTTAACAGGGCATTACTTGTGGTTCCACAAAAGTATAATTTCGAATAAAAATTGAATTAGCAGTAAAATAGGTTTTTTTTATTAAACAAATGATTAATATAGTGAATTTTTTCGAACAATGGAAAAAAATTAGCTTGAAGCTATTTAATAAATAAGCCATTTAGTATAAAACCTATCGAAATTATATAAACTATAATCGTAAATAAATTAAATCATCAATTATAACCTTAATTTATGTCTAAGCATGAATACAAGTTTAAATTGTGATAGTTATTAATTAAAAAGTTTACTTAAAATAAAACACTATTTTTATTTATAATCAGTGTTTTTTTATGCATTGTTAGTTTTTTACGTTCATCCTTTAAAACTTATAAGAATATCATAAGGTTATTTCAGACGAATACAAAATAAGAAATTATCAAAATAAAATGTGAAAGTTTTTATTTTTATAACGGGGTTTTTCCTTCAGTAAAAGAATCTACTTAAAATGTGTTTCATAGAATAATAACCTTGTTAAAACAAGTTATTCGTACTTTTTTATTATTTCGAAGTTAATTTCGATCTTTTTTATATTATGAGAATACAAGTGTAATTGGACTAATATTACAATTTGAAATTTAAAACTACAGAAATAGTATTAATAAATTATTTTACAAAAAAAAAAGTTATGGCTTTTGCAGAACAAAACTTTGATTATTTTAAAGTCAAATACTCGTCTGTTTAAAAATTCCGTATATTCGATAAAGTTTAAATGAGTTTCTTGAAATCGGAAACACGAAGATCGCTCAAAACTTCCAGCAACACAAAACCCAATTACAGAACACAACTAGAGAATAAAAAAAATGAACACGTCTTTCTGTGGCGAACATATGTAAATTTCTACGAAGCAACTCACAAGAACTCACTAATGAGCATTCCTATAAAAAAATAAATGGAATCGAAATAAAAAAAAAAGTAATGAACCCTCGTTGAATTTGATCGATTTATTTTACATAACAACTGTATTTTTTTATTTTTGGAATAAATCTACATTACAAACGTCTAAATAAAATATTTTAATAAGGGAATTTTAAGTAAATTGGGTATTCGTGCTTTTGTTTCGTAAAATATTTGTATGCTGCGAAAAAAAAATATCAACACGCAATGTTCTTCTCGTATCGTATATTCATTGCCTTCTAAATGCCTAGTTCTAAGTGACCCATATTCACAGAAGAATAAAGGTCCACAAAAATATAAAATTAAGATTTTTAACAATTTTAAATACCAAAGTGTGCTACCGTTTATTTATTTTTTTATTTTTTAAATGAGATATATTTCCGTGCCTATTAACTTGTATGGAATGTACATCCACTTGGGTGTTTTTTCCACCTAACATATTGATAATTGAAGCAAATCATTAAACTGGCATTTTATATTGCAAGCATACTAAATACTAATGCTCACAACGTAACCAAAACGAAATACATGTTTTTATCTTGTCTAAATATGCTGTTGCAAAATGAAAAGAGCACTCGCAATTAATAATTTTTTTTAATGAATTATTTTGAAATAACTTGAGAAAATCGGTAAAGCGTTCTGTCTACTAGCTGTTTTAATGAATTTGAATTTTATATTCTCGCATTCTGAGGTAAAGGCCCCTTTTAATAGTTGAACAATTTCTTGCTGCTGCGATATGTCTGCTTAGAATATTCCAGATGGTTTTTTTTTAACTATAAGAGCATGAGGGACACTTCATAAGCTACTCTCATTTTATCGGACATCATTCCCAAAAAGAGTTATCGACTTGAAAGCATGGAATCTCATGTTGTAAATTTCAAAATGAAGCTCCATTTTCTTTTGAAAATGGGAAAAATTGTATTCCAAACTGCGTTGATGATCGCAATCGGTCAATGAGGAACTCAAGATTTGTCCTTCCTAGATTTCCAAACTCAAATCAAATCACCAGCCATCATCTTCCCCTTTACATTTAAGGCAAATACCTTCATCATTTTTGAGGTGTCTCCAATTGTCAGGACCGTACAGGTTGATTTTTTTTCCATCACTAACACTGCTTATTTCCATTGTTTCTTCCTATACTCGGGGACAACCTAAGTTGAGCCAAAATCAATTGAATATTTACACATACCATAGCTTCCGCTTCAGGTTCAACTTAGGTTGTGCCCGAGTATAGTCATGTTTTTCTGAACTCATTACACTCTTATTTACTTGTGAAGCTCTGTGAGTTCTTTGTATTTAGGATTTTCGCTCTGTCGAACAGCTTCCGATAAAGTAGACTTACAAATATCGATGGTAGAATCTTGGGATAACTTTACAAGTATTTCACCAGCTTTTAATTTCTGTGTGACTACCCTTTCTTGTTGCATTGTAGGCTTCTTTGGTCTTTCGGGTTATTGTTGCTTCCCAAATCGCGCTCCGAATAGCAAATAGACGTTAACATCGGTGAACGTTATATTCTTCTTGCAATATCCCATGACGATTAATCTTTTTTATTCGAAAGCTAAAATTTGTCCATGTTCAAAATATGTTAATTAATTTTACGTTCCCATATCTGATACATTTATAAACCGATAACTAATTTTATTCGTAATAAATACCGCGCGGAATGGTTTTAAATTGACGAAAAGTATATGTGTGTGACAATTCAAACTCAAATGTTTACCTGGAAACGACTATTTCACTTCCAAGTAGGGGGTGGTCGTATTATTTTTCAATGGAAGGTATCTCCATTTATTAAAAATTTGCTAAATATACCAAACTATTAACAACGTTATATGCATGTAATTCAGATACGTGATACTTGTTTTAATAAGTGTTACAAACTCATGCTTAAAAGTATATTTCACAGTTTTTATTTCAAATTAAATAAACAGTCGTATCATTATGAAACTCACTGTATGGTCATGCTTTTTGACAAAAGCAAAATTAACTCGTTCATGAAATTGTTGTTTATTTTCTTTAGCGCTCTTTTTGATACTTACTAAAAAACAATACTTTTAATATGGCTAAATGTTCTTACTACAAAAAAAATATTAAAATCAATATATATATATATTTTTAATCGTAAAAAAATATGATTATTCTAAAATAAAATATTTAGTAACAAATGAATTTACATTCTACAAGTTACGTTGCCCGCCACACTGCATTATAAGTGAGAGTAATATTTTCGTAAACGCAACTTCGAGAACTATTTGTTCATGAGCTAATACCTCAGTGTCACAAACTTTTTTATCCAACAGCCTTGGATAGTTTCCAAACCAACTTCTTTTGGGTGAAAAAAGCAAAGAACCATCTGACGCTGGTTGTGAAGGAAAATGCTGGATAATATCCCGAAAAAGTTTTATTAATATCATTTAAGAAGGAGAATACTGAAGATGATTATTATAATGAAATATCGCCTCGAAAGAGCCGAATGCTCTTTTATTCAGTATTCAAAGACGTGAAACTGATTTATATGCATTTATTTACGAATATGTTAATTATGTTTCAGTAGACTTGATTTTAGCATAATTTCATTGCTTTTTATTAACTCCGCTCAGATTTAGGGGTAAAAAATATTGGATGGGAATAATTGACTTTTCCGCCCGATTGGTATAAGTCCAAAAACAGAGTTCCTAGATAATCGCTTTTTAAGTTTACAACCCGCCTTGGCTATAATGTTAAGTGGAATGACAATCAACTCATTATTGGACAACCTATTGAACTTTGAGCCACGCCATTTGGTCAAATGATAGATCTACCTATCTAGCAATGGAAAAAAGGCTTAGTTCATTTTCGGATTTTTGTGACTGATACCACTTGGTCGCCAATCCGCCTAAATATGAATATTAATCTTTTATTTGCAAAATTTTTAATTAAATAATTTATTATTCGATATTTTTTATCATTAAAAGAATCTCGTTTCTTTGTATTTGATGCGCGAAATTGAAATCCAGAATTATGGACTTTTATATTAAGCACACTTTGAATATTTTTTTTAATACAAAATATTTCTATTAAGTTTTATGAGCAGTACAAATTACAATTCCAGTTAAATATAAAAGAGTTAAAATTATATTTACAAAAGTATTAAATTCAAAAATAAACATTTATAAAATTAATAATACTTTAATTAAGTTAATAAAATATATTCACTTAAAAGGTGGTCACAAATCGTTGGGCACTAGTCATTGTTTGGCTGTTTCACATGTAGCTTTTTTGGTATAATAAAACATTATTTTTGCCAAATTCTTTCATTTATCTTTTAAGCAAGTCGCTTAGATTTTGTAGCAAAGAAAAAAGTAGTTAAAGTATATAAAAAGAAGGATTTATTATACGTAATTAAACAACCAAACACTGACCATCGCCTAGCTATTTATGACCACCCTGTATAATAAATTGTAACACATCTTATAAATGAAATACGAACTCATAAGAGCGTTTCAAATATTTTTTTTCCAATTCTTAACATCTGAGGGCCAAAACCAATTTAAATATTTTAAAATATCCATGTTTTCTTTGTAAATTAGTGGAATTTTTTTTTCAACACATTCCTTTTAAAAAAAAACATTAAAGCATTTTTAAATATTTATGCAGAGAGAACTCCGCTAATCATATAAATTTGAGAAATGGTTCAACACTTTTTTTTATGAATATAGAAATTTCTTGGACAATTTTTCAAAACATGGGGGCGAATATAGTAAATATATCTGTTTATATCCCTTGAAGGGTTGAGAAATATAAAGAATATATTCAGATTTTCATTATTAGGCATATCAAGATGAATGTTTTATGTGGAGTTCTTATTTTGTATTAAACAAATAAAATTTTGTAATTATTATTTATCGAAAATTGCATCAAGAAATTTAGTTTTAGTTTATACTATTCCGCTGGTCTCTAAGGAGTACCAGTATTGGATTAAAAAAATACACAACCTCTGCATTATGCTGGGTAATTTTGTTGGAATGAATCATATGCAATATTTGAATGTTCCTGCTTTGAAAAACTAATTATCGGTTGTTTTCCTGAAAACTTCCACAAAACAGACATACAAAAAGAAAAAGTGATTTTTCTTATAAAATTACTCCTTCACAATAAATAAAAGTTTAAAACAACGGCTTTAAAGCTGACTGCTGCTTTAGATTGAATTGAATTAAAAATCCAGCAAAAAGTTTAAAAAATAGTAATGTATCGAGCAATCCCTGTTGTATTCGCGAAAGTTAATTGACTTCCAAAAGTAATCTTGAACATGTTTACTGTTCGAATGCTCAAAGAATGCTCTTTTGCAAAATAAATTTATAATAAATGTTTTATTTTTTATTTTAAGAAAAGAACATTACTTTACTTAAAAAAGATAAGTATTTTAATACATTACAACGTTAATTCACAAGGAATTTCACTGTTCGGCAACTGACAAATTTACTAAATAGGGTTTTGTTGCTTTAAAATAGAAAACCGAAGTAAAATCAAATTATTGAGAACAATCACTTTATGTCATTTCTTCATTTTCATTAGATTAAAGTTTGTAAACTTATCGTGTCACACATTTTAATATGTCAAAAGAAAAATAATAACTATGCTGAAGTTTCAAATTCAGTTTTAAACAGACGAGAATAATGACATTTTAAAATTAAAAAGACAATCTCTTGCCAATTATTTACGAAAACTCGAAACTGTAATTACAGAATACATCAACACGTAATTTAAAAAAAGCAATTTGAGAAGATTTCAAAAGTAATCTTTTATGTCTAAATCAATTAATGGTAAAATTGTTAAATAAACACTCCAGCTTAAAATATGTTTTTAACTATATATACTTTAGATGCCTTAAACAAATAAAACTTTTAATGATAAGAATTTTGAGCCTCCGAAGGATGAGCAATTTATCTAATCTGTAAGATAGTTTTCACTTTAATTTATATTTTCAACACACTCTTTTCTTAAAATAAAATAAATATATACATCATTTTCAAAAGAAAGATTTCCTCCATTGTTTTAAATTTGTAAATGCTTTATGAAATTTTAAATAATGTGTATTGCTAGGACAACTGACGACATTCACGTTCTTATTTCTCAAATGGTTTTAACCAATAAACAGACGACTTTTTTAGAATTTGACCGACACATATTCCTTGCGGAAAGTTCTAATTGCGGCCCATGGCGACCTTTTGTCTGGGCGATAAACATTTGTGTTCGTCTTTGAGAGTATGGTAACCCGGCTCCCTTCGGCCGCAATTGGGCTATTGCCATTCCTCGACCCGATTCGAGGAATATGTGTTTAAACCATTTTATTAAATTATATATGTAGGTGTTTTAGCAAAGAAATAAACACACGAGGGTAGACAGGACATTATTGAAATATATTTAAACTTTAGGTTCAAGCTAAACTAATATTTAAAACGGAACATTTAAGTGGATGCCTACGATATTGACCCACTGAGACGAAACACGACCGATCACATGAAGATCGTAAACATGAATGATTAGGGTGTTGCCACCACTAGGTTACAAGTTATATGCTTGGGCTGTTCCATTACAAATAAGCAGGGGTGATGGGAAAATGGGCATTGATATCCAACAATTCCCCTTTACAATGGTTATTTTTACAGAAACAAATACATATAAACAATAGAATATTACACAATTATGTAATAATTAAAAATTGAAATCTGACAATCCAATCAATTTACAGCAATTCTTGTGTTTAGAAACACTTAATCCTTTTGTTAACACATCAGCTGGCATATTTTCTGAGCACAAATATTTTACATCGATATCTCCACGCTCATAAATTTCTCGAACAAAATGATACCTTATGTCGATGTGTTTAGTCTTGTTATGAAAGACAGGATTTTTGACTAACTTTTGAGCTGACTGATTATCAGACATCACAATCGTGGGTGCAGACACATATTTCGGTGACAGTTCACCCAGAAATTTTCTAAGATGGACGATCTCCTTCGAGATCTCGGACAATGCGATGTACTCCGATTCCGTCGTTGACAATGCCACAGAACGCTGTTTTCGGGATTCCCAACTGATTGGTCCCCCGGACAATTGTAGGACAAAACCGGTGTATGATTTTCGGTCATTGACATCTGATGCCCAGTCCGCATCGACGAACGCCTTGAGATGTTCACCATTTTTCTTGAAAATTATCGATTGATGTTGAGTGCCTTTTAAGTACCTTAAGATTCTTTTTGCAGCTATCCAGTGCTCTTTTCCTGGGTTGTTATTAAATTGGCTCAAAAAGTTCACTGCGTGAGTGATGTCGGGCCTCGTGGCTACCGACAGATACATTAATGAACCAATGAGAAATCGATATGGTATATCACTCATTTCCGAAATTTCATCATCATTTTGAGGGCACATATCCTTCGTGAGTTTCTTGCTGCAATCCATTGGACACGCAACTGGTTTAGCATCTTGCATTTTGAATTTATGCAATGTGTCTTCAATATATTTTCGTTGAGACATAATGATGCTATCTTTGCATTGCTTAAATTCGATTCCTAAGCAATAATGCAATGGACCTAAGTCCTTCATTTTAAATGCTGCAGACAGGTCATCTCTGACTTTCTCATAGGAAGATTTGCTTGAAGATAAGACAATCAAGTCATCTACGTACACAATGATGATCACTTCCTCAGTGGCGGTTTTTAGACGATAAACACATTTATCGGAGATGAGCGGTTTGAAATGTAAAGCGTTTAGCTTCTCATCTAATTTGTTGTACCACTGTCTTCCAGATTGTTTCAATCCATAGAGCGATCTCTTGAGTAAACAAACTTTATCTTCTTCATACAATTCCTTGAAATTTTCAGGTAATTCCATGTACACAGTCTCTTTTAAATCTCCATTGATGTATGCCATCACAAAATCCAGTTGATGAGCAATTAAATTATTTTCAACTGCATATGACAAAACAGTTCGAATTGAACTCAATCTGGCGACGGGAGAAAAATTTTCCTCAAAGTCAATGCCGGGTTTCTGTGTACAACCTAGGGCTACCAATCGCGCCTTTAATTTTTCTACACTTCCATCTGAATTGAACTTTGTCTTCAAAACAAATTTAGAGGGGATGACCTTTTTGTTTTTAGGTCTATCAACAAGAACCCAAGCGCATTCATTTTCGAGCGAAAAGAATTCTTCCTCCATGGCATTGACCCATTTATCCCTTTGATCACTATTTAGTGCTTGCTTAACAGTCGGAGAAGAACAGCTGTTTGGATCAGCTGATTTAGCGTAATGAAATTCCTTGCTAGGACGGCCGCGCCTTCCAGTATGAATCATTCTTGGGCGCCCAGCGAGTCTCTTTCGAAGGATAGGCTCATAAATCTCCGCATCTGAGAGATATTCATCATTTTCCAAAACATCAGGAGAATCTGCCGAGGGAAAATCGGAATCCTCATCTTGTGACGCATCAGGCATTGAAGGTCGCGGGGAGAGAGCTCCGTCTGGCGTCGATTCCCCATTTCGCTGTGAGACTTCAGGAATAAAAACCTTCTCTGGATCTTCGCCGGTAGATGTATCAGTCGAATCGCCACCAATGGGGAAAAAGTATTCCAGCTCTTTTTCGTTAGATTCAACGTTTGAATTGAACTCTTGTACGAATCTCGCGTCGCGCGAGACAATGACTGATCTCGTCGGTTCGTGCCAGAACCTATATGCCTTTGAAACTTCAGAATAACCTATGAAGATGCACATTTCAGATCGTGCGTCGAATTTGGCTTTATAGTGCTTGTTCAAGACGAATGCTTTCTGTCCGAAAACTTTGAAGTATGATGCAGTTGGTTTTCTTCCAAAAAATATTTCAAATGGAGTTCTTTTCTGCACGACGCTTCGTGAAGGGCATCGATTTCGTAGATAAGCACTGGTTCGAATCGCTTCAGCCCAGAACTTTACATCCAAATTTGCTTGGATTAGTAAACAACGCGCCATTTCGACGAGTGTTCTATTTGCGCGTTCTGCGACGCCATTTTGTTCTGGTGAGTAAGGGGCCGATTTTTCTCGGCGTATTCCTTGTTCTTGTAAGAATTTTTCGAATTCTTTTCCAGTGTACTCAAGGCCATTATCTGTACGAAGAACTTTTATTTTCTTTCCTGTACGATTTTCTACGCAGGCCTTGTATTTCACGAATGCGTCTTTTGCTTCGTCTTTAGTTTTCAGAAAGAATATTTCGATATAGCGAGATTTGTTGTCGATAAAAGTCACAAAATAACGTGATCCGCCAAGCGATGGAATTTTCATTGGTCCGCATAAATCAGAATGTACCAGGTCGAGAAAATCTGTACTCACAAATTTTGACTTCTTCGGATAAGGAGTAGCGGTTTGTTTACCTTGAATACAAACTTGACAGTCCTTCAAAGAGTCACTGTTGTTGAACGATAATCCTCGTACCATTTCTTCTGTTTTCAATTTCTTTAAGTCGTTTTCATTTAAGTGGCCAAATTTTTGATGCCACATTTGAAATTCTGTTACGACAGCAGCGGTTTCTATGCTTGGTTCGACATAATATAAATCTCCAATGCGTTTTGCGCGCAACATGACAGATCCATCTTCTTCTATTATTTTTGCTTCTCGAGCATCGAAAACAACAGTACGGTTGTTTCGTGTGCATTTTGCAGTTGAAATTAAATTCGTTTGCAGTTCGGGAACACATAACACATTTTCAAGACGAACAGTTTTCGTACCTTGTACGTCGGGGACTGTAATTCGGACGGATCCCTTTCCAGTAATATTAGCAGTTTTGTCGACTGCCAGTTTGATGTAGGAGTTCGTTTGTTTGTGAAATTCGAAGAAGAGATCTGCATTGTTTACCATATGGGACGACGCGCCACTATCAAATAAGAACATTGCCTTGTTTTCTTCGCTTGCGTTCATGCAAATGGCTGTTGTCGCGCTTTCGTTACGCTTTGTCACGCATTTTCTTTCTGGTCTTGCAGATCTGTTTTCCGCTATTTTCCTGAAACATGATTCAGTTTTATGTCCCTTTTTCTTGCAAAATCCGCAGATTATATTTTGAAATTGCTTGTTTTGCGATTTCTTGTTTTGATTTTCACCATGCCAGTTCGGTTTTTGCTGATTTCTTCTAGAAGTAAAATACGCGTTTTGGACGTGAATTTCTTGATTTTCTTTTCCTTGTCTTGACTCGTACTCTTCCAAAAGTTTTATTTTCAGAGCTTCTGGCTTGGGTAGTTCGTCTCTCGATTCTATTGCGCACCGGAAATTTTCGAAGTTGTCCGGGATGCTATATAGTATTAAAATTGAGAGGAGGTCATCTGCGATCGCTATTTCCATTTGAAGTAATTTATCCACTGTGTCGAAAAAGGAGTTTAGATGATCGGACATACTTTCAGTAGCCATTTTACGAAATAGAAGATGTTTCAACAACGTGGCTTTTTTAGCCGGACCTTTAGACTCGTATATTGATTTTAATTTATCCCATACTTCATTTGAAGTTTTGCAGTGTTTTATGTTGCAAAGTTCACTTGGGCACATAGATAAAATAATATCCGCACGGGCCTTTTGATCTTCTGTTGTCCATTTCGTGATCTTCACTTCGTCATCCGTAGGTTTCGGTTTCGTTCCGTTGACAAAATTCCAATGATCATTTTTCACCAAAATAGCTTCAATTTGAAGCTTCCAAGTATCATAGTTTTCCTTGCCCAGTCTTTCGATGTTGCTCATGGCGTTCGAAGACATCTTTTTGAGGAGGAATCACGATTTCTTGATGCGAGAACGAAAAAATTTCAAAATGGCTGCCCCGTTAGGGCTAACGCTACTGCTCGCTGTTCTTGGCGCAGTGGAAATGCGATCTGGGCTCCATTACCAATGTAGGTGTTTTAGCAAAGAAATAAACACACGAGGGTAGACAGGACATTATTGAAATATATTTAAACTTTAGGTTCAAGCTAAACTAATATTTAAAACGGAACATTTAAGTGGATGCCTACGATATTGACCCACTGAGACGAAACACGACCGATCACATGAAGATCGTAAACATGAATGATTAGGGTGTTGCCACCACTAGGTTACAAGTTATATGCTTGGGCTGTTCCATTACAAATAAGCAGGGGTGATGGGAAAATGGGCATTGATATCCAACAATATATACCAAATGTCCTCACGTTGTTCGTAGTGTGGACGTTTAGTGAGTGTGTTGTCAGCTCAGGTGTTGTCCTTGTTGTCAGACCAAGTTGAAATGTAGGAGGCTGTGTTACCGGGTCTTTCCTTCGTGATAAATCCCGCATACTTGTCAATAGCCCATAATGTAGATGTAGTGCGAAGTTATGTGACCACCAACCAATGTCTGTAGTATGGTGTATATTATAAATAAGCAGAAATAACCCTCCATATGCATATCACATTTTCCTTTTACAAAACATTTATATTAAGTTATGAGCCGTCTAGTTTCAAAACATATATATATATATATATATATATATATATATATATATATATATATATATATATATATATATATATATATATATATATATATATATATATATATATATATATATATATATATATATATATATATATATATATATATATATATATATATATATGTATATATATATATTATGTAATTATGTATATATATATATTATCATTTAGTCAAAATTTTAACACGATTGGCGTTTACTATAGAAGGATTTTTTGTCAAAAAGTATCAGAGAAAATACATTGTTCATGAGTAAAAAATAAATAAGTTTTTGAGTTAACCAAAGAACATGTTAGAAAAAAGCATAATTTTTAAAATTGAAGAACATCCTATTCTTATATTTTAAAGAACGTGTTTAAAAAGTCGACCCTTTTTTCCTAATATTAATTTGCAAGTTAAAAGCTAAAATTTAAACCAGTGAATTGAAATTGTAAATAGCTTTTGCTATTAACAATTTAGTAATAATAGCTTTGATATTGTAAATAGCTTTTGAAAATTGTCGCGTTTATTTTTAAATGTTATTTAAAAATACTTTAAAATAAGTAAAAATAAAAACTTAATATTACTTTGAAATTTTAAATCTAAACAATTCTCATTATCTTAGCTTCGATAATTAGAAACACACAATCAGGAAAACGAACAAAAACCCAAACACCTTCAAAACTCTGTCAACATAGATAAGAAAATTAAGAAGTTAACTTAATTGTATATTCTGTAGTTTGTTTATTTACTGTGTAATGTTTTTTTTACTTAACGGTAAACGAAACAATGAACTTTTAAAAGTACATTCCTGCAGGTTGTCAATTTATTGTCAGCAATTCAAAACTTCAACAAACGAAATAAAGCATACTCTATCGAAAAGTATTTTAATGTTTGTTTTTATGTATATTTTTCTATTTAAAGTAGAATGGCATTCGATTCAAAAGAATTTCGACTCTTTCTTCTAAAATTTTAATATTTTCTTGAACAAAAAGGTTAATTTGATAATGAAGTTCTTAAAAAAAATATTATTTTGCTTATTTTATTTGCGAGAGATTGCCTTCAATAAATATTGAAGATGCATGCGAGATTTCTAATAAAAAGGCCCCCTTCTGTGTGGTGTTTTAAAAATTGCTGGAATATTCTTTATCACGGCAATCAATCAATCCAAAACCATTCTTTCAACTTCCTCGGTTTTAATTATAGAAATGTATAATGACCTAGAAGGAGGAAGGGTAGAGAAGCCGATGAAGTCTGCAAGGGCGAGAAAACGGGGTAGAGTTGGCGAGAAACGGGGAAGAACGGGGTATATGGCTGCCAGATTGATGACATTTATCGCTTGCTTTGGGTTTTGCTTCAACTTTGACAACGCTTGACGTTGTTTTACATAATAATTGCATTATATAGTATTTTAATTACGGCAATATTTTAGGCATTAAAACCATAAAATAACAAAAATTAGCGTTAAAAGTTAAAAAATTATGACCACACATGTGGTTGTATAAAACTTCTAAATATTAATATTTCCCTTTAAAAGCAACGCAAAAAACATTTTTTCTCATAATCTACAATATTACCTTGTTTTATTGTAATTTACAGCATTATCAAAAATGCTATATTTAGAGCGCAATAATTTTTTTAAAAAAGCGATTTTACCATTGAAACTCCCATCTACCGACCAATTGAGGGGAACAGTTGGCGACGGCCGCCATACCTTCAATTCCCCTATTGGCGAAACTGGCTTTCAGCCTTCCAGCAACCCTATTAGAGTTCAGTGGTTTTAATATACTGAAAAAGGTCAGCAGGGAAACCATAATTTAAATTTTAAATCACTGTGCCTGAATACAAGTCTTCCTGTGGCATCATCAATAAAAAAGTTATTTTTAAATAATTCGATTACAGTTCCTCTATAAATAACCAACGATGTACTCCAATCTTGACACGAGTTAAAACGTCAAATATTAATATCTGCTTAAATTTTAATCCGTCATTTATTTACTACCAAAGAATAAACTATAAATGCAATATATTAAAGAATGATGTATCTTACCGTTCAACAGTGTTTTGTTAGTATATGTTTTCTTTATAAATATTAAAAATGCCTTTTAGGTTTGGCTCTGAGGAACTAATTTGTCTTATTCTCCATTAAATTGCTTAAAGATTCGGTTACACGTTATTCGTAGACAGTTGATGGAAGTTATTCTAATCGTGAAAACAATTGTTCGATTGTTGTGACCACGGAAGGGAAAAAGTCATATAATGCTTCTTGACAACAAAATCGGACATGTAAACATTCGGATAATTTATCAGCTCCCAGATAGTAAATAACTCTCACGCCTAAACTCCACTTTAGTACCTTATACTTCCGCATAGATTTATTTTTAAAAAGACTGCAATCACAGATATAAAACGGTAATTGGGATTTCTTGTCCTAATTGGTTAATGCTCAGGTGTTGTCTTCGTCATCTGACCATGGTTCAAAAATACGAGGCATCGTTTCCGGGTCTTTCCTTCGAGATAGACCCCGAACCGTCGCCAATAGCCCATTGAGCAGCTCTAGTGCGACATTAATTAATCAAACCAAACCAAACCTTATTGGTTAATTGAATTAACCTCACACTAGAGCTACACAGAATGGGCAATTGATGACGGCTCGAAATCTATGACGAAAAATAGACATAAGAATTCCACTGAGCTAAAGTAATGGCTGGTGGGAATACTACATTGGGAGAAAATGAACTTTACCATGGAACGCGGATAAATACTGTTTGGAAGACAAGGTTGAGAAAACATTCTATTTTGGCTTTGGACCGGCGTCGGTTTTAAATGTTTGATTTTTTTCCATGCAGCTAAGAAATCAAGTAAGGAAAAACGTTAAATGTGTAACATTTAATGTATTTATGAAATCGAGAAGTGTGGTTTTAAAACTAGGATGTCTGCACTTCATTCTATGTCAAACACAATGCAAAAGAACTATATTTTTCTACTTTGACTCAAAAGCATGTAAAGCGGTCGCGCACGCTTAGCCTTCTCTCCAGTGCTTATTTTAACTCAATGAGAATTGCAGCCTTATTATTTTGAACCATGGTCATCTGGCAAAGCCTGATCTGCCTTCCCACTCTTCAAACTCCCACACCGCAAAGAAAAAATCCTTCTGACTTACAATTTCAGATTTTCATCGAGATAGTTCTTTCAATATTTCTCAAATACCAACAAATCAGCCTCCTACGCAAGCTTCACTGTACACGCATATTCGAATATTGACTGAATAAATCAAGTCGTTTTGAATGTTTCATGAGATCGATGTTAATCGCGATGGGCTGTAAGAACAAGATGATGGATCGGGTCTCAACATGTGTAATATGAGGTACACCTGGAGTGACTTGTGTGAATTATTAACGACCTTCTTAGCAGGTGCTCGTGAGGAGGTATTGATACAGCACGGAATCCTCTTTCAAGTCACGCAATTACGATTTGCTCATTTAAAATAAACTGTTTTAGTGGAAAATGTGGGTCGATTGAGAGTCGAATCTCATGCTTTGAGTACTCGTTATTGAAGTTGTTAGGATACGATAGAGTGATATCGTAATTAAGTTCATTATAATTTGATATATTTATTGTTTTCATAAAATAAGAATTAGTTGGGATTGTAAACACATTTTTATTACTTTATTTTTGCAAAAAGAATTGTGTTTTTATTTATCATGAACGGAGCTTATAGAGGAATATTCAAATGAAATTTATTTTAATTTATATTATTATTTTAACCTTAGAACGTAACGTCCTTCCGAAGTACGTCATGTACTAAAAGTAGGACTCGCCTTTACGATCGTAAGATGGTTTCCTTTCCTTCTGATAAAATGAAATTTTCTGGACCACAAAGTTAAGAAGTTCTGAGTTTTCAATTCTACTGTGATATTTTTTAAGTTTAAATATTTTTTAAGTTTAAATATTTTTTAAGTATAAATATTTTTTAAGTATAAATATTTTTTAAGTATAAATATTTTTTAGGTATAAATATTTTTTCAGTATAAATATTTTTTAACTAAAAATGTTCTCCCGGAATCCTTCTGGCAGGATTTCCACCTGTATCTTTACCTTAGGTCAACTAAGGTAAAGATTTTTCACAACCAAAATGATAAAATTTTATTAATTTAAATAATATAATATTTACTTTATAAAATCCTCTAAGAGTAAAAAAAAAAAAAAAAAAATTCGCCAATAGCCCACTGTGCAGCTCTAGTGCGACGTTAATTAACAAAACCAATCTAAGAGTAAAAAGTAATATAAATTTTTTTCATTTATGAGTTACTAGTATTTAAAAAAAAGTAAATCTTTAAAAAGTTTTTTTTCTAAAGACGTGAAATTTAGTATGTTACTTTCATAAAGTTAAAAATTGCGTCTTTCAACTATTGTGTTTTGAAAGTCAAATACCCAGAAAATATTTACTCAACTGACGTTTATTTCTAATGTGCTTTTAAATATATAGGGTGGTCACAAATGGTTGGACGATGATCATTTTTGTACTATTTTAACTTCACATAATAAACCATTCTTATTGTTATACTTTAACTACTTTGTCAGTTGTAATTCTCATTGAAGGATATTCTTCAGAGAGTCGCCAGCAACGCGAAGACACGCAGATAGTAAATAAATATAATATTGTGTAATAAATATATATAACCATCTTCTTTTGGACAAGGGACCTTCAGTGACCATCGTCCAACAGTTAGTGACCACCCCATGTTTATATTAAAACCCTAACGAACAATCCACTTATTTTAGAAAAAGATTTTTTTTTATATAGAAAAGCGTATTTCCATTTAACATAAACAACCTTGCATCTTCAAACCAAAAAAAATAAATATGAAACAAAAACAATTCCGTGGTGTTATGTGACATCTTAACTTTAACAACACAATTTATGAACCTCACTTTTAGCGAAAAAATCTCAACTTCATTAGTTTTAACCGACATGGCAACATCGATTAATATTTTTTAAAAGAAAAAAAACATCTCAACCCGATTAATCAGATACTAATTAGTTGCTGAAAACTAAATATATAAATTTCCCCCAGGTAAAGCTCCGTAACTGTAAAAACCAATCATCAATCTAAAAATATCTCAACCTTTTATTTAAGATATGATAGTGCTAATGGAAATTTTACTAAAGGATAAAGATTTTCTCCAAATAAAAGGTTTATGATCATGAACATTTTTCAACGACTTCAAATAAAAAATAACAAACGTTCAGCTTGTGGTTAATATTTTAATTAACGGTTAAAAAGCTAAAAACGTAGTTAACTAAGCAATTTCAATTTCCAGTAAGAAGAAATGTGGTTAGTTGTAATTACTAGTTTCGTTTAATGAGGATAGGCAGACACTTATTCTACAAGCTAAAGGAATAATGCTGTACTTACGAACGTTGTGTCTTAATCATCATTAAGACTGGTATACACACGCGAGTCATTTACCGTATGAGAGCTGAGGAATGATACGAAGACACCCGTTGAACATTTGCAACAAAAGCGATTCTTTATCAAGAAATAGTATATAATGTTATGCTGCCAAGGTCACCGAATTTGGATATTTGTTTTTGCCATAAGAATTGTTTCCAACAAGAATTGTTCCAAATATGATTATATATTAACAAAATTATAAATATTCTTTTTATTTTATCCCTGGAGTATTCGTAAATAATTCGTATTTTATTTGGCAATAGCCCAATTGCGGCCGAAGGGGTTACCATATTCTCAAAGAAGAACACAATTGTTTATCGCCCAGACAAAAGGTTGCCATGGGCCGAAATTGGAACTTTCCGTTTTATTTTATTTTATTTTATTTTATTACATCGCTTTAATTAATTACATTTGGCATCCATCATTAAATTATCAATTTGGTAATAATGAACGTTAATCTTTTTCCGTGGAAAACTCTGTCGTTAAAATTTCTATTTACTCTTTCACTTATGTCCCTGCTTATCTACCGTAAGTTTAACAGTGAATTTTACCTGCGGGTAGGAAACACATGGGAAAAGCTCAAACTAAACACTCCATATCTTAGTAGCAAAAATATAAAGTTGATTAGCTTAAGCAGTTGTATGAAGCAAACGTTTGATTTTGTTTTCATTTTAATGTATAGTGGTGGAAAATAAATACCTTTGGAATGCTAATAGTTCGAATATAGATAAATTGTTACTGGTATTATTAGGTGTGAGGATCAGACTAGCAGTATATTGTAATTTTGAAATATGATTAACAAATTAGGACTGAAAATTATAATAACGTGCTACATTACGTATGTATACTATTAATCCGTTTAGTATTTAAGATATTTGGTTGACCAACTACATAGCATTTTTATTCACAACCATTTTATGAAATACACACAATTTTCTATGTGTATGGCTGATATTAAGGATGTGTGTTTTGCTCTGTTTCAGTTCTTCAACATGGCTGGTGTATTTATGAAAATCTTCAACTTGATATGCATGATGCTTCTGATAGGACACTGGAGCGGTTGTCTGCAGTTCCTCGTGCCCATGCTGCAGGGGTTCCCCCCGAACTCATGGGTCGCTATCAACGAGCTTCAGGTAAACAAACCCCTTCCCATTCTTCTTCTATTGAACAGCACTGAGATTATAAAACAAAGCACTCGATTTTAACCCATTCGTGGTCGACGTCGCATGTCATACGTGCTGCATTGTCTAGCACGTAGGATTGACAGGTGACCATACGGGCTTGACATTGGGCAGGATAGAATAGACGGATAATTAGCAAAATATAACAGACCGATAATAACGGGCCATACAAATAAAATTTAGTATATAACATATAAAAATCAAAAACAATTAATATTCTTTAATCTTTCTATTACAAATATTTTGTATGGAAAAATAACCTGTTTATTGGTTAATACTAGCTAAAGAATGTATCTTTATTATGGAATGTATCTTCAATCAAACTGTTCAATTCACTAAAAACAAACACAAAACTAAATAAAATAGGACAACTGTTTACATGGGCCATTTTTTTTTTTGTTCACAAGTGCTATATCCTTTTACGAGAAAATGACAATCAAACTGATAAAAAAAGTCGTTAAACTTACCTTGTTAATTCCACTATATCTTGCAATAGTACTTTTAACTTAAAAAACTATTTGACGCATGATTTTAATTAAATAACGTCGGAACAAATTTAAAACCACACCTTCAACAACACATTTCTGCAACTAAAAATCAATATGGCTTATTGATTTGGAAGTTCGTACAAGAAATGGCATTAGAACTACACTATATTGGTAATTTCTGTAAGGTTTATAATATAGATTAATTGAGTTAAATAAACGTTGTTTACATGTGCTCCATACTTACTTGTGCCTCTTTTTCCCCTATATGAATTTGAAATTTTAATTGCTATCGTATTATATTACAAGATGTACTATAGAGCAAGAACAGAAAACATACATTTACAAGAACACAATACAAATTTCCGAATTGTTATTAGTTAATTTCATGTCCATAAAAAAAAAGTATTAGCATGCATGTTTCTGAAATAAATTGCCAAATAAAAATTGACATAAGTAATACCAAATTAGATGCAAACTTTTAAAAAAGAGTTGCCAAAACTTTCCTTCGGAAATTCTTATCGGATAAACAAGTCACAATCTTCATTCCATTCTGAAAAAAAATTGACAAAATGTCAAACATCAATGCTGACTGACAACTACATCCCCTGCAACTCAGCTTTAAGAATTTTAAAAGAAATAATTTATGCTTGTCAGAAAATGCTCTTCTTTTTTACTTCAAAAAGCCAAAAACCGATATTTAAAACAAGAAAAAGACTTTCATTTCCGATTTCACATGCCAATAACGGAAGAAACAGCCTACGCTAACTGACACCATGTCCCCAAAACAAATGCCCATTTCTTCCGGTTAGCTGTGCTGTTTCTGTCAAAGGTGACAAGTCCTGGATTTATGTATTGGGAAAAGAAGTAACACTCGTAAGAAAAGCGTCGTTAAATGAGACTGGTAAAATGCAGATTTTTATGTATGAAAGGCTTTGACAGAATGAAAGTTTTGATGCGTGAATATTTATTTTATGCCTTGAAAGCCATTTCCGTTCATGTGCCATTCGGTTTTTAAAACCGATTGAATTGTTGTTTCTGATTGATTTTTATAAAAACGTAACATTTCAAATTACTATTTCAATGTCAAATAGTTTATTTTAAGCATGAAATAAATATCATGTTATCAATTTTTATGGTTTTAACGGGAACTGGAAGTCTCCATTGAATTCCCTTTAAAGAGCCATTTTTCTGTACTTTTTTGTAAAGTTGCTTATTGAAATGTTTTTAAATATATTCAAACCTTTTTACATACTTAGACATTACATTTTTTTTTGGAAATTTCTTTTTTAAAAATTGTTATACAGATACCTCAAAATTATACATGTAATATTATTTTCTTAAATATACTTAAAAAATTCTAAACTATATTTTAAAAATTCGTTAACTAACACCCTTTTTTTTATAATTTAATTGCGTTGTAATAATATTTCCTTCTATCTAGAAATCTCTTTTTTTATCATCCCACATAACTTATGTATCCAAGTCATGTTTCTTTTCTTTCACGAAATAGAGTTTTCATAACTTTTTCGTTGACGACTACAATTCCAGTCTCAAATTAGTCATAACAACAGCCAACGCGAATGATTTGGCGTAATTTTCAGACAGGAGAACTTAAAGGGTATTTTGATTGCCTTTACATTAAAATTCCCTGGGTTAAGCCATTTTGGACCCATAGATGATTCCCCTGACTCAATCTGAATGAAGATTATCCCTAAAATTCCCTGTCTGTAACTATGAAAACTCCCTATGAGAGGACACTCTATCATCCTAAATGTACCCCAAATCCTGTTATGAGCATCTGTCAGCTCTGAAGGAAATAAATCTTTTGAACCTAACTTATCGGCCTTTATTTTTATACTTTTACGATTGAACCTCTCTGAAAATCATGACGACTCATCCTAACTATGGAAACTTTATATACATAGCATAGTACACATTCCTATAACTTATCAATAAAATTGAAAAATCTACATGAACTATTTCCAAACAGATATATAGAAAGTCGTCCAGAATATCCAACAAATTATACCGGCGTGTATACGGGACTGGTGCACGATACATCTGATTGGGGTCCAAAGTCCCGACGTCTATTGAAGGCGTTGGGTGCCAGTTCAGGTGTTTCCTCGTCATCTGACCATGGTTCTAAAATAACGAGGTGCATGTATAAATGTGTGTGTGAATGTGTATGTGTTCCCGGGTCTTCCCTTCGAGATTGATCCCAAACCGTCGCCAATAGCCCACTGTGCAGCTCTAGTGCGACGTTAATTAACAAAAAAAAAACCAAACAGATATAACTTTAAATATCTTCAAAATAAACCTTCTTACACCCTCTAAATTTCAGATAGTTCGTTGTACAATTTAATTACAATATCATCAATGCTATTCAATGTTAACTAAATTTAAAAGTAACCATTTCAATTTGAATAACACAAACCACCACATCGGTGCATCAAAAGTCATTCATCTTAACAAGAGCAATTAATTCGCCTAATACTAACGCCTAAGTTAGGCGAGAAAGCACAAAAGCTGTTATTGTGGATGTCGGATAACAGCATCCAATTTACAAGCCGCTTGTACTTAGAAATTACTTATCATCTAAACTAAGAGTGTCCCTCAACTATTTTGGTGGGGGAGTGTCCCGAGTCCGGGGAAACAATCGGGATTCCAGACGATGTGGAGCAGCAGGAATTCGAGAGAAGTTAATCTAGAGGCGGGGGCCGAAGAGTGTGATGATTGCATTTTATGACCTCCCCTGTGACTTGGAATGAGTTGAGCAGCGGGGAATCAATGTCCTTCCCGCAGTGATCAACCGCAGGAAAGGGGTGGTACACAAATTGAGTATTTCTTACCTCACTCGATTGTCCACGACTGTCTTCATCAAACTCTCATATCCCGAACCTTCGCCGAAAACTCATTGTGTAGAGTTTGGTTGGTTTAACGCCGCACTAAGACAGCACAATAGGGTTGGTAACAGTTCGGTATCTATCCCGAGAAAAACACCAGGGATGGTCACATAACGAAGACAACGCCTGAGCTGTCACCCAACGCAACCTCAATAGGCGTGCGTGAGGACATTGGATTACGGCGGATTTAACGTGCACTAGTCCCTATACACAGTTGGGTTTTTTTTATGCGCTGAAGGAACTATTCGGACAACCCCTAGGATTACCAGATCGCTACATATTACTGAAGATTGAACCCGGGCCCATCGGATGCTGAGACTGATTCCCTCATCATTCAGCCACCACCGGCCCATTGTCTCTAGTGATACCTGAATTCAACCAACCACAAAATTTTTCTTATAAATGCTCAATTATTATAATGATTATTATTTTGAAAAAAATTGTAGCAAATTTTTTTAAATACACTGAAATTGAATTTTGTATTTCTTCTGCCAAAGTTCAAGAATATGACATCCGATATTTCATTAAAAATTATCTTTGTCTATCCTTAAATTCCCAATCGCACTTTGTATCTCGTCCCCCCTCTGATGCCCGTAAGGGTATTTAATAGATCCCTCTCCTAGCAAATGGGATCTTATTCCGCAAGCACCTAAATGACTTGGCCGAGAATCAATCCCGCTAAGGATTTCGTCCAGTTGTTGAACTTTTAAAGAAAGGAAATTCGTTCTTTTTCAAGGGCAGAAAGTTTTTCGATTTCTTTCTTCTTGAAGACTGTTACACTACCCCGAGTTTGTCCCTCACAAACACGTTTCGGGGGGGCTTGTTCTCTCTGAAAATGGGTGTTCTTCTGAATGCCGCCGTTGAGAAGCCTTCTTGACACTGCCTAAAAGCTTCTTTAAGTATCGAAAGGTGATCTCTCCGTCTCTTCCATTAAATTTGACCTCGAAAACTTTTATAGAGGTCGTCTTTTCTATGAAAAGGTGATCCTGGAATAAAAATGCAATTTAAAACTTTTCATACTTACGTCGGCCCTTTGTTGTCATTCTTTCTATTCTTTACGTGGGAATAAAAAGTATTTAGGTGATATTACAGGGGAGTCCAAAAGTCCGTGACACATTATAAAATGTAACATAAAATCAAGTAATTGATGTAAGGGACTGCGGTTTAGACTAAAATGTTTCTAAAAATACTAAATTTGTTTTAAGCAAAAAAGAAATTCAACATGTTTATAACGCTTTGTCTTAAAAACATTTTAAAAAACATAAAAGCTTGAGAAAATTAGTTTAAAACTATTTTATTAAAGTAAGTTACAGATTAAAACTGTAGTAGTAGATTTTGTTTAAGATATATTTTGGCAACACAAATTACTGCTTTTTATATTATGGTTTTATATAAAAAAAATCAAAATAATTTATTTAAAAAAAAGTACTTAACTGTAAAAGTGTTTGATTTCTAACTTTAATAAAACATTATTTTTATCCAACTACTTCGCTTATATTTTAAACAAGTCGCTTAGCTTTAGTAGCAACAAACAAAATAGTAAAAAAATGGCAAAAATAAAGGCTTATTATGTGTAGTTAAACAGCCACAATGACCATCGCCCAACAATTTGTGACCACCCTGTATCACCAGAAATTATATGTTTCAATATTAATTATCAAATAAAATAATACTTATTTTCACAACTTTGCAAATTAATGATTATTATTATAGTTGTTTGTCAATTTTCTGTGCTATTTTTATTGGTGCACAATTTATCTTTTAAAGACTAGCAAATTTGATAACAAACACTTAGGTTCTTGGTAAATAATTCATGATGACACTAGGTGGTCACTAATCGTTGTTTGATAATGATTTTTTGACTATTTAACTACACATAATTAACCAATTTTCCCCTATTTTTCAAATACTTTTTTGTAGCGACTTTCTAAGCGACTTGTTTAAAATATCAGCGAAGTAGTGGGCCAAAAATATTTTTTTATGCCAACACAGCTAAATGTGATACAACCCAACAATGACCATCACCCAACAATTGATGACCACCTGTAATTTTTTACTTTAGATATGTGACACAATAAAATAAGCTGTAAGTTTCAAACTTTTATCACATGGATGCCATAACAACATTATCTACCTTTCACGACAGAAAGAAAATTTAAACACAAATGCATCATAACGAAATTTCAAACAATTTATACGATAACGTGAACAAAATTAAGAAAAGTTTTTGAACCTTAAACTTATCATTTTAATGATAACCGAAATCCTAGCAATTTTAAAATCCCATTACCCGGGGGAGGGGAGGGGGGGGGGGCGAAGAAAAGTAATCCCTTTTACTGGGCGGAAGATAAGTGTAATTTCCTCGGAAGTTTTGCAGAAGTAATTACTTCGAATAACTTTTATTCCTCATATGTGTAATAAATTAGATTTTGCTTTGGTTTTTCATTAAATTTAATATTTTTAATGAGATATTCCAACGCCTTGCATCTAACATTCGCGTTCATGGATATGATAATCGGTGAATTTTAAAACTGAATTCGCAACGGTGCAGCACAATTTTCAAAGTTAATTGAAAGGGCTTTTAAAGAAGGCGGTTCTCTCTCTCATTGGCTTATGCAATATTAATTGAGTTCTATTTTCATTAAAAAAATATCACTTCTTGACATCGTTGATTTCCCTGTTGGAGAATTCAAATTAAATTTGTAATAAATTACATATAAAAACATCTTATTTATTTGTAGAGATATACCTTTGATGCAAATATAAATTTTGTCAACCAACAACAGACTCAAGGCCCGACAAAGTTGGTTCGGCTGGTATCTCCTAACTATTCCCCAATGAATATCTAACTTCTTATTAAAATCCTTGACTCGTGTACAATTAACACTATTCACTGGCAAGTTGTTCCAGTTGTCTATTACTCTATTATAGAAATAGTGTTTTCTCCCTTCCCGATTAAAATGTGGTTTGTTTAATTGTCCATGACTTCTCGTTCTATCACTCGTATTAAAATTCGAACAATCGACATCCCCCCGTTTGATAAATTTGAACAGTTGAATAAAATCTCCTCTAAACCTTTTCTCTTCCAGAGTACACATATTCAAATTTCTTAATCTATCTCCATAAAACCTTGGATCAGTTTAGTAGCACTGTGCCTAACTTTTTGTAACAATTCAATGTCTTTTTTAAGATATAGTGAACAAAACTGTACAGCATATTCAAGATGAGGCCTCACAAAACCTCTATATACAATGGCAAGATTATATCCTTAGATTTTTATGAAACACTTTTCCTGATGTACCCCAACATTCTATTACCTTTTTTTTCTGTTGCAACTGTACATTGATGACCCATTTTAAAATCCTCATTTACCAATACCCCCAGACCACTGACTATATCACTATTTTGAATTTTTGCCCCCTGTAAAACATATGTAGCCTTTCTATTTTTAATACCCATGTGTAAAACCTGAAATTTATTGATATTAAAAGACATATACCCCATTTAACAACCCATTCTGGTATTATTGTTAAATAACCTTGCAATTGTTCTATTTGTTCCTGAGAATTCCCAGTCTTCATAATTTTAACTCTGATAAAAAAATGTTAGAAAAAAATATTTATGTCAATTTAAAAATGGTGTGTATTGCTGGAAAAACTGGTGATGTTGTGGTGACCACTGAGTGATCATCCTCCACAGCGCTACCCGTGATCCGACCAGGCCATCACGGGAGTATAGTGACCACTGAGCGATTATCCAACACAGCGCTACCCGTGATCCGACCAGGCCATCACGGGAGTGTAGCCTGTTCAGATCACGGCAATCATCCGACCAGGCCATCACGGAACAGATTGACTTGATTTGTTAAATGTCGTGTGGCAATTCCTTAAAACTGTTCAAAACATATCATAATATTGTAAATATGTTCTATCTTGTAATGCGATCGCTGTAGTAAATATTGAATTAAATAATTTTATTTACCTTAATAGTTCTTTAAAGTAAAAATTTCTTATGCATGATATCTATATTCTGGTGACCGTTTTTATTCTGATGTATCTACGTGTCAAGATGCTGGAAGAGTCCTGAAGTGTATCTACAAGCTATTTTCAGGACTACAATTGGAGGTAGCAAGTTTTATATTTACTTTCCTTTTTTGCGTATTGAAAAATGTCTCGCACGGATTCGAAAGAGACTGGTGTTTTCAACGCAGAATTGGTACGTGTAGCTTTTTAAGCCCCCGCCTTTTTGGCATACCACCATGAATTATGGTTTTCGCAAATTGAGTCTTAATTGTTCGTGTCGGAAATATTTGGGTATTCGACTAAATTTCATTGCGTGATTGCAGTCTTGGATTCGAAAGTTTTATGATGTGTCAGGGATGTTATCAATTCACCATCAGGTAAGGATAAATATAAGGCTTTAAAGCAACACATAATTACGCAATGTGTATCATATCATAATGTTGTAAATATGTTTTATCGTTCATCTTGTAATGCAAATGCTGTTGAAAGTACTGAATTAAATAATTTTATTTAACTTGGTAGTTCTTTAAAATTAGAATTTCTTTTGGAGTTAAATACATTCATGATATCTATAATGTCATGACGAAAAATTTCTATAAGAATGAATTTTCAAGATTTGTCATGTATCTAAAGTATTGTAGCATTGATAAGTCTTGAACAATTTTTTTCGATGTTTTTTAGTGGTATTTACTTTTGCACATTTGTTAAAAATAGTTCATGCCTGTTCTGATTTTCTCTGGAAGTTCCACACTTTAGGACGAGTTGCGAAAGTTTGAAGAGTGGGATGCCAGCTTGTGTGCTATCCTCGTCACCTGTACGTGATTCGAAATTACGAGGCAGTGTACCCGGGTTTTTTATTATGATTACATCCCAACAACTTATTGCTTTTCGCTAGTGCGACGTTAATTCATCTAAACAACACTAAAATGATTGATTAGTTTGTCATTTGGCCTACATGACCATGATTTGTCTATTATTTGAACAATATTAGCCTTGTTATTGAAGTAGAAATGAATTATTATTGAAAAAACGAGGCTAATGTTAAATATTTTCAATGTCCTTTTTCCATACTATTGGGTTAAAATTGTATTAAAATTATAAAATATTGCGCCACAAAAAACATTAATAAAAATAAATGTTTCTATTGAAAGTTATCCAGCAAATTGAAACTGCAGTTTTTAAAGTTTTTGTTTCAAATTCCATTACAAAACCTGCAAAAAACTTTCACTTCTCCAACTTTGAAGGTTTTATACTCGGTTGCAGAACATTAAATATATAAATTTTAAATATAAAAATTATTAAATATAAAAATTATTAAATATAAAAATTATTAAATATAAAAATTATTAAATATAAAAATTATTAAATAAAAAATTTAAATATAAAAAATATTAAATTAAAAAATTATTAAATAAAAAATTATTAAATATAAAAATTATTAAATATAAAAATTATTAAATATAAAAATTATTAAATAAAAAATTTAAATATAAAAAATATTAAATTAAAAAATTATTAAATAAAAAATTATTAAATATACAAATTATTAAATATAAAATTATTAAATATAAAAATTATTAAATATAAAAATTATTAAATATAAAAATTTAAATATAAAAATTAAATATAAAAATTATTAAATTAAAAAATAAAATATAAAAATTATTAAATTAAAAAATTAAATATAAAAATTAAATATAAAAATTATTAAATTAAAAAATTAAATATAAAAATTATTAAATTAAAAAATTAAATATAAAAATTATTAAATTAAAAAATTAAATATAAAAATTATTAAATTAAAAAATTATTAAATTAAAAAATTAAATATAAAAATTATTAAAGTAAAAAATTAAATATAAAAATTATTAAAGTAAAAAATTAAATATAAAAATTATTAAAATAAAAATAAAAATTATTAAAATAAAAATTATTTAATTAAATATAAAAATTATTAAATTAAATATAAAAATTATTAAATTAAATATAAAAATTATTAAATTTTATATAAAAATTATTAAATTAAATATAAAAATTATTAAATTTTATATAAAAATTATTAAATTTTATATAAAAATTATTAAATTTTATATAAAAATTATTAAATTTTATATAAAAATTATTAAATTTTATATAAAAATTATTAAATTTTATATAAAAATTATTAAATTTTATATAAAAATTATTAAATTTTATATAAAAATTATTAAATTTATATAAAAATTATTAAATTTTATATAAAAATTATTAAATTAAAAAAATTAATATAAAAAATTTAATATAAAAATTATTAAATTAAATATAAAATTTATTAAATTAAATATAAAAATTATTAAATTAAATATAAAAATTATTAAATTAAATATAAAAATTATTAAATTAAATATAAAAATTATTAAATTAAATATAAAAATTATTAAATTAAATATAAAATTTATTAAATTAAAAAAATTAAATATAAAAAATTAAATATGAAAAATTAAATATAAATAATTAAATATAAAAAATTAAATATAAAAAAATATATATAAAAAATTAAATATAAAAAATTAAATATAAAAAATTAAATATAAAAAATTAAATATAAAAAATTAAATATAAAAAATTAAATATAAAAAATTAAATATAAAAAATTAAATATAAAAAATTAAATATAAAAAAAAATTATTGTATATAGTTAAAACGTTACATTTACTTAAGAGTTAAAATTCTGCATTATGCTGTTTCCAATGATCCAAATTCCCACAATCCCCCTTTGAGTTTCTATGTCTTTCACGATAAACTTTTCTTCCAAAAAAGAAATACGCATTTTATTTCAAAAAGATTTAGGTCCAGTTTCAATGGACTGTTGATCTCAAGTTCTTCGAATTTTGAGTTTATCGAATAATTTCGTTCCAAACAAGAATGGGATGGGGAAAAAATGTTTCTACTAAATCCGCTTTTCCCCCAAAAAAACTCACAAAAAGAAAAGGAAAATCTACTTCGGGAAAACCCCTAGGGTGGCAGTACGAACACTGAATATTCCCATGAGGTCTAGAAACAAAAGATGGGTTCTATTTTACCGATTTAGAATGATTTTTTCTTTTAAAAAAAGGTGAAATTCTCTAGAATTCTACCTTATTCTGTAGGGATTTTTACTTTATTCTGTAGGGATTTTCCTCGCTCTCAACAGACATGCAACCAATTTTATTTCTCAAGTCTCAAAACTGCCGTCAAATTTGTAGAATGGAGGAAAAGTAAATTTCTCAAATTTATTCTGCAAAATTCTAAATTAGTTTGAATTGCAAGTTTTGTTAAACAGGCTTTGGGTTTTTTTTAAATTATATCTAGGCGAAAATTTTATGTAAACAAATATTTTATGTAGAAGTAAACTATTGAAATTTTATTCGAAATGTTTTCGTTGAATTCAATTTTTAAAAGTTCGATATTTTATTGTTTCGATGTTATTTACTACGATGTGTTACACCACCTTTATGGATATAAATGAAAGATTTTTTTTACTAGATAGAAAATATATCTAATATTTTAACTGTCTTTTTGACATGATTTCGTCTTGTATGGAATTTGTTTGTTTTTAATTATGTCCGCAAATAATTTTGTTCTAATCCACATATATAGAAAATTATTTATTTGTTGAATAAAGAATGTCTCTAATAAAGTAAACCAGCAATCAGTTATCTGGAAATGTCATTTAACGAGAATTATTTTTTTTATATATTATAAAGATTTGAAACTTTCTAGGTTCGATTCCCGGTAAAACTTGGTTGTAATTGTCGATATTTATTAAAAGTGATTTATGAAGACAGCCTATTTAGGCAAAAATCTATCATTTTTACTCATTGTACTCATTTTTGAGTACATGTCTTCTTCAAAATTGACTTGGTGATCTTGTGATCGGAGGGTTGCCAGCTTCGCTACAAAATACTAGAAAAGTTATGCAGAACATCCGCAAAAATTAACGGCGTGTATACGGGACTGGTGCACGATAAATCTGATAGGGGTCCAAAGTCCCGACGTCTATTGAAGATGTTGGGTGACAGTTCAGGTGTTTCCTCGTCATCTGACCATGGTTCTAAAATAACGAGGTGCAGGTATGAATGAATATGTGTGTGAATGTATATGTGTTCCCGGGTCTTTCCTTCGAGATAGACCCCGAACCGTCGCCAATAGCCCACTGTGCAGCTCTAGTGCGACGTTAATTAACCAAACCAAACCAACCAAAATTGGCTTGTGTATTAGGAGTCGTTATAAGCATCGAATATACTCAAAAATGAGTACATTTTACTTTTCGAGTACCTTTTTCTAACATTGAACAGTGCGTACTGAGCCTACCCATTTTTTTTATTAAAGTTTTTAGGCATGTATATATTGTCACCCAACTTATCTTGTGTGTTGTGTTGCAGACCGCCCACTGGTTCAATCAGTACTCGTGGGCGCTCTTCAAGGCCATGTCTCACATGCTGTGCATCGGCTACGGGCGGTTTCCGCCCCAGAGCCTCACGGACATGTGGCTCACCCTCCTCAGTATGATCAGTGGCGCCACCTGCTACGCCCTCTTTCTCGGACACACCACCAACCTCATCCAGTCCCTGGACTCGTCCAGAAGACAGTACAGGGAGAAAGTGAGCATGCTTCTTCTTCTTCTTCTTCACTCTCAGAAAGAACATTATAATTTTTCAGAATTCTGCGATGGTCAAGGCTACTTTCGCTATATTTCACAATCGTTTCGTCTTTAAGTCACTCGACTTTTGACGAAACTAGAATCCTCAAATTTTGTACGGTTGTCATTTACACAGATTCCTTTTTGCCCCTTTTCTGGAGCTTCGGCTCGTGATTTTTTTTCTTATACTGTCAGAATTCAAATGAGCCTTCTTGGAAGACTCGTTGATAGAGCGTTGGACTCTGGAGTTCCTCAGTTTGAGGAAGTATTTTATCAAAGCGTATATCGGGCGTGTTTTTCGTCGAAATGACCAAGTTTCGTCAAATATGATAATGCATTTTTAACAATGTGAATCTACACAGAGATAAGTTAAAATGGCCGAGTTGGCTAAGTTAAATGGACGAAAAGAACTCAAACTCCAAAAGCAATTTGGCATTTGGTTCGTAATCTCGCAACCACACACGAAGTGAAGTTCCCATAACCAGTTTTAAGAAATCTGTTAACTGCGCAAATTAAAACCCGTCATTAGTAGCCACGACAATAGAAATTTTAATGATCTGATGTTTTGCCATTTTGTCGTAAGTTTTACAACCGCCCAGAACTTTTCCTTAATTATACGTATATTCCATATGAATCGCATTTTGCTATACGAGTTAACCATTTTGAATATCTTTAAAATTAATCAAGCAGTATTTTGGGGCAACTGATGGCGGCGTTCGAATTCAGTAATCGCGTGACAAGCTACGCGAGGTCCAGTTTGAATTTATTGAATAAACTTAAATAAACATTATATTTATTGAATTTAACTATGTTTTGGTGCAGTGATATCACCTGTGTAAACTTGCCCCGCAGTCGGGGCAGGATTACACAATGCCTGGGGTACATTTAACTGTACATTTATACGCCACTAAAAACTGTGAATTGAAGGCTTATTGTAACAAAAATACAAGTTTGTTTATGAAAATTACTTTATTTTATTTCAGAAAATACAAAATAGATTATACAAATCAGTTAAGATGAGTCCTCATAGGTTTCAAATTATCTCTCACAGCTTTCGCAAACAAAAAATATTCGAATCGCCCGTAATACAACTAGTGATGAGAGACAATATTCGATAATTAAAAATATTATTTATAAGAAATAACAGTTATTTATTTGCTAAAAAAAGCAATATTTCGAAATCAAAATTTAAAAAAAAAAATGAAAATATATGTTCTTAAAACAATTAATAGATGCTCTGTTTAATTTTATCCAGAAATACTTAAACCATAAAAAGAGAGCATGTTAAAAAAAAAAAGGAAAAGTTGAATCAGTTTTCAAGTGTATTTTGTTTATTTCTTTGGAGGTTCAGAGAAAGATATTTTACTTGCGTTTCGCATTTAAAGCATAAATTTAAAATGTTATTAATTTTCTTATTTATCACGGTCTAGTATGTTGCGCTATATTAAATAAAACAAAATTTTAATGGAAGTTTAAAATGTATGTTGACAAAAATTAAATAGGAATGAATTTTTTTTATGTGTATGTACATTGAGATCGCCAATATGCATTTAATGATGTAAAAATGATTAGAAAAAATTAATATGTTTATATAATAGAAATAATTTATTGAAATATTATTAAGTATTGGATCATTAACAGTAATTTAATGAAAATTGAGCAATTCATGAAAATTGAGCATTTGATGTTTTGCGGCGCCTAATTCCTAGGTTGACGACATTTAATCTCGCTTATGATATCAAATAACAGTTAAATATACTAGTTATTTCATTATAATATCGTAATAACTGTCGTTATTTAATAATAACTATTAAGCTCATCCCTAAATACAACCATCATGTGATCACCTCTGACACTGGCCGGATTGTACCCACTGTTCTCCAGGTTTTGACTTTTGGTATGGTCTTTAAACAGTAAATACACTCATCATCAAAATCGAATTTTTTGTTCTTATATAGGTTGCTACTTTTGATATAAGGTCACTGTTTTGTCGTGTCATTTTTTACTTTATTTTTTTCTGCTCCTGCTTTTTCATGATCAAATAATTTTCTAGTGGGATTTGATGATTTTTTTTGTAGGAGTGGTTGGAATAATTTTGCTAGTTTTTGCAGTATCCTATTCTCCTTTCAAAGCATTTCTTACAGATTTGTCTGTAAAAATAGCAGTTTGTCTGTTTTTCCTACCTTTATCCTTCCATGTGTAGGCCCTGCTTTTTTAAATGGACTGATACATAATATTTCACCCCATTTTATTCATGTATGGCCCTAGAACTCTACATAGATTTTGAAAGAATGTAAATCCCCACCACAATTTAATCTACAAGTGGATTAAAATAAGGGTGGGAAAAATAGCTTATACATGATATATTACTATTGATTGAAATCATTATATTAAATAAAATACTATCTTATTATTACAATAACAGCTTACACATGTTATGTGCAAAACACATTGTAAATAAAAATGTATACATAAAACAGTTTGTGACGGGACATGGAACAGGGGGAAGGTAAGACTAGCGTGACGAAGGGTGACATGTGGGAAGGAGGGGATAAAAAAAAAGGATGACAATTTGCGTGACGTAATAAATGAACGCTCCATTATAAAGCATCCTCATCATTGTGTTTTTCGTAGAGCTGGCTAACCCCTCTGTGTTCATTTCAGTTGAAACAAGTGGAAGAGTACATGGCTTATCGCAAACTCCATCGCGAGCTGCGTACTCGCATAACAGACTACTTTGAACACCGATACCAAGGGAAGTTCTTCGACGAGGAGATGATCCTTGGCGAGTTATCCGAAAGACTTCGAGAGGTGAGTGTCGACTCTTTGCTCATTTGGGAAGAAAAAAAATCTATATTGACATTCCAACCCCTTGCCCTACGACTTAAGTTCCGATGGCCATAATCAACAGCCGACTCTGTCACTCGTCGAGTCATTTCACTGATCGTTTACGAGTCCTGTAAAAAAAAACACGAGCCTGATTCGTGTTATTCACTTTTGGCCGATTTTCTTACCACGCGTCTCGCTCTATATTGCGTCGGACAGAATGTACTTTCGCGTGCTAACATCTTCGGAAAATAATCGACAATTTGGCGGTTTTGTACGGATTGCGGCAATACGAGTTTGGCGATTGTTTTCCATTTTCCTTTGACGATTACGAAATCTGAGATCTGACAGCCTTCACTTATGACTTTCGGATGGGGGCTCAAGAAGAACCAAGCATTGCTACCAGAGGTACTATTGCACTACAGCCTTGAAATGAATGCAATTAATCAACAGCAACTATAGTGCGATTTTTTTTTGCTCCTTTAATTAAAAGTTTCAAAGCAATTATTGCTAACTTAATCGGTTCGGTCTGTAGCGGAAGAATACGGCAAATGAGTTTACTTAATTCCTGCTACATATTTATAATTAGATATTTAAATTATCAGAAGGATAGAAACATTTTTACATTAGAATTTTATATATTTATTTTGGAGAACACCAAAACGTACGTTACAGTTGAAGGTTTGTATATATTGAGAGGTGTGGAAGATAAAAATCGTAAAATGCAACTGTTAGAGTAATCAGCTATCGCACAAAAGGTCCCGACATTTTTTTCAGCAAATGCCATTGTCTTCCTTTTTGTTCATTGCAGAACATCATCAACTACAATAGCCGTTTACTGGTAGCTTCGGTCCCGTTCTTCAAGAACGCGGATCCGAACTTCGTGAACAACACCGTCACTAAGGAAGTATTTCAGTCAGAACAAAATACTCGAAAGAACATTTTGTCCTATATAACTACGCGTCTCCCTCGTTATTATTATGGACAAAATATACTTTCGCGTGCAGCACTAACAGCTTTGGCAAATATTCGACAATTTGGCGATTTTGTGTAGATTATACTAATTAAAGGTTGGCGATTTTTCACCTTCATTTTGGCGATTACGAAATCTGAAACCCGACGGCATTGAAATGGAAGCAATTAATTAATCACCAACAACAGCTATAGTGAGATTTTTTCATTTGCTCAGTTGATTAAAAGCTCCAAAGCAATTATTGGTAGAGCACAGCTAGTTTAATCGATTTTGTCCCAACAATAATCAGCCATCGCACGAAAGGTCTCGAGTTTCGTGCAAATGCCAATGTCTTCTTTCTTTTTGTTCGTTTCAGGACGTCATCAACTACAACTGCCGTTCGCTGGTAGCTTCGGTCCCGTTCTTCGCGAACGCGGATCCGAACTTCGTGAACGACGTCGTCACTAAGCTAAAATATGAAGTATTTCAGCCGGGTGACGTCATAATCAAAGAGGGCACACTCGGCACAAAGATGTACTTCATCCAGGAGGGCATCGTGGACATTGTTATGAGCAACGGCGAAGTCGCCACCAGCTTATCGGATGGCTCATACTTTGGAGGTGAGACACACATGACTCCCCCTCACAGTGACGTCACCACCTTTTTGCACTCGAGGACCGTATTTGATATTTACGTTCTTTTTACAGAACAGTTACATCGCGTACCTGTTTCTTTTTAAATAGACATTCTTTAACGTGTTCTTTTTGCGATTAAAGAAGATATTTATAAAAATGTAAACGTTATGCATGAAGCTGAATATATATTTCAGTATATCACACATCTATTTAGCGGTTTATAATATCTGTCAAAAATTTATAAAAAAAAATAACAGGGGTTGTGAAGAATTTCAATCTGAAGGAAGTTCTAGATCACTAACATATTTGGTGTTTCTAGATGACAAAACTAAGTCATGTTAAAGTTTGTAAGTACTGTTAAAGTTGTGAGAACGACTTTTTAAACTCAATACTATGTTAAACTCTTTTATTTTGAAGAAAAACGAAAAATAACACGCCGTTATTTTGATGGCTTAAAGGCGACACTCGAGAGCAAAAGTTTAATAAAATATGTTAATACTCAAGTGATGACATACTTTTAAATTAAGTTAGATAAAAACAAAAGCATTTTTATGTTCAAGAACATGCAGTTCTCGTTTAAGAACAGGGTACAAAAGAACAGGTCGTTATTTTTATTATTGAGAGTTGCATCTTGACCTCAAACTGTTAATGAGTGTTACCTGTGTATAAACAATAAAATCTCCATATAAAAACGATATAATCTCCATATTCCCCAATTTGTCCGAATCATTGCATTTGTGTACAAATGTGGTCAGTTCCAATTCACTCATTTTCGGAACAGCCGATCGGAGTTTTAAATTACTCCAAACACATATTTAACACTCCATTAGTAACATCTTCACGTGGCCAATGTTTTTCCAATAAAAAGTACCCATTATTTTGGCGGATGTTACTAATGCAGAGCGTTAAAGGAGACGTTATATTTGTGTGTTTTACAAACTATTTATAACTTACCGGAAGAAAAAAAAATTATAATACATAACACAAAATCTTTTAAATAACTTAAAAAATAAGTTTTATATTTAAGAATAAAATATTATAAATATTATGCAATTTAAAGTACAACTATTTTATAATTCGCTTATAATTTTTCTTACAAGGCCTTTTAAGTTAAACCCTTTGCTTAAAATCATGTTAAAAAGAAATAATAAAGTTACTGAAATTTATTTATTTAATAAAAAAAAAATTAAATCATAAATATATCAAATATAGTCTCTTTATTATGTCTTCTAAAGTTATTTAAAATAGGGAGATCAGAATAATGCGTAGAGCAGCTCTTCTTTATTTTCTTTCTTGGCAAATTTCTCACAGCCCACGATGACAGAACACAATCCATAACGAAACCTTTTAGTAAGAAAATGTTATATGTGACAAGAAGGGGGAGTTATATTACTTTTCCTATTTTTATATATATTTTAAACATGTATTGCATAAGACGAATTTGCATGTCTTCTTTTACTTTTGATGATTTATAAAAAGTATTCTATATAAATTTAACTTTGGGTTTTCCTCTTAAAGTATAATTTATAAGAAAATTTTACTGAAGCTCTATAATAAAATATTAGTTATACATGTTTCTTGGAATTTAGTAAAACAATATTGATTAAATAAACTAGTATTACTATTATAAGTACTGTCATATTTACTTTTGATATTTTATGTAGTTTCAAAGTATATTTTTATAACCTTATATATGATCTGATAACTATGAGAAATTTCTTCACTATGTGTACTATGTTTTGTGCTCGTTAAAGGATATTATTTTTTTTAAAAATTGAGAGTTAAAGTTTATTGAGAGCAAAATTAAATAAAACTTGAGAAAAAGGAGCTAAATATCATATTTAAAGAAGGCCATATTACAAAAAAAATATCGAAAACCATATAAAAATCATTCTAAACTAATTTTTAGGATTAAAAGGTTTTGGTAAATTTAAATGCTACAATAATATAATACATTTTAAAATGACTAATGCTATTAAAAAAATATAAAGTATGGTTTTTATTTATTTGCTTTGAAAAGTATTTCTTAAAAATGAAGTAATTTTGTGAATACTCTCACCAACCATTGATTGGCTCTTTCTGCCAACACTGAAACTTCTACTGAGAGTTAGTAATTTTTTTTTCTTTTCCAATTCGTCACAACGGTAAGGCAGTTTTCATACTGAAAGATATAAGGATGCATAATACTGCGGACACTATTGTAGTCTGTGGTCATTATCTGTCACCTGTAAGCTTTTGATATAACCAAGGAGGCGATGACTGCCATAATCTACAATCTGTATGAAGTGCTTCAGATTTCTCGCACACACATCGTCCCGTGTGTATAGGCCGTTTATAATATCTTTATATTTAGATGTAATAATATCCTTGTATTTACATACGCGTTCACACTAGAGATGCGAGTGTGAACACACTGATTTCATATATTGTATTGGTAACCACTTCAACTCTCTGTAGCCAGTTCTCAGTCTCCCTTGTGAACATCCCTATACTTTTACACGTGAGCATTTCTTTATAGTTTTATACGAGTTCACGCTGTTCATCCGCTGACGATCTGCAATGTGAACGTGCTGATTAGAATAAATACAATATAAAATAATCCATTTCGACTCTGTGACCGGTTCGTAGCCACCTGTGCGAAACCTAAAAAAAGACATCATTAAAAACTTCAATCAAAATTGCTAATTTGAAGGCTTTATGCAGGAAAGCCGCAGCTTTTTTTAATTTATATAAAAAAAACTGCAGATAATGAAAATGTTTGTAAAAAATGTCTTTATCAAAACCTGCAAAAAACGCTCAATTTTGAAGCATTGGAATTATTGAAAGGAAAATGCAATTGTTTTAAATGTTATGCAGGGAAATATTTTTTTTATTACAGTTTTTGTTCTAAATTCCGTTATAGAAACCTTCAATTTCACATCTTTTTTTAATTTGTTATGTAGACTTTGCTGGAAGGCTTCATACAGATTACTGCACTCATGGCCCCGTGAACTATACTTAAGGTTAACAGATGGAAGCCCATAACTGCGAACTATAATTGTAAATTTAGAAAAAAAATTAAAGCTAAACAAATAGGTTTGACACCAAAAATAAAGTTATTGACAAGTAATAAAACCGATAAGCTATAATGACAATTCGGTAATAATTACGGGGAAATGGTAATAATTAAATATAATAAAAATAGTTATAAGTTGAGTAATGGTGATTACACAGTAATATCACTTAATTAAAATTATCATTAAAAAAATTTCGTTTATGGTTAATGTCAGTGCTACACAGTTCAAGTCCATTTATTAAGAAAGTTTAGCACTTTTATCAGTCTTCCGGACCATCTCATGGTGTTTATTGCTAATCTGGGGAGGCTTCATAGCATTCCTTTACATTTGCATGCAATCCTTAAGCCTTTGGGGCCCAGTGGTGCTAAATGCAGCACTGCAGTTAATATTTTTTTTTTTTGCATTGAAACATAAATTGGAGTAGGTTTTATTTGGAACCATTTAAAAGGTACCTTATATGTTATTACATGAGTATTTTTTATATTTAATAGTAAATGGCACCACTATATTTAGGAAATTAGACTCCGATGATGTTAAATGTCATCCTTAAAAAAATTTAATTTCAAAATTAAGATATGTTTCAGTGAATATTTATGTTAATCTAGACTCCAAATTGGTATAGTTCCAAGAAATACAATATTTCTACTGGTAAATAAAAATGCGGAGCCTCAAAGGCTTAACCTCAATTCGTTGTTCTGCAGAAATCTGCTTGCTGACGAACGCCCGGCGTGTGGCGAGCGTCAGGGCCGAGACCTACTGCAACCTGTTCTCTTTATCGGTGGAACACTTCAACGCCGTCCTCGACCTCTACCCCCTGATGCGGCGGACCATGGAGTCCATCGCCGCCGAGAGGCTCAACAAGATCGGAAAGAACCCGAGCCTGGTCTCGAACAGGGAGGACCTGCAGACCGACCTGAAGACGGTCAGCCTGCTGCTGCAGAGCGCCCAGAGCGAGGACTCGGACGACTCCGGGAAGGGCCCCCTGACCATGGGGGGCCACCTGTCCGTGGCGAGGGGCATGCCCAGACCCAAGTCCGAGTCCTGCTTTCCGCGGATGGACCTAGGGTTCCCTTTGGACAGTTCCGCGCCGGGCATCATGCACCGCTCCGAGACCTTCTATCAGGCGACCAGCCTGCCCAACACGGAGCAGGTCTTCCAGTCCATGTTCCAGGCGTGAGAGACCTTCACCAGTACCCCAAAAAGTAGGGGCTGTGGGGGGTTCATTGTCCCTCAAGCCCTTCTTGTTAGTATTTATATATATATATACCAAATTTTGACATTTTCAGAGCAACGGGGAGGGCTTCTGACCCCTCCTGGACCTCCCCCTTGCGTACGCCACTGACCTTAACACAAGACCATTGTTCAGTGAGGGAGAGATTGGTACTGGAACACTTGGTCCGCGCTGGACGGATCCAATCGGTGCTGTTTAGAAGAATGGTATTATTATTGAGAGTCCAGTGGAAGTTCTACAACTCAGCATCCAGGAATGGAAGGGGAGAAAGCATGACGACGGTAACGCTGTGTTTGTCTCTCTTTTTGTAAGTGATTTCTTCGTGTCGTCCACTTGTGTGGATGGGTGTGCTGACCCGAAACCGAGCACCAATAGTGGAGAACAAATGTGTACGTATTTATTTTTGAATCTGTTTTAGAACAATGTGTGCAATTCATGCGCGAATGCCGGACTATTCGAATTTATCAAATTGGGTGGTATTGGATACAGGCAACAGAATTGGAGGTCAAAACAACAAGCTATACAAATCACAACTTAATCGGGAATGTACCATTATTATACTAATATATTAATGGAATAGGAAGAGGTGATTACTTTTATCAGAAGTAGGTATTTTTAAAAAGCAATTGGTTCGGCATTGGGGATTGTTAAACAGCACCGACCTTGCTGAGATTGGAACCTATAGTTAGTGGACCGCCATTATTTGTATTTGCTTAATAAATGCATTTGTAGGACTGTTTAAAAAAAATGAAAATTACTAATAAAAATATCATGTTTTTATTTTGTTTGAAAAAAATGTCGATGTTTTATTTTGTTTAATGAAAAAATTTCCTAAATTTAAATCAATTCATTTCTTTTATTAGAAATGTGTTTAAAAGAAAGTCAATCTTAACCTGTGTATTTGTTATTTAAGAAAGTTTAGTAAAAAACATTCATAAAAAGACAAAAGTGAGATGTATATTAAAATAAAAGCATGAAACATTTTTCATCCAATTAATAAAATACTATAATTTTATATATAACAAATGAAAATAGCTTGTGTGATTCCTTTGAAAATATAAATCTTTTTAAACAAGATTCCTGGATATCGTAATATCGTAAAAAATCTCATCACACAACTATACTATAAAGTATTTTACATTTGTTTTAACAGTAAAGCCATCATTTTGTGTAAAAAAAATTCTACAAAATGGAACATACCTACTTCGAAAATAAAATGCCATTATCTAAAAATAACAATTTTAACAAACGTTTCGTAAAAGATCCGAATTTTAAAGAATTTGAAGTTTTTTTGGTTTTTTTAAACATTGAAAAATTACTATGAAAGGTTTTACTAATTATAAATGAATATGAACATATCGTTCTAAAACAGATTTCTTAAGCATAGAAAATCATCAATGTCAGCAATTAGACAGGATCGATTGACCGTGTTGAAGCATTGCTATGCTTCTAGAAATTGAGATATCAGTATTGTGATAAAATCTATATAAATATTTTCTAAAAATAGATGAATTATTTTTATTTATTATTCGTATTTCAGGGTATTAAATTTAAAATATATTATAATTTTATTCCAAAACAATGAGTTTTAATTTTCTTTTATTAGAAAATTGACATATGTTTGTATATTTAATTTTACTTTATGATCTCATTTTGTAAGTTGTAATGCATGTAATTAATATATTGATAAAAACATTCCAATGTATTTAGCATTGCAAACTAATCGTTATCAAAATTTGACTTAATTATCAGATTTTTTTTTTTTCAAAAGACAATTTTATTCATTACAATGAAACGGCCATTTAAAAAGCTATCTTAAAATACATATATATGCTTAATTTATTCTATTTAATACTCTTGATGTGTTGTATTTTGTGTAATTTTATCTTCAATTTTATATCTTTTTCACTGCATGTTTATTGTATCATATTTTTTAAACTTTCCTTATTTTCAATAATACGTTTTAGTGCGTTTAATCAGAACATCAAGTAAGGGAAAGATCATGGCAATTTAAAGCACTCCCAAACCGAAAGTTTTGAATATTCCATAGAATCAAAATAATTTTCTATGCCATCTCAGAAAGGGTATTTTTTACACACAAATATATTTTATGGAATGATATCTGATTCGAACGACGTGCTTCCCTACACACTGTGTGATAGTGCCAACGATAGCAAACCAACGTTAAACAAAAACTATTTGACGAGGAAATATGATAAATTATATGTGATATCTTTGAGAAAATATTTACTACCAAGACAAAACAAAATAACATAACTACGTAACGACCGTAGTGAGTTTGCAAATTAAACTGCCATGTTCCTTCTTTTTCATAATAGAATGAAAACATTTTCTTTCGTGTCTTCGATATTATATAAAATTTAATGGAATTGTGAATTGAAATACGTTGCGAGAGATAAAAAAAAGAAGCCTTTTTTGCATTCGAGCCGTACTCTGCACCCACTGAATCCTGGTTTCCTTTTTAACGAGCTTGTTTCATTATAGTACGGGAATTCTCAACGTTTACATGAAATAACAAATGTGACAGTTACATTACGAGTATTACTAAATAGTGAGGGATATCAACTCCAAAATACATTTCTGTTTGAACGATTGGCAATAATATTGTACTTCCAAATAATAAAGACAGTAAATATTAAAATATTTAAACAACACAATTTATTTCACATTTATTACGTCGTTATTAACATTTTAGAATCCTAACATCATTAAACAATTGTAAATTCAACAATACATTAAGTTCATAAACTTAACATTCTACACGGGTGTTATTAACGTGCCTTTTAATTGCCTATGTAATTGACGAATACAAACCACATGGTTGGTAATCCCCAATCACAGAGCAATCTGCAAAAGCTAAACGTATCTGTGTAGAATAGACCTAAGATTTAAAAGTATTTAACAGTTTTGAAGGCCGATATTGGTATTGAATAGGCCAATAACGACAATAAAAATTATTTTTGAAAGAGCTTTATAATAACTATTAACCCAATTTGATTTAAATCAATCTTAAATTGTTCAAAACCTAGGAATTGTTAACTTAAAACCATTTTCGGACTTCCTGTATTTCTCCCAACAGAAGTCGCTTAAATTTAAATTACGACTTCTGAAATATCTACTGATGGTAGTGTAACTGCGCAGTTCCATGACTTCCCTGTGATATTGAGAATTCCTGCTTTAGGTGTTCCAACAAATGCACCACCAACTACAATGGGTTTAGCTGAGTGTCAGTACGAGGTTCGAGCCCGGTTCGTTACGCCTACGTGATACTTAAACGGCTGTGCAACAAGCCCTTAGTAGCAAAAACGTTGTGAACAATATTTTTAAGAGAACCCTATTCGACGCAACGCTTAATAGGCCTTACAAATGAAGCAAAAATCACCCGTGCCCCCTATGATGACTGTTTATACATTGAACTTTGATGAAAAAAAATATATGATCGCCGTAGACAAAAAATGTTATTATGAAGATCGTGAAAATGTGGAGTGTTATATGATACGTCACATGCACTTGTAGTACCCCTTTTAGTGGGGGGTCACTGTGTAGCTACTATGCAGTTTTTTGTAGAGAAGTAAACTGTAGGTATCGGTGTTTTCAACGGCAATGGATTTGTATACACAATGTGTGGGAAAAGACAGAGCCATTCGAGTATTTTTATTAACATTGAAAAGCAATATAAAAGAGTTGGTATGTTGGAAATTTATTATACTGGTCTATCATGAAGTTTGTATTCTAAATCAGATATTTATAAATAGTATTCAAAACAAAAAGATAAAATGTAATGCGTAAATGTTTTAAAGAAAGAGTAATTGTTGTTGGAAAATATATGTAAATGATATTCATATAAAGAGAAAATAATTTTAAAATGTAAAATCAGGTTAGGAAACGTATAAACCTTTCACTTCGGAACTCAAGATATAACAACTAATTAAATTATAGTTTTGCTTCGTAAAGTTCTAATTTGAGTATGCATTTCAAATTCAGACATAGTTTTGATTAAGTCAATTTTTTTATTTGAATTAAAAATATGCATATTGCATACTTCGAGCATGAATGGTATGTAGCAGAGAGAATATGACTCCATAATCGTGAAGCCCACATTTCAGAGCGAAAGGCCCATATCACGCGCCATCTCTTCAAAATTATGAATTAAAAAATACTCGCGACTGGTTGATAAATTGGGAAATGGGTTACAGTGAAAATTTATGAATGAAATGACGTAATTAACCACGTGTCTGAGGCCATACATGTTGGCTTCACTTTGATGTTACCGAGAGTGACGTCATGACTCCTCTACTACAAAGGATCCATGCTCGAAGATTGCATATGAAAGTCAATATATGGGAGTAAATATATTCACAAATAAATATGTACCGCCAATATTAAATATTTCTTCATTTAAAATCCAATTAACCAAGTTCACCTCAGTGAACATACTTGATGCAAATTATTTTTGCGTTTTCCATACTCGTATTGATATATTGTTATATTAATCTGCATGTTATAAATGTTACAAATCGTATTGATTCATTGTTAACTCGCGAAGCTCTTTGGATGCATACTTTTTAAAATATCTGCATGATATTAAATCAAAATGTCACTACTTATTATGTGAAAAACTATTATCAACTTTAAAAAAATATTGTTTTTAACATATTCCATTGTATATTTATATGCATGGTAAGAGCATAAAACTTTTGGCGCTGAATTTAAATTGATTAATTAATATTTCAAACTGTTCAAGAAAATATTTACGTTATTCTTACGCATGAAATAATATTTCTTACAAAAATAATATTTAAAGTAATATATAAAATAATATTTCTTACAAAGTTGCTACTTGAGTAAAATACTACTCCATCAACTCAAAGCTCATTTCTCTGGTTGCATTGTGTTCGTTTTGTGTGAAGAGTTAGTTTAAATAACTTTTTTGCAAACAATATTTATGCTGTTCTTATAATATGTGTGATAAATGTTATTAATATATATTAATATATTTGTATTTGCAATAATATTGTATTTGAATGAGTTGTTATAAGTATAAACAACAACCTTTATCATTTTATAGCACATAATTTAGAAAATAGACCAGGCACAACAAATCGAAGTAATCTTAATAAGTGTGATCTTTTTTAAAGCCCAAAGAAGCATGAAATCTTATACTTTTAATGTTTTGCGCTGTAAACTCTTACCTAAACACACCATTAGATATCCTGTGTGTGTATATCAAGTGAAAGGTATACTCTTGGATAGAAAAATATGTGAATGAACCACAAACCATGCTTTTCAAAAAAAAAATCCTATTTTTATAAGAAAAAAACAGTTTTGTTAATTTTTTTTATAATCGGGTTTTAAATCTGTATCAGTATTGAATAGAATCAACACACAATTGCATTTTTGTTGAAATTTAAACATCAGATTTCAAGTTACGAAAATATCTACAACTCTAAAAATTTTTATAGAAAATTCTAGATCACAAAACAATTTGATTTGTAATAAACATGTTATTTATTTCCGTCAATGAATGAAGAAATGTGATTTTGAGAGTTGCAATACATAATTTATATATTTAAAAAAAAAGTATTTATAGATCCCGATGTATGAGAACAAGAAATCTGTGTGTTCAGAAAGAAGCACGATTGTTGTGATGTAAATATATAATTGCATAGAAACACTTGTATTGAGAAATCATATTATAATATGTAAGGCCTCTAGTTTGATAATCAAAACATTTGATACGATAGAGCTGTGTTACGGTAGTTGAACTCCTAAGTCGTTCCTTTGGCAGAAAATGATGATTTGCTGGGCGCAATCAGATGAATATATTCTATATCCTCCTTTTCGGGACACTTTTTCATATGCACCGCACATTCTCCGCTGTACCCGTCACTGTTTGTTCGACGTTGTACTCTTTTTGCAGTAAAATAGAACAGTGCACCCATTTGTACGGAAGCTTGTTTCTTTACTGGTTTTTCTTTCCTCGCCGAACTGGAAAAAGCTTTTCATTGGTTGTCGCGATCCCGTTTCTAAGCCGATGCGTTGGTAAAAAATGTCATTGCAAACCCGTCACAGGAATTAAAAACAACCACGTCACGAGTGGAGTTTATTCTTATTAAAATCAATAGGCAAACATTTTAAAAGCGAACTACATATTCGAATGCAAGCGAAATTTACCATCCATCTTCAGACTTACTCCACATCTATTTTATCTACCTTACTTCACTTAGCTGCGGATATCTCTTTCGCATCCACGTTTCTAATAAATATACAGTTCTTGAATAAAATATAATTTATTCGAATTTAGACACTTTTAAATTTTTGGCGGATTTTATCTAATTGATTTTTTTACCAATCAAATTTATTTCAATGACCATATTTTTTAGGAAAAATAAATTAATACAACCTTATACAAAATCAATAATTTAAAAAGATTCCACAATTTGCATTGGAAAATTTTGTAATTTATCTACGCGGTATCATATTAAATATAAATATAATAATTGATGAAGTCGATGACAAAAGTACAAATTCCGACCATAAGCTCTTCCTTCGAATCAAGAACCACTGCCGGCTTAACGGATTCTACCCATTTTTCCCCCATATGCAACATAATGTAAGGAGATGGATTATAAGTTTTCTTTGGTTAACCCGAAGCTTCCTCGGACGCAATCGGAATTTTCCCTGCTTCAATATTCTATTTTTTTTTTTTAAAACGTGTGAAAGCAATGAAAAACTAATTTGCATCTAGCTTCTTTCATTTCCGAACGAGGAAAGAGGGCCAAAGCTGTCCAGGGCCTCTCTGGAGAGCCGTGTGCAATCAATTGTGAGAAATAAAAAATGTTAAAGCTGCATACACATTTTGAGTGGTGCTAACCGATACCTTTCGCAGCAATAGTTGAGAACGAATTCTCCGGCAGACTCGAAGCATTACGCGAAGCATGTCGTATACGAGAGCTCCTAAACTATTTTTATAACCATGTATTATTGGATTTAAATTAAACGCTGGTCAATGCACGTTCTATCGCTTTGCGTTTTTGGTTTGACAGAAGCAGCACTAAAAAAACTTCTTGTGGCAAATAGCTTTGCGCTCTAAACCTCGGAAGTCACCATTTTCCGGGTTTGTGTGTTTGTCTGCAAAGGATAAGAGTGCGGATTGTTGTTTCGTCAAATGTTGTTTTCTAATTTAAAAATAAATATTTTTGTTTTATTTTGAATTTGGAAATGATGTGGAAACGAACTCGTTTGTACTCTGTCTTGCTAGTTTTCATTTTATTTTGAATATTCTATTTTTTAATTAATTCTTTTTTTATTCTTTCATACTTTTTTCTTCCTTCTTATTTTACGACCACTTTCCGTACTTTAGCACAACTTTCTTTGCACGCTTTTTCGAATTGTAAGTGCTGCCATCTGCTGACGAATTTCTAAGCTGAAAGTTTGACTCTGATCATCGCGTACTGTTTCGAGACGGCTGAACTATTCGTCACTTTTAATAAACTTTACATCAGGAGACGAGAATAGCAAAAGAGGGAATGTTATTTTTGCAGCATGTAAAAATAAATTTCTGTGAACAAGCAAGCTGAATCAATAAAGGTTATTATTTAAGGCATTTCTCTTTCTTCTTTTATACATCATTGTCATGAAAACAATGAGTACACACATGACATCACTACTTCACATAAAAGCATAATTCAATTTCATATTTAGAAAACAATTATCTTGTCTCCGTCCGGGTCAACATTTTTAAGTGACATCCGTTGTATTTTTAACCAACTTAAACACGCCACCCAATATCAGAAACCGCGCCAAGGAAAGAGATCCACAATTCGATAGTTATGTGGGCATAAAAATTCTATATATTTCATTTTAATTTCTGCAAATATTATTAATTTTTGGAGGTTAATAACTTTTTGCACTCGTAATTATGCTTTAGAAAGTTAGCAAATAACTCGGAATTTTTTTTCATGTTCGATCAAGATGAATTTTTTTGATGGAAATGTGTTCCAATTTAACTAGAAGGTTTACCACCTTTAAATCAAAAATTTAAAAACATAACCCCTGAATACACCCTTTGATCTAGGATGGGAATGTGGCCACATAATATTTTATTTTTCAACGTGTCAAAATAATTTATTGAAACTACTAAGAAAACTTAAATATATTACACTACACCGCATTAAAAATCTAACGAACGAATCTACGAACGTAACGGTACAGATGCGATGTCCCCTTGTACGGGGACATACGAGTGAAAAGGGTTAAAACATATCGATTTCCCAATAGATGGGACCACCAAACAATTTCAGAGATTTAACCCAATATTTAATATTTAATTATTACCGTTTGTAATTGAAATAATATATTTAAAATTCAAAATCTAATAAACCGTGAATTTTAAAATTTATTAATATTCATATATATTAATTTAAAGACACTTCTTTAAACTTTTACGTTCCAATATCAAATATTATTGAGAAATCATAAAAATTAAAGACGATTTTTCAAAAAGAATGTATTTAAAGCGATTTTAAATAGAAATTACATTTATGAATAAATAGCATTGGTCTATATTTTTAAATTATCACTAGATAATTGAAAATTGTTTTTAAAAAATAGCTTAAACTCTATCAACAACATTAACCGTTACTTTCTGGCAGATATATGAAGAAAAGATTTTCCGAAAATTTTACTTTTATTTTAAATTAGATGCAACTTTAAAATGATATCGGTACATGGCGACTCTACTAATATTTAATTACGTTTATGATACCTCGTCAAAACAAATGCAAAAAGATTTTTAAACTTTCGGAGAAAAAAAATTATTAAATTTATTAATTTAAGTTACGTATTTTGTTATAATTTATTTATATTTTAGTAGCAAATGAAATGTAGTAATAAATATTTATTTTAAGAATTTTTTTCCACTCGATTGATCTAAATACTATATTAAAAAATACTTTTGAATACTCAAACTACTTAAAAGTTTAGAGATTTTAAATTATATGTACTATTTTATTACACATCCGTTTCAAAAAACGCTTTATTTGAAGGAAAATATAAATTTTTATACGTACTTTACAGTACAATAATAATGTAGGATTTATTTTTGTATTAGATTCGGTAGAGCTTTAAAGCATATTCATTGGTTGACATATGACCAAAAAATTCTATTAATACATTCATTAATGACGATTCATTAAATTATTAACAATATCATAAAAAAGTATAAAAATGCTTGCTTAAATACAAAATTTCTTTAATGTTTTGAAGTGAAACTTTAACGAGGCTAGTGAATCTGAATGACCTCGACACGGAAATCGAACTTGAAACGGAGTGACCTTGACACGAAAATCAAAAATGACATCACATCCGTGCGCTTATGTGAGTGAGGCACTCCATGTTTTAACAATTTGCGAACAGTTTGATATAGTTTACACTTGGAAATCACAAATTGTTTGTTTGATGATTCTATTTGGCTGCATCAACGCATTGTCACAATAAATCATTATTTTTGCCCAACTACTTCAATTATATTTGAAACAAATTGCTTAGCTTTAGTAGCAACAGAGTATAATTAAAGTATATAAAAAAAGAATGATCTTATTACGTGTAGTTAAACAGCCAAACAATAATGACCATAGGCCAACAATTTCTAACCAGGTAACGTATTAATAAATAACGTAACAAAATTATTAATACACTTTGATCTCTTATTTACTAAGGTTGATCGTTTGAATATTTATAAGTTAAAATATGCAAATTAACTGGAGTCATTAAAATTTGAATATATAACAAAATTAACTTTAAGCCTTTGTTAATATACTTTAACAAGAGAGGTTATATTTATTAATTTCAATATATTAAACGATATTTATAATATGTAAAAGTGCAATTGATAAGGTGTTTATAAGCAATTAAGAATATCCCATGGTGTTTTATCAGATACAGATAACCAAGCTTGTTAGCGAATAATTTGGCGTGTGTTTAGGTTTGCCTGTCTTTTAATAAATATTGATAAAGTGAAATTTACGGTATAATTCATTTTATTTCCTTCCCTATGGTGGGTTTTTCATATTTCATTCGAACCCTCATCATAAAAGCTATGATTTGGTTTCCCATAATATTAACAAACATAGTTATATGCCATCACATTTTCATTAAAATTGTCATTATTGAATGTTAAAAGGCATTAGTTAAATTAAAGAATAAGGGGGCCACTTTGCCAAGACATCGAAAAGAAATCGCCGAATATGATTTCAGTTCATATATGAAAAAAAGGGGTTCTTAGTCCTATTTTAGTTTAAGTCTGTGGGTAAGTGATAATTGGGAACCGCTGTTCTAACCATTACACTACAACGATCACCAAGGTCGCGTTATACTATCGGCTATTTGAATTAAACACCACAAATGTATCAAATCAAAATTAAATATTTTTAACGTTGGGTCTTGAAAAAGTATTTTAAGAAAAGAGCATAAGAGAAAAAAAAAATATTAAAGGAAACAATGTAAAAATCATAATACAGGAAATGAATAACAATTTAGTTAACATTTTAATTTTTTCTTTATTAAGTATATGAAACAATTAACAACAATTATTTCGCTACTTGATTTTTAATTAACAAAATAACACACTTATAAAATAACTGATTAGAGAGCTTTAGATGTTTTTGTTATTTCATAATAATGTTTTTAATACTATCAAAACTGAGTGGTAAATACTATTTTACCTTTCATAACATAATCAGTTCCTCTGCCGTAACATTTGAATGGTTTGTGAGCCAAGTAGTATAAATTAATAACAGTTTCGAGATAAGAACGTTTAACGTTTGCAACTCGCCTTGACTATAATGTTAAGTGGAATGATATTTAACTCATTACTGGGCAACCTATTAAACTATGAGCAATATCCTTTTGCCAAAAGATAGATCTATCTGCTTAGTAATGAAAAATTGTTTTAGTTCATTTTTGGATTTTTGTGACTTGTATCACTTGACGGCGAAGTCGCCCATTTTCTCATGTTAAAATCGAAAGTATTATTTTGATAACACTTAACGAGATAATGAAATGGGGAGCTTCATTTGCTTTTCACTACGAACGGAATGGCAAAAATCCAAAAGACAAAAGAACAGAAAAATAGGCTTCTGAACGCGTACATCGACGTATACAAGACGACGTAGGTACTTTGAAACTCCTTCTGCAGCATGACGTCGAGCAGAAAGTACAGGGGGCATCGAACAATCTCCAGGATAGGTCCCCATGTGCTGAAAAAGTAACAAATATTTAGTGGCTCTGAAAAATTCTATAACTTTAATTTTGAATTTAAAGTAATGTTTTAAAATAATGTGTGTCAAAATCAAGCGAAAGACAAACTAAACCCAACTTCTTGTAACATTTTGATGTCCAACCTATTTTTGGTCTTTAGATTCTTTTTCGCAACAATTATTTATCGTTTCTGTTCTAGCTAACGGCATTATTTTAAAGTTTAATAACTTATTTAAATTGGCTCCGGTATTATAGGCATTATTTTAACTTATGAACTTGTTCTTTTACTTCATTTTGATTAACAGGGAAAAAAGAACGGGTCAATATTTTTTTTCTCGCAAGGTTCGAGTGCGAATCGTCAGTGGCGGCATGTCTGTAGATGCTGCAGAGACGTCTCCAATTTATTTTACAATTATTAACCGTTTTTTGTAAGCTAAAATTTATTAAATTTGAACGGGAAAAAAAGTGCAGAAGGAACACAGATTAATTATTTTTACAGTGTGGAAAACATGTTACTTTTCATATGCATGTTCTGCATGTTACTTTTTCAGCACTGAAACACAATGAAAATGACACAATGGAACACATGCAGATTAATAATTGCTTTAAATTAAATCACATTTTAATATGGAAGGGATAAAGCACTATTTTTATAATAGGGTAATAAACAAATGCCAATTTTCCAGCTAATATTGTTACTTTTACGAAAGTAATTGATTTTAAGTAGTTGGATAATCATTGTGGAAAAGCTACGAGATACTAGAAAATCTGTTAATTTCGTTTAAGTTGAAAAATGGGGAACAATGAACAGGGCGTTATTTTGTCTTCCGAAAACCTACACTCGAGTACAGATGGTTAGTCAACAAAATACATTTTGTATTTGAAAGCTTTAGTGTGACTTATCAATGGTTTCGGGTGGTAATGCATTGACCTATTAATCACATTTTTAGCTAATTTGTAACGTACCTGAAGTCCAATAGGCAGCCAATCGCAATGGTGGTGAGAATCATGTACAAGCTGCTTATGCATAGGATCCAAACCGAAATTTTCTAAAAAACATCAAAAATTATATTTAAATAGGTAGGAAACACGTAAAAGTGTTTCGCATTGAATCGTAGGTCACCGCAAACCTATATGGAAACTAGACCCCGCACAACCTAATTCGTGGTTACCGAATCTTGTCATTCAAGGTAAATATCTAGAAACAACATACAGCGCCAAGCAAAGAGTTATTTTTATTATCAAAAAGCCACTAAGTGCGACATGTTGTAATCTATATATATATATATACATCGCTGTTGCCACACATAACTAAGTATAAACTAAACTAAATATAGTTAGGTTTTGGTTAATTAACTTCGTACTAGATTTGGTTTGGTTAAAAAACGTCGCACTAGAGCTGCACATTGTGCTATTGGCCACGGTTCGGGGTCTATCTCGAGGGAAAGACCCAGGAACAATACCTCATACTTTTGAACCATGGTCAGATGAAGAGGACACCTGAGCTGGCACCCGACGTAAACTCAATAGGCGTCAGGACATTGGACACCGATCAAATTTATCCTGCACCAGTCCCGTATACACGCCAGTATAATTTGTTGGATGTTCTGGGCGACTCTAGTATTTTTGTATCGAAGCTGGCTACCCTCCGATCGCAAGATCACTACTTTTTACTTTTCTTTGTCAAGTTCATCGCGCGGGCTCGAACTAGCAATCCTCTGATTACTAGCTGAGCGTCTTAATCCACTGGGCAACTGGAAGCCCCAACGTCGCACTAGAGTTAAATTTATAGTTTGACCAAACACAGTGATGATGGTCGGCGCCGTGATAATAAAGATGGTCGGTGCCGTGATAATGAAGATGGTCGGTGCCATGATAATGAAGTTGGTCGGTGCCATGATAATGAAGTTGGTTTGTGCCGTGATAATGAAGATGGCTGGTGCAGTGGTAATGAAGATGTTTGATGCCGTGAAATTACATCGAACTTGATTGGTTTTATTTGATTAAATAACGTCGCACTAGAGCTGCACAGTGGGTTATTGGCGACGGTTCGGAGCCTATCTCGAAGGAAAAACCCGGGAACGATGACTCGTATTTTTTAACCATGGTCAGATGACGAGGACAACACCTGAGCTGGCACCCAACGCCTTCAATAGACGTCGGGACTTTGGACCCCGATCAGATTTATCGTGCACCAGTTCCGTATAAACGCCGTTAATTTTTGCGGATGTTCTGGACGACTTTTCTAGTATTTCGTAGCGAAGCTGGCAACCCTCCGATCACAAGATCACTACTTTTTACTTTTCTTTGTGAAGTCCACCGCTTTGCATCGAACCACGAATCTTCGGATTCCCAGCTGACGCCTTTAACCGCTCGGCCACAGAGGCCTTTAAAAATGGTCGGTGCCAAAATAATGAAAATGGTCTGTGCCGTGATAATGAAGATGGCGGGTGCAGTGATAACGAAGATGGTCGATTCCGTGAAATTACACCGAACTTGAAGTTGGTCGTTAAAGACCTCAAATACCATTGGAAGATAATCAAAGCGATGCTGGGTTGATTTACAAATTCTGAAGATTAGTAAAAGTGACTAAACCCTTGAATAAAATGCGATCCGCATGAACCTAAATATAATTTGGGAAAGTCCAGAAAAACCAAATATGTCAAAAAATATATATAAAATCAGATAAACATTGAATTTTATTAATATAAAAAAAATATTACCGTATATACTCGCGTATAAACCGATCCGCGTATAAGCCGACCCCCTAATTTTAGGATGATTTTTTGACCAAAATCGGAAACTCGCATATAAGCCGAGTTGTATTTTCGTACATGAAAAATTCCGATTAAAATCGGCGAATCCTCGAAAAAAGAGTGACATTTTAATTAGAAAAATAAATATTTAAGCCTAGAAATCAAAAGTTTAAAGAAAGTGGCTGGAGAAACGGCCTTCCTCGAAGTTCGCGACGATTCATCGGGCTTAAAAGTAAGTACTACTCGCGATGTTCTGGTGTCTTTCAAATCTCCATCGGACTTCTTAAATTAAATCTCCCTTATTATCAAATTAAATATTTTAAACCACATACTTAAATATCAAAATGTGCAATTACTAATCCTTAACATTGTTTTGTAAAGATTTAAAAACTTAGAAAATGCCAACTATTTTCTGTCTACATTGTTGACTACTGTAGGTATTAAATACGGATGAGTATTTTTTATTACGGATGTGTATTTTTTTTTATCGGAAGGAAATACTACTATTTTATGGTTCTTATACTTCTACTTATTATATACTTCTTATTAAAATATTTAGTTTTTAATTACGAAATAAATGACTTGAAAGTAGAACTTGAATTCGCTGATTAGCAACGTCCCGATTTTACCGCTTTAAAGCCAATTCCATCCAAAATACTAATAAAAAAACTATTAATATCTGTACATAATATTATCAAGGAATAAAATCTGTATTGGGGAAATAAATTTTGTTTAATTATTGCAATCGAGCAAGAAAGACATTGCCTTTAAAGTGGTGTCATTCGCTACGCGCGATGTCAACTTCTTAGTCTTCCATCCAAAATTCTATTAAAGTAATGTATACTAGCTTCATAAATTATACAAACCAATTAAATATTTATCAAAATATATACTTTTTATTGAGTTAAACTGATTATTTATGTGAGTAGTGCAATTTTGCGTTACGAGTACGCCGCGATGCGCAGAACGGTCTTCAGTCAGCACGTGACGCACATTCTCGATCTCGGAAATTTATCGGCGCATTTTAGAAGAATCCGCTTTATTTCAATTTCTTTCCTTTTCCCATTTTAGGCATATTATATTATAAATTTTACTGACCCGCGTATAAGCCGACTCCCCTACTTTTTGATGAAAATTTTGACTTAAATTTCTCGACTTATACGAGAGTATATACGGTACGTCTATCGGTTTTTTCAAAAAAAAGTTTAATATTTCCAAAAATATCCCCTGTTTTTTAAAACTCGAGACGTTCATAGAAATGCATGCATCTACCAAATGTTTTTGCGTTTTCCTCAATTTGCGAATTCATGACGTTCATGCACACTCCTCAATCGGGAAATTTAAAAACCATACCGTCAACACATAATAGTAATAAAATCCCTATACTTAGCTTTACTAATGGTGGATTTCAGTTTTTGTAATTAAAAGGTATCGAAGAGCCGGTGCATGCAAAAAACAAATGTCATAAATTTACAAATCGAGGAAAACCGTAAAAAACATTTAGTAGATGCAAGCATTTCTATGGTCTCCGGATTCAAGCTTTCAAATGAAAGGGATTTTTTTTTATTTTGTAAAAACGGATGGAGATTATCTTTTATTTTTATAAAAGTCAAAGCTAATTTTTTTTTAATTTTTTTTCCTCAGCTACCCTGTACTATTTCTTCAGCTGGTTATGCGAAGTCCAGTTAGGGATATGGTTCAGTAGTTTTTACAAATACATCGTCCAGGGTATTTTCTAAGCAAAATTGCCGACTACTACCCAATTTCTCAGAAAACTACCGACTGCTCAATCGGGTTTACCGCATTCGATAAGAAAAGCATCCAACACAACTTTATTTTTCCGAGATTTTTTTTTTCTGATACATTTATTATTTATACTTGATTTAAACAAATCTTTATATAAAATATATTTTTTCCATTAAATTAACTTTCACCATGTTCTACACTCTACTCAGTTGTATATCAGCAATATTCAATTTCAAGTAAGAGCGATTTTCTTTTAAAAAATTGCAAAAATAAGATTTAAATTTCCCTTATTAACTCAATTGTGTATTTCCAACTCATTTAATTTATGTGCTGCCCATTTCAATTTTACGACTGCCCGTTTTTAACTCAAGACTACCCAGCAAAGTTACGACTGCCCATTAGAATAGGTCCTGACATAGCTTAGTGAACAGGGTCCCATGAATCAGACAAAAAATTAGAACATTTTTTTTATGAGAAATGTTAATTTACTAATAAAATTTTAATTTCCAAAATTGCTGACAATGCTTGGAGAAGTTTCATTAGTTTTAAACAAAAGAGAAATTAGAAAACACTAAACCTTTGCGTAGTCCTTAAGATTCCAAGTGGAGATTGTACTATTTCCTTAATTTTAATATTTTAAATATATTATATTTTATTTTCAAACGGAAAATCAAATTGAAAAGTTTAACTTATTTTGATTAAAAATACTATAATACACGTGTGCAAACTTTAAGCGCAATTAGTAATATTTGAAAATTAATATTTTTTTGTTAAATCCGTTGCCAAAAAAATATAAATCGCTAAAAATCATTTAAAATAAACTTATTTATTCAAATTTTTAAATTCCCCTTTTTGTTGTAGTTAATCAAAATGTAGCCTATGTCCTGTTTCAGATTCAGAACTATGTACATGCAATATTTTGTAAAGATTCATTTAGTAATTACTGTTACATATGTTATTACGAGTAATGAAATTTAAAATGCACATGTCATATCAAGTTGCATATCATTGGCTATTATACTTAAAAATTAACGTTTGTATAAAACGTGCATACGTGATATACGAAAATCTAGAAAATTCTTTTTTACTTTATTTGAAATCCAGAAGTTGGCCGAATAAGTTCGTTGCAGTTTAATCTAAAGTTTGAAAGTATATTTTAAACATGAACCCCAAAACATGGATAAATTGGGAGTCTATGAATCAAGATTTGGACATCCTGCAACACGAATTCTTTCAGTCAAATTTATGTTTATATGTCTTAATTCCTTTTCTTGTGGTGACCCTTGTTTTGTGGTTGGAATTCCTGAAAATATTGTTGACTGTACTCAAGAGGAATGTCATCTACGCTACTCAAGAAGTGAAGAGAATGATTATGGAACCCAGAGAGTCAAGGCGAATTCAAATGAGTACAACGTTCTTTCATACCGTCTTGGGACACTGGAAGACTGCAAAGTCGACCGAAGAAAAGGACGGTTTTCTCGTCGATACAAATGAAGCCGTGGGTGATATTCCAAACGAAGCTATGAAAGAAGGGATGAAACTTGATTAAGCTTCATTTCTACGCGAACAAAGCAGCGAGTGGAAGAAAACTACAATTCCAAAAAGACGCCAAAATATATCCAAATTGCTTATATAAGAAGATTGTGTTTTAGTTGAAAGATTGTAACTTGAAGTATTGTAATTGTTTGAAAAAAAATGTATTCAAAAAAAAATTCACGTCAAATAACACATTGTCAAAGAACCTATTTTCGGAAAATTAATGTGTGTCTAGAAATAAAAATATATAATTTTATTTAGAGAGATTTTTAACTGTATAGATTTGTTGTGGTTACATTGTACAAAATGAATCCTGTAATATAATATATTGTAGTAATTTTATAATGGTGAAAATTATACCTTGAATGCAAAATATTTAGACAACTGATTGTAGTCAGATATTTTTTATCAGTTCCATTGGCGACCAAATTTTTTTTAAGCCAAAATAAAGTAGACCTTTTTTTTAATTCTTTAAAATAAAATTTGTAATTATATTGAAATAGTGAATATTGTTCAGATAGTTGATAGTCTTCCCCTATTATTTATTACAGATTTCCAATATGCGTGATAAGTATTTATTTTTTTTAAAAAAATTCTTAAGAGCCTGTGATATCACAACTTATTTGACAGGTTTTATGTAAGATATTAAAATATAGTTTTTTAAGCTTCAAAAGTGAGATCTCTATGTTTTTACATAAATTAAAGGTGTTCCCAAATCCCATTAATTTTAATTACATTAAAATTGAAAGTCGACGAGCATAAAACTTCAATTTATATATGTACTTTGCTAAATGTAATATGCTATTACATTTAAATTGTATTTATGTAGATAGAAAAAAATTTCGATACGGAGGATTATTTTAAGAAATTTTCAAAGAAATCGTACATACCGTCATATACAGAATCATCTGAAGGTACCCAATAACTAAAGCTGCAGCATGAAATAGAACATATAATTCCAGCCAACCGGGTAACTTTGGATCATATTTTTTCTCATCCTTTGGCTAAAGTAGGAAAATAGTTCCATTATTAATCTAAAAACACTAATTTAATTTAGAACTAGCTGTGTGGTCCTGCGTTGCCGGGAACCCGTTAAGGCATATAGATTAAAAAATAGAGTAATCTGCGTCGGGTATTGAACTCTCGACCATTTGCTTCGAGTTGAAACCGACAAAGCTGCAGAAGCTTCGCTATTCCCCTCCCCGAGTTCTTTCCTTTCCTGACCCCTACGTAACGCATGCGCAGTTCTCCCTAACTACGGCCCTACGATTTCTATTGATGGAAACTTTAAATATTAATTTAAACAATAACCAATTAAAATTTTAAATTGTGGCTCTCAGGTGCACAATTAGAGTTTGATTAGTGCTTATGTTTAAAATTCCAGACATGTCCGGGCAGAGGATGTAGGTGTTTTATGTTCCACAGAAAAGAGAGACCCTTTCTTTTATTATTATAGATGCAACTGTTAACTGTGAATACTAAATACAGGGTGGCAACAACATTCTGGAAAAAAAGTTCCCTGATATTTCCCTGATTTCCACGATGGTGTCATAAAAATGTCCTTGATTTTACAATTACATTAAGCAATGTTGCAATACATGCTTTGTATAGGAACAAAGTATCCACCTACAATAATACTATAAATATATTGCATCATAAATGGAAAATAAGCAATACTCATTGACAGTTAAAATAAAAATTTATGGATACAACACAAATTATGCAATTGCGACAGGGATGTTCATGTTCTGTGGAAACAGAAAATGCAAAAAAAAACAAGTTTTTTCAAATTATTTCTTTCGTAGATAATTTTAAATGTTTTATATGCTTCATATTTCCTATTCCAATCTTCAATAAATCCCATATTTATTAGCCTCTCACATATTGCTTACAATTCAAGGTCCAACACACTTTGCTTTTGCTTCGCCTTCTAGCAGTGGTTCACGTTTTTACAAAAATAAAACTGAAAATATGAAAATGCGGATAACTATGCTTTTCTTTCTTAAATTCTTATTCAGAACTATAAGAAAATATTGACAATTAAATTACCCAGAATGAAGGGCATAACAGACGATAATTACCATTTTAACAATCCAAATTTAAAAATTTCCCTGATTTTTTGTGACATTTTGAAAATGTCCCTAATATTTCCAGAATTAAAAATTCCCATGATAATTCCCTGATTTCCCGGTTTTCCAGGTTATGTTGGCACCCTGTAAATATAATTACATTCCCATGTAAACTTAAGTTTCTTACAATTTCAATAATATTATACCTTGAAATTTGAGAAAATACACCAAAACGTTCGACTTCAATTATGATTTTTAAATGGTATAAGAGGAACATGATGAATGGTTTAATTACAAATAAAGCACTCAAAAAAATGGGTGTCTTGGTTGACAAGTATATAAGTTGTTGCAAAAATCCGAAAATTAACTAACATCATTTTCTCTTACAAGGCATTTAGCTCTATCATTTGGACTCCTAATTTAATAAGTTGCCCAATTATGACTTGTATTTCATTCCACTTAACATTATAGCCAAGAAAGTTGTAAACTTTAAACGCTCATATCTACGAACTCAGTTTTTGGACTTATATCACTTGACAGCGCAGCTGACCAAATAATGATTACCTCAGGAATGTCTTCCAGATGTCCCACCCATGGCTTGCCAGGACTCCATCCGGGTCCTTTGAATATGATCGACAGTTTGTTGGAGAAACCGTCCACTGTCTTTAAACGCTTCCACATGGTTTGAAAGTGGTTTGTCTGTTGGTAAATATAAGTTGTCATAATAAAAGAAAATCAGGGTATGTATTTTTTAAATGTATTTCAAATAGTTTCCGATATTTTTGTTTTAAATGTTTGATTTAGAAATGAAGGAGGTTGAAAAAAACATAATAACGTTTCACAATTTTCAAGAGTAGAACAAATTTTTTCATTACAAATTTTTTGTACAAAATCCATATGTACATAAAACTACTTTCGGTATACCTTTTAAAATTTAGTTTAAACATTTTCGGTTTATAAAGTACACAGAACTTGCGCAAACTCAAAATGACTCTTCGTCATTTTTCTAAATTTTTGTTAAATAGCAAAAACAAACTCAATATTATATTAGTCGTTAAAGGGAATTTCGCTTCGCAAATGTTTGTAGATTTCTAATAGTCAACCTTGTACCGAAGAGTTAATGCTCAAATACAGTCCTAGCAATATCCCAAATCCGAGACCTCTTTGGACACCAGACATTTTGAAATTGAGCTTATGTTTGAGGAGTATTTTAATTGCTGTTCAACTAAGACAATATCCTTCACATTGAAAGTCATGTTATTTACCTGAATAGTAATTGGGTTAAAAGACTGCAAGGGCTTGGTTACTCCGAACACTATTTTTTCATTTCCTTCTGCTTCAAAGGTACCAAATAAACGATCCCATAAGATGAAGAAACTTCCGAAGTTCCTATCAATGCAACGACGATTTCTTCCTTCAGAAAATAAACATGAAAAATAAATATAAACGTCACACAAGTTTTGATTTTTAACACGTTCAGTGCCGATGTCTAAAAGGATGCAAGTCGACTATTGCCTTTTGCATGTTGCTTTGAAGAACGTATCACACACCTGTGCGTGGCCGGCAACAAACGTATTTTAATTAAAGAATGCAGCATTTCAATTCAATGCATTAGCGGCTTAACCACGTTAGTCGAAATAAATCTCTTTTTTTTTGCACTAAAAAATACTTCATTTGTCCATATTTTAAACATTAAATAATCCAATAATATACAGGAAATAAAGGGACATCATTCCCCACAATTTCTGATTATAGATTCCCATTTTAAGACGATTTTTTAAACAGCAATAAGTGATTTTTATAAAAGGTATTTTTGTATGTGTGATTCGTTTATTTGAAAGGATTATGCTATTAATTAATGCAAGAAAATCGGAAATTAATTTTTGTGAAATATTAGAAAAATGTTGGATGTAGTTACTACGATTATGTCGCTAATAGTGTCATTAAAATCTCACAATTGGGAATAAATCATTTTTGAAATCCATCTTAAACTCTTGGGTCAACAATATTACTAGATTATTATTAAGAGCAATTAGATTCTAAGAGAAAGTAATCAAATAAAATCGCATTTACTTCTCAATATAATGCAGTGGTCGATGGGTGAATAAAAATCAGATATTTCTCAGAAAAATGAATGGCATATCGACTCGCTTGTCAACTCAGATATGCTTGCTTTCACAAGGATGTAACTATCGGATAAGTGATTTCCCACAAAAGTTTCATTAGTTAAATAACTAATCGGGTGTAGCTGTGTCGGAGCATCGTCATAAGAATTTTACGTGAAACGTCATTTCAGCAGATTTTAAAAATAGAGACTAGTCGTTTAACGAAACATTCGTCAACAGAAAGAAGGTAAACTGTTCCATTTGAAATAGCGTCCCGCCTTCCATCCTCACTCCGCACGTGATTTGCTTTATGTCAAGATTTTATACGAATTGGCAGTTGGCCCTGAATTTCTACCGAAAATATATACCAAATTTATGCAAATAGAGTTTTTTTCCAATGAATTATAGTGTCTGAATGGATAAACCTAAAAGCGTAACAAAATGTTTCCATTCTGATACTCCATGTAAACAATTTAAAGACATTTCCCGTCAAAAATCGTTAATTTTTTTTATCGAAATTTTTGAAAAGGTAACAAAAACGTGTAACGTTTGCTTGTGCCCCTCAAATGATAAAATCTTTTGCACAGATGCAGAGCATGCATCTTCAAAGAGTATTTTTTTTTTGGTTGTAGATATCTTTAATTTCAAATAGATCGCAGTATATTGATATTACCACATTGAATATAAATTACAACCTACGTTTTCAAGAAAGGCTAAATGTATTAAAACATATCATAAACGTATAAAAATTTTAAAAACAGGGTATATCTATTTTTACAACTGTATGGGGTATATAATGCTTTTAAAAGTTCCATTCAATGTATGATGTTTAAAATATATAAACCTTACCGTGATGTACACGATGATGACTAGGTGTTACAAACACGTATTCCAAATAACCCAAGCGAGGAACATACTACAAGGAATAAATGTTATTTTTCTAAGCAAGTAATTTCCAAATGTCGTTTTTATACTAAAAATTACGTTATAGTAAAATTTATAAAAAACGTCTATGTACTTACTTCACTGTGAAGCCAATACTGGAAGATAACATTCAGTTGATAATGAACAAAGAAGGTTGCAGGTGGAATAAAAAACGCCATTGGTAAATACGTAAGCTGGAAAATATGTGGAACTATTATTTATTCTCTAAATATTGTAATCTCTCAATCTTACAAACTTCTATTTCAAATACTTTTTTATTTAAAAAATAGTTCTTAATAATAAAGTATCATTGAATACATCTTCAAATCGTACTATCTAATATAATAAGAGATTATTTTTGATTCCCAGACAGTTGTTAGTTAATTGTTCGTGTAAATAGTGCTTATAGTCAGTTTATAGGACTTTACTTGCATTTGGATATGTAATATAAAATTCATTAAGTACATTGTAATCGTCTATTTAACGTTGAATTCTGGCATTTATTGTCAAAATTAAATTCATGAAATGTAAATAAAAAAATTCAAATTATATTTTCCAAAATTATTTTTAAAAAATTAACTAAATCTCTATCCAAAAAAAAATTGTACATCAATGTATTACAGAAATTTAAAAATTATAATTTAATGTATCAAATAATAAATATATGTGATTAAATTTACAATCAATTCAGTAACTCTTAGAGAAGTCAGTTTAATTATTTTTTTTCAATCAACGTTAAATAAAGATTTGAGGGGTTCAATTGGTCTAATGGGAATATTTTTCAAATAACATATAAATTTTGCTATAAGCGAATTTTACTATTATACAAATCAAAACTTACCCACATCCCTGCAGAAGTGAACACACTCAAACGTAGAGGAACCGTTAAATTAAATTCTTCTGAACTGTGGTGAGGTTCGTGAAATTGCCACAAAATGCTTATTTCTGAAAAAGTCAAAAATACTATGAGACTAGTTTTAACCCGCGGTTTCACTAGCAAACACAAAAATAATATATAATTAAATAATTACCAGAAAAAAAACTAAAATTAATAAAGATCAATGCAATGGTTTTTACTTACATATTAAATATCCTTATCCTAAATGAGAGTAAAATAGTTATAAGATACACATTAGCAGAAACAAATTATATCTCCATAAATTATATATTCTATATATTAACAAAATTATTATTCGATAATATTTTACAAAATTCATAGTAACAAATCATACTGATTGACTATTAATTAGCGTTATGTACATGACCTTAGTTTCTTAGGATACTTACGATGTGATGCTCTGTGCATCCAATAGAAAAAGAAATCGGTGCCAATCATACAAAGTATCCATGTCCATGGAGAATCCCATGCTAAACTATAAATCCGCCAATTATTGTAAATCCAGGTATAAAAGATTAGTTCGATGCCACAAAGAGGTATTCTGAAAAGGTACTCAATTATATTGGTTTATAGAAAATTTTCGAAAACTACTATTCTAAGGTATAAATAGTTATGACAAGTTATTTTTTTAATATTTAATTCAAAATCCACGTTTGTAAGTTAATCCCATTAATAACACCTTATAAGTGGTTATAAGTACAAGCTAATTAATTTTCAATGGACTGTAAAATAATATTCGTCCAAAATAGATAAAAATATATTAGGTATTCAAATACTCTTTAAAATGATTTTCATAATTTCTTATTGAGCGTAGAAATATTTTTTTAATGTACTGAGAAATTGCCTAATTCTACAAACAGTATATATATATATATATATATATATATATATATATATATATATATATATATATATATATATATATATATATATATATATATATATATATATATATATATATATATATATATATATATATATATATATATATATATATATATATATATATATATATATATATATATATATATATATATATATATATATATATATATATATATATATATATATATATATATATATATATATATATATATATATATATATATATATATATATATATATATATATATATATATATATATATATATATATATATATATATATATATATATATATATATATATATATATATATATATATATATATATATATATATATATATATATATATATATATATATATATATATATATATATATATATATATATATATATATATATATATATATATATATATATATATATATATATATATATATATATATATATATATATATATATATATATATATATATATATATATATATATATATATATATATATATATATATATATATATATATATATATATATATATATATATATATATATATATATATATATATATATATATATATATATATATATATATATATATATATATATATATATATATATATATATATATATATATATATATATATATATATATATATATATATATATATATATATATATATATATATATATATATATATATATATATATATATATATATATATATATATATATATATATATATATATATATATATATATATATATATATATATATATATATATATATATATATATATATATATATATATATATATATATATATATATATATATATATATATATATATATATATATATATATATATATATATATATATATATATATATATATATATATATATATATATATATATATATATATATATATATATATATATATATATATATATATATATATATATATATATATATATATATATATATATATATATATATATATATATATATATATATATATATATATATATATATATATATATATATATATATATATATATATATATATATATATATATATATATATATATATATATACCTCTTTGCAATGTGATGGAGTGAATCGAAAACTTGTAAAAAAATATTTTTAGATAAACGATTTTTCAAAGAATGTGGTTCTATCTGGTTTTGAAACTAGACGGCCGAATTATGGAAAATATTTTTGTTACAAAAATACTAAAACTATCTAAATTCACTAGTAAGTAAAAAATAATATGCTATTTAAATAAAAATCTGGTTGTAGTAATTTTATTTCAATACAAATACAATCACGAAATTTTATATTTAAACTAAATACAACAATAATTTTTTAACCCTCTGGCGCTCATGGATGTGACATCACGTCCAAGAATCTTCGTTTTTCCAGCAATGCACTTAAATTTAAAATTCTTAAAAATACTCCATTTTACAATAATTTTTAAAAATTAAAGGTTTTAGTTACAAGTTACAAGCTAACTCTTTACAATTAATTACAAATTTAAAGTTGGTTTGGTTGGTTGGTTTAATTAACGTCGCACTAGAGCTGCACAGTGGGCTATTGGCGACGGTTTAGGGTCTATCTCGAAGGAAAGACCCGGGAACGATGCCTCGTATTTTTGAACCATTATCAGATGAAGAGGACAACACCTGAGCTGGCACCCGACGCAACCTGAATAGGCGTCATGACATTGGACCCCGATCAGATTTATCGTGCACCAGCCTCGTATACACGCCAGTATAATTTTTTGGATGTTCTGGATGACTTTCTAGTATTTTTGTAGCAAAGCTGGCAACCCTACGATCGCAAAATCACTACTTTGTAACTTTTCTTTGTCACACAAATTTAAAGAATCTCTCTATTTTAAAAAAAAGTAAGCCCTAGGGGGAAAAAGTAAGTCCTAGGGGGAATTTTCAGTTCTTTCAATGTTATTCAGATCGTATCTCAAAATGTAACAGTCCTAAAATTATGAAATTAAGTAAATTTGTTAAGAAATGTTTGATAAATAAGAAGAATATATTTTTGTTTCAATACTGTTATTAGTTTATAAGTTATTTAATATTAAAGTCGTCGTTGATAAAATTTCGCTAACAAGTAATTTTGTCCGTCGAGTTTCTGAAACACTAATAAGAGGAGAGATCCAATTTTTTTAGGGAGTGTACAAATAGGTTTGAACTGGAAATCCAAGTAAGCATTTTTTTAAATTCGAATTAGTTTTGGATTTATAAGTTTTTTAAACATTTAAACACGCTCCATTTTTTGAAGTTTTTTCACCCTCATTTTTGAAACGTGATTTCTAAATTGCTATAAGTCATTTAAAATTACATATTCTCTGATGTTATAAAGATTATATTCCTGTCTTTACAATTAAATTATATATAGTCAATTAAGATAAAAAGTCAATAGGTATAAAAAGTAGCGAAGAAGGAAAAAAATGTCGGATATTTCGAGAAAATTTTAATTTGCAACTTTTTGTCTCATTGTTCCGCTTGCATCTCGGAAAGTAAATGTCCTAAAATTATGAAATTATGCCAGTTTATTAAGAAATGTTTAGGTAATAAGATGATATATTTGTTTTTCAATACGATCAGTATATTAGACGTTATTTTATGTTAAAGTCATGATTTTAAAAAAATTTGAAAACAATTCATACATTTTTGTATACTTGTCTTTCAATTTTCAACAAAAAAATCAATAAAAAATTAGGGGTATAGATTGAACTATTGGCTACAAATGATCCAGAGCGTTTGTGAAATTTCGATTTAGTTTTGTAGTTATACATTTTTAAATCATTGACGAAATGTCTGAAATAATCGTAAATTTTACGCGTATATTCACAAAAGATAAAATAAAACTGCTCTAAGTAGTTCAAAAATATACTTTTTTCCCGTTAAAAAAATATAGTTATATTCGTAAAATCTTCCTTTCTTGAATGGTATGAAAACTGAAATTCTATCTTAAAAAATAAATTAGATGTAACTATTTATGTGAAGTACTATAATTATTATTAAAAGATATTTCGGAGCAAAATGCCAACATGTATGTAAATCCAAATTCCGTAGCTTAATATATATTTTAATGGGGAATTATTATTAGCGCCAATTCTCAATAATCTTACTTTATATAAATAAAAGTTGGCGAATTAGGCTGTTTTTTGCTTGGCGCGTTTTATGCTGTTGTTTGTTTACACGTTTCGCTTTTCAATGAGTAGAAACAAATGCGTTGAAGCAGTTCTGCAGTTGAGCTTTTCCAGTTATCAGACCCACCACAACGGCGGCAACGTTTGTGTGTGTGTGTGGGGGGAGAGAGAGAGAGAGCATGCCCCCCCCCCCCTGTAAACTTGAAACCTTAAAAGTTGGGGTTTTCGAATTTTAAAAATCCCTGAGATGGGAAAATTTATGCCTCAGGAAAATTAATATTATTAGCAAATGAAAGCAACGGAAGACTAGAAATTGCCCAGCTTGTATTAAGATGAAACTTAAATTAGATCTCAAAACGGAACACTGCATTGGAACATGCGTGCAACAAATCAATACTTTCGAGAGAACTGTTTAATATTACCTATAAAAAAGCTGACAAATGTCTATAAGTTGGAACTGCGATTTTTTTTAGCACTGTTGCGTTGTGAATTTCGAATCGTTAAGTGTGGTCTGGTTAATAAACGTCGCACTAGAGCTGCACATTGAACTACTGGCGTTGGTTCGAGCAAAGCGCCCTTGATTGGTTATTGGTACGTATTTACTTACTACATCAAGGACGCTTTGGTTCGAGGCCTTTCTCGAAGAAAAGACCCGGGAACGATGTCTCATATTTTTAACAATGGTCAGATAACGAGAACAACACTAGAGCTGGTACCCGACGTCTTTAAGTTGGGAATTTTGAATCGTTCACTTTCGGAATTTCGGATCGTTAAGTTGGGAAATTTCTTGTCTCAACATCCCAAAAATAAATTTGTGTGACGGCACTGTCAGTAATAATTTATATAACTAAAAAGTATTGTTGTTAGGACACATTGTCATTGTCTACAGTGTATGAAGCCGATATTGTTTGCGAAGCAAACTAAAGAGGATTGCGTAGCAATCCTCCGGGGGTTGGCGAAGCGTTAGCGGAGCAGGGGGCGGAGCCCCCTAGTAATATAAAATATTATGCTCCAGAAAAATTAATTGAACTTCCAACATATGAAAACAACTTTACAATGGCCAAAATCGCATGAGCGTCAGTGGGTTAAATCTAAGAATTGATATTATAATCATAGTTTAACCCTTCGAGCATGAATGGTCTGTAGTAGAGAGAATATGACGTCATAATCGTGAAGCCCACATCAGAGCGCAAGGCCCATATCACGTGGAATCTCTTCAAAATTATGAATTAAAAAATACTCGCGATTGGCTGATGAATTGGGAAATGTGTTACAGTGAAAATTTATGAATGGAATGATGTAATTAACCACGTGTCTGAGGCCACACATGTTGGTTTCACTTTGATGTTAGCGAGAGGGACGTCATGACTCCTCTACTACAAAGGATCCATGCTCGAAGGTTTTACCTTAATAAAAGTTTTTAGCTAAAGAAATGTAACTATTAGTTAAATGCGTGGTTACTTTCTTTATACGACTAAGACACATACAGTACTAATTTTATATAAGAAAAAAAAACGGTGAAAAGACCTTACTTAAAGAGTTCAACCAGTATTCCTTGGGAGATGTTAGTCACAGAATCGTTCAAACGCATCAATTTCTTTCCTTGGATCAAATGTAAGACTTGTTCAAAAACAATCACAAATATAAAGGCTGGTGTCACCTGAAAATATCAGTTGAGTTTCAACTAGTAAATATTTAAACGTATAATGTTATTTTATAAAGAAAAGATCAACACTATACTCGGGGACAACCCAAGTTGAACCTGAAGCGGAAGCTATGATATGTATAAAATATTCAATTGCTTTAGGCATAACTTAGGTTGTCCCCGAGTATAGAGTCTTAAAAACCTTTAGGATTAGTCGTTGAAATTTAAAATTGTAATACTCATATCCACAAATTGAAATTAAAGGCAAACATTGAATATTACTTAAAGTAATAGATAAAAGTTTATTATTTGTATTAAATTATTTATTTATTTTTAAAATTTATTTGTATTATTTGTATATAAAAAAAAGTTAGATGTTGGGCCAATGGTAGAATATTCAACTCATTATCAGAATGCTGTGTGCCCGAATATAGACTTTGAGATTGCACTGCGCTTGTGATCAGAGAATTGCTAGTTTCGTTCCTCGTCGCCCCCAAAAAATCTTTTTACACCCATGTGGTAGCATAGGCGCAGTGGTGGCGCCAGGAATTGCCCGGCGGGGGGGCTGACTTTCCCCGACGGGGGGGCTAGTATCCTCGACGTAAATTGTGCATATAAAATTATTTCATCCTAAAAAAAATTCGATGTGGCTTTTGTTGTAGCACTTTCAGAAAGATTCACGTCATTTTAACAAATATTATAAAAAATAAGAAAGAGTCGCCAGAGATTAAGTCGACAGAGAGATTAAACAAACTGTTTCGCCTGACGCAGTGTTTCCCATCCACGCTTCGCATCATTACCTTATTTTACACGCATTGGCGGCAAATTTCTTATAGAACAAGAAAAAATGTATGTAAATAGTTATATTTTTTTTACGAAATGGAGGTGTTAGAATGGATAATCATAAAGAGTAATATATATGGTGTTCAATCCTGATACCCCCAGTACTAGGTCATTTTAAAGGTGTTTCACGTCAAAAATCAAATATTAAACCAAATCGTAAATTGTTTAGTAAACGTTTGAGAGTAAATGCCTATAATATTTTATGTTATTTATATGCATTGGTGATGAATAGTAGTACTTTGTATAGGAATTATAAACACGGCTAGTATGTCAGGTCGAATTTTTAAAAATTATTCTGGTCCAAAATCAATAAGTATGAGTTTTATATGTTTTGATATTTTAGTACTATCCGAACTACTTACTGCATAAACCTAAACCATAGTAGAAAGAAGATAAGTTAATTTTTTTTAATTAACTTAGTTCGTATTATAGGAATAAAAAAAAGAAGAAAGGCTATATTTTGAAGAGAATAATAATAAAAAAAGCTCACCATGCTGTAGTATCTTGAACGCTACCCCAAATGCATTCCGATGATCAGTACTTTCAGCTGGACAACTAAAGAGTATTTCTGGCTTTCATGGATTTTTTTTTAATCGTTAATAACGTACATCTCGGAATAGAAAGTTTTCAGCAACACACTTTATTTTTCAATCGCCAGCCACTTCATATATTTGCGCCAGTTTTAGTTCCGAAATCCTAAGTAAAAGCTGGCTTGTTCCAATTGCAACTAATCTGACAATGTCTATCGTCTCGCTCTACGATTCACAGTGGATTCTTTGGTCAATGAAAAGGAATGGCAGCCATACAATGGAAACACGGAGTGAATGGTGCATATGTCCCCAGGATCAAAAGGCACAGACCCCCATGCAGTCGCAAAGTTTCAAGAACAAGCAGGCAATACTTTTTAGCTGTAAGGAAAGCGGCAATTTCCAGTTTTACGACTCACCACCTCCCATGGAGGTCCAGGGGAGTTAGGTTGCCCCCAGCATAAATTCTACATCGCCCCTTTTGTGTGAAAAAAAATTAGGTTCTTTCTTTCTTTTTTTTTTTGCCGATATTTGAATGCAACGTGGTGTTCTCAGCTGTAGCTTTAAAATGTATCTTTGCTCAGGTCCTATGTTACAAGTATTTGACTGAAGTATTGGTAGTAAGCCTTCCTCTTTATAAAAATATAATAATGTTAATTATATTTCATAAATCAAAGGTCACTGCCACTAAATGTACTTAATTTAATAAATAACGAACGTCATATTCGATATAATATAGTTTTAAGAATAGCATTTTTAAACTTAAACAACAGCTGCGAATAGTACCCTGCCGTAATCTACAAAATTTTAAGAATTGTTTACTTTCGTTTTAATTATTCGAAAGTAAAAGTATGTTTTAAAATCAAAATATTAATATTTATGCATTTTAAACTTGAATTTCTTTGACAATTTGACGCCGAACTAAGTGACCCTCTTTTGAAGTCTTCTGAGTATCCGTGAATTTCATTCTTAGATTATTTTAACTGTGATATTGTATATTAGAAAATGCCGTGTTAGCTTTTGATGAGTGAATTATTAGTGTGGAAAAGAAAAAATGCAACAGCAGTGGAGACGTTGAAATCGAAATACATCATAATCAACATATTTATATCAGGTTATCTTGTATTTACTGGGTATTACTTTTCAATTAGCTACATTAACGTATTATTTTAAGAATATTATATACTTATATTTCATAATAAACTTACTATAAACATTTAATTATGAAACTTATAATTATAAACTGACCATAGGCCGAAATCTCGACAAACCAAATTGAAAATATTAGTATTAATAAAAATGTCTTTGAAATTATTATTGATAACCGACTTAAAAGAAAGGATTTTAATAATATTATCTTAACGCGGTTTTAATAATATGATATTTTAAAATGAATTTAAATCAAATTACTAATTCGCAAAAAGTTATTTAAAAAAATAAACACTTATCATATTCATTCAAACTTTCCACTACGTTCTCCCTTTTTAATTCCAATTGTTTTCTTTGGCATTATATCAATGATATGTGTGGTCAAATATCGTGTGTTTCAATTATTTAATCTTAGTTTATGATTTAGTATAATATTAAAATTTTAATGTTAACGCTTTTGAAAATGAATTTAAGTGTGACAATTTTGGGCGGTTTTATTATTCAATATGCGTAAAATAATGTCATTAAAAATATTTCTAGTGTACGTGTAGTGGAACACTATATAAGAGTACTAAATCTTGTGTAAAAAAACTATAAAATGAACACTGAAATTTTAAGCTAAAAATTTAATATTTACATTTTGGCTTGTCGGGTTGATTGGTTGAATTGACGACGAACTGGAGATGCACAGTGGGATATTGGTAATCTATCTCGAAAGAAAGACCCAACAGCATTGCCTCGTATATTTGAACTATGGTCAGATGACGAGTTCAACACTTGAAAACTGACACCCGACGCATTCAATAGGGGTCCACAGTTTGGACCACGATAAAATTTAACGTGTACCAGCCTTATAAATAGGGGACACTTTTTGGTTGCGAAGGAACGAATTTTACAACTCTCTGATAACCGAATTGCTGCATGTCGCTTCCCAAACATGCATGTTCAGTATCAAACTCGCGCTCATCGGTTCGAACCTCTAAATATTCAGCCACGATAGGCCTTTGGTGTCGAGATTTCGGTGTGTCGGGATTTTATCTGTCGGAATTATGACCTAGATCCTTTTCATTAAAAAAATTAAATTTTATTCAATGTTTAAAAAATATTTGGTCTTAACAATTAAAATAATACTTTTCCCCCGACGAACTTCATAATTTTGCCCGACGGGGGGGCTTGCCATGCCCGACAGGGGGGCTACAGCCCCCCCCAGCACCCCCAGTGGCGCCACCTCTGCATAGGCGGTAGAACATCAAACTCAAGACAGAAGGGTCGTGGTTCGAATCTCTACGATAAGAGTCCAGCGAACTTATAATTCCCGGATTGCCACGGACCCCATAAGTATCCGTCTAGAAATTGAAGGATTGCAAGCTCGAGTGTCCACGTGGACTTAGTCACTTGGAGGCCGAAAGGTAGATAATTCGGTCATCAGAAGATGAGTTCGAATAGGCATGACGACTTTACTAAAGTTAAGATGTAACGGAGGGTTGCCAGATTCGCTACTAAATTACAAAAGTCGTCTGAAATTGTCCTCAGTTTCCACTGTTGTGTATACGGAAATGGTGGACGTTAAATCTGATCGGGGTTCAATGTCCTGACGCCTATTGAAGTTGCGTCGGGTGCCATCTTCAGTGCTGTTCTCACGGGTCTTTTCTTTGAGACAGATCTCGAACCATCGATAATGGCCCATTGTGCAGCTTTTGTGCGACGTTTTTTCAGTCAACCAACAAGTCTAATCGAACTAGACTATTGTGGACTTGAACTAAACGAATTGATCGGTGTTTGATCCTGATCGCTGTACCGAACATTTTGTTGCATAAAAAAGACTGGTGTTCTGTGGTGCTTTAAATGTCCTTACGTTGTTTGGGGTGTGGATCTTTGGAGAGTGGGTTGCATGCTCAGGTTTTGCGAATAGCATCAAACCCTGCATCAAAATTACTTTCTACTCATATTATACTGGATATAGTTCCGTGTCTTTTCTTCGAGATAGACCCCAAACCGTCGTCAATAGCTCACTACACAGCTCTAGTGCAACGTTAATTTAACCAACCAACCTTGGACTATTAACGAAATTCGTTTTGATTAAAGCTTAGTTAATTATAAATTTAAGAAGCATTAATATAAAACAATTATATAACTAAAAAGCGCAGAAAACAATATATATAAAAAAAAAATTAAAAACATGTGGGGCGCTCTAAACCCAGTTGGTTTGGCTTGGTTAATTAACGTCGCACAAGAGCTGCACATTGGGCTATTGGCGACGGTTCGGGGTCTATCTCGAAGAAAGGCCCGGGAACACATACACATTCACACACACATTCATACATGCATCTCGTTATTTTAGAACCATGGTCAGATGACGAGGAAACACCTGAACTGGCACCCAACGCCTTCAATAGACGTTGGGACTTTGGACCTCGATCAGATTTATCGTGCACCAGTCCCATATACACGCCGTTAATTTTTGTGGATGTTCTGGACTACTTTTCTAGTATTTTTGTAGCGAAGCCGGCAACCCTCCGATCACAAGATCACTACTTTTTTACTTTTCTTTTGTCAAGTCCATCGCGCGGGTTCGAACCACCAATCCTCGGATTAGCAGCTGAACGCCTTAACCGCTCGGCCACGGAGGCCTCGCTCTAAACCCAGATTAAAAACTTAAGATTTAAAAAAAAAATACACTTGAAATCTTAAATATCTGATATTTGTGTACGTGTAGAGTATTTTTGGCTAGAGTTTTATAAATGTTTTATCTAAATTATGAAATCCTCAGTGAATTTTTTTTTTTTAGTCAATTTTAAACAAAAGTATATTCAACATATTTCAAAGTAGTTGAAGAAAAAAGAATTAAAGGGCAAGTGGATGAAAAGTTAATGTTACAAAAGTCAGTTTTCAAGAAGTATAGAATTTTTAACTACAATATAGCTATGAATATAAGTGTCGCATAGCAGTTCAGTTCTTATACTGCCTAAATATAACAAGCCTAGCCAAACACTGTTAGTACAAGACACATTTACTTAACTTTTTATTCACAACAAAATTGGAATTGCAAATAACGTCCACACTGCATCCACTTACGCCTTCCATTACTTTTTTTACATTTTAGTACTTAATAATATATATATATATATATATTTAAAAGACATCCTGTGTAACTGAGACACCTCAATCACTTACCTCTTTATAGTAATCCGGCACATCCCGAACATTTTCATACAAATGCTCGGAAGGATCCATTAAATACCACATATAACCCAACCTTTTCAGGAAACCTTTCGCGACGTCCATGATTTCTTTGTTAGACACGGCAGATCCTAAACAATTCGCGACACGCAAGTCCTTTAGTCCTACATAGAATATGCTTCCCTTCCAGAACTAAAGAGCACAATGACAGTTCGGAAAAGAAAGCGTATTGACGAATGATTGCGAAACGCAAAAGTGTGCACTTCCCATGTTTGCTTGCATACTAAAAGTAGTTAAATGTTGATGGAGGTGTAAGAAAATGGCGCAAGTTTAATTTTTATTGTAATATACTTCCCCGTGTTTTATATTTGATTCGTGTAGAGAAAGACCACTTACAATAATAAAAAAATCTGGCCTTGAAATTAAGATGTATGTCAAAAGCCATTAACTTCACCTTGATGCAAGAAAGTGAGTTTTAAGAGTGTTTGTTCTTGGAGGGATTAGAAATACTTTTTTGGCCATTCCGGGGACTACGTGTAGCTGAAAAACAAACAGATGTCGCAATATCGAGAAATGTTTTAATAAAACGTTGGAGTGTTTCAACTAAATCACACCTTGTAGCGAAATTTTTCATTTTTTTTAGATTGCAACCTTCCAAGCAACTAAAATAAATCAATGTCGTTTAAAAGTGCGTGGTTAAAAATAACAAATGTCAAAAATAACAAAAAGTAAACCGAATAAATGTTTTAAGGGTTTTTGAAACCTTTAAAATATGTTTCGATCAATTATTTTAAAATAATAACATTTTGCTAGCCGAAAAAACATTGTGCTGTGGCACAATTTCTCGTTTAATACAAAAAATACCTTTCCCCACGTTTTATTTAATTTTTATCAAAAGTATACAGTATATATAAGAGGAGATTTATATACGAATCTCCGCACCTTCTTGAAATTCCATTTTATGTATACTATACACTGAACTCTAACTGTAACTTCTGGAACGCTCATAACCAGTTCCTTCTAAAAACGCGGTTAAAGCTTAACTGTACCCCAACTAATTTTTAAACAGGATTTTGTGGGTCATACCGTTATAGAAATGTTAAACATGTTTAGATATTTTAATTTCTACAAATATAATCTGTATATCGTGAAATATATAGTTTTTCTTTTTGCTGTTTATTCACTTATTACTGGTTAAAACAGATTTTAAAGAATAAGCATTCAAAATGGGTTTTAATGAAAAAAAAATTAAAATAGCCAAAAGCCCTACATTTCGACATATATTAGCATGAACAATATACGAAATATAGAGGTAGAAATTGAAGTGGGGTACAGTTATTTTAACCTTCAATTGGCTTCAAATCTACAAATTGCCTTGCCCAATCCAGAAGTTATAGTTAGGTTTGGTTTGGTTTGGTTTTGTTAATTAACGTCGCACTAGAGCTGCACAGTGGGCTATTGGCGACGGTTCGGGGTCAATCTCGAAGGAAAGGCCCGGGAACACATACACATTCACACACCCATTCATACACACATTCATACATGCACCTCGTTATTTTAGAACCATGGTCAGATGACGAGGAAACACCTGAACTGGCACCCAACGCCTTCAATAGACGTCGGGACTTTGGACCCCGATCAGATTTATCGTGCACCAGTCCCGTATACACGCCAGTATAATTTGTTGGATATCATGGACGACTTTCTAGTATTTTTTGTAGCGAAGCTGGCAACCCTCCGATCGCAAGATCACTACTTTTTTACTTTTCTATGTCAAGTCCATTTCCCGGATTCGAACCACCAATCCTCTGATTAGTAGCTGAACGCCTTACCAACTGAGCAACTGGGGCTCGAAGTTATAGTTAGAGAACAGTGATAACTCGTCGTCCACAAGACGTGATTGACGAAATGGTGAAATTTAGTTGTCTGCAAAATAATTCTCTTCTTATTAGACGACGAGATTTTTAATTTAATTTCTACCCAAACTCGTGTTAAGTGGAAATTTGCATTGGATGGTTAAGGCTGCCTATTACTAAGCTCAAACCTCCTAATAAAATTAGGAAATATAGATTATAACTTCATGATCTTGTGATCGACGGATTTTAGCATATATCAAATCATGCTTAATTTATATAAACAAATGAATTCGATTTCTGTATAGATATAGCGTTATGAAAAATCATTACTTTTATGAGTTAGTTTGAAAACTACTGCAAAGTATGTTTTTCTTTACTTTAAAAAAAATTAAAAAATTACATATAAAGATACTAATATGGTAGCACCATATAAGATAAAAGAATATTTTTAAAGTAAATTTTAAGCAGATCCGACTGAACAGAACAAAAGAGTACAAATAGAAAAATTAACTAAAATTAGATAAATTCAAATTTAAGTTTTTTAAATTGTTGTGCGCAAAATGGGATAAAAAGTGAAAAAAATTATATCATTTAAGTAAATTCAACTGAACACAACAGTTGATATAAAAATACACTTTTCACTTTGAAATGTTTGTTATTTTTTTTCTAATTAGCAATATTTATATATCTACTAAAACAACACTACATCATCGTTACTCTCTAAAAAACGAAGTTCGCAAACAAGCCACGGCCTTGTTTAAATCAGGGTTATATAAATATTGAACAACTAGCAAAAACGCCACATCTTAAAAGACTCAGCTTTTTTAACCTGAAGAAAGGAAGTTCAAATGCATGATACCCCTCTATTAAATTCTACGCACCTGGAAGCCTTTCACTTGATTTCCATTGCAGAACCACAACTTTTCGCTTCCGTCACTGCTCAGTAATCGCCAAAACGTCTGCTTCGATATCCCTTTTAACATCGGTATTGAAAAGTGTCACATATGACTTTTATTAACCCTGCAGAACTCGCGTTCCTCAATGCAAGGTGAATTGAATTGAAGGCGAGGCGAATCGGAGAGATTCTTACTGGAATGACATACTTACAATTAGGGACTATTGTCACTTATTAAGACTGAGGTTCTAACTAACAAAGGATCTATTTGACCAGATGATTTCACTCACAGGGATAAAAGGGTGTTCAGAGGTTCGAATGGCTGTTGGTTTATTTTCTTTAATGCTATTATATGTTTCGGGATAGTAAGAAGAAATTGTTTTACATCGAGTGAAAAGATTTATGAAAATTAGATCATAGCTTTTTGCTGTGCAATATGTAAATATATTTATCGTTTCATACTATACTCTAGCAGCAGTTCTCAACCTGTTGTACGCGTATCCTTAGGGGTACGTGGTGGTCCATTAGGGGGTACGCGAAAATAATATTAGTAATGGCGGTTTTTGTTAATTAACGTCGCACTAGAGCTGCACAGTGATTAGTAATGGCGGATAGGAAAAAGGTTGAGAATACTGCTCTAGCCGAAGCTGATCCTTCGTAAGGTTTAATGAAAAAACCAAAATCGGATCAAATCGTAATGCGTGGTAAAATAAATGACAGCCGCTAACAAGCTATCACATCCCCAGTGGCGGACTGGCCATAGAGTTGATCTGGAATTTTCCCGTGTGGCTGGTTAATATTTTTAAAACGTATCCGCTGATTTCTTGAAAAATAAAAAAATATTTAAAAAATAATTTATGGTTTGGTTTTTTAATAATGTTTCAAATTTGAAAACAGGAAGCCATGGTATAGAAGAAATCGAAATTATTTCCTTATTTATTATTCCTTAATTATTTTCCTTATTTGCCACTACGTTCCAGCTGCGGCCTATGGGACTGCGGTCAACGTGAAGTCAGCTTCAAAGGCGTCGAAACTTTCGACGTAAAAGAGAGGCCGCATGGCCCAGCTCCCACTTCCTTCTTTTGACCAGTACTTTTCGGGAGAAAGAAGGAAGAATTTTGGTTGAACAGGACCGTTGGTGGCTTCCTCTTAAAAATCTTCCAAACGTATTAAAAATTCTAATATAATAATTAAAAATAATAATTATCAACTAAAATATTAATAAATTTTAAAATCGTTTAATAAATTTTAAAATCGTTTAATAAATTATAAAATCTTTTAATAACTTTTCTTTTATCTTTTAATATTTTTTTTTAATATTTTAATAATTTTCAAAATATTTTAATAATTTTCAAATTATTTTAATAATTTTCAAAATATTTTAATAATTTTCAAATTATTTTAATAATTTTCAAAATATTTTAATAATATTCCAAATATTTTAATAAATTTTAAAAGATATTAATAAATTTTATATAAAGAGTTAAATATTGATATTATTTATTATTTTGTTTTCAAATTATGGGCTCATTATTTTAATAACAAACATCAGTTTTAAAAAAATTTTTGGTGACCGAAATTCAAAATTTTCCCGGGCCGTTTTTGAGTGCCAGTCCGCCCCTGCACATCCCTATTTTTTGCCAATTTTGCCCCACCTCCAATTCAATTCGCTTTGAAATGTGCCACTCAGGGGTCAGGCACAGCGAGAGTTCTGCAGTGTTCATGTGGTGTGGCAAATTTGTTATCAATACGAAAAGGTAATTTACATAGTAAAAACAAGCTTTTAAACACCTAATAGATTAGCAAAGTATCGAACCTGCAAGTCTGCTGTTACAACAGAAGCATTTAATTTATATTTCCAACTCATTCCCCCTTTAACATAAGTTTTTTTTTATATTATTTATGTAGAGAAAAGTTTCAAGAGTTCCCCTAATGCTTTAAATTTGATAAATGTTACAAAAAAATGTCATGAGTTTTTAAATTGTGTGTATTGCTGGAAAAACTGGTGATACAAAGAAAGAACGGCTATACACATTCCTATCACTTCATAGTTAGGAACGCTATAACCGTTCGTTGTATTATACTAAAAAATCTTCATACTTAATAGAATGTTCGCAAAACACTACGATAGAATTTGAATAATTCATTATCGCAAACAACATTAAATTGCATGCATCAAAGACAGTGACTCCCACCTGTAGCCCGCGGACCACTGGTGGTCCACGGTACAAAGTGGTCCATGGATATATTTACCAATCACCAAGTGTTACTTTTCTTCTCCTGTGTCATTCAAGAATGAGGAAGTTGGTGAAACATATAAAGGGTACAAAGGAAAAAAACCGTCATTTCATGAAAACCGATTTCGTTGTGTACCCTTCATATACAAGTTCAAATATAACAAGTGTTATTGAATTACGAAGTAAGAGAATACGCAAAAGGTCATTTGTTTGAAATGTTATCTTAAGTTATAAAAATAAATTTTAATTAAATACAGTAGCATTTATTTAATAATTTTATTTGCAGGATGAATACTTGAATTTATAGGATTAATTTTTTTAGTATCTTAATTTTAGTAATATTAATAGGTGGTGGTCCGCGCTTTGGCGAACTTTCGATTTATTGGTATGTGGCCATCTAAAGGTTGGGAATCACTGATCTAAGGTCGCTGACACACTAGTTGTCTTCCTGCGATTTTCTGCCGTTCGGTGGAAAGGAAGGCACTTTTTCGCTGGGCAGACAATCGCCGTAAAACAGCTCTTTGCAAGAGCCCCGAGGATTAGTCAGTGTATCACTGAACTGAGAGGTCTTGAACCTTTCATATTAAATATTTCTTCTTTTCATATAACTTTTTTCAGAAATCCTTTAATATCCAAGATATTCAATGAACACAGTTACTAAAAGCCCCTAAATATTCGATATACCCAAGGCATTGAATTTCATTGTTAGGAAAAAACCAGACTTATTCAGCATTTAAGTTTACTACTTTATATCACATATACGAGTCCATATTTTATTTTAATAAAAGTGTCAACAAATTTTTCATTTTTTTTACTGGTTAATGAATTTAAAAAGTAGACACGCTTGAACTATCCTCTTTACGACGCTATTCGAAAAGCCGAATGTAAGCTGTCAATTTAATGCACTGTTTTAGATTGTCTATTAAAACAATGATTGTTCAATTTTAATGACTTTTAATTTGTGGATAATAGAGTTTGACAAGACTGAACTAATTACCCAAACTATTTATTTGTCAATATTTAACTGTTTCTGAAGGTTACTTATAATTTCGTCGTTTCAAATACGATTTTTTAGCATTTCATGTATACTCTTTTTTTAATACTCTTTTGCAAATTCTTTTCATTAAAATGAAATATGTATGGTTTTGATAATATTTTATTGTATATTATTATTTTTCCAAATATTTACAGAAATCCATTCAACTTTAGTTTGTTTTTTTTAAACTAATTGTTATTTTGACCAATACAATCATTCATTCGGTAATATATTCTTTAGTAGTAGTATATTCTTTAGGTTAAAAATAGTGAACTTTAATTCCCATAAGTTTATTGTATTAATAGTGTGCATTACAAAATAATTGTGCGCATATTGTTTTATGTAACTTCTTTGATATTATGCTTTTAGTATTCATTTACATAAAATTAATGTTTTTAAAAAAAATTATTTAACGTTTTATTGAGGCAAAAACAAGCCGATTCAAGATATTTTCAAATTTCTTTTAAAAGTTAGTAGAGATTACAAGAAAGTTTATAAATACAAAAAGATATTTTTATCTTGCTCTTTTTTGTTTTGGTTCACGTTATGACTAAAAAAAATTTAATTTTAAATTAAAAATGTAGGATGTTATTTTTATAAAAAAAGAATATGAACACACAAATTTAGAGGGAGAAAAAAAAGTTACTGACCATGATAGTGTTCACATAGTTTTAAAAAAGGGCAAGGGGGTATTGGTCAAAAAGGGCACTTTTTGTTATGTAAAAGGGCACTTTCTGTTGACTGAAAGGGCACTTTCCTTACCTTTAACTGCATTTTTTTCAGGAGGGCCAGAATTTTCTCCTTTCTAAAAGCTTTTTTAAAGTTTGTATAATTTAGTGTTTTTTTTAGAAATGTTTAAAATTTCACAAAAAATAAAATTTAAAAACTGTATCATAAACTCATTACATAAAAAAATCTCTAATAGTAGTGTTGGTTTTTTTTTTAGTTTTTTCAAAAAAAATAAAATTGAAATCCTCAAATTTTTCTAAAGTTCCTTGTTAAAAAATTTTTACTATCTCAAATTTCATAAAGGGAGGAGAGAGATAAGTTTCAAATAAAAAAAATTAACAAAATATATTAGCAGTAAAACAAATTAGAACATTAATACCAACCAAACAAAAAGAAACAAGCTTCTTCCAAAAATCAGTTTTTATAACTCCAAATGACAAGTCCTAAACTTCAATTTCGTAAATTAAATAATATTTTCGAAAAATTTAATGCAATTTTGTTATGTAGTGCAAATTAAATCATGATGAAATAGAAAGTGGTGAAGTATAAACGTTTATTCATCAGATGCAAAAGGATTGTAAGTCTTTCAAAAGAGATCGCAGCAGATCGCGTTTAGTGAATTTCTACAATTTTAAGGTTTTTTATGAATGAAAAAATTCTTAAAACAGAGCCATATGGAAGTTGCATTCGTCAGAGGCAAACGAAATTAAGAGTTATAACCATCTTAAATTTCGTGTGATATCCTCGTTCGACGAAGATCGCAAATATTCGGACAAAAGGGATAAAAAGTTCACTATTTTTCTGGCGTGAAGATTGATTATAGGAATGGGAAATTTCAAAAAAGGGGAGGGAAAAATCCACAGGCCTTGTGAGGGAGCGAAGAGCATCACAATTAGGAGAGTTCATTTTTTGACAGGAGTCATTTACAATCCTTTCTTGGAAAATACCTTCCTTCAAAGTAAGCAATTTTTGGATTGATGCATAGTGAATTTCGGCTCAACTGCCGCCCCATTTCAAGTGTTAAGAAAAGTAATCCTTTACACATGTACAAACAGCCTACAAGTATCTTTTATGTAACCAACTATAAAATACCTATAGATCTCAGAAACGCCTCTTTACTTTAACTACGTTGTTCAGCAAATGTCACGTGGGGGTTGAGGGTACGATCGGGATAACAAGGCAATCCTATAAACCTCCGTTTTTGCGAGAAAATATATTTTTTTTAATTACAGGGCGCAAAGAAGATACTGAAAAAAGGCAGGGCGCATTTTTTACTTCTAAAAAGGGCAAGGCGCATCGGCACTTACAAAAAAAAAAAGGGCAAGGTGCGGCGCCCTTTAAAAAACGCATAACAGGAACACTAGACCATGATCGTTACAATGCGGAATAAGTAGGACAACACAATAGTCCGGCATTACATCTACAACAGCTGACCTTATGAAAATATGTGCAACTAACACTTAATCAGTCACGGATAAGACTCAATCTGAACTTTTGCAATTTTTAATAACATTTTTATGCCTTTTTATTTCAACGTTTCAAATTATTCATGATATTTTCAACTGAGGACAGTTGATTTCAGGAAGGCTGAATTTGTGGGATTCATATTTCAAAACTGGTTGGCATAACAATTTTAACTCTACCCAGCGACCACAAGGGGACACTGCTATGCAGTCACATCACAACCTAGACCAGTTTGAGACAATTCTTGTACCACACAAATACAGGAACAACCTGTATTTGTGTGGTGTTCCTCAAGCAACACTGTGCTCTTACAAGACACAGTGGCTGAAGCCATTTACATAGTGGCCAAGTGGTTATTATTAATTTCAATTACACTAAAATGAAATATAGGGTGTTGGAACATGGAGTGATATTCTCTTTAATCATTCTGTAATTCATTGTATTTGTATGTTCATGGGATAATAAGAAAAAAAGAGTATACACTCATTGAGCATGTACACTCTTAAAATGGGAGTATTTTACTGTATATATACTACAGGTTATAGTATTTTTTAAATAGTCAATTTTTTAAAAGTTATTCAATTATAGTTCACACTGCAGTTCTACATCATAATAATTTTAGAAAACATTAGTAATCATTTCGGTTCGAAAGAAATATAACAAAAGACATTACCAATAGTTTTTCTGACATTGAATACAAAAAGAAAATTTATATTTGTTAGATATTAGAACGGTTTTGCAAACTAGGCCATTTAAATGTAATTAAATTATCTTTTAGACTTATTTAGAAGTTATTTATAATTTTCACCTTTTATTTAATTTTAAAGTTTTAACCAATTTGCAAGACCGATTCCTTTAAATTTTCATTTCCTAATGTATACTCTATAAATTAAAATCCTAAGTACTCTCCCTCCAAAGAGTAAAGATATGTTTTACATGTATTTAGAATTTTGAGAAAACAAGTTGTTTTTTTAATTAAAAATCATAAATAAAAAGTTTATGAAACTTAATAAGGCATTTGTTACTAGGAAATAGAATTTCTGCTACCTTTATAATTAAAAAAGAAATAAATGTTTAATAATTGGAGATTGGGAATATTGAGAATTTGCCAAATAATACTAAAAATATATATATATATATTAATAACAAAATTGAACACTTCAGTTTCAACTAAATGTAAATTTATTGTAATAAGCAAAAAGATACACACATTTACCAGAGAACTATAGGATCTGAACCGGATAATGCTACACGACTGGAAAAATCTTCTAAATTAACTTGAGAAAGTGAAGAATGTTTTTCATAAATAAATGAAAAACAGATTTGAACATGCAACATTGCTGCCAACGTATACACCATTTGGCAAAAACAACGTTTTTCTACAGATCTAAGGATAAATCGTAGGAGTGGGCTTAGGGTGCTCGAGGGTGGAGGGCACATCTTCTAGCTTGACACCTGATAAAAAAAATTATGGTCAAATATAACTAAATTAAACCTTAAAACTATAACTGTTAAAAGTTATTCTTAACACACTTAAGGTTATATATCACTATAATTTATATATGAAGACCATGGTTAAAAGTGGATAAAAAATCACACAAGACTGAAAGTCAAAATGTCAGTTGCATCCACAAGCCAAACACAGAATTTTTTATAATCAGAAAAGGCAGAATTAGCCTTGAATGTTTCAGAACTGAAACCATCATAACTTTCGCTTTATTTACAATTATTTTTTTTTAAATATGTTTTTTTTTAATTTAATGTAAAATACATTAGGTGTGAAAATATGCGAAATTGGCTTTTTTATTCTAAAGTTATTCAAATTATAATACAGATACACTTTGTGAAAACTAAATTTCGGAGCATTGAAAGCTAGTTTATCTTTAGTTACAAATTTGAATTCTAGAAATATCACGCCATATAAGGAGAAAAGATTTTTTTCCTGGAAAATGCAGTTGCTATGGCTAGTCTAATAGTCCAACAACTCAATTGGATAGTGCTGAACAGCCAAAATAAATAATAATTCCTAATTGTGTGTCTTCATTGCCTATCTTTCAAAGAGCCAGTTTAATAGCTTTGTGTACTTTTTAACATTTTATGTACATTTAGCCATAGGCAGCCTAATTTTATTTTGATTAAGTAAAATGTTTCAGTCCTGGACAAAATTAAGAGGAAAAAATAGAAATCCATCCCAATACTGAAAACTTTCACCCTTGACACGTAATATTTGAAAAGGTATGCCATACAGGTACATAAATTAACTTAAAGAATAAATAATAGCAAAACAGTTATGTTTATTAAATTTTTATTTATATTTGTATAAAATACAACACAAAATAAACAGAACTAATTTTCAAAAGTTTAAAGAGCAGAATCATTTCTGGTAGTTGTGTTTTTAAAGTCCAGCTGATGTGAATAACATTTACATAAAAATCTAGAAGATAATAATTTCTTAAACATTGAAAGACTACAAAAATATTATAAAATAATGAAAACTGCAATGTTTATGTAAAAGAGATTAATTTGAAAGATTTATAATATAAATATATACAAATATAACTTGAGCAAATATGTCTCTACTAAAGTATTAGTAGGGCAATTTATAATTAGCATAAGTTTCAGAAGCTCAATCTAAATAAAATTATATATGTGATTTCCTATAAAACAACTAATATACCATAACATTTATTTTAATCGATATACATTCAAATATGTATAACTGCAACTTTAAATAATCATATCATTGTAAACAAATTTTAAACTTCTATCAAGATAAAGGTTTTCTTCAAAAGCAGGATAGAATTCCCTGCCAACTTGATAGTTTGGCAAACTTGGGAAGTTTTTACAGAGATATCCTTCTTACACAGCCACTCCTCAAGCTATTCGACAACGTTTTAATCTGTATCTCTAACAATAACATATCGGCCATCTACTCATATAACATTACATTCTGCCTAAAAGGTAACTGACAGCTGCTGAGTCTAAACTCTACACACACAACTTATCCTGTTCGTTTTTCAAATTGATTGACTTGAAATGACAAGAGTTCTTAAAACTTAAATTATCAAAATTAGTATTTAAGTGTACAAAAACTCACTGAGTGTGCTGTTGGAACTGGAGCATAAACTTAAGTCACTAGGTGAAGGACTTCTTGATCCCACGTCAACAGTGTCGACATCAATGTGAACGTTGGAATCTGGTTCACTGGAAATAAAAGGGAGATTAAATCACAAAACGTCACACATTTTTTGTTCAACAGTCAAACTATTTTTTTTTTAATTAGATTCGCAATGAATGAAAACATTTGGCATATGCAACAGCAATAAACGCTTGGCAGTATAATATAAAACACATAAAAAATTAAATTTTAAAATAAAGTTTAAAAAAAAGGGTGGAAAAATAAAAACACTTTGTAGTATTTATTTATTTAGCTACAACTATTTTATTAATTTTAACTTTTATACATTTTAACAATTCCAAAAAATAAACTTCAGATAGAAAACGTACAGGTCTTAGGTGAATGCCGAGACCAGTAGAAAAAACGAACTCCTATTTACAGCATGTGTTTCGTATGATTATACCATATCTTCTAGAAAATTAAATATTCCATAATCAAACCAAAGGACCAATCGATGAAGCAATGAAAACTTCAATGAAATCAAAATACTACATTTGACTTTTAAATATTTTAACATTTCAACTTAAGGCAGAGGGAATCTGTACTTTCTTATGCAAAAACATAATATAACAAAACATCAGAGAGGTTGCCATGCCGCAAGTGTTTTAAAGAACTTTATTACTGAAGTTTGCATCAGAAAAAGCCATTTAAAAGCAGCCAATAAAATATAGAAGTCATTTTTTTTTGTTTACTTTATCTAGGAAATAAGTTTAATGCACTCATAAATAGATATGCAAATAAAAATATTAATGTAAACAATGATTAAAAAGCTAATATTGGTAATTCTATAAAATGTACTAATTAGAATTCATTTGGTCAACTGTAATTTGTTTTTAATATTTATATTTGACAGAAATTAAGCACAAAAGGGGAAGACTAAGAAGTTTGAGGCCCTTCAAAATTAAGTAGTTATTTAGCACTTTTTGGGACTATGTGAACCCTGATTTATAATTTAGAAATAGAAAACAAAATTAAGAACATTCTGTCTAGTGTTCACCATTTTTTGCTAAACCATTATTTACTTATATTTTAATCAATTTAAAAAATAAACTTTTAGTACAAGAATGTCTTAATTTTGAATACAAAGGACATTCAAAGAATTTAACAAGACAGTGAAAACTAGATTTTAAGAACATAAATATAAATTTTCTCTTACGATTTAAGAAGGGAACGACGGATCTCTCTTCTTTGTTCATCACTGTGTATTGAACACTTCAAAGTGTTATTACACATGGATTTCGACTTTCGAGATACAACTCCACACTTCTGAAAGTTAACAAGACTCACTAGTTTTGCTTTTAAAGTCTTGTAATAAAAAAGAATTATTCTTAAATTAATTGATAAAGAATAAATTTTAGCCCACTTTGGGTTTTTGTAAAGAAAAAGTATTTTCATGAGTAGTTCAAAAATACTAATTTATGAAAAGCATGGTTAAAAAACCTAAATATTAGCCTGATAAATTAATAATGTTTATAAGTTGATTTTCAAGGGAAAAAAATACATTGCATTGTTAAAAAATAATGTAAACATCTAAATAGATTTATATAACATTGAAAAATAACTCAAAAAATTATTTACATTAATAAAAAGAGTTATTATTTTAAAGCAAAAAAAAAATTTTAAGTATAAAAAATTATTTTTTACTAACATATAAAATTTATTAAAATGTAGTATTAATCATTCAATTATCATAAAACACGGATTTTTATAACAAAATTCTATGAAATAATTTCTTTTTAAAAAAATTTAAGTACATTTTTTTTTAAAGTTATATATAAAGTTATATATGTAATATATTAACAAAATTCAATATATTACATTTAATTACATATAACTTAAAATATCTTAGATTACTTTTAACTTAATAAGCTTATTGATATTTTAAAGTATTGGTAAAATATAATTGGTTTTTTTTAATTATATTTAATTCACAAAATATATTAATGACATATATTTTTAATAAAATATACTATACTTTTGAATTTAGAAACAGTATGGTCCAAATATTTTAAACAAATGTAGAAAAAATATCAAATTGAGATATTAATTTTAAAATATATTTTAATCTTTTAAAGACATTCATATGTAATCAATTATACTAAAATGCAGTAAAGACAAGCTGAACTTCATTTCTCTATATATAGATTTCTGAATTGTTAGAACACTTTAAGAATCTAACATATTATCTCTTAAAATGTTTAACTTGTTTACAAATACTTTAAAATAGCACGTCACAAAAAAAAAATTGAAAAACAATTTATTTTACAAATAAAAAACTCAGGGTCGCCACTCAAAATTAAGATCTTACTTAATTATGATTTAAAATATGATTAATATGAATAATATATATAATAATATATAAATATATAAAATATGATTAATATGAAATAATATTATGATTTAAAATACCCAAAAGTGTGATATATGTAATTTAATATACATGTTATAATAAAATACTTGCATAGTATTAAAAATCTCAGTATTCATTTGATATATTTTTTTATTTTATACTTTTACATAGATAACATCAATGATGGAATGAAACAACTCAACTTTAAAAAAATTTCGAAATATTGTAAAATACTCAGATGTGTGGCAACCCTGAATTAAAAAAAATTCTTTATTATGAAATTAAAAATATCTTACCTGGCTCAAAAACACATTTATCTGCACTGAAATATATCAAATGTAAAAAATAAATTTATTATGTACAAAAATATCATCAAGAAACTAGAATACAATATGCAATTCAAAACAACCAAGTTGGCATTCATTTGGAAAACGAAACTCATTTACCTCATAACCTTCCCCTATACACAATATTTTCATTTTCTACTAAATGATCCAAAACTTACTCTTCTCTGGCTAATAATATATACCTCGCAGTTATATAGCTAAATTGATACAGACTTTAAAAAATATCCTTTAAAAGAAAAACTTCCTAAATATTCACAATACCTCTTCTTTTATCATAGGATGAACAGTTCTACTCTCTGATAAACTTTCAAATAAATATATATTTTAATATTTGTTATCTGTTTCATGAAAGATATTGCCAAAGTCAACCAAAATTTAATAAAAAATTGGAAACACAAAACGGATTTTAAGATGGGGCGGAAAAAATTAAAGTGGAAATTTTTAATGAAATTCACTTTAATTAGCTTATATTCCTTCACTAAATCGATCATTTAGGACAAAATTATAGTACGGTCAATATAAATTATGCATTAATAGCTTTCACTGACTGTGACAGGCATCAAATAGGAAAAATGAAGCTGTATCAATTATTATTTTATTAAATTTTACCATCCAACAACCAAATAATTGCACTCAAAGCCTAACAGAATTTAAGACTTTACTTTCATTAATAAAAACTAGCACAAAGAAAATACCCCTGAAATTTCAAAAATACATATGACATTTGGATAATGATGGAAACAGCATATCCTATTAAAAAACTTAAACTTAAATTGTTTACCTCCCAGACTTTCTGCCCTGTGATTTTCTTCATTAGATGATTCTTCTACTTGTTCTTTTGCATAGAAGTGCCCACATTTAAATTAATTTATTAAACAAACCCATTTCTCTATCAGTTGTGATGTATATATGGGTCGGAAAAAAAAAATTGCAAATTCATCAATCTAAATAGTAATATTTTTTCAAACTTTGTTGGGTTTCTTTTAGAAGGAGCTATCTTTCTTTTAGAAGGAGTTAAAAAGTGCATATTTAAATTGCTTTGTTTGCAAAGTAAAAAAAAGTTACAGAAAAAAAAATCAAATTTTGTAAACATAACAATTTTGAATATGTGTTTCATACTGCATTTAATATATTAGAGAAACAACTCTAAATAGTATGTAGTTAAATTTCTGACTAGCTGATAAAATATTACCATGTCATGGAATCAATAGTTGTTCTAACACTGTGCACATGCCATTTTTTAATTAGAATACTTTATTGTATGATATTTTTCAAATCAATTACATTTAAATATAATAAAAAATGAAATCTCTAATAAAATAAACAAGGTATTTTATATTTAGATTAGTTTAATAAATATATAATTTAACTATCTTGAGAAAAGAAAACATTATAATTTCATTATTTTGCTGGCTGCTCTTAGAAAATTTAACTGAGAATTTTTGTAAAGAAAAAAATAATTTAAAAGATTAGTAATATATTGTACAAATAAGAAGTAGCTATTTTTTTTATTCAAAGAATAGTTACCAAATTGAAAATATTGTAGAAATTAAATATAATATGTTATGAGTTTCCTAGCATAAGGAGTGTATTACCTTACTATAAAAGGCTTTAAATACAATTTGAAAAGCTTACCAAACTGTCAGATCCATTGAGAAAGTGATATACTTACTGTCAAACTCAGCCGATGCAAAGTTATCACCTAAAGTTAATAATATATACCTAATAAAATAAAATTAAATAACATATTAAGATAAATACCTGCATTCTTAACAGGCTTGTGTTCCCAATAACTAAACAGTAATCATAAAAATACTCATTTTTTTCTTTTCTTTTTAAGTTCCATACTTAGTATTTTAAAATTGTGGTATACTTTTCTATTTTAATCTACATAGAGTATGGTAAGGTGGGATAAAATGGGTATACTGGAAATTAAATATAAATTACACATTGTTAAACTTATACTTTGATCTGTTTTTTTTTTTAAACTACACCTTGTTTAATGGAGTACATTTCAGCAACAAATCAAGTTTCTAGGTGAATTAGTCTAAAAGTCAATTTGTTTGCAATTACAAAAATTTTGTTGTTGCTAGTCCTTCGCTGGTTAGTGACAGCTAGACAGCTTCCATAGCCAGCAGCTCACTTCTAAATACTGAACAATTATCCGGTTTTCTTGTTTTAATTCATTTAATTTCCCTAAGAGTTTTAATATAGACTCGATTTCCGGAGTGGTTCTCTTCGTTTTTGCTGCCGTAGGTATAGATTTGAATATCATCCACAGAGATTTCGTTAATGATCTCAAGGGCCAACTGTCTCAAAAGAGCTGTATCCGTATTATCTTTCGTTACAGGCTGCATCAGTTCAGTATGAAAGAATACTCCCCCAACCCCTTCATTGGGTCGATACTATTTTTCAGTGAGTGTCTCTCAACTTCCCAATTGATTAAATTCAAAACCGTGGCTTGGCTCATAGGACTGTTTCTCTTTAGCCTTTGGTTACTCCGCTACGATTGTGAGGGATCTCATTAGGGCAGCTGTTTCTCAAGCCTGTATAATGCATGCCACACTTAGCTGGACCCTTTCCAGTTTCTGGAGATTTGAATTTGCAGCGCAGAAATAAACTGGTAATTCGTATTCCAAAATAGGCCTGATAAGAGAAATGTGATAGCTTGATGCATGAAAACTTCTATATATAAACTAGAAAAGTCTAACTGTTTACCAATATTCCAGGGTTTGTATAGAAAAGAAGCTTACGTTTTAATACATTCAAATGACAAATTTAGAAAAAAAATTCTACTTTATTTAACTATTTTTCAAAGTGAGGTAATATAAATGAGTAAATTATTAATGCTGAAAAATGGGAAATTCGAGAAAAAAAATAATGATCTTCGAAAAATGTGCAATATTTCTAAAAAATATTATTTAGAAGCTTATAAATGAAAAGAATTAGCTACAATATATTTAACACTGTTTATATGTTAATATAATTAAGTTATATACCTATTTTTTTTTTCATTTAAAAAGAAAACACATTTTGATCACAAAAAAAAAATGCAATTTTTTTGGTCTTGTCAGAATATAATTTTTTCTTTAGTGGATAAAAGAATATTCTTCAGAAGAAATTAAAAATAAGGTTAAATGCAGCAAATATTCCAGAATCAAAATAAATAAAATATATAGCAGATGCAGATAGCACTAGCAGATGTTTTATTCCAAAGATAATAAAAAAGTCAATTTTTCAAAATGGTGGATTATTTTTGGACTGAGTTTTTACATACCGAATTAAATATACTGAGTTTTTAAGAGTTGATGTCTGAAATTTATTCTATTTTATTCAAGTTATTAATTTGACTAAAAAAATTATTTTACTAATACCTTTTTACACAAAAAATTCTATGATATCCCAACAAATACCTATTTTTAATTTTAAAAAATCTAAACATTTTTAACTATTTTTTTTTAATATTAAACATATTCAAAGATGACGTCCAATAAACCATTGCATAACTACACCAAAAAAGTTCCATATTAATAACCTTTTAAAAGTGAAAAATAGCTTCGAATGAGAAACTGGCACTTTTTCTATCCATTTTACACCACCTTACCCTATAATGTTACAAACAAAAGAAATATTAAAAGTGTGTGTTTAAATTTTACTTCCATAAATACAGTGTTTCTGAGAATTATTGAACACAACAAAAGTATGTAAATAAAAACTATGAGCTATTGCTATTTTTCTCTGTCACATATTACTATTACAATTTCCGTTATTATAATTATTTTGCACAATTATTGTTCCTGTTCTAATAGATGGGTGACCAAAGCTTATCAAAAAGGAAAGGGGATTCTCCGTTTCTTTTTATGCAATAAGAGAAAATAAGGTAACATTTACATGGATAAATATTAAAAAAAGGTTCACATGACAATGTTGTATTCCAGCAAGATTGAAAGCCTCCATATTGGTCAAATTGTGCACATAATTGTCTAAATATTTCCACAAAAGGTGGATTGATGGGCGATATTTTGTTTTCTGTAGCATCCTCATTCTCCAGATTTAACTCTATTAGGATTTTCATGTTTTATGTAAAAAATTGTGTATTTCACATAACCCCACATGAAAAGTTGCAGTAAATTGTACAGCTGCTATTAATTCCTTAACTTAAGATTCTTGCCAATACATGGCATAAAAAAACCTGGCACAAACAGGCCCTGATTTACCATTAGGCACGTTAGGCCTGGCCTATGGCTTTAGGGGGCCCCCAACAGTTAGCCCCTGGGCACAAATACATGGTCATGACATTATATGAACAGCCCTGAAGTATTGCTTGGACTTTAATGTACTAAAAGCAATCAAGGAATCTTACATTAAAATTTATTATATATATATATATATATATATATATAACTTTTGTAGTTACCAAGTTAGTAAATATATTTTTGAGTTCAATTTCTTTTAGTTCCTTTTCATATAATTTCGTAATGTGTCCAATAATTTTCAAACCACACGTATATTACTCTAAACACACATAGAAATAAAAAAAATTAAACCAGTAGTAATTTTAATATAGTAAAATTTAATTAAACAAATATTGAATTTAATTCTATATATATAGCTTAAATCAACTCAATGTGCTGTGTACTTAGCTTTTATTTAGAAGTAACTTGAGTGTAATAGAAATAAGTCATAAATGAAGTATAAAGTGTGTAACCTTTTAGGAGAATCATGTTCTTAATGGTATACTAATAAGAAGCTTAACCTTTAGAAGGCGGGTGTTTGATTTTAACATGGGATTTTGGCGGAAATATCGGCCACCCGCCCTGTAAAAGTTAATATAGGCTTCAACAAGTAATTTTAGGCAACTAAATAAATGTAAATACTATTGCACATTCTTGATGTTTCATCACTGTATTTATAAAATATCTTGTAGCATTTTATCTACAATTTTAACAAAAATTGACTTTAATTTATGCAATGCATTCAATTTTTTTTATTGTAATTATGTTTTCATTAATTCTACTTTGTAAAACACAAAATACAAACAAGGAAATAATTATACAACATCCTGCACATTTGACTATTGATGGCAGACTTAGAGTTATGCGCTTCAAATCTCAAAAAAAAAAAAATTCAGATTTAAAATTTATAAAAGAATAATTACATTTAGTCTTGTTCAATTGGATTTAACTTTCATTAAACAATAAATTCTGATTTTTTTATTGAAAAATTGAACTATAAAATACAATATATTGTGAAAGCATGTTATAGTGTATTTTTGAAAAATTACTATGATTATTCTAACAGATTTTTTCATTATCCAGTGAGAAACATAATTGTCAAGACTTTAAGGAAAATCTTTAGACAAATATTCAAATTTTAAATATAATTTGTAAAAAAAATTATGTCATTTAGTACAACAACAAAAAATCACTATAAATTTTTAAATTGCGGAAATATTAAGAATTATTTTAATTTACATATATTTTTTTAAACTAAAGAGCTAAATCAATCATAACCTTGAAGGCGAGCATTTGGTTTTAAAATGGGATTCTGGTTGAAATGTCAACCAACCATCCTGTAAAGGTTAAAAGTGATAATAATACTAATGTAAGCTTACCACTTTTTCCTTTCAATTTATTCACTTTTTTTGCATTCTTCACAGGCTTCTTTTTTTCTAAAATAAAAACCCAATAATTTGCATATAACAAAATGGTTATTTTAAAGATTTAAAAGTATTCCTCATGGCTATTACACAATATGCTTGGGGCGTGATTTACCATTAAGCACATTAGGCCAAGGACTAGAAGCTTCAACTTTTCTTAATTGCACATAAAAGTCCCTAGTTCGAAAAATGTATTCTTTTTACTGCAATTTTTCATAACGTTTAAGCAATTTTTCCAAATGCATTACAATTTCATAGTTTTCTAGATAAATCTTAAAATATGCAATATTTTTAATATTTCGATAATATTTTTACCAGAGGTGCCCTATTAGTGATGTTATGCTCATGGTACTCATCTTTCTAAATTAGGCCATCAATGTACTACACCATTTGTTTACAAAATCATATTTTTAAATGTTGATATAACCTTAAATGCATAAACACAATATTATAATCATATTTTCACTATATATAATTAAATATTTAACAATAGTTGAATTAGAATTAAGTCACTGCTGTTATACAAACTGGCTATTGGAGCCGATTCAAGATCCAACCCAAGACCGAGGCCGCAACGAAGAAAAAACACAAGATCTTCCTCAGCTTAATCTATAATATTTTAGGAATTTAACACTTTAAGCTGAGTTTATTATTGAATCATCCTAATACTAATCTTTTGCCAGTTACAATTGTTTGAATTGCTAAAATATTTATTTTCAAAGATAAATTATTCTTTAATCTACTGAAAAGAGTCTTAATCTTCTAGTGCATAGTGTAGCATTGTGATAAAGGCAATCAGTTGCTTCGAGGTCTGTTGTTCTAAAACTGGCTTGTGAAGGCGAAGTTTTCGAGGATTGTTTTATTAGTTATAAGTATAATATGGCTCAATAAAAAATCCTAGCTAATTCATGGGTATGTAGATTATATTTAACTGTATTTTCATACTTTTTGAAAATTATTTTAGTAATTACACATGATGTTGCATATACGCTACACAACGGTTTTAATTAATTATTTAATTAAATAGACACTTAGGATTTTTTTGTATATTTTTCCAGACACTTAGGATTAAATAGACACTTAGGATTTTTTTGTATATTTTTCCAGCGGTCTAGGGGTAAAAAGAAAACGGGGAAAAAATTATTTCATTTAAAAAGAAAAATCATGCACCAACCATCATGCACCAATCATGCAGAACCATGCTTGTGTTCTTTTCAGTAGCTATTGAAAATATACCAGTTCTGGTTTGAAAAAAAAAAAGACTAATATCCCCCTAAAAAAAACTTTAGAAAAGTAAAAAACGTTAAGCCCTATTTGACATGGAATGACCCTTCTATCAGGATATATATTAAATTATCTCACTTTTATTCATTTAATATTCAATCTTTATTTTTTAAATTTAAATATGGGTTGTGATTAAATGTTAACCACAAGTATCACATAAAAAGGCTGTAAATATTTTTTTCATATTTATAGCCCTTTAATAGTTTACAGCATTTATTAAGCATATAATTTATATATTTAAACATTTCTAAAAAAGCTTTCCTAATACTACCTAAATAGAATAGATAAAGCACATGTCATTTGATTTAAAATCATTTGAATCCATTTTACAGAAAAAAAAAGTTCAAACAATAATCAACATATAGCAATATAAAATTTATAATATTAAAGAATTTACTTTTTTTCCCTGAATCGCTGTAATCTTCATCGTCATCATCATCACCACTTTCATAAGTTTGACAATTCCTAGATCAAGCAGGTGAATTACTTGTTAAGTATAGAGTTTGCAAACATTTTAACACTAGTAAATATTAAATATATATATATCTTGAACAACATATTAATAGCCCTTGAGGTTCATTGAAGTAACATGCAGTTGCTTACCTATGAACAAGTAATGCTTTCTACTAAAATACTTATGAAACAGATTGGACAAGTTAGTGAATATAATAAAAGAATTCAACACTCACTATCCTTAAAATACATCAATATTTATATTAATTTAATAATCCTTACACGTTCCTACCTCTTAGCATTCCTGTCTTTGTTCTGCCTGCCACCTTCCCCCATGCATGAGTTCAAATGTGGAGCAAATCGGTTCGTACCCAGTTTCCTTTTGCAGTGGGGGCAGTTAATATGAGAGGGCTTCTTAGAACTTGCTGCATGCGCCAGGAGGTCATGGCCCTGACCGTTGTTTGCCGATTCAGGATTATGTATTACTAGAAGCACACAAAGTTATAAATTATATTAAAAAAGTATTTATAATATGCAGTGTTCACTCTCGAAATAAAAAGGGGCAGGACGCTATTGCAGGAAAAGAGCATCCCGTTCGTGGAAGGGCACTTCTTGTTTTTAAAAGGGCACTTCTAAACTAAAAATTAGGATGATTGTGTCCATCCGTTAACGCATCTGACCCGTGTCCAGAGGCATGAGTGTAGTGATCTGATCTAGGGGGTTGGAGCATGCCAAAAATAAACCGCCGTGTAAAGGGAATCCAAACATCCTCACATATCATAATCAATGCCTTTTTTTTCTGTGCTATTCATGTTGCGTGAGGTACCAGCTCAAGTGTTGTCCTCGCCATATAACCATGGTTTAAAATTACTAATCAAAGTATCTTCTCTTTCAAAAGTACACAGAAAAATAACGCCTTAGTATTTCATATACAGGCACAGCCAACTAATAGGATGTCCCGCGGTTGAAATTACCGCGGTTTCATCACGATTGCGCATAGCCAGGACGCTTGTGCTAAATTAAAAAGGGCACAGGGGGGCATTTTTCTGAAAAGGGCATGAGGGCGTTATCGAGATTTAAAAAGGGTGGGCAGGGCGGGCTGCCCTTCAAAAAACGCCTAGAGTGAACACTGAATATATATATATATATATATAAACAAAAAGAAAATCGTTTCAATGATTGTGAAAGGCATGTCATTCACTAAATATTTAGAAAACTTTCCCGACTTTACCAGAAAATTTTAAGCCATAATATTTTCCTTAACAATGTCCAATTAATTAGCCAATTTTCCTGATAATTCGATAATCTGTAGGACTTTTAATATCCATACATTTCTACAATATTAGAATTTATTTTTTAAAACAAGTAAAATTGCATAACACAATCAATTAACTAAAGAAGTATGATGTCTTGAGGTCAGATCCAAACAAATAAAAATGAAGATATGAGATAATTTCAAATAACTGATGAGATTAAAAAAAAAATTTAATGCAAAATAAGAAAAAAAATTTGTATAAATAATGATTTAAAACTTCAAATAGCAATGTAAAACAATAGATGTATTAGTGCAAAAAAAAGTTATTTCTACAACGTAAATATCAGTGCATTTGGCCAATATTAAACTCAAAAGTTTCATATACATTTAATAGTAATGTATAATTAAGACTTTTATAACAAAAATTAATCCATTATGTACACAAACTTTCATATATAACTACTTATACATGACATGCTACTATATTATGAACACATATTGAAAAAAATTAGTTGCATTAATTAAATTTTGTATCTAAGTATAATTGCAAAGAACGTTTTCATTTTACAAAGATGAATTAGTATACTCTAAAGTCAGTTTTGTTTTCTTAAAAATAAAATCATGTTAATCGAGCATAATAAAAAAAATACTCACCATATTTGCCATCTCTTTTGAGTCCAAGCAAATTTTCAAAAAAGAAAAAATAATATTAAACTTTTTAATTATTCAATATAACTTAAACAAAGATCAGATAAAAAAAAAAAAAATTCTTTGAAACACTTTTAATTTTTAAGATATTCAACAACTTTAAAATTGCAGGGATGGGAAGTGCCAAAGACCAGTTTGGAGCAATTTTTGGAGCAGCAAAATTTAAGTTTTGGAGCAGAAAAACGACAAATTGTAGCAGCAAAACTGAATATTTGTAGCAGGAACGCAATAAATTGTAGTGTTTTGGAGCAGCAAAATTTAAGTTTAGGAGCAGAAACGCGACAAATTGTAGCAGAAAACTGTAGATTTGTAGCAAGAATGCAATACAACGTAGCAGTGAATTTTAGCATATTAAACAATAAAACGTAGCAGTGAATTTTAGCATATTAAACAATAATTGTAGCAATTAAAATGTGTAACATACTATTTTAAATCAGATGTGGTACACTACCCAAGGTGTAAAAACCCTGAAGGTCTCTATTGCTTATTTATGCCATTTTTTTTATGCAATAAATCAAAACCGGTAGAGGCTATAAATGAGACATTTTAAAGACAGTTCAAAATATTCAACAAAAATTAGTTTTTAATTAAGAATTATTGAATTTTCAATTTTTTTTTACGATATATACATAATTTTCATATGTTGATTTTTCCCCCCACTGAATTGTGGTTTATAAAAACCAAAACAGTGTTGCAATCTTGCATATATTGTGCATGAAATCTATGAAGAAGGTTGTTACTGTCTAAGGGAAATAAAATTATATAATTTTTTCGCACAAACTTTAGAATTAAAGAGTAATAATTTGATGGAAAACCTACGTTACTACTTATTTTAAGCATGTTAAGCGTAGGGGTGTGGTTTAAACACAAAAATATTTATTAAATAGTATATAAACATTTAAATCAAATATTAATGCCAAAACGAATTGCAAATCCCACAAAAAAAAGCTTTTTTCAAATTGTCCATTGTTATTACATAAAATATAACAAACCTCAATTTCGTAAATAAATAGTATTTTCAACTAAGAAATAAAAACCCTAAAACTTTATTTTGCTATTTACATCTTTTTTATACTGTTAAGCTTTATGAGACCATTTAAAGGCAATTAAAAATATTTAACCAAAAGAGTTTTTAATTAAGAATTAACCAATTTATACAATATGTACTTAAATTTCAATTTTGAATTTTTTAGTAAAATGCAGTTTATACAATAAACCAAAACACTAACAAACTACAATATTGCATACCTTGTGCATGAAAAAGACAATTTAGAATGTCACCACTGTCTAAAGGATATAAAATTCCTTAACTTTTCCACACAAACTAGATTTATTAAATAGTAATAAATTTATAGAAAACATACCTTGCTATATTTTAAGTATGTTAATCTAAATCATTAAAAATTACACTTAAGTTATTATCTTAAAAATTAGTTCAATAAGAAATTTGAAAACTTTCAAAAAGCTAAATAAAAACAATTTTGTTGTTGTTTTTTTTAAGTTGGAGGGTTGTTAGAAAGAAAAGTTTCCAATAAAAATAATTAATTTAATAAAATATTTGAACTTTTAAACAAAAAAGGATTAAATTGGAATTTTAATTCCATCCAAACAAGAAGAAACAAGATTTTTTTTCTTTAAATCCATTTTTATTACTGAAAATTACAAGTCCTAAATTTCAATTTCGTGAATTAAATTATATTTTCGGAAATTGAGCGTAATTTTGTTAAGTATTGCAAAACAAATCGTGATAAAACAGGAAGCAGTGAAATATAATGAACTTGTATATCGGATGCAAAAGGATTGAAAGTCTTCCAACGGAGATCGCAGCAGATCGCGTTTAGCGAATTTCTACAAGTTCAAGGTTTCCATGAATGAAAATATAAAACAAAAGAGTGCCAAATAAAAGTTGCATTCGGCAGATGCGACGTAATTATAGTTATAATCATTCATCTCAACTTCAGAGTGATATCATCCCCGTTTGACGAAGATCGCAAATATTTCTACATATTCAAGATGCTAAATTTTTGTGAAATTATCTGTTTTTTTTTAGATTGAGCATCGATTCTTCATAAAACAACAAACGAACTGAAATTTTCCAATGATCAAGTGTCTTTTAATCAAATACCCTTGACTAAAAATTCGGACAAATCTCAAAAAGTTATTACCTTAAATTTTACAATTCACAATTATTCCCACATGTTAAAAGATGCTCTATTCTTTTAAAATTCTCAGTTTTTCAAGATTGAGCATCGACTGTGCACAAAAAAAAAAACAATCCGATATTCCAATGATGAAATGTGTTATGACAATTAAATACCCTTGTCTAAAAAGTTGAACATCAGGAATAAAGTCCTTTTTAATGACGCGAAATTATTCTATTTAAGCATTTCTCTGCTTGACGTATAGCATGCTTATACTCCATTCGTACCTTACATTTCTACAAATACTATTTAACTTGAGAAAATGTGCTTAAATTTTCTTCCATTTCCTCTTTCTAAGGTTGCCTTAACTTCGTTTATGAGCAGACAAAGGGGCACCAAGACTTGGCGCAATTGGCGCACGTGTTTAACAAGGATTTAAAACAAAATTGCCGCAGAATCGCACATAAATGTGGTTTTGTAACAAGTTGGCGCAAGATACCACTTTTGGCGCTCTCTGGCGCAATTGGCGCAGAATTCCCATCCCTGAAATTGCCATTTTTGAAAAAGAAAAAAAATAGGCTTGATTTTACTTAAATGAAAAACCCCCTTCTTTAAGATTTTAAAACTGTTTAAATTTTTTCTGTAAATTATAATCGTAATTTTAATGTACAGTAACTAATATATTGGACTATTTAAATTTATTATCTGGCCATTTCAATTGCAAATTTCAAAAAACTTCATTTTTAACAATTTTGAAATTCTGTAAAATCCTTAATAAATGAAAAATTAGCTTAATTTTTAGACTATAAACCAAAATAAACCGAAGTGTTATTTTTTTTATGAAAAGATATTATCTTAACAGTTCTTTAATAAACTATTCATATTCATACTGATTTTGAAATGGCCGGAACTGTACTGGGTTAATTTCTAGTGAACGGTGCCCCCGCCAAATGTGATTTGGTGACAATTGGGGGGCGATAAATTTATAGTTTGGCAACCCTATTTCATGACGTTTTTAGCAATATCATGATGTACGGCAACCCTAATTTTTTTTTCTAGCACAGTTTCACGTTGTTTTGCAAAGGCTGTGGCGCCAATTTTGAGAATCGCGCCAAGGAGGCACCGTACACTAGGAATTTAACCCTGTACTGTATGATGAGTTTGCAAATGTAATTTTTAAATATTTCCGAATTACTGTTCTAAATTGTAGTTTAAATGCTAAAACTAGCTCTTACTAGACTGGAGAATAAAACAATACCTAATACATAACGAACAGAGATTAAGCTATGCTCCCTACACACAACCATGGTTCAAAAATTGTTCACTCAAAGATAACTAACTAGTGGTTGGTTCGGAATGTCTGCAGCATATCTTCCTAGTACTATCTATTTTGTGACCCACCATGTCTAAAACGCACTTGGGCAGATTTTAACGAGTAAGTTATCACTTCACTACTTACCCACTTGAAAAGCCCGAGAAAAATTCAAAGGAGAATCTGCAGAATACATTGGTAGTATTTTCAAGAAAATACTTAAAACAAGAACAAAAGATAATATATCGCCACAAAAAAAAATATGTGGCGTTTTATTCATCCGGATATCCGTCATAGTAATCGGATATCCGGAACTCTGCTTCCAGGTATCGGATAATTAAAAATCAGCCGGAGAGATAGTTACCGGATATCCGTTTTATCCCAAATAAATATATATATATCCAATATTTTCTTTGGGAAATTAGTTCACTTTAAAGGATATTAAAAATTTAAGTATATAAAATTTATATAAGTCAGCTTTTAATATTTTTTTTCATAATATATATCACTTAAGTCTATTTTGAAATATAAAACAACATAAACTATTTTATTTGTTGCAGTCATAAGTTTAAATAAATTTAAGCAAATATAAATAATATAATCACAATATTAAAATATTTTATTTTGCTTTCTTCCAAAATGTGTCAGTTGACACACATTTAAAAGTTTAATTTTGAAGCTATACTTACTGAATGATATATTCATTAATTGGAAAATAATCAAACTTCACGGCTCGGTGAATCTTGAAACAAATTTCCAAAGTTAAATCCTCAATCATTTCGCACAAGAGAATGGAATAGGCTTCCTGCAAAAATTAAGTAATTTAAATTCAAATTATAATGCAATTCAAATGTCAAAAACAATTATTACTTTTGGATATAAATTCAATTTGGGAACAATTGAGGTTAAAAGAATCAGCAGTAATGTAATACCAACTCTCATTTTTAACTTATGTAACAAGCAGAAGACTTTACTTGCGACAAGAAAAAATTTATACTTTGTAATCCTCTTTACTAATACCTGCCCTGTGAATCAATAAAATCACATTTTGATGCATTGTGCATACACACAAGTGTGGGGCACTGGGACAAGCCAAACCACACTACTTAGGTTTCAGGGAAGAAATTTTTAAAGGTACTGCAAGGGCAGTTGTTGAGTGGCCACGCTATAGTTGACTCCATTTCAGAAGGTTAAGTTTAGTGGTAATGCATACGTTTGATGATAGCCATAGTATTTAGAAAACAAATTATATTTAATTATGCAAGTTTAACAATTAAGGATTTACATTTAAAGTATGGTATTGCAATTACATGAAGAGCACAAGACATGAGCTTGTTGGAACTATGGCTGGATAGCTGAGAATGTCTCTGTTCAGTCAGTGTTGTTTGCATTCGGCCCGTCTCCTGCGTGGGTCTCATGCGTTGGAGCTCTCTCATTGGTTTGAGATATAAACACTGGTTGAAGTGGTGCATGCCTTTCGTGATTTCTTGGAACCGAAAGAAAGGTGGATGAACTGCAGTACTATGCATATTTAAAATTTGAGTATAGCTCAATAAGATTACATAAAACCAAGTGTTTTCTAATCGCATAATTTTTTTTTATACTTACCACATCCTTCATCCATGGAAAAATTCGGGGTTGCTCATCACTTTGATAATCTTTTTTATCAATTTGAATAGTTTTTGAGCCTTATGAACAGAATACTCAGATACATTGAGTCTCCATCATTTTTCATTTAAGCCACATTGGGGAGGCTGCAATTGTCAGCATATGAATCTGTTTATTTCTTGCTGCACCACTTAATGCATTTCTAATTATTAGGGATGAAACGGATATCCGGTAACTATCCGGTATCCGGCCTATCCGGCTGCTTTTTAACTATCCGGTAACTATCCGATATCCGGAAGTAAAATGCCGGATATCCGATTTTCCATGCCGGATATCCGGATGAATAAAACATCGAAGATTTTTTTTTGTGGCGATCAATTTTCTTTGTTCTTGCTTTAAGTATTTTCCTGAAAATTCTACCAATGTATTCACAGTGTGCAGATTCTGCCTTTAACCAATAGAGACTTTAAAAAACCCACTTTATTTCAAATTTTTAACTTTAAAATTATATTTTTAACGAATTGTTATGGTGGAGGGTCATCACATCTCACAACTAATATAAAGTTGAATTGAAAAATAAATTTCTCAAAAGTTTAAGCAAACTTGAGTTTTTATGTTTGGAATGAAAGGGCATATGGTAAAATTACAATTATTCAGAAGTTAAGTGTAAAATGTACAAAACATACGACCATTGCTAGCAGCACCCTAGAATAACCCTTTGTAAATAAAAAAGTTTTTTCAATGTTTATTCAATTTTGGTATCACTTTAAAGATAAGGAATTGTGAAATATTACAGAATAAAAAAATATTTTTCAATTTTTGACCGATTTCCATTTTTTCTAGTTTGTATGAGAATTTATTTTCATAAAAAATAAACTGCCGGATATCCAATCGGATATCCGGCAAAATCCAGTTCGGATATCCGGTTTGTAATGTGCGCCGGATATCCGATATGCGGCAAAACTACTATCCGGTTCATCCCTACTAATTATGTCTACAGGCTTATCTAGGTCTTCAGATATTTGGATCACACTTTTTACCAAGTCATTTATTTTTCTTTGGAAAACCAACATCAAGAACATTTTTAATTTTTTTAAATTGATTTTTATGTATCCTTTGTAGTTTTTTTTACAGTAAGATTATCTGATATGTTCAATAAATAAATCTTCTAAAATTGTAATTTTAATTTAACGATTTCAAGAAAATGAAAGAGTCAATCGATTTCTATCTTTGAAGTGCAAAAAATAATGAAGGACAGAAAAATCCATTCATTTTATTTTTTTCATGTGGTAGAGCATGTCTTTTAGAACAAGAATAATAAAAAAAGGTTTTGATTAGTTATTTCCCTTTTAAAGATATTCCACTTAGCGTAGAACTCAGTATTTTATTCAAATATATCTATAAATAAAACTTTAGGATTTTTTTCTGACCATGTATAGACAGACACTTGCTAGTTGATTTATTTTTTTCTAGATTCCTTATATATTGATGTATATTCATAAAAAAATTCTTCAACATTGGTTGGTAAACAAGGGATATAAAATTTATTTTGTATAAAAGAACAAATTGCGTTTACTCTACCCAATCCACAAAAACCTCAAAATTCCAAAAACTTTAATAGGCTGTAAAACCTGAACAGTTTGAGATAGAGCAAAAATATTTTATATTCTTACTTAAATCTATAAAAGTAACAAACATGCTAAGTTTCATCAAAATCTGTGATCATGGGTGTCAACTCCTTTTTTTTTTTTGATTTGACATGGACCCCAAACCAAACCAATCCGTGTTTTCTCGACTTTTTTTTCTTTTTAAATTTATAAAAATACTCTATTAAGCATGGTCGAGTGGTTTTGAACATATATTTTTATTTGAAAACGATCCGACGAAAATAGACTTAGAATTACAGCCAGTAATAGACACTATTGTGGATTTCAGCTCCCACATGCCAAACAAAAGTTACTTCCGAATCGTTCAAACAATTTCCACCCTATAGGTAAAACGAACTATAAAGAATACCTCTTTAAAATTCCGTGAAAAGAACGAAATAAAAACATTCCCCGAGTACAAAGGGTTAACAAGTAGTGATAAATGAAATATTAGTTCTTAATTTAAGCCGCATATGCCGCTTTTTTTTACGGGTGTAAATTTAAGAAACGAAAATTTCTCTTTAATTTTCGGCTTCAAAAAGGACCTACAACTTACTTGAGCTACTGCTGAGACGCCCGGATTTACAATATCTGAAGGCATATTTTCAAAGTAAATATATCAGATAACAGAACTGAAATATTTATTCACATCATTGACCAGTGATGGTCGCAAACGATCATAATAAAAAAATATTCATATCATGTGTTGCCAAAACAAAACTGCTTGGTTGGGTAAAAGCCTTGATATGACCATTTGACATAGCCTCGGTTTTGGTTTGGTTTGATTATTGAACGTCGCACTAGAGCTGCACAGTGGGCTATTGGTGACGGTTCGGGGTCTATCTCGAAGGAAAGCCCGGGAACGATGACTCATATTTTTGAACCATGGTCACATGACGAGGACAACACTTGAGATGGCACCCAACTCTTCAATAAACGTCGGGTTTGGTTTTGTTAATTAACGTCGCACTAGAGCTGCACAGTGGGCTATTGCCGACGGTTCGGGGTCAATCTCGAAGGAAAGACCCGGGAACACATTCACACACACATTCATACATGCACCTCGTTATTTTAGAACCATAGTCAGATGACGAGAAAACACCTGAAGTGGCACCCAACGCCTTCAATAGACGTCGGGACTTTGGACCCCGATCAGATTTATCGTGCACAAGTCTCATATACACGCCAGTATAATTTGTTGGATATTCTGGACGACTTTCTAGTATTTTTGTAGCGATGCTGGCAACCCTCCGATCGCAAGATCACTACTTTTTTACTTTTCTATGTCAAGTCCATTTCACGGATTCGAACCACCAATCCTCTAATTAGTAGCTGAACGCCTTACCAACTGAGCAACTGGGGCTCTCAATAGACGTCGGGACTTTAGACCCGAATCAGATTTATCGTGCACCAGACCAGTCCCGTATACACGCCTATAATTTTTGTGGATGTTCTGGACGACTTTTCTAGTATTTTGTGTCGAATCTGGTAATCCTCCGATCACAAGATCAATAATTTTTATTTTTCCTTGTCAAGTTCGTCGTACAGGATCGAACCAGGAATCCTCCGATTCACAGCTGACGATCCAATGGGCCACGGAGGCCCCATAACCAATCGATGTATAAAAACACTTCTTACGAAATCTATATTTATTGGTGTATAAAAATATAGTCTTGCTAAAAAAAATTACGCTTTCTTTGACAATGCAAAACCTAATACATTTAACTTTGATATAATACTTTGCATGATCTGGTGTCTTATCTAAAACTAAAATAGAACCGGAATTTCAAAAATCTTACAATGATTATATACCAAATATAAAGATACAAAAACTATTAACCGTTTAGTTTTAGGTAATTCTTTTACAAAGTCTTGACAGTTTAAACATAACCAGATTTAAATTTGATTTTGAATAAAATAAAATAAAAAAACATGTACAGCCGCGGAAAAAAAAAACGAACCACCGATGATTATTTCGTTAGTTTTCATAGTAGAGCTAAACTTAATATACCATTTTGTAGGGAATAAAGTCTACTCTACATTGATATACAAAAAATTTGCATAGGGGACTATCCTCATATTAAAATCCGCACCAACTTTAAAATTTCCAATAGCAACACCCAATTTTGATTCAATATTTAGAATCTACGACAAAATTTATCGTTGAATATCAATTTGCAAGTCATTTGGTTAAGTAGTTTTTTAATTATGAATATCGAAAGTTTAGAACTCGTAATGTTAAATGAATTTCTTAAACTTTTAATCATATCTTTCGAAATAATAATTTTATTAAGCTGAAATTTTTATGCGTGTTACTTCTAAACGACCCAAATAAAATACACTAACTTTCATTACTTATATGTATATTTTTTAATTTTATTTAAATTAGGATATTAATATTCATAAAATTTATGAATAGCAACCATGCTATATTTTGATAGTGATGAATTCAGAAAAACGTTTTATATGCATATCTAAAATTTCATGATTTTCCTCTCTGTAGTTTTTTGGCAATAGTATAATGTGCATCAAATGATCATTTGAGGGGTCATACACAAATTTAAAATCTGCAGAACTTAACAGAAATCTACGAATTTTGAGAATTAAAAGCGCTGTGATCGCGTTGGTATAAAATTCTAAATTCTTATATAGAGGCGAAGGGTATACAGGAGTGGGGGAATGAATGACCACGGAAAAATAAGAACCACGGCTAACGCCAAAACATTTTCAACCAGCGTACTTTATTTCGAAGTCTCACTAATACTTTGTTCACTGTGGAAGTAGCCCCTCAAATAAGATCGATACATAGTCTAATATCTCTGCATATAAATGTAGGAAATTAACGAAAATTTGTATTTAGATTATTTTGAGGGCGGGGAACATTTCTGCACTATCAAAAGTAGGTGTTGCTATTGAAAATTTTAAAGTTGGTGTGGATTCGAGTATGAAGATAGTCCCCTATGCAAATTTTTTGTATATCAATGTATAGTAGACTTTATTTCCTACAAAATGGTATATTAAGTTTAGCTCTACTAGAAAAACTAACGAAATAATCATCGGTGGTTCGTTTTTTTTTTCCGCGGCTGTACCTACTGCTTTGAAATTTTTACACACTGTAGGTGATGGTCATTATAGTCGTAGAATTTTTCTTAACGACTGAAATATTGAAAAGCTTGATGATATTTTTTAGTATACGATGTTAAAAGTAAAGTAAAACGTAATTAATGCAAAATTTAAGCTTAAAGAAGCTAAAGTTTTGTTTGTTTATCAATAATCGTCAACTTGCACATGCTCGAAATCCCACAAACAAGGCTAAACTCCGCCCAGAAAAACTAAGTTAATTTTATTATTATATTACAAGTTGTTAAAGTTATCATATATTTTTATTGGAAGAAAAACTTATAAGTTATTTAATGCAAAACACATTTCTTACAAAATTTTATTATTTTCAAATGTTGTATTTTATTATTATCTAACAAGTTTTTAAAAGTATTCTTATATTCTATTTTAATTGGAAGAAAATTTTCAAACAACAGTTTCATGCCAAAATTATATGTAAAACACATTACTTTCAAAATATTTATTGGAAATTCTAAATTATGTAACAGTACATAAAATACTACAGATCCAGTCATCAGTCAATATAAACTGCAATAAATTAAAGGGAAAAAATACTTCTAAAAATTATTTTTAGAAAATCTAAAATATTTACATAGTAAATTTATTTATTACACAAATTTTAAGATTCTTTTAAACATCAAACCTTTAAGAACAAAATATAAACTGAGGTATTGTATTTGTATTATCTAAATTTCAACTCAAATGTAAAAACTTTTTTAATAAACCTGATGAACGAAGGAAAATATTGCATTACTATTTTTGCCCTGCATGTATAACTTTTATATTTAAAATTAATTTCCTTAATTCATCAAAATGAAATATCAAACAATCATTCAAAGCAATTAACAAAGAACTAGATATATAAAATTACTTTTGTGAAATTGAATTATATTTAAAATAATTCAAACTGTCATGATAACCCCCCCCCCCCCCCCCCCCCACACACACACAGGGATGATATATTATTTACAGCATAAGTCTCTTTGTCTTAATATTTTAATAATAAAATTATAAAAGCTCAATCCATTATGTATCAGTATGAATGTATTATACCAAAAAGAAACAAAGTCCTCAAATGATATTTAATTTTTTTTATTAACTTAAAACATGTGTACAAATTTCTCATAAGAAGTTTTGATACAACCGATTTATGTTTATCAATATTTAAGAAATTTAGAAAATATGTCACGAGATCAACAGTTTTTCTAGCAACACGCCATATTTTTAAATTCACAAAAATAAAATTAAAACATGTTGGCAAGTTTATTTTATTGAGGCTTTATTTAAACCTATCTCAATTAAAATAAACAAGATTTTGAAAGCAAATTTCAATTTTCAATCCAAATATTATAGACAATTCCTTCATATACAAAAAAAATACTTTACAATTCTGTCACTTTGCTATTTTAAAGTCCATCCCACATGTATGCACTTCAAAAGTAACTAAATGCTTATCACATGTAACAAAGTTGAATAAAAAACATTTCAAAATTGTTGAAAAGCTACCTTACATACAATCTATATATCAATGTAGTAACCTAAAAAAAGCAGTGCCTTTGCGAAAGCAATCTAACCCCAACCAGTGTAAAAGAATTTTAAATAAATTAATGAGCAGTCAACATGAATTATCACAAAATGGATAACTAAAAAGCAACAATAAGGAAAGAAGCTCTTTTATCACAGCTAAGACTTTCACCGCACAGGAGTAGAAGCCATGTAGTGTGGCGAGTGCTGATGAGAAGCTTGAGAGGGAGGTGGGGACATGACTTCGCCACTAATGTATGACTGATTGCTCTGAAACTCTTCTAAGGTCTCCATAAATTGCGACCAGTCATCAGCTTTTGGATTGGCAAGTTGCTGTAAATGATAAAGATTTTGAAATTCTGTTATTCTTGTTTAACAAATATGTTTGAAATGTTAATTATTTTAAAACAGTAAAATTTTCTTAATATCAAATTGGAAAGATTATTACTTTTGAATGACGATTTCAAAGGATGGCTCAATACAGAAGTAAAGTGGAAAAAGGGTTTTATGTGTGCATGTTGAGAAATTCCAAAGAAAAAGGAAATAAACTTGTTTTTAGAACTTTTATTAAGCATAACAATTTTTCAAGTCTTTTTTCTGAGCCTGACAATTTAGCCTGCTTTTATAATATTAGCTGGTTTAACTAGCTTCTATTAAGCTTAACTGTGTAGCAACCTTTTTTTTAAGTTTGAAGGTTTAATGAGCTTTTAATATAATACAAAATTATGCACATAAATCAAATGATACAATAAAGAAAAAAAAATCAGTTATTTAAAAAATTGATATTTCTGTTGACAAACCCTTTTAGATTCACAAGTTTAAAAATTGTCTGCATATTGCATAAAAATATAACCGGAGGGTAAAGAAAAATATTTACAAAAAATATATAAATAAACTTACCTCTCCAACATCATACAACCATATTTTCCCCATAGAATCCCCAACTGTTACATGTTGGCCAGAATGTGTCCATGAAACTCGATTAAGGGCTGGACTGCCATCAATTAGAGTGCCAACAGTTGGCAACTGAAAAACAAATAAGTTATATAATTTTATAAACAAATAAAAAAAAAACTGAATATATTGAATGACAAATATTAATTTGTAAAATTTAACTATAAGAGAGACACTTTGACAAATCGATTTTTAATGAAAATTAATGATACAATTTTCAAATTCAAATAATGCTTGTAAAAAAAAATTACCATTTACTAAGTTTATAAAACTAAATTTTTAAGTTGAAAACTTACCAGATGCTTTTGAGTTTAAGTTTGCATAAAAAATTTAATTTCAGTAGTTAAAAAAACTAGTTTCAGTTATTTACTTTACATAACAGAAACAATAAGTATTATTTAACTAAATAAAACTAAAATCAGGATTTCAAAAAATATTATAATACTTTAGAAAATGTTCTTGGGGAAAATATGCGAAATGAACTTAAAGTATTCACTACACAAGAATTGTTTAGGGTTGAAAAATTGAAAATTCAATTAAAATTATGACAATTTTTTTTAAATGATTTGGTGGAATAGCTTATACTTAAGGTTTAAAAAAAGCACTTATTAATTAAAAAGCTTTTAACAAAATAAAAACACATTATATTCAAAATTATTGTTTAAAATAATTTTTAAGTTTAGTTACAAATTTCATTTTAATATCTATTTAAATTTCTAATTTTTAAAGTATTCAGCTCTTACTAAATAAATCTCTTAATTACTAGAGATATTAGTGTTATTCCATACACAATAAAAAAAATCTCAAAGCATAAAAAAATACCTCAGAATCACAGTTCAAATTCCAAAGATCTAAATTTCCCAATCCATCAACACAAGCAAACAGGGCAGGATGTACAGGAGACCAGCTCACATCAAAAACATAATCAGAGTTGTGCTCAAATGAATATAGTGGTTGACTTTTCTGCAAAGGCAATATAAAAACAATAGACCTTTTAGCATAACTAATTGCAATATATCTAGTATAAACAAAATATTACAAATTCATAAATAAGCTCTTAATGTAAAATATGTCTCAATCCAAGTCTACAATTTTAAAAAAATACCAGTAATAAAGGAACAAATAGTTAATAATGCTCCTTTTACCTTTAAACTCCAGAGCTTAATAGTCCAGTCAAATGAAGACGTTAAGAAGAGATCGGGATAATCAACTGGCCCTCTACTCCTATGAGTGCTTATTGCTGTAATAGGTCCTTGATGACTCTCAAAAGCATCAACAATACCACTCTTACTGCCATGGCGACAAGCTATAAAAATTAATGTTTGTAAATACATGCTATAAAAATTATTATTCCTTAGCATTATATTTTATGTATACTGCAGAAAATATGCTTAATCACCGCGGATATCGCTACCGTGGGATTGATATTTGATCAAGCTTCAATAAGTAAATTTGCAAATGTTCAAAACATGTTTTAACCAAACTGTCAAAAAACAGATTACATCAGATGAATTTATCTCCAAATTTTCTCAACCTATTTTATTTGTTCAAAACAATTTTTTTTCCAATGAAATTAACTAGCAAAGATTGAAATCTGTACACGAGTTAAAACATTTAGGAAAATATATTTGTGTTTTCCCCTTAATGTAACAAAACATGTTTTTAATATTTTCTTCTCTTTTATTACAAAAACTTAACAAAAGGGTTTTTATTTTTAACAAGGATGCTGAATAGCACAAGAATATCAATTACTTCGAAGATGAACTCTCTGAACAACAGGAAAAGTAAATAAAATAACAAAAACTGCTAAAAATAACATTAACTACGAAATAAATATAACATTAATTTATTTACATAATCTTCCCAAACAATATAAACGTTTTAGACATATTTTACAGGTGAGTCATTCAGAGTACAATTCTTTTTGAACTAGTCGTTCCTTCATGAGATAGATCTTCTACCAAACACTTTGACAATATCGGGAAGAAAAATACATTTTTTTTAAATATATTAATTTAGCTTAAATTTTTTGAAAATTCCAATACTGTCACCACTTGAGAAAACTTAATGTTATTTTGAATCTAATTTATTATAGTATATTTATATTTTAAATATCCTTTAGGTAAATTCACAATAAACTACTTTTGAGTTTGGACCTCAGATTATTAACAACTGCTGCTTTAAAGCATACCAATTAGTTGTAAACTTTATTCAATCCAAAATTAGAGCAAAAAGTTAGATGAATTTTATCAAATAAAATCATTGGTTAAATTTGTTACTTCTCCCAAATTTGAAAATGCTATGCGTGAGGAATGCTTACAGAATAATTCATTTTAAAATAAGTACTTTTTTTAGAGTCATTAAAATTAAGTAACAGACTTATACAGAACAAAAAATTCAGTTGTCATGATATTGGTATTAAAACTCATAATTATTATTGTATTAAAAGCTTAAAAATTGGAATAAGTCAGAATTTTCGAGATAGCTATATTTATTACTCAAGCTACAACTCAAATATTTTAAAACATACCTGAATAAACAATGCCATCTTCACTACCAACTACAAAGTTATTAAATTCATCATTAGGAAATGCCATACATGTAACAGCTACTGTACGAGATTGCTTTTGCTGGTTTAGCTCAATTGCATCCTATAATTAATTCAAATTTGAATATGATGAGCTTATAAACAAGAATTGCTAAATTATGTTTTACATAAATAAAATAGTACATTGTATGAAAAAATAAATACATATGACATATCACATCAATCATAATCATATATGGTCATAATGACCCTTACTACATCTGATTACTAGTCATTGATTAATATCATGAATCATGTTGCCATAATTTAGATCACATAACAACTAATTTATTTTGAATTGCAGTATTTGCCATTTATGGCCAACTAATATACTTATAATTTATTTAATAAATAAAATTGTAACTAAACAAATGCTAACCTTAACTACACTACTCATGACTTTTATTGGCCTTTGTAATATAAAAACCTTAAAGTGTACAATTATGACAATCAATATTTACTGGTAAAACAAAATAATTTAGGATAATAGTTTTTGTAGTGACTAAGTTTTTCTTAATTTTTGTTTAAAAGTTATTTTGTCTAAATGTTTAAAGATTAGGGGAAACTTTTATACAACAAGCAAACTTATTCTTCATTTGAGCTCCCTTGATATATCTAAAACATTTTATTGTGTGTGTGTGAAAGGGAAAGACTGAAATAAGTTAAATATTCAGATGCTGAAAGTTCTTGTTTGAACACAGCATTCTCAGCAAATTGATTACATAGTTTGCTGTGTAACTTAAAAAATATATATATAGTTAAAATAAATACTATTTCTGGAGAAAAGATAATGCCATTAACCCATTGTTTTCTTTTATTGAATTTGTTGGTATCGTTTTCAAAAGTTTTGAAGAATTAAAGCTATTTACGCAATTAATTTAAATAAAAAGAATCCTTTCTTGCATAAAATGTTTGTGGTCATATAAACATTAGATTTCCTGACTAAGAAATAATACTACCATAAGCCAGATTTTTAACATATTCAAAACTGTGAATATTCTTAAAACCTTTTCTATATCATACAGCAATTCCATATACTCATCTTTTTTATTGTGATAATCATTATAATGAAATATGTCCTGAAATCATTATAATATTAAACCAAATTAATAATTTGTTTGAATCATGTCAAATTCATCAGACAACTTACTTGAGGTGCAGATAGCATATCCACACTCCATGTGCAACATTTACCGTCAGTAGATATGGTGACAAGATTGTGAGCATTTTCAGATCCGACCATGCAAATAGAGTAAACAGGATGCTAGAATTTAACACATTCACAAATTAAAAAATGATAAACATTAAAATATAATATCATTATAGACCATGTTCATCTTTAAGAATTGGTGCAAATTTCAATTTAAAACAGTATTAATAGTCATGCTATTCAAGAGTACATTAAAATGAAAAGGAGGAAAAAATGTTTTGATTAAGGCAAATATCAAAGAGAAAAAAAATCTTACATTTTTCATCATTCCTTGCAAGCTATAAAACATAGTTTACCTATATATACTGGTAGTCAAATTATAGGAACCATATTTTAACATTTCATTCGATTATTCTGCCATGATAATGTTCTAGAAAGTGTGATTTGTATCAAAGTTATTTAATTTATATATTTGCACAATTTAATCAACACTCAAAAAATTCTTACGGTATGAGCAATTGCAGAAAGGGGACTCCTTTGCACTGGTGTTCTTTTGTTACTTCGATTATCCCACAACACAATCTGACCAGAATATGTACCTCCGATGACTAGGTTCGGATGGTATTTAGCAAAGCAAGCTGTTGTAATAGGAGACTACAAGAAAAAAATTGTGTTATTACAAAGACATTTTATAAGCTAGTTTAAAATATGCTATTAACACATTGCTTCAGAGTTCGAAATTAAGAGATAAAAGTTAGGCATCATTGACACCTAGCAATATTTTTCAGTTGCCAAAATGTTTTGCTTAGGCGTAATTTTAAAATAATTCCAATGGCTTAAGCAGAGCTGCCAATTGTTACGATATTTTTGTAATAGTTAAAGCTTCTTTTGTATAAAATTAGAAGCCTGTTTCCATTTGTACTCTTAACAGTTGAATGCATGGGGCGAAATGGGTTAATGACATAACTGCCTAACAAAAACACATTTTGTTTGTGTAGGTAGATAAGTGAAGGGTTCTCATAAATGAAAAAGGTTTTATCAGGGGATATGAGAAATTAAAAAAGGTTGAGAACAACTTAATTATATTAAAATCAGCATTTTATCAACAATAGTTCATGTACCTTAAAAAAAAATAGTTTTTTTTTCTTTTCAATAGATATTATTGAAAAAATGTGTAGTGGAATCGTATATTTGAAATATTTTGTTGAGAAGAAAATGTCATTCTTATTGAAATTTTTTTTAATTTAAATTTCAAAAGGATTTTTAAAATTTTAACTATAATTTTACAGATGTTTCCAATTAAACAATGTTAATCTCTATGAAATCTACACAGTAAAATGAAAGTTGAAAAAAAAAACTTATAGTTCTACTCTCAATCTGAAAAATAAAGAAACAAAATAAAACTTCCATTAAAGTTGGATAATCAAAATACAAGTCATTAAATGTTACGGATTAAATTTCCAATTATTTGCTAATAAGTATATCCCAGTAGAGGAAAGTCCCGTTATTTTATAAATAACTGAGAATAGATGTAATAAAAATTGTATCACTTCTAAATATACCTGACAATGAAATACATATTCGGGAGTATCTTTTTTAAACCGCATATTCCATATCAAGCAAACACCATCCGGTTGATGCGGTGCATCTTCATTTTGATTATATGAGGCACAAAGAAGCTCAGGAAACTATAACAGGTGAAAAAAATCATTTAAAACCAAATATTTATAATTCAAATATTTAACTAATTATTATTTAAAATATTCAAGTATAAACTTAAAAAAAATTAACGTTAAATACGTAATATTATATTAAGATGCAATAAAATTTTTCAATAAAAAATCATTCTATTATGACAAGGTAAGATAAAACTGGAAATAAATATGTACATTTCTAGAGTAAGTAGTCTCTTTATGTGTTCACTTATTACTTTCAATTTCTTTTATTTGTATTAATTTATTTTACTTCTAACTTAAAAATATACGATTTTAAAAATGAGAGATTCATTAAAATTAAAATTTTACAATTACATTCGATAATTATATTGACAAAAAATATTTTTCTTACTTGTGTTGACCAATCAAAGGATGTAATGGTGCGATTTTTAGACCAATGCTCATCTACAAAGCAGCGGTTAAGGGACAATGACATACCACTTCGATCATCACTGAAAATATAAAAAAAATTGTTATGAAATGGTATTTAAAAAACAATTTTTTAATATAGGCTTGCATAATATAAATATATCTCAAATAAATTTTGAATTAAATTGCTGATTTCAATGGATTCAAATTATCACTTTCTAAATTTAACCTTAGTGCTATGCAAATGAATGTACAGTAAAGCGAGCTACTTTTGTGCAAACTGTAAACTTAATATAAATATTAAAAAAAAAATAGTGTTATACAATTAAATGAAATTTAACTTGCACTTTTAAAGGGGAAAAAATATGTAAAAACAAAGGAATGTTTTGAATATATAGGAACTGTTTTCTGTAGAAAAGCATCCATAAGTTATAAAAGCTTATTCACATATTAAAAAGAATTTAATTGCACAATTCACAAGTTAAAACCAAATTATTACCTATCCAGAATGCTCAAAGCACAGAAAAATTGAAGTTGTGCATAAATTTTGGCTTCTATAAGGGCATATAAAAATGTTCACTACATTAATTGAACGATTGCTTTTGAAAGTCTTTTTGTTATCTTTAATGGGAAAAAAGCTGGTTTTCAACTACCAAAAGACCTTTAACTCATTTATGTGTGTGCTTACCACACTTTTAATATACAACTCAGAGCAAACTAGTTTAACCAGTTATTGTTTCACAATTCACTTTAATGCAAATTTCATTGCACCCAACAAAGCGTAATTTTTAAACACGAACTTTTCAAAACAAAAGCCTTTTACAAAGTTAGAAATCGAATATGAAAGTGTATGTTATATTTTAAACATGTTTTTTAAAAAAATATTTCTTATTAAAGCCTTATTTATATAATTGCGCTTAGAAAAATTCTAGGCAAAAAATCTACATATTACATAGAAAGCATCGAACTGTTAACACTTCTGGATATGTACTTATTTTGGTTAATATAAGAGACAAGTGCATTATTATTAGAAAAAAAAAACATGAACTTTGCAATAGCCAATTCTTAAAAATATATCTGAAGTTTAGTAGTACCTTTAATTCTACTTATAAAAAAAAAGTAGGTAGCTAGATTCACTTATACAATATTATATAGTCATATAAGTCATTGTAAGTTTTATACAGTCATTTTTTGTTTAATTCAAAAAATATTTCAAGAGTCAAAATGAATGCTTCAAAAATAAAGAACAGTGTCATACAATTATTAAATGTATGTAACAAAAAGGCTGTTAAAGCATTATTTTATGAATCAACATTTAAAAATTTTTTTACTACACAAGGGTTATTTACAGTCAATACCATTATTTATTGTTAGCTAATATAGGATTAGCGTAAATGATTCATTGGGTTTCAAAATGTTTAGTAGAATATTCAATGAAACATTTAGGCGAACTCTGTATATTTTAAATTAAAAGAAAAATAAGAAGCAGTTTTTGCAGATTAAAAAATAATCTCAAAATGTTTCAATGATTTTTGAAACAAATAAATCTGTATGCAAGCCTCATAAAGGTTATAGAATTTAAATATTTATAAACATATTAAAAATTTATTACAAGAAAATCGTTAACATCGTTAAAAAAAATTAGATACAAGATATAAATACAGTAAATTTTTTTTACTACAACTTTTGACTGACAGTTCCAAATGGTTTATTACTTTGTATGTAATAAGATTTTCTAACTCATTACAACAACCTTTCACCATAATGACTAGATTCTACTGAACCTTTGAGGGGCCATATCTACTTTAATGTAGTACCTTGCACAATTAATTATTTTAAATGTTTATAAGCTATTAATAATATTTACTTAAAAAGTTAACTATATTAAATAAAAAAATATATAACTAGTTTAAATGCATATAACCTTTCAGATTCTTCCTTAACACCAGTGTAATCTACAAAGATATCGGCATCTTCGTAGAGTGCCCTTTCAATTATTCGAGAGGATCGATCTATGAAATGTTGAAAATGTTCACTCCTCATTAGCCGTAACTTTTCTTCTTCACTAAGATCAACTATAAAAATAACACATTTCATTTAAAACTTATATATCAGCATACAAAAATATATACCAACAAATAACTTAATATAAAAGATTACTTTTACATTCATATATTGTCTTGAAACTTTTGATAAGTTAAATATTACATAATGGAAGTCAGCAATTTTGAAATACAGAGTAAAACAAACTTTTTTTTATACACAAGTCAATATTTTTAGATGAGTATAATTTTGAAAGTACTTTGATGCCTTATCACATGAGATCATGAAAAAAAAGCAAGTTTAACTAATATTTTACAAATAACATTTAACTTATGAACCAAAATTAAAATATCTATATTTAATATTAATTTAAACCCCAAAAATATTTAACCCTCCTTATATTAAAGTACGATAATTGATGCCAATTAGATAGAAAAAAGATGCTTCCATACCTTTAAATACATAAAACATATTAGAAATTAAAAATATATATATTTATTGTGGAAATTATAAATCTTTCAACAATAATCATGTTATTTTTAAAAACAGTTTTAAGAAAGTTCAAAAACCTTTATTTACTAAATGGTGATGAAAATTAAGCATTTTATATGACATATATATTTTGATTCAAATACATTTGTCATTTTTAATTTATCTAAGTAATAAGACTGAATCAACCCACCTGAAAATAGGCAGGTTTGGTTTAGTTTGTGTCGCAAGAGCTGCAAAGGTTAACACAAGGTGCCACTGAACACGAGGTTAAGAAGTATAAAATGATTTTACATAAAAAAATTATTACATCAGAGAATAGGTTCCAATTTTGGTTAAAAAATAAAACAATTTCTGATGGAGGACAAGAGACAAAATATATTGAACAGTAGGATTTAAATTGTTGAAATTGAAAAGTCTACTCAGTGTAAAGACTGGGCAGTCTACTAAAATATCCTTCACGGTCAATTGGACATCGCACTTGTCACGGGTGAATTCATCTTCTGCTAGCAGAAGATGCACATGGCTGAGTCTAGCATATTGAGAACAGGAAACTTTTGAAAAATGGCTTTAAATGGTTCAACATTTAAATGTCAAGCAGAATAAAATGTGCAACTCTAAATTGATAAAATATACCTGAAAAAACACATAATTAACACTGGGAATCAAATTAAAGTATAATCTCACGTTTTCTCTTTTCTTCCTTTTGCCTTGCTTCCGTCGCAATTTTTTCATCAGGTGACGTTTTAGCAGGTCTTACCATGTTGACATTTGGCAAACCCACCACCTTCTGATTCTTTGCAAAAGGATGTGGGACTCCATCAATGGATTGCAATGACAGACTTTCTCCATCTTCAGATATAGAAGAATCATCATAGGTCAAAACTATAAGAAAAAATATTTTTGTTATAACTTTCCAATAAGACAGCAAAAAAATTATTGAATGTTAAAATTAGTATGAATTGAAGAAAATATGCAATGCATTAAAAGGGAATGTAAAGTATGAAATGCTCAATTGTAAACAAAAAAAAACTTTAATTAGAGATTAAATTTGTGTCGTATGTGCTTTTTAATAACAAACAACTTTTCAAAATTCTGCTATGCTCAAATCTTCGCAAAATGTATATTTAACTGTGCAAATAACAAATATTTATTATTATAAATATATATTTCTATTAAATGCAATTGTACGATAAAATAATATTAAAGATAATATAAACTTTTTAGAAAACTGAATGTAAAAATTTATTAAAAAGATTTTGGTACATTAACTCATTCAATAAAAAAATTTTAATCCTAATATTTTATAAAAAATAAATAGTTGTAAATTATATTTTGCAAAACAGTACAAACACAATCAAAATGCAAAAAACATTACATAACAAAAACCTGGGACTTGACAAATGCTATGTAGAAAAGGAAAACATGGATTAGTGGCAAAGCATATTTTAAAAATAAATTAATGTCACAAAAAATGTTAGGAAAATTCTATACTCGCAGTAAATGGCAGCAAAGAGGCACAGAAAGAAACACATGCAAGCAAAAGCAACATCTTACATACCTTGAAATTCATCTTCCCATTCTAAAGTGATGAAGAAAAAAAAGTGAAGCTTCGCCTCAGCAGGAAAGTATCATGAAACAATGGAAAAATGAAACATGTTTTGGTATTATTTTTTAAATGTAACATGGGGAATGATAATTAGGCATGAACATTTGCAACTTTGATATGAAATGAAGAGAAAAAAAGATTCAGAACTACGAAAAGAAATTAACTGAAAAGGATAGGCTAGAATCTTTAAACTTCAAAAAGAATTTTCTACTAAATATTCAATTTTATAAGTTCATATGCTAAAAATATGTTCAAGTTAATATATTTATGAGCAATAAGCATAATTTGAAACATAAATACAAGTATATAGATTTAAAGAGTACTAGTTTTAAGGTGCTAGTTAAAAAATATCAATAATATAAGTGTTTTACAAGAACAAAAGAAAGCCATTATGCTTTGTGCCATAGGAATATATAATTTAAACAGCTGTTGAAAAGTTTTTAAAAATTTAATTTTACACATAAAATAAATATAAAGTTTTAAGTAAAAAATGTCAAATTAAGAAACTCTTTAATTAAAAAAATAAATAAATGTTAACTCATTTTTTTTAAATAATATAATTATACATATGCAGCATTTAATTCAATTCTTAAAAAAATAACGTAAATTAAACTACTTTTTAAAAAATCCTTCAACAGAACATTGTAAATTTTGATTAATATCAATTCAACTGGAATTTGTAAATGTTTGAAAATAAATAATCTTAGCTTTAAAATGTTATAGTTAAATCTGTAAACATATTTTTGTCAATAAAACATTGTAAATAAAAATTCACTGTGTGGCTATTCATCCCAATTTTCCTTAATATAACCTGGTTCTGCTTTAATAAACCTTCCATTCTGCTCATACAGTTCATATTAGCATTAGTCATTGCTAATCTGTCTAAGAAGGAATTTATGAAACAGGAAACCCACAGTAATAACTATAATACTTAAGTTTCAAGGGTTTTTCCTTGTATGTCACAAATACTATCTTGGCTAAGATAAGTTTCATTTTATCAATCTTGGATGGCCGACATGAGGCAAGATAAATAATTTCGGTGAAGATATCAGAATTTTATGTAAAACTTCCTCAGATTTCATGTTTTTGTAAGTTTAAGGAATTTTTGATATTTTTAAAATTAAAAAAAACACCAAGAAATTTATTAATTGAAAATGGGAACTTAACCCAATATACAATAAATAGTATTTTGATAATACACACAATTCATCACACAACAAATAAGATGTGAATACATCTTTCAAAGCAATTGATTAATACAATCTACTTAGTCAACAGAAATTGTCTATTAAAACTTTAACTTGTACACATAACAGTATTGCTTTAATTTGAGAGAAAATGTGATATCAAAGAATAAACTAAAAGAAACCCAAGAAATCTTACAAGACCAAAGAAAGGAAATAAAGAACAAATAAGTATCTACTGCAAGTATAGAATTTTCATAAACAAAAATATATTTAATAATACATATTTATTTAAAAAATCATTAAAATAAACAATAGTACAAAATAAGATAAAAATCTGTACTTACCATAATAATCAATAGATAATGCTAGAAATAAAAAATAAATAGGATTAATTATTGAGAAGGTTATGTTATGTGTATCACAAATAATAATAAATAATTTTAAAAAACCCAGATTAATTAAAAACTCCAGATAAAAAGATAGTTATTTGAAAAAGGATAAGAGTTAATAATTTAGTCATCAGAAATTCATATAGCCAATTTCAAACAAACCTTCTTTATCAGCCTCTTTATTGGAGTGTAAAGTCTGTGTTTGTTTGTCATAAATTACTTTCTCAAAAGGCGGGACTGTCGTTTGATGAACACTCACCACAGACAAATTGATTTTCCTATAAATTCAGAAATATTATTTAAAATGCTGTCAACAAAAGGTAGATTGATTGTAAATAATAAATTACACTACAAAATCAGCAAAGCATTAACTAATTAGACATACTTTGGTTTAGGAGGTGGCGATTGAATAGGTAGGGATTTATTTAAAGAAGCATCAGAGAGACTGGAATCAGGTGTATGAGGAAGTGATGCTGAAAATAAATATATATTTAAATACCTATTAGGCTTCATAATTTAAACCTAAAAGTAATTACTATGACATAAACTAAGGCAAATACATATCTTAAAATTCTACTATAAGATTTTGGCCAAGATGAATATAGAACAGACAGCTTTGGGTAAAGAATTCCTCCCCAAGCCCCTCTGTATCAGCTCTTAAGAGTGATAAATGGGGAACAAAGTGGGCATTTTGTTGGACAACTGATTTTGGATCCCCACTAACAACTAAACAAAGAGATGTCCTTATTTCTTAACAAAATGGCCTTCTCTCAGTCAACCAGCAGATACATAGAAAGTCCAATATTGAAATTTTATCTCTTAGAAAGCATAGCTTTATTTTGTCCTCTAATAGGTGTTTTTCCTTTGACAAACTTTTAAAAGGGGAAGAATTTGGGAAGTTTCCGCCTTCTAAGAATCTTTTTTCACAAAGAAAGGGTTAATAATACATATGTATCAGCTTATGTCATAAGAGTAAATACTTTTTTTTAATCAACATATATATAATGTTAGTAAATTAAACTATAATATATAGGGAAATGTTACATGTTTTTCAATAGTTTTGATATGAAAACAATCTGCAAATTATGAAATATGTATTTCACCTGATAATAATACACCTAGTCTTAATAATAATAATAATAAAAAAGTTTATAAAAATTTAACTACAAAGCCTGTAATTTATTAAAAAATAATTAAGATATTTTTTTAATGTACTGATTTTTAATAAAACTGTTAAATTTATTTTGTGTTTAATTTAATTTGAATAATATAATATTAAATATAAAAAAATAGTACTTCAGGATTTAAAATTTATAATATTCTATGAATAACATTTACATTTAGTTACAACATACATATCTTTGCACAGATTATATACAGATACAAGGATCTTGAATAATTTCAAATTTATATACGTTATCCAAATTAGCTATTTACTATGCAGTAAAAGTATAATGTTAGGGAACTGTTATATAGAACAAACACAAGAATAATGAGGAACTATCACTTGCCAATGGACGTAGTAACATTTAATGAAGCTAGGAGTTTATCTGTTTCAATTAACACATCTTTATCTCGCTTCATATTGATGATAGCTTCTTCATTCTGGAATATAAAATTAAGCCAATATTTAAAATGTAGTTGCTAAATATAAGCAAATTCTTTTGAAAACATTACAGTTTCAAGCAATAGATTGACTCTAGGAGAAGAAGATTATTTATTATTTGTTACTAATCGATTATTTTGTAAAGCAAAGGTATTTTTTAACAAGGAAGTTTTATGCATTTTAACTTAATTTCAAAGATGAAAGTATCAATCTGTTCTTGATATGGTGCTGTGTTAACAAGACGAGATGCGATAACCGACTGCTTGAAGGTTTGCCTACAACTACCATAATCGACTGCTCAAAGGGGTTGCCAGCGGATATCCTTAGTTGTTGGAGGCTGTAGGCCGGGGACCAAAATTGTTCAGGACTATAAATTGAGGTTTCTAGTTTTTGTCAATACACACAGTATATATGTGTGCTTAAAATTGTTGGCGGGATGCTGCTTGATTTTTTTTTCTTGATTTATTTAACTGTGCTTTGCCCAAAGTGTATTAATTCATAATTTTAGAGTTGAAATAATGTAAAATTCACCTGTACCGATATTTAAACATTTGCCAATTTTTTTTGCGACTAAAATATTTGGCAAGAAAAAGTCATTAAAATGCTTCTGTTCTAAAACATAATTTTCAAGATTGCATATTTTTGCAAACATTATTTGTGATTGTCAGTGATATCTAATCCTATTAGAAAAAGGGACTTTGAAGATATTTATAACCTTTGTTTGACAACACCTTTGAATACTTAATAAAACCTGGGTGTGGTTATATAGATATATGAAATAGGTTTTATAAAATTAAACATTATCTAATAAGTTTTCGACTTCTGCAGGGTTACAAATAGAAGTATTTGTATGGATTTATTTAATTTTTTAAGCCTCTGGAATATTTGCAATTGCCTTGCAAGAACTAGATCACTAAAAAATAAAATTTACTTTGTTAGAGAGAATATGAACAATGTGCATATTATTCATATTTTTTATGAATAATGCTAATCATAATAATAATTTAAATCCATTAATTCGTTGGAGAAATTTATATAAACGTAAACTAAACTTAAATGGATTTTCGACCAGTGTTTTTATATAAATCTGCTCATTTACAGTGGGATTTTATAGTAACCAAACGGTAAATATTATACTTTTTAAAAATCAACTATTTTATAAAAGGTCAAAATATTATTACAATTAGAGAACTTTAAAAAAAATACATTATAGATCATACGTGTCTCGAATATAATTACCTTTTGGTTATCTTTTTCACGTTTTCTTCGGGCTTTTTCCTCTCGCAATTGTGCTAACTTTTGACGTTTCCTTTCTAATTCCGCTCTTCTATCGGCCATTCCATCTTTTTTAACCAAAAACTCCTCCATGTATAAATCATGAATTTAAACATGAAACCAAAACACCCCCGACAACTTTGTGGGCGAAAAGAACACAAAAGTGTACGTGCCACCTGTTGAACATAAATACCGGAATCTGAATAGAGAAGTATGAGTCACACCAAACATATCATCATTCTTAAAATACCCTGCCCCAAGGCAAGGGAGGGAATCCGCTGTTATATATATAAAAAAAAACTAGTAGACCGTGTTGACGAAACAGGATTCATTCAGATCCTCATAACAAATTGAAGTCATTCACTCAGGGAAAAAAGAACCAGTTTTTTTTAAGGAATGAATAATTCTTGAAAAACAATATGATTTGGTTTGTTTAAATAAGTGAACAATACCTGATCTGGCACCCGACGCAACCTCAATAGGCATCAGGGCATTGGATCCCGATCAGATTTATCGTGCACCAGTCCCGTACATAGAGAAATTTATACTCTTTGTCCTGTATACACGCCAGTATAATTTGATAGATGTTTGGATGACTTTCCAGTGTTTTTGTCCGTCATCTGACTATAGTTCAAAAATACGAGGCATCGTTCCCGGCTCTTTTCTTGAAAATAGGCCCCGAACCGTCGCCAATAGCCCACTGTGCAGCTCTAGTGCGACGTTGATTAAAACATTTAATTTTAAAAAAATATGTAAGTGATTTCTATTCTTTAACCGACTGAAAAGCGCGCAACCAAATCTCCACAATAAAACTGCCAGAAATTTTAAATTTAAACCGCCAAATCGCGCGCCAAGTCGAGTGGTTATAGATTTGACCATTATGTATTTTCTTTTTTTTTATGTATGTTCGTGCGGGATTTTGGTTCTACTTCATATATTTGCACAATTTTTTTTGTTGGATAGGGGACGTTTCAAAGGGGAGCAATTTGAAAAAAATATCCGGTTATCCGGCATTTAACTATCCGGAATTTTCAATTAACTGGACCGTTTGAAAAAAAATCTTGTCCGATTTCGAAAATTCTTTTTTTGTTGGGTGGAGAAAAATTTACTTAGGCAAAATCTGCAAAAAAATAATCGGTTATATGGCTATTATATATCCGGAAATGTCGATTAACCTGAGTTTTTTTAAACAATTTATACGATTTTAAAATATTTTCATTGTTTAACAGAAGTTTATAACAATGACATTTCGTTTAATCAGCATTTATTGGCATTGATAGGGATTGTTTTATAATATACATTGTTGAGCACAAGTTGCTACTTGAATTTATTGATGAATAATAATAGGGGGCGAAGCCCCCTGCTAAATTAAAAACTAAAAAGGGAAAAATAAAATAATCTTTCTAGAAAAAAGGAAAACCGACTTTAAGGAAAATGCGCTAAAAAGTAAAAAGTAATTTTTAATTTTACGAATGAGTTGAAAAAAATTGAATTATTGAATATCAATTTTATCCTTAGAACAACTTTTTGAAGTTGGTGCCAATTTACAAAAATCATAACAAAATTTTGGCGCCGATTTCAAAAAGTTGAATTATAAGTATAAAATTAATATTCAATAATTCAATTTTTTTCAACTCATTCGTAAAATTAAAAAAATAATTTTTACTTTTTAGCGCATTTTCCTTAAAGTCGGTTTTTCTTTTTTCTAGAAAGATTATTTTATTTCACGTTATCTTTCATAAAATTTGGAAGGAAACTTTGATTTGAGTTTGAGTAATAAATTTTAAAGAATGTCCGTTTCATGTATGGTTGTGGAAAGTGAGGAGGAGTAACGTGATTTCGGCTGCACTAACATTTTCGACCACGGGCCGCCACTGAGACCAAAATCATGTTCGGTATCGGTTGTATCACAAATATTCTTTGAATGGCCATTGAATACGGGGATGACCTAAGCATTTTTTTAGCCAAAGAAGGCATAATTTTTGGTCCTCTTCCTTTAACACAAAAAAATATTTTGTAGACAATCATGCAGCTTATCATACCCTTAAAAATAATATAATGGCTGAACATTTCGGTAAGAAATTAATATGTAAACTTGCACATTGTCTATGCAATGTACAAATATATATTTTTAAAAAATGAAATAGTCATTAGTAAAGTACAAACATTGTCTAATAGAATTTGGCGCCCTCCTTAGTCTGGCGGCCTAAGCGGTCGCTTGGTCCACTAGATAAAGTTAAGCAGCCCCCTTGTAAAAACTATTCCTGCGCCATTCCGCAGGCCAGTGGTTTCCAATTCTTTGCCAAGGTCAAGCAGAAAAATGAAATTTTTTCGCACTCCGCAAAATACTCTTTCCTTTATAAGCTAGGGGATCAGAAAGGCACCCTACCCTACTTCGTACTTCGTTTTTTGTTGATGGATGACACGTTTCGAAGAGGAGAGTGACCGCAGGCCATGGTCAACGGAACACTTTGAAGATGTCCCCCCTCAATAAAACTTTCCATTTACATCTAGGGTTCTGGTTGGCGTAGACTTGTGTCCGTGTGAATTATCCCTACAGTGCTCACTCGCTGACTATTTTCTGCATATTTTAGCGTAAACGGTAAACAAAAATTTATCTTCGCGTATGTTAAATTTTTGTAAGTCTAAAGAGTTTTCAGAGAGAAAGTTTTTTCATACACACCTTTTTTTCAATTCTGCATATCTACCATATTGAAATAAGTAAACTTTTCTATTTTCTTATAACGAGGCAACAAAATAAAATAGCAAGGTTGTATTTGTGATGGGATAAAAAAAAACTATGGGGATCGGATTTTGCTAGCTATAATTCCCGACGCTCATTGATTTGATAATGAACTGTCCCAATTTCTAGTTCCGCCCGACGTTGCTTTTTTGTAGTTTGTCTGTAAATAATTTTTAAATTATTATAATTACCAATTAAAGCTATTGAATTAAGTAAAATAAAAATAATTAATCATAATATCTTGTTTGTGAAATTAGATATGTGAGGTTTGATTATTTTATCTTCAGAAGGTTTCAAAACAAATATTGAATTATATATTTTGTTAGTTTTTTTTCCTCGATAAAAATATAAAGTCTAAAAAAAAGTAAAACCGAAATTAAATGAACTGTATTAAATTTAATTCTTAATTAAATAAACTTTATATGTACGGATATCAGTAAGAATTTTGAAAATAATTGCATCATAAAAGTCATACATACTTTAAAATATTTTATTTCTGTTATGTAAATTTAGTATTTTTTTATTAAGCATAATTATTACTACAAAGGATAATTTAACAGACTTGTTAAATACCTCCTCGTTTGTAATTTGCTTCAAGGAGTATCATTAATCCAATAATATTACTCCGGTATCTAACTGGTAGGCATGATATACTTTGGCATAAAAATTTGTAATTTGTTACATTAAATGAGAGTGGTTTAGACATAAAACGAAGAAAAGCAAGCACACTAATGGATCAACCATCAGAATTACTTAGTACACCATTCAAAAATGGGAGGAGCAGACCATATGTTAATCAGACGTTGAAATTCATCAATGATATTTTAAACTTATTAAATACCCTTAAATATAAATGTACTTATAATTTTAAAATAACTAAAATTTTAGTATCTAAAAAATAAAATATTTCCAATATACTGCAGGATGGAAAGCTTTTTTTTATTCTCAAATTAGCTTTTTTTAAAAATTAGTCGAACAATGATTGTACAATTTTTTTAATAGTAGCATTAAGTTAATTTTAACAAGCATCGTTTAACAGTAGTACGATTGGTACAGTTTTTGTAACAATTATCTGTTTCCCACAATGCTTTAAGTTTATGAAAATACGTAAAAGGGCGAGATTGAGTACTTCTTGATTTTAGCCCATAATTATAATAACAATAAAACCTAAACCTGAAAAATTAACTGTGTTATTCCTATTCAATCAAAGCACTACTATTCATCTCATAATACTATGAAAAAACATAAAATATTATATACATTTATTTTCAAACATTTATCACTAACAAATTTACAATATAGATTAATACTTGACTTTTTAAGTACAACGTCTTTAAAATCAACTACTTGACGTATCTAGACAGAAACACCATGTAACGCTTTTAGAGTGATCCTTTCCGACACTTTTACTACGAGACAAATATTACTAATACCTCAATATAGTAATATTTACTTCATACACTGAAATAGGTTGTACTCATTGTTTATGAAGCATTTTTTTTATGCTGAAATAAAAGTATTTTTTCGCATTTCGTTGTAATTCTAATTATATACAGATATAATATAAGTATTTCTGTATTTAAATTTATTCATACATAGAATAAAAATAATTATTTGGAAAAAACAAATATTATAAACAAATTTCCCCATAATTGCAAGGGTAGGGAATAAACAAACAAAACTAAAATTGTCTGCTGTAGGGAAGAAATCGAAACTACTAGTAAGTCTCTATCATGATACGTCACGTGAAACTCCCGCATTAGCTAACTGCTGCGGTGCCCTGTGCGAAACTAATTGCGGGGCGCCATTAAAGTTTGGAGTGTTGAAATAAATACCTCTAAGATCTCTGTTTTTTTTGCTCACATATTAATAACCAAAATTGTAAGTTTTCGAAAAAAATTGTAAGTTTTCGAAAAAAATGATTTTTTTTTGTGATTTCTACTTCGCTTTTTATGATTCTATTCGCTTCTACTTTTGCTTATGATGTGTTATAATATAATAAATTACAGTGTAACATTTACAATTATTTTAATATGTTTTAAAACTGAATAAAAATACATTGTTGCGCAAAAACAATTTATAAGTAAAAAAGTTGAAAAATTATTTTTTAACTAACATTTGCAAAAAGCAGATACTACCATACGGGCAAAATCGCCAAGTGAAAGTATGGTGCGATAAGTACCGAAAAGCCTTTTAGCCGCCCTTAGCAACCGGTTTATTGGTGTCACCAATTATTTTAGCACTCCTACACCCCCCCTACACCCAAGTTCGTATTGCACTAATCCAACTCCAAAGGGCTCCCCTCCCCGCTCCTCACGCCTATAAAAACAATGAAAACTTTTACAAAAGCTTAATTTTTTTTTTGGTGGGAAATAAATTTGAAGAAATAAATCGTAATGAAAATAAGAATTCCTTTTCTTTTATAATATTTAATTTTCTTAATTTTTTTTACGAGCCGTGTAGCCTCTTTAAAAGCGAGGGGCCGTATGTGTGGTTGCACGAGTCCCTTCTCCTCATCAGGGCGGCTCTAATGGTACCAAAACCTATTGTACACGAATATGTTAAAACTCTTAAATTACGCTAGAAGTTACAAAAAAATCTGGAACTTTTGAAAAATAAATTATATGTATGGTCAGAAGGGGTTACTTTTGCTCCGCTTTTTTCATTTCAGTTTTGGGGTATAGGTATTATAATCCAAATAAAATTATTTTTGGTGTCTGATTTGTTGAGAGATCTTAAATGAAGAATAGGAGAAATGGCAATCACCTGTGATAATGTAAAGTGCATAAATTTTAGTTTTGAAAACTGGAGCAATGGGTATAAATCAGGCACGTAGGTAAGGGGGGGGGGGTTAGGGGGTTCAAACCCCTCCCATTGTAAGTCAAATAAAAAAAATGAAATACCGAATTACTGTAAAAATAATAAAAATAGAGATTTTAGTGGGGGGGGGGCACTGTGGGCATGGGGTATTGAGACCGAAACACGATGACGTCATGTTAGGTTTAATTTGAAATAAAGATAACAAAGGGAATAGATCGTCAAACGGGGTCGTAAAATAAGACTTAAAAATGACAAGACTAAGATGCTCCAAGACCACATAATTTCGTTTATCTTAAAATACTTCAATATAAGTTGTCAGTTTATTCTAAAACAAAACCATCTCCCATGTTTTTTATAACGGTTTTTAATTTATTGTTTTTGTTGGCCCGTGAAAATACCGGCTCTTTGAGTATTATCTAAATTTCGCGAAAAACAATCGAGCGTTTTTTTTTCTTACTTTTTGTACGAATCAACCCAGGACGCAGACCAGTCGGCTCGTATCGCCTTTTTTATTTTTATTTAATTCTAAAAATAGATCAGACACTCTTTCTTTCATCAAATATGTATATGAAACATTTTACATTAAAATGTAGCATTGCGTAATCTATAGGAGCCGAACGTCTGAGCATTTTCCTTCGGTCCTGGCATTTTCAGCTTTATTTCGTAAATAAATCTTGTTTTATTACTCTTTGCGGTTCTGTTCCGGACGACACCCCCCCCCCCCCGCACCCCCTGGGGAAGTTTGGAATTGCGAGTTTTAAAAATCTCTGATTTGGGAACATTTAAGCCCAAAGAAATAGCAAATGAAAGCAAGGGAAGATTAAATTGCCCAACTTGTAAGATTAAACTTAAATTAGACCTCCGAATGGACACTCCATTGTACGTCGCTGCATATTGGAATATTGGTGACGGTTCGGGGCCCATCTCGAAGGAAATACCCGGAAACAATGCCTCGTATGTTTGAACCATGATCAGATAACGAGGACAACACCTGGCGCCTTTAAGTTGATAATTGTTTTGTTTCTTTTAGATATTTGAATTAAAATGACTGTTACAATTTAAATTTAATTAATGGAAGTTAATATTTATTGGTAATAAGTAAATAATTTTCTCTGTATTAAATTATGTATGTTTAATGTTTAATTTAAAATTAGCAGTGGTGATTGGATTGCACAATTCCGTGCAATTTCGAGTGTTTTTACTTCCACTATACTTTAGATCATGTAGCCTTTATAATTTATATTATTCTTTACTAGTTTTGGTCAACTAAAACTCTTATTAGATCTTTAAACTATCATAACTATAAATTATCTAACTAATCGTTACCACACATATTATAAGGATTCTCAAACTTTAAATTTGTTCTCTAAATTTATTTCATAATTAAGGAGTGAGTTACTAATTTTAAAAGTACAGTTATTGACAACTGTTAAAAGTAGTTAATGACAGTGATAACTGTTTCTGCCTCGATATTCAAATGCCAACGTATTCCTTTTTACTAATGAAAATTTATAAATTTTTTTGAGAATTTTTTTTTTGTGGCGGGGGGGGGGAGAAGTTTGTTGATGTTTTTTGGGGGGTGGAGGGGGTTTAAGTATTCCCCCTCTAAGGCCCCCCCCCCAAAAAAAAACCGGATTTCCTTAGGTACCTTATCCCCCCCCCCCCCTCGGGAAGGGGGGGAGGATAAGTAAAGAACTCCGTTGCTCAGTCAGTGAAACCCCCCCCCATGAAAAATCTATACCTACGTGCCTGTAAATACTCTTTTGGGATTACCTAGGAATATGGATACCGTGCACAACTTTCGAGAACTCATACTTGAAGCCCTACTCCAGGAGCAATGCAATGCAGTCCAAAACATGAATAAAAAATTATATGGGATCGTTCAAAGAAATTTTATTTGAATCAATAAACCCTTTTGGATCAATATATAAAGGAGCCTTCCCAACGCTATCAAAAATGCATTCTAAATACTAAAGAAATCAAAAGAAAGATAAAATCAGAGAAGAATATTGATTAAAACTTTATTGGGTATGATCTCAGGAAAGTACAATATACATTCTCCTGTTGCGCGATATAAATTTGGGTTAATCAATACACCGCAAACAACGTCATCTCATTTGTAGTCCACGACACACGACGTCCTCCCTTTCGAGCCGGGCCATAGTGGATATATCCGTTCCGCTAGTAATCAGAGGATTGTGAGTTCGAGCCCGACTGAGTAGACTAACAAAGAAAAGTAAAAATTTAATGTTCTTGCGATCGGAGTGTTGCCAACTTCGCTACTAAAATACTAGAAGTCCCCGGGTCTTTCCTTCTGGATAGGCCCCGAACCATCGCCAATAGCACAATATGCAGTTCTAGTATATGTTAATTAACCAAACCAATCCATTTCGGGCCACTTCCAACAGTTAAGCCCTATTGTAGACACACTCGCAATTTCCTCGTCCAAACTCAAGATGATACTGGGACAGAAATTGGCGTCATATTTAACAATACAATATTAACAATACAACTAATAGTTCTTAATCTTGTAATTACTTAAATAGTACCTACTAAGCAGTACGAAAAACACATGATGTTGTTTCTTTGCTCCGAAACAAAGTCATGTACCCCGATACACATTTTACTCACTGAAAGCAAATAATGGTCAAATCGGAGAAACTCAAACCTGCATGAGCATTTACCTTACGCGGTGTTCGTATGAATACATATATTTAATATTACTACAACCGCTGCATGTATATTAGGGTGGAGCGAAAAAAATCAAAATTTGGTTAATGTAAAGTAATAGTGCGGAAAAGTTGCCTTTCGTATACATTATTCACCATGTAAAAGGATTTTGATAGCAAATAATATCTAGAGGTTCCCCTCAGGCCTTGAAATTTATCAATAATAGGTAAAAATTGAATATGTTGTAACGCACTATTAGTCCAGTCAGCAAAGGGTTCAATTCGGAAAAAAATAGGGGAAAGCTGGAAACAATTTTAATCGCTTCCAAAAAGTGTTCTGTATGATATATTAATTTTGCACTCCTGCACCACGCCGGCGTTGGCCGCCATCTTGGAAAAATGGCGGCCAAAATCATTTTTTTTGTGATTATCTCCTTATTTTGTAAATTTAGAGAAAATATTTCAATTACAAAATTATTCCCGAAGTAATTTTACATAAAAATGCAATTTACATTATGTTTCTGCGACTCACCATTTAGACGCTAGAGGCGAATAAAGTGGATACTAAATCACCAAGTGCCATGAAAACTCAAGAAACCGCTTTGACAGGACGTTTTTTGTTCCTTACTTTATTTAAAAACCTCTCAATACCTCATTCACGCATATTATTTTTTAGTTAACTTTTTAGTAATGTATTTCGTATTCATAAAACTAAAAAAAAATTTCAGCTTCAACACAAGTCATATTTTCTATATTATCATTGTATGCAGATAGTTCTAAATTTGTTTATGTACACTCCCAAAATTATTTACTTCAAGTCAGTTCCCGTATATATAAAAATTTTAACTACGATTTTTTCTGATATTTCTTTACCTTTGTATTATAGTTCGGTACAACAAAGTACGCCTCATGTATTTGACTCCAGCACAGCTGGAGTGCTTTTCTACATGGTAAGTAAGTATGTGTTGTATGGTGATCTTGCGATCTCACCAGCTTTCAAAAGCCATGCGTTAGTCTACGATCATTAACAGGGTACAATAATAATAAAAGGCATGAATACAATGTGTGTAGCACTAAACTATCATTATCGACTTAAATGTAATGTAACAATTGAGGTCTATTAGAGAAACAAGCCTTTTAATAATTTATTTTTATTGGGCAAAGATTGTGCTGAATTTAAATGTTTCCTGAGTTTATAATAGGTTTTTTTAATGTGTGATTCATATCCATTGTTTAAGTAGGATTTCATCAAGGACACTATCAGAAATTCTTTTAACAGAAGCAAGCTTTTGGCACTCTTCCTCCTTTTGAACAAAGTAATATTCTTTTCAAGCAATCAGACAACTAAATGTAATATAGTACTTATATTCATACTTTAAATGATAAAATTTAGCTCTATGGAAATATATTAAGTTTCGAATAATAATTCAATATCAATATTGAAATTTAAAATGTTATTTGGATTGTAGAAGGGTGTTTCAAGTCGGAATAGTTACTTGGAAATAAATAGAAAAGACTTATTATTCAACTCTATGGGAGCCCATTGTGAAATCTGTTTCAGAAATGGAAATATAACACTTATTTTCAAAATCCCCTCAGTAAAATTAACTTTATCTTAACGTCAAACAACCATTTTTGTTAAATTATACGTTCATAAGTATAGAGATGTTTTTAATCAAAGTAAGGAACAAAAGACGTCCTGTCAAAGCGGTTTCTTGAGTTTTCATGGCACTTGGTGATTTAGTATCCACTTTATTCGCCTCTAGCGTCTAAATGGTGAGTCGCAGAAACATAATGTAAATTGCATTTTTATGTAAAATTACTTCAGGAATAATTTTGTAATTGAAATATTTTCTCTAAATTTACAAAATAAGGAGATGATCACAAAAAACTGATTTTTGGCTCGACATTTTTCCAAGATGGCGGCCAACGCCGGCGTGGTGCAGGAGTGCAAAATTAATATATCATACAGAACACTTTTTGGAAGCGATTAAAATTGTTTCCAGCTTTCCCCTATTTTTTTCCGAATTGAACCCTTTGCTGACTGGACTAATAGTGCGTTACAACATTATTCAATTTTTACCTATTATTGGTAAATTTCAAGGCCTGAGGGGAACCTCTAGATATTATTTGCTATCAAAATCCTTTTACATGGTGAATAATGTATACGAAAGGCAACTTTTCCGCACTATTACTTTACATTAATCAAATTTTGATTTTTTTCGCTCCACCCTAATGTATATACGCACTTTACACTAGAGTTGCAGCTAATGGTGATGATTCGAGATATATCCTGAATTAAATTCGAACGAACACTGACACCAGTCGGCAACTTGCAGGTGCCCGAAATCCCACAAACAAGGCTAACTGCGCCCCGTTCTAGTTGTCCATTTTGAACCACGGCGCTTAGTAATTTTGAAAGATGGTACCTCGTAATTGTGAACCTGGGCCATTTCACTTTATACCCTTTCGACACAGAATCGACCCTCTACTTTTTACAAAAGCCAAAACATTTTTCAAAAGGGAAATGAAAATAATAGTATGGTAATTTAGATTGTTTTAAATACTTTTCTGAAGAATTTATATTAGAGTGATACAAAAGTATAATTTTCTAGTGTCTGTCACGACGAAGTGGTTAGTGGTAATCTATATATTAAACAATCAGTGCTGTTTTAAACTTTTTGTCTAATTGATGGTTAATAGTTTTATTGTTCAGTTCAGAAAAACAAATAAGTCCCTTGCTTAGACAGAAAGTTGAACAAGCAATATAGTTAAATAGCACGTTAACTCATTGTGTATGATGGATGTTTTAAAAATTTCAATATTTTTATAAGTAAACACAGAGGCAATAATATACATTTATAAAAATATCCTTAAAATTAAGTTTCATTTTTGAGATTCACAGAAATGACAACTACGGCACAATATTTTCACATAATTGCTTTTTTAATTTTAATTACATCTTTAGAATTTTTTTTTTGTTTTCTTAAATTTGATTTGATTGACATTGCACAATTTTCCTTCGCAACTAAATAAGTTCGTGTTGACCTCATTTCTGTATCTCAGGGCCAGACGAGCCTAAGTCCAAATTTGATGATTTTTGTTTTATGGCAGGTTATGACTTAAAAGTTCGTTTTCTATCGAACTATACCATCAAAATTCACTCAATTTTTTGGAAGAATTTAGCGTGAGCTATAAAAGCTCAAATCTAAAGCTTTAGTCGAGAGTAGGATTCAGTTTTTTCCCTCTCCTGTAAAGTAGCCCAAATGTGACTTAGACTCGTCTGGCTCTGTGGTGTAGATTTATAGTCTATTTTAACTATAATTTTGTCTATCTTTTCTTTTTATAATAGAACCTCATTAGATTCTCCCCCAAATGGTTGTCACAAAGAAACAATCAAAACGTTATCTTCTTTTGACATGCAGATATGCCGTGTTTGCAAAGTGCACTTTGCTTGGCTAATTCTTCAATTTTTCTTAGATTGAAAGAGCAATCAATCAGCTCACTCTTCTGATTTCTTCTATTGGCGGGGCACTTGGCCTGACGGCAGGTCCATATGTCACCTAAGGGGAAAAAATAATACTGCTAAACTAAAAGCACAAGGGGAGGATATAAAAAAAATGCAATCCACTTTCTTGTTCAGTCGCATATTATTTTGATTAAGATTTCCGTTTGTATTTCTGAGGTGATGGAACGTTTGGATTTTTGGCCCTTTTCCCATTTGGAGGACGAAATGGGAAAAAGACCAAACGGGAATATACGATTTCTGACACTACAATGTGTTTATATAATGTTATATTTTTTTATTTTTTATATATATATATATATATATATATATATATATATATATATATATATATATATATATATATATATATATATATATATATATATATAGTATCTTTACCTACGTTTTCTGAGAGATTATGAATTATTAAAATATTATTTTGCTTTAAAAAGCATTATTTAAGCTTAAAGCCCTGAAAAGGGAAATATAAAAAATTGTCCAATTTTAAAAGGATTTGGGGGGGAAATGCAATGTATTTCGCTTGCATTATATTATAACATAAAATTTCGTATTTTTATCTGCGATAAAGGAAAATGTCAAATATTTACAGACCAATTAATTTAGGAGAATTACAATTAAACTCTGAGATAAACAAAAATTATTCAAGTTACCATTTCCGCAGGCGGTGCATTACTTCCATTCGACTGCACGCCAAATATAACTGCATAGTTGGGAGTAGGGTTAGGCGATGTCAGCGCATACGGATGGTGTGCGAACTTGTCGATGGAATGGTCGCCCATCGGTGTAGTTCCGTTTGTTTGTAGCATTACCCCAATCTGACAAAAAAAAAGTTGATTAAAAATGTAAAAACAAAAAATCTACTGGTCACAGCTATAAACTATACTGGTAGTAATTACCTAAAGAGTTTTGTGCCAGAACTGAGTTATTTTTAAAGTTTTACAGCAGAGGCAAGAAAAGTTATCTGTTATTTTTTCCGAGTAGGCCATTTCTTGTAATTTGATTGATTATATACCGAAAGGGGTAATAAGTATTTTTTAAATAAAAAATATGTTCTTCAATTTGCGTCCTTATTAGAAGATTGTAATTCGTTTTTACTCAATTAAGTCAAAACGTACTGGTACTAAGCTTTTAATTATGTTCTTTAAAATAGCTATTTAAAAGTTTTTATACACATTACAAACTATTACATTTCGAATTTTTAAGTATACTTATAAATACATTTTATGGAAAAGTACATTTACTGTGTGTGTATTCATTCCAAACTTACTATCCGCATGCATTCATTCCAAAATTATATACCGCATATGTATTTCCACAACATTTCTTTTGACATGATTGAAACTCGATTGTCGTTTCAGAAATCTAGTAAACCTCCTAATAAATTTTTATGTGTTATTAAAAATGGCCCCACTCTTGCTGGGTTTTCTCCATATGCCCCGCGGATTCTAAACGCGACTCTGATCCCAACATGATAATCTATCTACTGCTACTGAGTTCTTTTACGTTCAAATGAAATACGTGACTTTTTCTAGATCAACACCGTCTCACGAAATGACTACAAATTCTACTGTTTACCTCTTCAATACCCCCTTTCTGGTAACAGTATCCCACGTTTTCCATTGTTGTGCTTATGTGCCGGAGAATGACGCTATTAAAATAGCTCAGATATAATTTTTATATCCCAATTATTTTTTAATAGTAAAGAGAATTCTCCAAAGGAGCCCCAGAACGCGGAAAATTGTTACATATTTGTTTTTAAACCCCTAAAAGATTAAAAACTACACAAGTGTTTGTATGAGAGTGGATGTATAAAAAATATTAATTTTTTTCTAAATAATTACAAAACCTACATAATTTCATATTACATAGGAAATATGATAATATATATATAATCATGTAATCGAAAACTCTTAATTCCACCTTTCGGGTGCATCGATACGATAGCTAAATATGCATACAACCTAATGTAGAATTCTACCAAATATTAGCTTTCTGAATAGATGAAAAATCGAGGATTCAGGAAAAAGACAATTAAGAACTTTCGTCGTACGTTTGAACAACTTTTTGAGTTTAATAAAATAAGTAACCTTTCAAGTGAAAATAAATTAAAAAGTAGAATTTAATACATTTGAAGCATCCGAAAAGAAACCACGTCATACTTACTTGCGATGTCCTAACATGATACGGAAAATTTTTATTTGCCTTGGATGGTCTTGTGAGCATCTAAAATTAAATAAGCACAGTATCAGAAGAAGTTTATTTTTATCTTTTATCAACAAGAAAATTGTTCAAATTATCCATTCATTTTATTAGAATAACAACATGAGTCATTCAGTCGCCCTTATCTGACCTTATCTGACGTTGGCCCAGGTTCTATTCTAAACAAAATTTACGACTGAAAAAATCTTCCAAAGAAATTATGACTGCCCGATTCCTAAAAAATTATCACTGCTCAACACCTCATAAAACTTAGAACTGCCCAGTTGTGATCACAAACATTAAAGACAGCAATCAAAACCAAATGGAAACCGCCAGATACAATATAATTTCTTTAAGAAATATATATATAGTGTATATTCTTTAACTTACTTCAAGGAAGTTTAGGAAATGTGTAATAAATATTTCCCTTTAACTTGTGTGTGTGTTTTTCATTTCATTAATCCAATTACTATTATTTCATGACTAACTATTTCAAATGTACGACTGCCTTTTTTTAAATTTTCGACTGCCCAATTGAATCACGACTGCCCGTTAGAACATGCCCTGGCGGGGCCCCTGAACTAGGTTTTAAAGGTTTTTCATTTAAGCGCTAGACCACGACACTTGTTAATAAAACTCCGAGTTCAGAAACATAGAAATGCACGAAAACGGCATCCTTCACTTTTATCGATGAGAACTACCATTGCTACATGCATATGACTAAAAAAATATGGATTGGGAACTTGCCAACTTTTTTCATTTTTGGAGATCAACAGAAATGCAGGGAGACAAATGCAGGGTCACAAATTGTTGGGTCATGGTCATGGTTCAAATTTTTTAACTACACATAATATTCATTCTTTTTTATATATTTGAACTATTTTGCGTGCTGATACTAAAGCTAAGCCACTTGTTCGAAATATAAGCGAAGCAGTTGGGTAAAAATAATGTTTTATTGTGCTAACACAACTAAATGGGATACAGCCAAACAATGACCATCGCAAAGCAATTTGTGACCACCCTGTATAAATACTATCTAAGCACGGTTTAACTTAAAAAGATTTCAAGCTATCATATGAAGAATAGTTGCACTATTTAATTTTATAAACATATATATATTCGTTTATATTCTCTCTCTTCCAGGGTCAAATTACATTTAATTTTGCACTATTATCTGTACGTTCAATGAAATAAGCACGTTGTTATAAACATAATGTATCAATGGCAAACTTTTTTTTGTGTGTTTGTATTTATAATCATCACTTAAAGTATTTTTAAAAAAAAAAATAATAATAGTATCAAAGCAGTATATGTTAACCTTTCGCCGGGGCGCAATATGTTGACCGATGAGTTCGCGCGCAGTGTGCTTGATAGACCACACATTCAAAAAACGTAATAAACACCAAATTAAACAACTGCCAAAACATCATTATTAGTAATGTAAAAAGAAAAAAAAACACCATGTATTTAACATGAATTAAATCTCAAACAAATTTCAATAAAGTTGCATGCGCAGGCTTCACTGTGTCTATCAGATCAATTGCGCCCGACGTAAGGTTGAATAAAGTTAAACTATACATAAAAAATAAATTTTCATTAAAAAAAAGTGTTTTCTTGTCAGCGCGAGGCCCACCCAAAGCACGGGCTCTGTGCTTTTATCGATGAGAACGGATTATCGATAAAATGACTTACGAAAAACACAAAATGAGCACAGAGTGAAATAAACAACTCGACCGTGTTGAGCAGCTTCTCTCGAACCCATTTTGGTACAATGAATGTGGAAATGAGAATCACTACAGGCGCAGATAGAAACCTGAAATTTTAATATTTATATTTAAAATCTAATATGTTTTATATTCAAATTCATATGATTATCTACGTTTGATTAAATTATTTCATTTTATTCATAATCTAAATAATTATACAATAAACTTTTTTTATATACTTATTATTGTTTACATAGCCATTAATTGAATCACTCTCAGAAATAACACTCTCATTTTTAAGAATTTTGCGATCGTCAAGGCTACTTTTGTCATATCTGGCAATAGTTTCGTCATTGAATCACGTGACTGTTGACGAAACAAGAATCCTTACATTTTTAACGAAAATAATTAATACAATTCTTTTTGGGGGAACATCAGTTCATGTTCAGTTTTTATACTATTTCTAATGTCCGAATTCAAACAAGCCTTCTTGAACGAGTGGATTGAGCGCTGGACTCCAGACCAAGTCCGCCGCTCGAATCGCGCTTTCTATATATATTTGAAAACGTCCTCATTTTTGACAACATAGTTTTCGTTAAAAAAAACGACACAATGAATTTCCTTAGTTTGACGAAATATTTCATCGGAGCATATAGTAGGCGTCTGTTTCGTCAAAAATGACGAAGATACGGATTTTTTTTTATTTTAAAGTTTTTTTTAGACTTGTCATTTTGTAAAATTGTTATTTTAAATTAGCATTTTAGCAGTGGCGGCTCGCCCACTACAGCAAGTACAGCCGGGCTGCACCTAATTTTATTATATTTTAAAACTAAAATTATATATTTTATTAATTTTCTTAAATGAAGATTAGAATTGGAAATGAAGATTAAATTTCAACTCTAAGTAAAAAAAATCTCCGATAAATAGCAAGCGTGTTTCCGTAATGCACAAATTCAGGAGAAGAAAAAACAAAAACTCCATTCAATCAAAATTGCAGCTAAAAATCGAAGTTCGAAATCGGCTGCACCGTTGCCTTTTCAACCTTACGTAGTATGACTTCACCAGCATGCTAAAATGGAGGATGTGACGACACAAACGTATCGCAAAAGGAAAAAAAAGGGGGGGGGGGGGGGAAGTTACATGTTTTCGGCTGCACTAACATTTTGGACCACGGGCCGCCACTGCATTTTAGTATAATTTATAACTGAATAACAACATCCAGCACTTCAACATTCACATACTTAACATGCCACTACATAGATCATAACATAACTTTGTTGGCAAGTATGAAAATATATACACATTCTTACTCTGACTGACTTCAAACCTATAACAAATCTCATTTTGTGTTAGACAGCATATGATCATAGCCAAATTTTCACCACGAAATCCGACCAACCAGACTAGCTTGAAACGCATCCTGAATTACACTTTTGATGTTAGAATTTTGCTCTGTATGATTTCATAGATAATAGTTATGGTATTTTGAACTTGAATTAGTTTCTGAACAAAAATAATTAGCAAAAAAAAATATTTGTCTGACTTCAGACTAACTTACTACCTTTTTTTGATTACTTTTTTTTTTTGTAACTATAATGAACTTGAGTTCACTCATTCCTTGGTTATGCATAGCGCAATTTACCATTTTGCCTCCTATTTTATTATAGCACTCATTATTCTGTACTATTGATGGTAGTGTAAATAACCTTTTTTACATTAAAAATTTTCTACTTAGACTTGCAATATAATTTATACTTTGTATTTTAGTGACTTTTTAAATAATTCTTTTGGTACAAGAACGTAAATAAACACATTCTTAAGAATAAATTTAATTTGTTGGAAATTGAAACGTTATGATAATTTTAGAAATTAAAATACCGCCTCACTTACCATAATGAATAGAGCAAAAAGATTTTTGTGTAAAAATTAGATTTCTCTGGATAATGCATCATGGTAAATATTACTGCGTACACAAACCAAGCCCATCCCAGAAGACGGAGCCCTATCAGTCCGTACCCAGCAGGGCTTTCATAGATGTACAAAACTTTTCCAGGGTCGAAAAACTGAAAATAACAAACTTTTATAAATGTCGACAATGGTAAAATAAAATTCATTGAAATACGTACAGTGGTTCGTGTGATAATAATTCCTTTGAGATAAATTAAAGACTTTTTTTTTAGAGAGAACCAATTGTAAGAAAAAGAAGAAACACGAATTCATACCTTTTTTTCGTAAAGGAAAAGTATGGCATATACAACGGCATACAGCCATAGAAAACCAGTTATTTTAAACAATGTTTTCTTGCGCAACCTTCCTCTTGTTACAGTGTAGCCTTTTGCAATGAAAATTAGCAGTGCAAGCAGAAACAATGTACTTAAAGCTTCCATAACTTTTCCTGAAAATAAAACATACTTTACACTCTAATAAAAAATATTCAATTTGAGACACATGTCCCTTCTTATTTTCACGTGAATCTGGCTCATTAAAATTTAATTTTGTCATGTGTTATGCATGTATTTTAGGTTTGGTTAAATAATGTCGCACTAGAGCTACACATTGGGCAATTGGCAGTGCATACATTTTATGAAAAGATTATGGCAGTGGCGGCTCATGGACTACAACAAGTACAGCCGGGCTGCACCTAAATTTATTAGTGTACTTTAAAACTAAAATCAGATATTTTACTAATTTTCTTAAATGAAGATTAGAATTGAAAATGAAATTTCTGTGATGAGTAAACAAAATTTAAATCTCCGATAACTAGCAAGCCTGTTACCGTAATGCACAATTCAGGAGAGGAAAAAATTCTATTCTATGAAAACTGCAGCCAAAACGCGAAGTTCGAAATCGGCTGCATCTTTACATTGGCAACCTGTAGTATGGAGGTTCCCCCCCCCCCCCCACCCCTGCTAATGCACTGCATGTGTGGCCAGATACAGCCCGAAATGAATTTTCTGATTTGGATTGCACTTGTTATTCGATAAACTGATTGGCTCGTGCGTGGGTGAAAGAACAGAGAATCTCTCCAAACAGAAAAAAGTTTTCATGATAAATTTACTGTGTGCTGTTGCTTTGATATTTAAGTTAATATTAAAATTGACCGATTCGCATGTTTAAAAGAAAGGAGGATTGCTTTAATTTTCAAAAAATAAGTAAGTGTTTTCTATTTTTTTCGCATGCTATCATTTCGTAAAAATTGAAAGGAAACTTTGATTTGAGTAGTAAATAATTAAGAATTTCCGTTCATGTATGGTTGTAGAAAATAAGGGGGGGGGGGGGGGCGGCGGCGGAATTCACATGATTTCGGCTGCACTAACATTTTCGACCACGACCTCCACTGGATTATGGTCATTAAAAGCATTTGTGTAAGTTCTTTAACTGTCGGCAATGTTAAAGTATGCTGACCGGGAACTACACCTGATGATTCAGTGGCGGAAAGCCATCAGTGGTCACTAATGAAAGACATACACATGCATTGAGCCATCACAAACGTAGATCAGGTTCGATTGGCCAGCCAAGGTTTGCGTATACGTTGAACCGTAAACCACAAGACTATGGTTGTTACCAGTGCTGTTACACAAAAAATATTTTTGGGGGTAATATTAAAATAACAGGGAGGGGGGGGGTAATATTAAACAGTTCTCTTACAAGCATTGAGTTGTTGAACCAATATTCCAATGCAGTGCCCGTTCTGAGGTCTACTTTAAATGTAATATTACAAGTTGGCCAATTTCTAATCTTCCCTAGCTTTCATTTGCTAATAATATGAATTTTCTTGAGGCATAAATTTTCGCAAATCGGGGTTTTTAGAAGTTGAAATTCCCAACTTACAGAGTTTCCAGATTATTGAGGAAGAGGGGTCGGACTCCCCCCAACCCTTGTACGACGAACCTGGTTGTTATTGTGTTATTAAAAGATTATAATAAACAATAAAGGTTTTTAACGGGAAGACGCATGTGATTGTCATTGTCTTGCGGACATAAATTAGCAAGCATACATAAATTAGCAAGCAGCAAGTATCAATTAATTTATCAAAGTTTTGACTTACTTTTATAGGGATCTTAATATTTATTTGGAAAAATATAACTTTTTCGAAAGACTTTAATTTTTGAAAAAGATTCTTGCCAAAGTAGTGCAGGCCGGAAGTATTAGACAGTTTAATAATAATTTAAATTGGGATTTACAACGTATTCCGGTTATGTGTAATTCCGGTTATTTTTTAATTAACTTTTGTAGATTTAACCACCTAAAGTATATGAACGTGTAAACCGTTCGAATGTTTTCTGAACAATTAACATAATAAAAATTTCTTAAAAAATCTATATTTGAAACATTTATCACATTTAAAGCAATGGATGAACTTTTGAAAGCCTTCTCTACCAATTTTTTTTTAATTGTTAAAAAATGGAATGTGTTTGAAATTTAAAATTAAACTTCTGCAGTAAAAACAAATCTATAGCTCTGATAGTTTGTTCGTTCATCTGTCAGTGAGTTAAACGCAATGACTCAACTGTGGAATTGTGCCCATAAAACATTTATCATTTAAAAAGTGGCTACTTATGGAAGTGGACAAATCTGTGCAATATATCTATACAAAGTTTTGAACTTATTTATTGCAATTTTCATTTAAAATATATTTGTTTCATAAATTGCAATTTTTAATCTTAAATTATGCAACAAATTTAACTTCTAGTTCCGTGGTTGTTGCAAGTATAACTTATGGAATTGAGCCCCTTCTAAAGCTAATCCGTGGCTACGGTATTGGCAAAAGGCTACTGCAGGGTCCAAGAGAGAACGATGACAATCCATACTTAAAATGTGCACATAAAACGAAAAGACAATTTCAAATGCCATAGGCATAAACACACGGCAGTTTGATCTTTCATTTTTTTTGTTTTAAAGACTATCATCATTTTTCCTTTACAATATTTTACAATGATAATATACTGTAAAAAAAAAAGGTACTTTAAAATGAGTACCTGAACCCACTTGTTTTCCTTTGAGTACAATTGCATCGTAAATGAGCGATGACGTACTCAAATGCAAGTAACCGAAATGAGCAGTGTGATTTAAAATTGCTAATCTCAGTTTCCGTTTAAGCCATCTTAACAAAGCGACCTATGTTTTCCATATTATTTGATGTCGGTTGCTTAAATGAAACCGAGTTATTACAACTCAATTATCTTGCTTACCATTCTTTTGTTACACCATTTTAACGTTGTCTTCTGTTTATAACTTCTTCACGCCTCTCTGGCAGTACAACTTATAAGGTCCCGGTAAGTCGGTTGTAATTGTCGATATTTGTTGAAAGTGATTTATGAATACACTCTATGTAGGCAAGCAACTGCTCTTTTTACTCATTGTACTCATTTTTGAGTGTCTTTTTCAAAAATGAAGGAATGTAATAAAAAAATTAGCACCTTTTACTTATTTTTGAGTACCTATTTTGAACAGCGTACAGCGCGCGCTGTAGCTGAGGCGTTGAGATTTCGATTTGAACAAAAAGTAAACCCCCATGATTTTTCCCGATTCAACTTTCAAATACCAACCTATGAGCCTCAGTTCTCCACCGGCATATCCATCTTGAGCGTAGATTGCGTAGTAGGCGCAATGTAGGCTCAGTCCGCCACACTCCAGGATCACAGACGAAAGGTACAGCATGTAGGTCCTGTGCAGAAGGTGGCGAGCTCTTAAAGCCTCTAACGAATAGTGAAATAAAACTCATATCAATCAAACTCACCAACTAGTGAAGTAGAGAAATTGTTAAAATAATACTTTCTTTTTAAGGGGGTCCGATACCCAAAATTCGCAAAAAAGTCATTTTTTTTTTATATTTAAAAAATAATATTCAAACTTATCTTAATAACTCACAAAAAACTGCTTCAAAAAATTCCTATTACTTTTTTAGTTATGAATGTTTTAATGATGTGTTCCTATAACATAGTTGTATCATATGTAAACTTTAAAAGCAAATATCTCTGTTCGTGGTTTTGAAATTTAATGAACACTAAAAATGCTAAGGCTTTTTTACTATTATACTTAAAATCATAATTTTTGTGTGTATAGCAAGATAAATATATTTTAAATAGATGTATGCATTCAGATTTCCTATTTTTACCATAATGTGTTTTTCAAAACCACTTAAAATGGAATTTTATTTTTTTTCGTCAATTTTTTTTCCAAAATTTCCAATATATTTTATTTTTTTAAAGTGATGTATCTGAATCAAAATTTGAATGCATACATCTATTTACATATTATTCAAGATCTTAAATAAAAAAAATTGCTTCAAAATATTGAAAAACAAAAAAGGAGTAGGAATTTTAAAATTGTTAAAAAATTTACTAAAATTTTAATTTAAAAATAAATGTGCAATTTAAAAAAAAATTGAGCGTCTTAAAATGGTTTTTTATGCATATTTAGAAAGAGAAAAAAAAATTGGATTGTACAAGTATAAAAATAAAGAAAAAAATGTCGAAGGTATCGGACCCCCTTAAGTGACTTACGTGTTTCTATAAATGACATGAGCATCAAAATGGCATAGAACACCAGAAAGCATATATCCACTTGTAGTATATCTACAAATATAGATTAAATCAATGAAAAAAATGTATTTTTTTTTTATTAAAAAAAAATAATACTTTTAATGAATTTACAAAAATTTTGACAAATCGGTTGTTAACAAATAAATCTAAACTATATTTTTTTTAATTAAAAAATTGTCTTTTTTTATAACTTAAAATTTAAACTTTTATAAATTGCTTATAGTGAATTCGAGTTGAAGTATTCAAAAGAATTTTAATATATTTAAAAAAAAATACTTAGTTGAAAATTATAGAAGTATTGTGCTTCTGTATTCATTTATTTTTATTTTTAATGTTACAAAAATACAATAAATGCACTCTCATTTTAATTGAATATAAATGAACAATTCCATATGAAATAGTTAAAGAAACATCATAAAAACAAATCTCTTACATAATTGATCAGCAGAAAAATGTTTGAACCATAAGTTATGTTCATCATTCGTCATTGTTATTCGATATCTCAAGTATAAACCCTGAAAATATAATAGAGCATTAATTAGTCACAAACAACAAATCTAAAAAGTGTTATTTCAAATATAACTTGTAACAAAAACAAATAGTTTAGAGTTCTATCACCATAATTTTTTATGGTTTCATCTTGCGAAAGAGCTTGTCTAATAAAACTGCCATGAACTGTTACAACATTTTAATGAACGCTTACGCAAAACTTTAAAAGACCACTGAAGGTGTTAGGGAAATATTAGAATCGGGGATAGTGGCTCCTTAAAAAGAAAGTAATCGTTAAAGACGATTTTAGAATGCAAAGGGTTTATTTATGTAATTTCGTTTTCCCATTTATCATTTAGTTCACTTTTCCAATAGATGTTACATGTAGACAGCTCGGAGGAACACTATATTTTAAACGTAAAACCATAAAAAGTGCTTTAAAACAAATAAAGTGTAATGCTCTATTATACAAGTGGTTCCTATCCCGTGGTCTACAGATCACTTGTAGTCCATGGAACGATTGCCCAAATATGTCTTTATTTTACATTTTCAAATAAAAACATGTTTCATTAGATGTTATCCTTCTATAACGAAAAGAAATTGGTTATAACAGCCATCAATCGGATCTGAGTTAACTATATTTTTGTCCTTGCCAGTCTGATATTGATATATTTTATGGATTAAAAAAAATGTTTTTATATAATATAAACTTATATTTTTAGCTTTGAGGAGATGTTACTATTATTTCTAGCGCCGTTTATTTTTTAAAATGTTAGTTGAGTAGTTTTATTAATTTGAAATGCTCCCTTAAGAAATTAAAAAAAAAATTAAGTTAAAAAGGGAAGAAACTTTTGAATTAGCAAATTTACAAACGAAATACTTTATTTATTAGTAAATCATATTTAGTATCCAAATTATGTTTAATATTGGTTCTTTTAATGTTACTTGAGAACATTGGTCCATTCTTTGTCCAACTTTAAAGTCGGATGTCCGTCAAAATATCTACGTTGGGAACAATGGTGTAATGGAGATACCCGCAGGGGCAGCAATGCGGGAGGAAGCCGAGGGTACCAAGGGACCCAGAAAGACAATGAATGAATTATTTGCATAATTGTCAATCCAAAAAGTTCACAAACACGAGAGGTACATATTGTCTGGAATCAAACAAACTTTTTTAACATAGCAAACTGAAATAAATATCGCCGCTACTATTATTAATAATTTTCCGCTTTTGATTATTTTACTTCTACTTGACACTCCTAAAAAAAAAAAATTATCTGAATCAAAAAAAGTTAGATAAATTTTTGATTTCAGGAAATATCAGAGAGTTAGTTACCGATGTGAGAACCTACTACAGCCAATATTTTTTTTGTTAATATTTCACAGGGATAGAAGGAGTGTGTGTGTGGGGGGGGGGGAGGCTAAAATATATATTGCGATATGAGGTCCTAAAAGAAATTATGCGGGATGGCCCTGACTTTACCTTTTACTCCACTGCACTGTTAAAATTAGGTACTCAAAAATGAGCAAAACGTACTTATTTTTTAGTACACTCGATGCTTATCATGGCTCCGAAAACATAAGTTTCAATTTCGAAAACGATAGGCATTCAAAATTGAGTACAATGAATAAAAACAGCAGATGCTGACCTACAAAGACTGTCTTCATAAATCGCTTTCAATTAATGTCGACAATTGCAATCAAGACTTAGAAGAATAGAACCTAGATTCACAGGCACCACAGTCCAGAGCTTTATCCGTTAAACTACCAGGGCGAATTGAAGAAGTTATAAACAGAAGAAATCTTAAAAGGGTGTGCCAAAAGAATGGGAAGTAAGGTAATTGAGTTGTAATAACTCAGTTTCCATTTAAGAAATCGACATCAAATAATATAGAAAACCATCTTCTGAACAACTATTTTAAGTTTTTCAGGGAGTTTTATCAAGATGGCTTGAACAGAAGCTGAGATTAGCAATATTAAATAAGGCCTCCGTGGCCGAGCGGTTAAAGGCGTCAGCTGGGAATTCGAGGATTCCTGGTTCAAACCTATGTGATGGACTTGAAAAAGAAAAGTAAAAAAAGGGAGTTTTATCAAGATGGCTTGAACAGAAGCTGAGATTAGCAATATTAAATAAGGCCTCCGTGGCCGAGCGGTTAAAGGCGTCAGCTGGGAATTCGAGGATTCCTGGTTCAAACCTATGTGATGGACTTGAAAAAGAAAAGTAAAAAAAGTAGTGATCTTGTGATCGGAGGGTTGCCAGCATCGCTACAAAATACTAGAAAAGTCGTCCAGAACGTCCTCAAAAATTAACGGCGTGTATACGGGACTGGTGCACAATAAATCTGATCGCGGTCCAAAGTTCCGATGTCTATTGAAGGCGTTGGGTGCCAGTTCAGGTGTGACCTCGTCATCAGACCATGGTTCTAAAATAAAGAGGTGCATGTATGAATGTGTGTGTGAATGTGTATGTGTTCCCGGGTCTTTCCTGCGAGATAGACTCATAACCGTCGCCAATAGCCCACTGTGCAGCTCTAGTGCGACGTTAATTAACCAAACCAGCAATATTAAATCACACTGCTCATTTTTGAGAAAGTACGGTTACTTGAATCTGAGTACGCCATTGCTCATTTACGATGCGATTGCACTCAAAGAAAAACGAGTAGGTTTAAGTACTAATTTTGAAGTATTTTATTTTTTTTACAGTGTAGTTGTGAAGCACAGCCCCTTTACCTTCGTGGTGTCGCAGTTGCTGATGGCGATGAACCACCACCGCTCCCTCCGAGACTGGAAGGTCCTCCGACTGTGGCAGTGCATCCATCCCTCCAGGGCCGGGTCTTCGCTGTCGACGCAGCCCGAGCGGAAGGTCGTCTCGTTCAGGTAGATCATCTGTCCGTTCGGGATGTGCAGGACGGATTCCTTCTCCGAGCACGTCTGTAATTACAGAGCAGATCTCACTAAACGGCCCACGTGACATCCCATTGATTTAGATACGTCAATTGGCTCAAACTCGTTTGCTGATTCGCTCAAACCAGTTTTGAGGGGCGTAATGCAAACGTCGATTTAAGTGAGCTACGCTTTAATTAAAAATAATATTTATTTAGAAACCAAGAACATATATTAATTGCATGTGCACGACATACCACTCCACTCTAAGGGCAAGTTCATTTATTACGTCACGTTATTTTTACCCCTCCCTCCGTGTCACGCACTGTCACGTTAGCCTTACCTCCTCTTCCATGTCACTTCACGATAGTTTTTTTTATGTTAATAAACAGTCATTAAAACTTCCAGTCTGAGTATTTGACATAAACTTTAGAAATATAGGGATTTCTATAAAAATTGACTATTATCAAAGTTTGTGAAAGAAATTTTAGCATTTTTTTTCTGCAAAGTTTTGATACGGCACGCAATTACTAACATCCACTCCCCATGTCACTCAGCAGTCATGCAAAATAGACCCCCCTCTCCTGGATGGGTCCCTATCAAAATTTACAATCGCCCAATTCAAACCTGTTGAAGGCAAGGTGAACGATGCCCTTTCTTATTTATGAAAAAATTGACCTTCCCAGTAGCACAATCAAAATAATCTTGTTGTATAAAACCTCATAAACACATTACTTTGCAATTTAGTTTCAAATTACCTATAGTTTCTTTGACATAGAAAAAATTATCCGAAAGTAAAATGATCTAGGAAAAGGGGACAATACAGTTCCTATATAGCTACAAGACTGTCCCATTAAAAACCTCTGCCCGTTAGAATAGGCCCTTAATAGCAGTCTGGATGAATAATATAGGCAATATTATCGCCAGATTAACCTGTTCCGATTTCAAAGGTCAAACTCCGTGGAAATGTGAACACATTATAACAAAACAGTGTCCTTAAAAATTAATTCGTTGTAAGAATTTCATGAAGTGAATTTCGTAATAAAACAACGCTATTCAAAAGTGAACTTAGCAGATACAAATTTCCTTAAGTTCTTTTACAAGTAGATCACTGTATGAAAAATGTAGATATAACTATTAGTTTTGCTTTATTTACATATATGTATTAAATATAGTCTAACAAATGCCTTAATTTTATATTACGTTTTTTAGGTGCCTTAGACCCATATATTTTTTTGAAAAAAAATAGTGAACACAATATCTTTAAAGCAGATGGAGTTGCAACAGCCAAGCTGATGTATGCAATTAACTTAATATTTTAGCAATTGCTCGAAAACAGTTTTGAAGAATTTTCATAAAATTGCTAAGTGCTCTTATTAAATAAGTAAAACCTGTCTAAAAACTACTTTTAAGAGATTTCAAAGTAATAAAAAAATATTAAATTCTTTTTAAACTATGTTTTTGTATTAACTGTCAATTATACCATACTTATTGACATAATCAATTGCCTAATTCCTTCCTAGCATGATGGGATATGGAAAGATTTGGCACCCTCTGGTAAATTATTATATAAATATCAGTAACGTTATGGTCTTTGGTTGCGACAATAGTCACCCCTTCATAAATATATTTCTTGATATCTTGCCCCGTGAACGAATTCAACAATTAATGAAATGCTTCACTGAAAAGACATACTCAATTTTGGCATTTTTTTTTTAAGTAATTGGGACTTCCTAAAACAGGTTTTTCAATTCTTCGATCTTTAAAATACTTTGAACATATGTACTTCATTAAAAATTGATTTAATCTTAATTTTAACAAAAATGAACAAAGTCAGTTTTGGCTCTAAAGTCTTAATTTGATAATAAATAATTGCAGATATATTTTATATAACACTAGCTGAAATACCCGTTCTACGCACGGGAAAGAAATAAGTTACAAAATAGATACAAATACAATAATTATTAGCTAAATAAATAATATTCTTAATTTGTCCCATATCAGATGGAACCAAAGAATTAAAAGTTCCAATATGTAACGAAATTTTATTAGCAAGGTCCCGCAAGAACTTGAAAAATTGATAATATGGAGAAGTTGGCTGTAAAATACTATGGATATACATACTGCACTCCAGTTGATTAACATCCATATTTTTACCTACAGTAACAGCTCAGAAGTTTAAAGATAAACAACTCTTGTAATTGATAATAATAACTATCTCCAAAAAAATTTATTAGACACCTACGTCAAAATTTGTAATTTCGTTATTGAAATTGGCAGGAATATTAAGAAGAAAAAAACGAAAATGATTTTAAAAGGTTCCTTTACCAAAATCTAGATTTTCAGATTTTTTCCCTTGTTTTTATAGTAAACCATATCAGTACGCAAAATTTTAAGATTCTAAAGAATTTCGAAGTTTTAAAAACTAATGTTCCGTTAAAAACATTCTCAGCCAATTTGTAATCTCAGCCAATAAATGCGAAAAACCCACTCATCACTCATCACTAATTCTCCAACTTCCCGTATACCTGTGAAGATGAAATTTGGCAAATTTGTTCCTTATACCTTAAATAGGAAAAGTAAGCTATTTTTGTTTCTCCTTTTTCACTTCACAGTTAACGCGATAATTAACATGATATAAATAAATTCGTTTGTCAAGAAAGTAATTCATTGAGAAGTAATTCCCGCTTTTCCAACCAGGCCACGCCCGAGGCCCGCCAGTAGATAGAAGAAGACGCTTACTCACTGGGAACGTGAACACTGGTTCAGTTTTGAATTTTAAGTTCTATGCACGGGAAGAAAATAACTCGCAAAAGAGGTACAAGTAAAACATATTTAAGCGGATGAAAAATAATCTTAATTCCTCACCCATCAGAAGATAAATAAAATAACGAACCCAAACAAATTAAATAAATTTTATTAGCAAGTTCTAGCTGGAACTGAAAACTTTATAACATGGAGAAGTTGGCGATAAAACAATGCTGACAAATAAATGATATTCCCGTTGATTAACATTCGAGAAGTTTTACTTTGTTCGGTAAACCCTATCAGTATGTGGAGTTTAACAATTCTAAAACTATCCAAATTGTCCAAAACTAACGGTCCGTACAAAAAATCCCACTGTCTCATTGAACACTCCCTTAAATACGTTAGATCGGTACAAAAATAGCTTACTTTTCCTATTTAAGGTATAAGTAACAAATTTGCCAAATTTCATCTTCATAGGAATACAGAAAATAAAAGAAATAGTAATGAGTCAGTGGATAAGTGGCGAGGATTTTTACTTTTGGCATTTACAGTTCGAATTTTTGAAAATCATTTCTTAGTGAGCAATTTTGGCTTAAAGTGTACCTCCACGCCAAATTTAATTTTCATAGCTGATGTAGTACGGAATATCCTGTTACCCAATCATATTTTCACCATTTTGACATACATTTTATCATTTTTTGACACTAATTTCGCCATTTTTATGGTATTTTTACATGTGTTCATATTTTAGTTCATTTGGCGATGTTTTTATATATATAGATTACAGAACTTCACTCACAGGTAGAGTGGTAACATAACTGGCCTCTCGGCAGGTAAACTAATAAATAATGGATAACACAAAACTAACTGAGTGCACGGAGGATAAATTACAAACTTTTATTTAGCGATGGGCTTCCTGTCTTGAACCTTTATATTATTCATACTGTATACTTCTCTTCAGTTTGATAATATATTTTTCGTATGGCTTGCACTTTTGGTCGTAGCATTTTTCGTTTTGTTTTCTTTTTCACAGTTAAATCCCCCCCGGTGCGACGGGCCGGTTTTTATATTATTTTTACATATATGATCATATTTTAGTTCATTTGGCGATATTTTATTAATTTGGCGAAATGTTTTATTCATTCGGTGAAATTTTAATTTATTTGGCGAAGTTTATTAATTTGGCGACAGTTTTTAGTTATTTGGCGACAGTTTTTAGTTATTTGGCGACATTTTGGCGATATTTAGTCATCAGCCAATCAGAATGCTCCTCGTACGTTACATAATATTAAAAATTTCCATTGTTTAATTTTTTTATTTTGCATTGTTACATGTTCTCCATGTTAATCCTATGGAGAAGTTTCGAAAAAGGGGTTTTACAACCCCTTAAATCCGTTCGATCGGAACAAAAATAGCTTACTTTTCCTATTTAAGGTATAAGGAACAAATTTGCCAAATTTCATCTTCATAGGTATACGGGAAGTTGGAGAATTAGTGATGAGTGATGAGTGGGTTTTTCGCATTTATATATATAGATTTCACTTAAAATATTCGTTAAAATATTAGAAACAGGTTCAATTAAATTTAATAATTAAATTTCATTAGCATATAGTATATAAATTACTCACCTTATTCTTTTTATATACCGCCGGCCATTGGTTCTTTTCATCATAGTACAATAAAACATTTTGTGTTCTGAAATTCTTTAAAAATAACAATCTATGAATACTTTTAATTATATATTACAAAAAAATAACTTTGTCGTTTTATTTCGTAAATAATTTCACAAATAAGAGTTATTTAACAGTTAGTTAGATTATTAAAATGCAAATGCAACGTTAAAATACGCAATAAAAATCCATGAGATCTGGACATCTTTCGGGAGATACATCTCCCTTCATCAGCAGAAATGAAATGTCTGTGTGTACAATAAAATGAAAATAAACAAAAAATGAAATAGTTAGTTAGATTACTTCTGTTTTTCCATAACACATTACAACATGTTAATATATTTTAAAAAATCTATATTTTTAAATTATACTTACTTTTGGATATTCAATGTCGTATTCGAACATTCCAACTTCGGACAAAAAACAAAATCTTGTTAAAAACGCCCAATTCTGGAAAAAAAATATATTATAACTTTTTAGTGTTACTTTTATAACATGAGTAGGTTCCCCAAAATTTATATTATTTTTATTTAATTTTTGATAGCAAAGTAATAAACGTGTAAAAATTCTTTTATTTTCATTTGTATCATACAGTTTTGTCTGATGGGAACGATAAATGCTAAACTAATAATTCCCAGCAACAACTTTTCGTTTTTAGAAGAATCAATTTTTTTATTAAATATAATATTACCTTCTTAAAAGATCTAAACGTTAGTTTCGATAAGTAAAAACAGTGTAACTTCTTATTGACCAAAAATAATGCTTCATTTCTTTAATGAATAAATATAGATTAAGAAAACAGAAGCGAACAAATGACGCAGGACCGAGAATTTTAGAAATAATCAAATATATAGACGTAAATTAATACTTCAATTTGTAATTATTTAAATTTTTTCATGCAAAATATATATCAGTTTTAGGTTCCAAAAGATAATATGTTGATGTTGCATATTTAATTAGCACTAATTTATAAAAAATATTGAATAAGAAGACGCCAATGGAGCTATTGACACTTTCATTGGATAATCAAAGCATAAAGATCCAATAGAATAGAACCCAACAACAAATATCCGCATACAGTTAACTGCAATCCAGGTGCTTTTTGCGTAATTTATACATTCATATACGCCTGATTAAGACATTGAAGCAATTTAAGTCCGCCTTTAAATGGGGGCTCAACTGCTCTGAAATATACCCTGGAACATCAAATCGAACTATTACATGTACTGAAATCCTTGCCCTTAATGGCATTAAAATGAAACTCATTTTAAATAATATAACAATATAATTAATAATTAATGAGTATTTCTAATATTCTGTATGTTTTCTTTTTTTTCCCTATATTCGAACACATTTAACACAAGTGGCAAGTTTTTTTTTACTATAGTTAGTAATACAATTTTTATAAGATAAATTTAGTAGCATACTATGTAGGGGTATTAAATATTTATATAAAATGTGTGATTTGGGGGTCGTCAAAAATGTGCAGGCCTGGGCTTCACGGGCCTATTCGGTATTTAGGCCCTGCAACCGTAGATACGGCTCAAAGCACTTTCAATATATAAGCAATGGGAATTCTGTAGAACCATCTTTCCTGCATGGTACGACACTCGGCACAGGAACCTTCATGATCAATTGGACGCTGATTATGGTGAAGCGTTTGAATGAGACTTTTATAACACAGACATGTATTCTCTTCTTGTGTGCATATTAGATTTGTTACTATAATGAAATACTTTCTAATGTCCTCATCATAAGTTAGCCCACTAAGTAGCCTCTCATTCGTGTTTAATTCAACAGCACTTCATGTAGATTCCAACCATCCAACGTTCTGAAACTTTTGTATCAATTTGGGCTCAATATCTGTGTTTCAAAGTTTTTTAGTTTGAAAAATTTGCTAGAAATTAGCAAAGTTTTAAAAAAATTGAATTTTTCAAAAGATAGCTAATGTAGCAAAATAGTTTTTTGTAGATTCTAAATACGTAGTCTCATTTATTAATGGGAAATTTCAAATAAACACATGAAGATATCTGTACCACAGAGCCAGACGATCCCAAGTCACATTTGAGCAACTTTACAAGAGAGGGAAAAGACTGAACTCTAGCTAAATGCTTTATAAAAATGACTAAATTTTGATTGAATAGTTCAATAGAAAACGAACTTTTAAGACATAAACTGCAATAAAACAAAAATCGACAAATTTGGGCTTAGGCTCGTCTGGCTTTAAGGTACATATACGTATTTCAATGAATAATAACTTTAATTAAACAACTTTTTTTAGAATAATTTTAAACAAAAATATATGACAAAATTCAAGACATAAAGATATACAATTGAAGCATTTGTGCTAAAAATAGGTCATACCCGTCGAATTCAAAAATTTATAATTTAGTAGCTTCAGATATTAAAGATAATGTCCTTGAAATTTTCAAAATGAGCTTTTGTAATGATTTAAACTGTGAGTTTTAACACATGTTTTCAACGTAAAACCAGTAACTTCTCCGAATCCACTTAAATGGAATTTACTCACATTCAATTCAAGTGCCATATTTGTCAAAATCATTTATATTCGATAGTATCATGAGAAAATATCAGAATCGAAGTGACTGTGTATTTATCCTTAAAAAAAAGACTCAAGTTCAAAGACATAATTTTTAAGATTAGTTTTCTAACAACCTAGAAAATGTTCCGATAAAAAGTAGGATCAACTTCCCATAATTAGATATTACTAACAGGATACTATAAATTGTAAATGTTCTAGATTTTGGAGTATAAATAAAGAAAAAAAATTCGAAATGCACCTAGAATAATACGTAGATCTGCATTAGTTAACTATAAATGTTGAAAATAAATTATATTTCAGTAAAAGAACAACTTAGTCTTCGCTTTTATAACACAACTAAAATTATTTATTTTCTTCAAGCGTTATACTGCCTTTTTTATAAACTCCTTTGTCATGCAGCAGATTCCGATTTATCTGGTACAAGCCAGTAAACAATATAATTTGCAAAATGGCTCATGAATATTTCTTTACATTTTATTATTTACTTTGTATCAATTTACCTGCACGACGGCTTTTTTTTTTATCGTATTCAATTTCAATCAATCACAATTTAATGATAAATGAGTCATGTAGACATAACAACGATTTCCGATATTTTTTTCTTTACGAACAATGTGAACATTAAAAACCTCTTAACGACAAACAGTAATATCGATCGATTCAGAACAAAAAACAAATAGAGAGAAAACAAAGAAAATCTTCCTATATAATTAGTTTTGATGATTCGATGGTTTAAGTATAGGAGAAAATAGATTAACATGAAATTGTATTAAATAGTAATCCATATTAAAATCGCAGTTTATACACTTAAACTGCGATTTTACTTATATTAAATCATCAAAATCATTGCACTTACATTAAATCAACTTAAATTTAGTTGCATATAACGGACTTGACTCAAAGAGGTACGTCACTGTCTATTCCTAAATTGCTGCTTTATCTCTTTGAGATATACAAAAACTTAATGTAGTTTTCACTGCAAAAGGTTATGGTTTAAAATCTGTTTTTAATATGTCTTTAAAACATTAAAACTGTTTGTAAATACCCTAAAAATAATTACAAAAAAAAACTATCAACGTTCGTGATTTCAGAAACTAAGAACAAATAGTGGTAAAAGAAACTAAACGTTAAGAAATCCCTTGATTCCCTGTTCCTTATTGTATCTATTTGATCATTTATAAAATTTGAGATTCCAAAAGATTCAAATATTCACTCCAGACTCTGATACTGGTGCGCTTCAAAACTGCAGAATTTTAAAAACTGTATAATTGAAATAAAAATCTCCTGTTTAATTTTTATTGCGTTTGAAATGGTTATTTTTATTATGCAACATACATTCTTCCAAGTGTAGAAGTCAAAGAGACAAATCAGAGTTTTACATAATATACTTGAGTCCCTTAAATTCAGCCTCCATAAGTTTCAACATTAATATTCCCGCATTAATCTGCCACAATGATTAACATTGTACGTTCACAATTCAAACAATTGCATAGACTATAGTTTTCAAAACTTTTATATAGTTTAGTTGAAATAAATATAGCCAACTTACAGATTTTAAAAAAAATATTTAAAAATTCGGCTTATTTTTTTCAATCCACAAATAAAATCGCATTCGGATTCTTGATACATAAAACGTAAATTCTAATACGTGCTTCGGATTCTTGATACATAAAACGTAAATTCTAATACGTGCTTCGTAATTTGTAATCTAATTCTGAGTAATTCGATTTCAAATAAATTGAATGGTACATGTGTCATTCGATCTCATAACGCTTGTTCGGTGACAACAGAAAAAGTAATGTAGGTCACGCACGTACTAGAACACATTAGGTAGTTAGAAACTCGGATTAACTCGCTGATAAATTCAAATATAATGCTACGTTTACAAAGGCAGTAATAAATTACATCAAATAATAAGGCATATCACTTCCACTTCCATAATTAGATATTACTAACAGGATACTATAAATTGTAAATGTTCCAGATTTCGGAGTATAAATAAAGAAAAAAATTCGAAATGCACCTAGAATAATACGTAGATCTGCATTAGTTCACTATAAATGTTGAAAATAAATTATATTTCAGTAAAAGAACAACTTAGTCTTCGTTTTTATAATACCACTAAAATTATTTATGTTCTTCAAGCGTTATACTGCCTTTTTTATAAACTCCTTTGTCATGCAGCAGATTCCGATTTATCTGGTATTAATAACAAGCCGCTTGGTATTAACACAAAGGCAGTAATAAATTACATCAAATAATAAGGCCTATCACTTCCATAATACAAAATAGTTAATTTCGGATTTTAGTAATAGTTTTTTTTTGTAAAGGTGTTTAGTATAAAGAAGATTGTATAAAGTTTTTATAATGTGAAACGACTTTTAAGTCAATTGTATGGAGTATCAAAATGGGAACACACATTTCTTGAACAACACATTTCTGTTGAACAAATGGATTACGCTAAAGTTATCTATTCCTACACTATTACTCAGTAAAAAACAGAACCATTGGAATAAATTTGGTCTCATCTTATTGATAAGAAATTAGGCACCGATGTGTGTAAAATCTTGAAATAAAGAAAAGCATATAAGGTACGAGACGGGAATCCCAAAATAACTTACGTAACTTCTTTCTGTTAACTAGGAGTTTATTAGCGACCAATTTATATTTCCATAATCTGGCTGAAATGGCGATTCATTCTTTCCATGCCTCGACACAGCCACACTCAATTTTTTTTTCTCTCTAATATTACTTTCACGATATTATTTGGAAGATCAATTGTATGGAGCGTCTAATTTGTTTTTCCGAAGAAATGAAAACGTTTATACTTTTCAGTTGTACAAATTGGAAATAATAACTGCATTTATTTGTGCTTGCAAATGCACGTATATAAATGAACTAACGTATATAAATGAACTTAATTAACGAATGTAACCATGTAATAAGAATATGCAGGGCATTGAACCAGGTTATATGACGAAATCGGCTAGTAAACCAGTGTAGACATACATATAGCGCAGAAAAACGATGTAAAATAGTTTATATTATTTTATTTTCATATAAATAAACTTTTTTTATTTCATTTCCAAGTATGTACTAAACGTATAGTACATTTTTAAGCTTATTTATTGAATAAGAAATATATGTAACAAAGTTTATTATTTTAAATTGTAAGTTTGATAAGAAAAACCAAGGTTACGAAAATATCAAATGCATAGCATCATTTAGTTCAGTTTTCATTAATATTTAATTAAATATATATATAAATAGATAAAACTTTTAATTTCAAAACATCATCTCATTATATAGTTTTCCTTTTTGTACCACGCTCTCATCTTTTAATATAATATAGCTACGCATTTATTAAAACAGATTATACCATAAAATCATTAATATTGACACCAACGGCGGCGCTGTCAACACTGTATGCTAAACACAGGTCGAATTTAGAACAATATATTTTCAAATTAGAACAATCGAAATATTTATTTAAACAGCCACTTACTTCATTCGATCTTAACTCCCCTTCAATGATTATGCTATCAACATTCAAAGAACAAATTATTATCAATATTCCAATTAATTCTCCATGAATCTGACGAGAACCGGAGACCACCATAGCGAAACATGCACATGCTCTTATTCGAATGGAAGGTTTGTTTGCGTTCCCATGACAACGCTAGTGGGCGTCTGATGCGACGGTAGGCCAACGAGTTCTACTTTTTTCTAACCCCTTTTTTTCCTAAAATACGCATATGCGGAAATAGATGAACCTATAAAAACAAACAATTGGTTGTTCTAGAGAGATATAATTTTTATTTGATAGGAAATTAAATGTGGAATAATAGTTATTTGTTTGTACTGGGACTTTGTGTTTATTTCTACGAAACTGGGTATGTTCAAACGGTATTTGTTATTTTTTTTCAAAGATATTGATAGTTTGTATTTAAATTTAAACATATTAATAGTTGGTATTTAAACTGAAACATATTAATAGTTTTATTTGGTAAGCAATTAAATGCTGATTAATAGTTATTCGTTTGTACTGGGACTTTGCGTATATTTCTACGAAATTAGATATGTTCAAACGATATACGTATTTTTTAACATATTGATAATTTATATTTAAATTGAAACATATCGAGTGTTTATATTTAAATCTTACTTAGCTTCGTAAAAATATTAAGTGATTTTAAAATATATACCCGTTGAATTTTTTTTTATGTTCCACTTCTTAACTATCACATATTAGGAGCCGTACCATACATGGATTAATTGAAACAAATATAATAAACTTCATGTAAAAGATCAGTGTATGACACCTTTTTTAAGGATTAAAATATTTTTATAAATTTACAATTATCCTTTTATATATATTTAGAAACATAACAAAATGCACATTTTCGTGTGAACTCTTGCACTCGTAAAAATCGAAGCCCCTTTTAATTCTCCACATAAACTTGTGAATAAATTTGAATTAAACTTATAAATAAGCTGGCCACATACTTTAAAAGTCAATCGAATATTTTTTTATGAACTACAAAAAATCATGTAATTATAAATGTTAAATGTGGCTACATTTAATTTGTGTAGAATATTTATTGAATAACTTCGTTACATAAAAAGTCGGAATTATTTTGTTTTATATAAAAAATCAAAAATAAGCCTTACAATGTTATCTATTAAGACAAAAATTAAGTCAGTCGTGTTACTTGTCATGGAGTTATAATGTCGGAATGGATCACCAAAAAGTGTAACGTGATGCTTTTATCCTGATACCCCATTTAGTTGATTTTAAAGACGTTTAAAAAATACAACAGAGAAAAAATCATTCTATCTGTGACAATGAACGCAGGGCCCCTCCAGGAACTCTGTGCGGTGGCACGCGTCGCACCCCCCTAACGGAAGCCATGAGTGTACATTTTTAGTGATTAACCTCTTTACAAAATAAATTAAGGGAGAAAAATTCATTACTATATTAATCCGCAATCTTATATAATAATTCCATATAAATTTAGAAATAGTTTTTTTGCATACAAGCATTTATATTCATTATGCAAGCCACTTAGAGGCAGCGATTTTTTGGGAAGGTTGTATTATTAAATTACTAAATAAAACAATAACGGGAATTTAACATGACATTAAAAAAAATAACATTATAAAAAATTTGCAATATAAAAAAAAATTAATGTACTTACGTTTTTCTTTTTTTAGAAACTAATTTCTCCAATCACAAAGTTATAACGTTTTCAAGTTAAATCACTTTTTAGCTTTTTTTTTCAGACAATTTTTAATGTTTTGAAAACAGTATTCAGGTATACTTTTTTGTTTAAAGTTGCACCTCCAGAGAGTTAAATGTGTATGTAGAGAGAGATATGTTAAATGTTATTGTCTAAAATTTACTTGAATGTCATCTTGTGACTATATAATTATTTTGTAGTTATTTTAGGAGAATACTATAGTGATGCAGAAGGTTATTAAGGCCATAAAAGTAAATGTTAATAACAATTTACTTTTTAGTAATTGTGCAAGATGTAACACATTATAAATTAGAATACAATATGTGGAATAATGTCAGGTTTATGCTACATTAAGCTTGATTAGCTGCAGGAATGTGTTAACATTAATATAAAAAAAAGTCAATGACTTTTGCAAGATTTCCAGAATAAAACTATTCTGGCTAAAGTTTTCTAATCAATTTTCTCCCATATGAATATTGAAGCTGATAAAAATGAAATTTCTGTAAATAACTTAGCAAAGTACAAAAATTGGCATTGACAAATTTAATTTTTCACATTGGAAAAAAATTAAATTAAAAACTGAAAGGAATATAATAAAACATATTCCCCCAAAATTTGAATAAAATTTCTTATAATTTTTTTTATTCCCATTTTCTTTTACTTTCAAGGTTGTTTTAGTTTCCCCAACAATTCTATGATTTCCAGGTGCAAAGCAACCTTGTACTTAAACAATTTTAAGTCATTAAATCATTTTAAAAAAATACATAAAATGTATAACAAATACTTGCTTTAGGACAAATGCTGCAATGACAAGAGGCTTTTATTGTGTTTCAAACAAGTTTGCCTTTAATTTTTCTGATGCATTCAAAATGACTTATTTGTATGAAAAACTATATTGCTTTCTTTGTAATATTTTAAAGATTTAACATAGTTTATACATCTTTTCCAATTATTGATCTAATCTCCATCTTTATTATATACTTTCCCTTTCGTGAGAAATTTTTATTCATCAACATAAAAAATTCAGAATCATAAATCTATATTTCAATCAATACCTAGCAACATAGCAAGAAATCTATAATTTAGAGGCCCTACTGTTTTATTGAGGAAATAAATAATTGTTATTCAATCAGACATTGTAAATGTAAAGTAACAAAAAATTTATTGTTGTATACAAAAAAGAGGACTATAATACAATTCCATTATAAAATTATACATAAAAATATTACAAAAAGATATATAGCTAGACTGCACCAGAAAACAAAAAATTATTTTCAATAAAAAGTCTGAATTTTAGAAGCCTTTCCCTATCAATGCATTTATCTTGCACATTCAAATAATTATTATTAGGGTTTTAAAATTAAATTATAAAAAAAATTGTTCTGATATACCAAATAAAGTCAAAATTGTATTCTTATTTAATAAGAAATTTCAGTCTTGTAACATAAAATAACACCATTACAAAAAAAAATCTGGTTTATATATAAAAAATATATATACAGTTACAAAACATTTTTCATGACATACAAAACTACATTAAAAAAGATGACATCAACGAATTGCACTAGAACTTCAAGCAAATCGTAGAAAGTTCTACAATTTTAGATATTGCAGACATGAAAAGTCAAACTCTGTGATTAATTAAAAATATTCAACAAAAATAGCAGAAAAATACAACCAAAAATATAAAAACAAAAAAAGGAACAATTTAATAAAATTGGCACAGATATTTAATTCATCAATTGGATAATGTAAATAGTAAAAAAAAATGGCACAAAGTATACACACAGTATATAAACCATAAAAAAATACCAAGAATATACATATTTTACAAACAAATTAAACATAATACATGATTTGGACAAACAAAATACTTCCTGAGGGCTAGTGGAAAATATAACTTATTCCACAAAAGCATTCGAGATTCAAAATATAAAATTGAGCACTTTTCTAGTTATAAAGATGGGTTTAAGTAGGAATGCTAACACATATAAATATGAAAAATAGCTGCACAATGTTGAGATGATTAGCAAAATAAAGCAGAAATACGAATGTTTTAAGACATATCAACATCAAACCTTTAATTATATTATTTAGTTTCTAATCAGTTCATACCAACTTAAAATTAAATCACCAAATTGTCATTTTGTGTTAATACATTGGAATAAAATAAAGTATTTATTAGAACATTAACAGTTTTAAACACAGACATTACATTTTTACAGTAAGCTTACGATAAACAAAATAGAGAATTAGTAATTACTCTGATACAATGAGAATTTTTGACTATTAGAAATTATGAAAATATATTCATTTAGCACCATATTTTGCACAGCACACGCTTAACATATGCAAAACAAGACAAATTTGCTACTTTTAACATTAAATACAATAACTTGTTACTAAATGGAATGGAAAACTAAAAAAAAGGACTGAACTATTCCTTAAAATTTGCTATTCTTCAATATAAGGAATAACAAAATTACTCAAATATAAATAAGTAAAAATTTAACTTTATGCTTTTCATTCATTCTTTTACAAATATGTTTGTTAATTTTTATTTCAGGAATACAGCAATATCACTATTTATTTAAATGTACATGGGGCTCTACATTTGCTACAATGTAGAGCCCCATGTTTAAATTATTTTTATGAATTTGAAAACCTTGAAAATATAAATAAATAATAGCATACTTGATTAAAAAAAATAGGATTTTGCATTTATGGAAAATTGAGTTAACATTTCTCAAATAACACAAGTATTTAAATATACACTAACAGTCATCGTAAGTAGATGTACATTTCTATATGTACTTTTATCAATGTGCACAATGATATTAATAACAATAAAAAAATTCAAATTTTTATAGTTGAACCTGTATAATAAAGAAATTCAAACATTTTTTTAAAAAATCAAGGTTTTAAACTAGAAAACAGTGTATTTAATCCTCATTAGGTATGCACACTGTGATAAAATACAATTCAGTTTCTTAAAAAGTAAATTCATGATAGTTCAATCATATAAGTTTTTTTTATTATCTTTCAAAATGTGCTAATAAGAATTTTGTCTTTCCTTCAGAAAAGTTGCTTTAGTGGAAAGAATGGGAGTAAATCTACAAAGTGCATGAAGTATTGTTCCATATTAGAATACAATGATGTTGATACTAACTACAATGATAGTAAAAAGAAGAAAAAAATATTTTTAGAATAATAAAGCTTAAATGTCTATTTTGTTTAAACTGTATTTATGAATTGGTATATATTTTTGAAAATTCGCCTACAACATGTTTTTATGAATACAAAAATTCTGTAAAACTATAAAAAGTTAGTATAAATTTATTTGCTCACTTTTATCTAAACTTGTATGCTTATGATATTTTGCACCTATTTATATAATACGAAGGAAACATTATAAAAGACATAGTAAAACTTATCCTGTGATAGAATTATTGTAGCTGAAATGGACATGAATACTAAACGACGTTAAACTGTTCATAATTTTACCAACTCTTCACTAACTATGAAGTAAATATAATAATAATAAAATTATGTTATATTTTATAAGCCAGTCAAATATACAGCAGCCTGTTAAAACAGCCATATAAAATAGGCAAGTTTCATGGACAGAAAATCGCTGCTTAGTCAATAGGAACAAATTCAAAAGATCACATTTCACGTAAAAAGTGTTATATGTATGCATTTTAACTACAAATAAAAATAGACATTCAAAATAAGTATTGTCTTGTGCATAACATTAGAACCACTTAACATTGTTCTCTATTTTTTAAAATTGCAAATCATTTTAATGGGATCCATTAATAAAAAGTGTAATTACAAAAAATTATAACGAAATAACAAATTGGATATAAACAATCAGTTGTTCTTTGCTGGAATCTATTTACTGTTAGCGACGAAAAAGTAAAATTATGCTAAAAAAGCATTAAAAACTTAGATATCTAATAAAATCAATTAAAAAAATTATTTAAAATTATAATTCAAACAACAAACACTAGCACATTTAGTTTGTATAAAGTTACAAAAGGTGATTAACGAATGCTCATAAAACGAAGCAAAAATAACAAAAATATGTGTATGCCAATATGTTAACCACATCATAAACAATTTAAAAAAATATTCCTATACAACTTAACAAGATTTAAAGTGTATGCTTAAACACTGATCTGTTTTGTTATTTACTAAAGGTTTTTGCAGCATTTCATTCTTATCAATAACATTAACATATGGTAAAATTAAACAAATGTGGTCAATATTTTACATTGTTTGTGATTAACAAATAAAACTTTTACAGGCATCCAAATTATATTTTTTATATGAACTCATTTATCCTTTTGCTTATAATAAAAAAGATTTTTTTTCCAAAGTACTTCTTTCTTCCAGTAGGATCAACAAGCATTAAGTAGAAAAAATTGGTCCTTTCACATCTGATTACATCAATTAGTATACACAATTATCAACAGCCAGCAATTTTTCCTGTAGCATCTATTTAAATATCAAGTTTTAATAAGCTTACAAAAAATAATTTCATCCTAATGCTAGTTGAAACAGCTAAAAAGCTCCAAATATAACACAGAATTCTTTTTGTCACAATACAAAAACTGAAAAGTCAAATTATTAGGCACATTTTCCTATTTCCAAATACAAATAAGCTAGACATAATTGTCTAGTACACTAAAAAGGCAAGCAAGATCACACACACACCTTACAATGCATTTTGTTCGAGATACGCTTTCACTGGAAACCTAAAAAGTTAAATCTACAAAGAGTTTTCAACACTCAAATTCGGAGGCAGTAATTGCATTTAGATCTTTCATTAGACCTTCAAGGTTCGCCATTTCTTGATTCAAATGTTCAGTGCTCTTAGAAGGCTGAAAGTAAAAATTTCTTAATTTTATAAGGATATTTGAAGAAAAACCAATTATGCAAAAAAAGATAAGTAATAATAATATAACAAGTTTGAATTTTTTTTTTTTTTTTTGATAATTCTAAAAAGATGCATTGTTATTTTGGAAATAAAATGATCATGTGACTTTTGAAATTAACTGATTGATGTAGGTTTTTAATATTTTTTTTTGTCTAAAGCAGTAATGAAAACTGTGGAACTTGTGGGCAAGTTACCTATCAAGTGAGGCATGTGCAAAAAAAAATTTAAAAATGGACTAAAACCATTTTCCATAACTAAGCAGCTATATCTAATATTTGACTAAGTGGTGAGGGTCCTAGTTCAATAGGTTACCCAATAATGAGTTGATTGTCATTCCTCTTAACATTACAAAAGGCGAGTTACGAACTTCAAATGCTCTTATTTTGGAACTCTGTTTTTACACCTGCGCCACTTGGAAGACAACCACCTAATCTGTAACTTTGCTTGTATTTGGAGCTGCCCGAAATCTAATTGTGGCCAAGCAATACTTTATTGTCGAGCTGAAGGAATTGCTCAGGCCTGAGAGTAAGTTTCGGGTATTCGAAGGAACTACCACATGTGACCCTTATAAGGAAACATGATAGTTGACAAAAGTAGGGTATAAACATTTGTAAAGAGTTAAAAAATATATGTATTTGTATAATCAAAAATTGTTTGTTGGTAGCATGATTTAAATGTGGGACATCTAACACTGAGTGAATGATTTGACAGTTATGTAATGTGTGTGTGCGAAAGTGATACATAAAAGCAAGCTTTCTTAAGTTAAAGGGTTGTTAAAATGGACACTGCTTTCTTAAAAATCTTTTTACAACTATGTAATATAAGACTAAAAGTTAGCTTCTTCATAAGAATTTAGGAATGATGTATTTTTTGTTCTAACACAGGCATTAGATATTTTCATTAGGGAATTCAAATTTGGATATGCATTTCAGTTTTCTAACAAAACTATTGGAGATTTTAGAACTATACACAGATGTACTCAAAGGTACATTATAAAAACAATTTTCAAATGTTATACAAAGTGTCAGGAATTAGCAATACCATAAAGTGCAGAACTCAAACGTTTAGTGATTTATAACAAGAATGTAACACGATCAGATTGATGGGTCTCTTATATGCAAATTGTTATTACTTATTGCTATTTTAAAACTATTTTATGCTATTAGGAAATGATATATGGAGTAAATTTTTATAAATTAATTCATTTCAAATAAAAAAAGTTAAATTTTAAATTGTTTTTCTATGCAGCTAAACTTTACTAATATTAAAATACCTTTTTTTAAATCAAAATATGAAAATCTAATTTATATGCAAATAACACTTAGTAAGCTTCTATTAGATATTATTTAGTTGCCAATTTACTGAAAAGTTCATAATATCAATTAGTGTTACACAAAACAGAGAGTTCAAATCTAAAATTATCCATTGTACTATTTAATAAATCCCTCACAAATATTAATGAACTTTGTCTACTTAACACTCTTACTATTTACAAGTATAAAATAAAATTTTACTAGTATTTACGAGTATAATTTTTAAAAAAAAGTCACATACTTGAATAATGGATGATGAGGCTGCATCCTGCCTCGACAAAGGTGAAGTGAGACCAGAACCTGAACCAGTGTCTGTTTCACCTGGAATGTGAAGAACTACCTTTTTATGAGGGCTTGAAACAGCTGGTGGCGACTTCATAGCTGGAAACAAATAAAATGTTTTGGTAAAGGGTATGAACCAATTTTTATTTCATTAAATCAATAGAATAACATTTTATCTTTCTTTGTTTATTATTAGGATTGACGATAAAAAAAACCAGTTAGCTAGTACTTTTTGCAAATTTTTCATATAATTATTTATATTATAAAATTTAAGCATAAATTGGTGAAATAAAATTAACTAAAGATGTTTTAATAAAATAATTTATAATTGTTCACTTACATCCTACTTAATATAATCTAAAAGGAAAAGAAGCATATAAAGGCATTCAGCCTTTCTCTTATCAACACTCAGAAACCAAAAAAAAAAATACATGAAAGAAAAGTCAATAACAAAATCAAAGAAAATTCAATCACAAAAGCAACTCCTAATAAATTATAACAGATAATCACAGAGTAGTTGGGAAAGCTTAAATATACAATTATAAATAGCAAAAAATAATACCAATTTAAATTATTCCAAAATTCAAAGTGCAAAAAAAAAGGATATAGGAATAACAAATGACATTTATATTGAAAATAAAATAGTAAAAGAATATGTCATTCGACGGGGTCATTTTGTACACACTATCATTACACCACATCGCAAAATAAATCTTATTATCTCTCAAGGGACATAAAACAAAGTACTCACCGGTGTGCTTCGACAATGGGGTTGCTGGCACGCTTTGGGATGAAGTCGAAGGTACAGTGAAACTGCGCATAGGATGCTGCAGGCATGGAGGCTTTTTGCTGAGAGTGTTGGAGCTCCCCATCTCTTTTGTCTCGTGCACAGACGGGATGAAAGCCACCCCACGGTTTTCTGCACTTGCGTTTCCAGAAGCATCCAGACTTGATTTCCCAGAAACGTCGTAGGAGGATCCTGGGCAGCGAGAGATTATTGTGGCTGGCAGAGGAGGCGGCAGAGGCTCACCAAGGGTTACTGTATTAATAACAATAATAATAATGCAATGGAGGTAATTACACAATTTTACAGAGCTATGAAAAAAAACTTAACCGTTTGTCGTTTATTGAATTTATTAGAGTGATGTTATACAGTCCGAAATACATCGAGAAGTGTGACAAATTAATCTGACCAATGGAGCTGGACCTATTCGATCAGAATGCAATTATTAAGCACATTGAATACTATTTATTCCTGGTATCCCATGTTTTTCCATGTCTATATGTTTAGTCTAATACCACTAAAAAATGGACTGTAAAAGGTAAATAGAGATAAATTTATTTATAAAAATAACTTATGAATCATTGCTAATATGCAAGTATAAGTACCAGCCAGGGGCATAAATATCTATTGACTAACATACATACCCAATAGAAATAAAGTATTGGATTGGGCATTTATTTGTTTAACCAACTAACCTACCCCAAAAACAAATTTAAAAATAAACATTTTTGATTTTTATTAAAGAATTTTTAAAACTCCAAATTATTGCATCCTAATTAAAAAACACACACTGAAGAAAACAGTTTTGATCTTTATTGAACAACAATTTTTATGAATAAAAATATGGGACTATAATGTTACATTTTAATAAATTTCAATACTTCTCAGGTACTTAAAACTTTTATTCGAGATGCATTGTTTTAGCCTATAAAAATAATCCCTATGCCTGATGCACAAGCAAAAAATAAAATTGTATCTTTGGTCATGGTTAAATGTCAAATGGCTAAAAGTGTTTTCATACGCATTTATGGTTATAACACCTTGCTATGAGAATTTTTACTCAATATACAAGTTTATTTTATTTCAATGTTATTAGTGTGCAATAAAAAATACTTCTTGATTTTTTTAAAGATGTATGTAAAAGCATTGGCTACTACGATTTAAATGAAATTTTATAACAATAAAATGTTCTATCAAATTGAATAAAAGCACAAATTAAAAACAAAGATCATTTTTAATGATTCATTAAAGAAAATATTACAGCACAAACAAAAGAAATCACATTCACTTAGTTAAACAGTAAACATTATTATTTGCATATCTTATTAAATAAAGAGGTAAACAATCACCTGCATCATGAATAGCTGGGTTTCTATGTATGTTATATTGTGTCCGTGGATACATGGGACGCCCCAAACTATTAGTTCCTAAATCATAAGCATGTGGATTCATTCCAGCACTTGCACTCACTGAAAGAATAGAAAATTAATATTTATAGTTTGAAAAAGTAAACAATATGAAAGGATATGAAAATTGTTCAGAGAAACACTTTTTACATAAATGATATTCAATAGTCCATGGTTAAATTTTCAACAGACAGTTTGAAATGAAGATGAGGGTGCAGTGAAACTGAGCATAGAATGCTGCAGGGCATGGGGGTTGAAAAAACTTTATGATTTTTTTTTAAACTGAAAATGGCTATATATTTTAATTTCAGATAAAATCGTGGATAACATTATTGAATATTAATTCAAAGTATTGCTGAATTAATAATGCAAAATTTATAAAGTTTGTTATTTTTAGAAAATAAATTATATAGTAATTTTATTATTCTGCATTAAAACTACACTTTATAAATTACTAAATCGGTTCTATAAATTGTAACCTATGTGTCCCTTGCCTGTCAAAAGGAATTTCTTAGCTAATCAACACGTTGGGACAGTTAATTGTGCAAAAAGATAATTTAGAGATGGTTTCTATTCTTGAATGCTGAGCTTAATAATTTTTTTATGGAAAGTAGATTTAGTAAATAGTTTTCATGCTATTTTTTTTTACGATAGACATAGCATAAGTTTCTAAAAAAGATTAATAGCAGTAAAATGACTTAAGACTAATATAAAAAAATTTAGGTATATGATATTTTAATGTACATATTTTAAGTCCAAAATCAAGTTGATGCCTAAATTTTAATGAGGCAATATTTTCTCAACTTTAAATAACATTTGCTCACACAAATAGTTTTTTTTATACTTACACTCTTTAACAGGTTTCTGATGATCGAGGGAAATTTTAATTGGTGTTGCACGTATCGGACGGCACTTCACAACACACTTATCTGCATTAGGCAGTAGATCATCATTTATAGAATCTATTAGTGTGTTGATACAAAATGTTGTTAAACAAAAATTAAAATAAAATGATAAAACAATAAAAAGTTTAAAACATAAAAGAATAACATTCAAAGCATAAAATAATATGATGGCAAATTAAAACATAAGTTTAAAAACATGATTGTTAATTTGATTTTTCATTTTCAATTATTTGAAAATATTTTCTATTTTATCAATTTTGAAGTATACAATGAATTTATGGAACATGAATTGAAAATAAAACGGGTAGAAGGAAAAAATAATGCTGAGCAGAGAAATTTCATAAAGTTTTTTAGTCTTAAAACTGAAAGAGTAAAAAAATATTTTATTTGAAATAAATACAAAGCAATTCGAAACCAAAGTTAAAATTTGCAGAGTTTTAACTATACAGCCCCGTTTTTGATTTATGAATGAAAATACTTAAATTACAGATTTTAATGCAAGTTTTTTGTAATGAAATTTTAGTGATGCCTTTAAATATTTAGAAACTTGTTATGTTGATATATTTTTGATAATGGTAATCAAACTTGCTTATACTGTTTCAATAATTAAAATGGCAGTTTTGTATAAAAATTAAAATTCTTTTAAAAAAGTGTGTCACATTTAATCATAAGAACATGAATCCATTTTAAGAAAATATATCCATGTGTTATACTAATTGAAAACAAATATATTTATCGAAAACAATAAAATGTAAAATATCATGGCTAATAATTTTATTATCTTGTAAACATTCAAAAAGCTTGTATATTTATTAATTTAAAAAAAAAATTCAAAGCAACAATAAAACAACTACTTTTTTTTAAAGCAAAGTTTTATATATTTTTTATTTACCTGTTATTTGGTAATTATTATAATTGTAAATTGAATCATCTTAACAACTAATTGCTAGATTACTAAAAAACAATTAGACATCACAATTTGCACATAACTAAATTTTCAATTGATATAGTAAGAGAATAGTTTTACCAGTAAAGTCCCTCCACATTTTAATTATTAATTATAATTCTTTCTATTTTTAATAATTTAAAGTCTTGTTGAGGGTGTCTTGGAAGATATATTTTTAAGTATCTATATACGTAGCCCAATTTTTTATTAGGTACGTTAGGCCAGTCTAGGGCCCTTTGTATTAGGGACTAGGGCCCTTTGTATTAGGGACTAGGGCCCTTTGATATGGGACTAGAGACCTTTGTATTAGGGACTAGGGCCCTTTGTCTTAGGGACCCAAAATTAATTTAATTACACATAGTTTTTGAAAAATTGTGTATTATTTGAAAAATTCGTTATTAATCTTACAATTTTAAAAGAAATGTTATAATTTCTTGTCTTTAAATGAATAATTAACTTAATGTGCTATGTTTTTCATTCTTTAAGGAGGATTGCATAACAATACTTCGGGGGTTGGCGGAGCGTCAACAGAGCAGAGACGGAGCTCCCTAGTTTTTTATTATTATTATAACTGAACTTTTTTTTTTAAAGTAATGCTGAAAAGCATTTTTTTAAATATACAACATTCAAATATACAACAAATTACAAAGTAGCACTCATAAAAAGCAAATATATATATTATTATTATTGCTAAACTTTTTTTAATTGTATAAAGTTAATAATTTTGAGGACAATTCAACATAATAATATATTATTGTAAACTATAACTACTAACCTATGTAGGCACTTTTTTTCTTTTCTAATGTACTCAAGAGTGGCTCATGGCCTAATTCTTGCGAACACCTTTGAAGAGTGGAAGTACTAAGATTTGAATGGTTGCTTTTATCAAGCGTTTTTAGTTCCATCTGATCATGATGGATCCATAAGTCTGGTGGATCAAGATCTTTAGTAGCACTTTTACTTTTTGCTAGATTGGCTTTTGCTGATTTGTAGCTAAAAAAAAAGTAATTTTAAGTTTTCTGCTATTTATAACAAATATAAACATTTATACACATATAAAACACTTCTATTTAATTTAAGAGCACCACAACATTAGCAACATTGCCTAAAGAAAATTGTTTAGAAAACATTTATGATAATGACAATTGCTCATAAACTATCTGATTACAGAATACATATGAGGTTGATACTTTATTTTTTGATTTGATACTTTATAAATTTATTTGACAAGTCCTTGTTATTGGCAATTCTCCCTTATTTTTAAAATCAAAAATTATAAAAGCTCATTAAAACATGCAATTTTACTCTACACAATATTAAAACTATATGTTCTTAGTTGATTTTTTAAATAAAGACTTGATTTTTGTGATCAACTTTTTGTGTCACTAAAAATATAAGACCATTGTGATATAGGTTAATTTTTTTTTTAATTATTAGTATTGTGAATTATCACAAATTTTATCAGAATAAATTTAAATGTTCTATGATAAAATATTGGCTTTTGAAGTTGAGTCGAACTAAAGCCAATTTGTGAATAAAGATATTCCTAACTTTAAAAATAACAAATTAAAATTAATTTACACTTAAATGGTTAAACACACTTGTAAATTATACCTTTGTTTTCCATCAGCTGCTAAATATCCATTGCGCCTTCGACAAACTACTAAGCTGACGCCAATAACAATCAATAGTGTGAAAACAGATACACAACTCGTAATAATGTACAGCATGTTGCTAGCAAAACCTTTGTTATCTAAAAAAACAAATATTTTCATTTTTTTTATTAGATCCCTAAGTTAACTATGAAATAGCTATATTTAGTTCCTGAATTAAAATTTGGGATTTTTAACTTGAAAAAGAAATTGAATCACATCAAATTTATAATTTTTATTAAAAAACTATAGTTTAATATAAAAAATATTAAGTTATGCTGTAAATTAATAAACTTTTTAATATATTTATTGTTTAAAATTAAACGAAAGATTCAAATTTTATGCTTAATTAGAATAATAATACTTTACTGCAATTTCTTAAATAAATTTTAAATGCTTGTTCTCTGGTCAAAAAGAAATTTTAAAAAAATTTATAGATGTCTGATAAAATAAAAACTGTATGTACAAAAATTAATGTATTTTAATACTTGCTTATAGTTTTTATAATTTGAAATTTCATATAAACAGCAAACATGTGATTGGTCAAACAAAAAATTAGCTGACATTTTATTGTCATGCTGGCCAATATGCAAATTACTGACGAATTCAGTCATTCAACAAAATAAAATTTGCGGATTTTGGCTAATTCATGGAAAAATAACATGCCTAACAAATAAGGCAAAAACTTTAACAATTCTAAAATTGTAAATATGTATATTACAATATAATTTACTTTCGACTTTTTTAAGGTGCAAATTATTAGTAAATATTACAATGAGAAACGGCTATGCTTTAATATTAAAAAATTTGTTAGATTTTGTTATGGAGATTCCGAGTTCTAAATCCCTTAAATGATTATACTTGCATAATTGTTAATTAAACAAAAATTTAAATAATTTTATTTAAACTTAAAATATTTTCTTACCAAAAAAAGTAGATCCAGAAGCAAGTGCTATACCTACATGCAGAAATAATAAAATAATAATACATAAAAAAAATAATAAATCATAAAAAAATAAAATAATTCAAAAGCAACAATTTTAAATGCTTGATTAGAATCATGATACAATACAAACTACTTATACAAGTTGATTTCTAATTTGCATTATCTACACAGGACATACACACATAAGAAACAGCATGAAAAATATTTTACAAACATTTATAGAATAGATATTAGTGCTTTAGTTTGTTGATTTTAACTTATGAACTATATTTGACATACTATCTATAGAATTTCCAATTCTGTATAGACTTGTATAAAGTTTTTCTTCAAGAAGCAACCTTCTGCAAAAATGAGGGAGTTCCATTTCTTTTAAAGTTGGAAAAGGATCTATTTTTTTTTTATTACTTAAGATATATTTTTAATTAAAAACATTACCCATCTTAGAGATCATGAAAATAAAATTAACTTTTATCAAGTCAAATCATTTTCGAAGTTTCCGAGGAAATTGCACAAAACTTAAATGATCCTGAAGAATAAAAATCAGATGAATGATATATACTTTTTACACATCCTTACTAACCTGCAGCAGTATGAAAAGATATTTCTGATGACAGAGGCCCATAACCTTTATTATTTCTAGCTTGTATTTTAAAATAATATGTAGTGTCAAGGGTAAGTCCTTTCAGAACTGTCGTCATCTTGTCTCCAACAACCCCTTCGACAACCCAGTCTCGGTCTCTTTGGGTTTTATCAGTGGTGTAGAAAATAACATAACCTAAAATACAAATGATACAGTTATATATAAAAATATTGTTACAAAATCTGCAATTTTAACAACAGTAAGCTTTGATTGCAAAATATCAAACATCCCAAAAAACATGCATTACAATAGACAATTAAAAATGTAAATTTGGGATAATTACAAAGTTAAAGAAAGTAAACAACCTTTTTTCAATGAGCAAGAAAAGGGTAAGAAATGGCTGATGAAATAAACTTATACAAGCCAATTATCCTCATTATGTCCCAAAATAAGTTTTCAATTATTTTGTTTTAACTCATCGGTACACAGTTACAATTCTCACAAAGTTTTACTCTAACTATGTTAGAGTAAAATTTAATCTACTCGAATCTTCTTTCATTTGTGTGAGAAAACCTTGTTGTTATTACAAAAAAGCTATCAAAGTTTTAGATTTTATTACTACAAGCTAGATTATTTTTACAATGCAAAATATTCATTTGCTATTCATTCATACACTGTAATATATTCACTTGATTATATTGAATATACATGAAATGCAAACTATTAAAAAAAAATATTTTTAAGTCAATGTTAATATAGTGTAGTTTCATGTCTTTTATTAGCTGAAATTTTATGTTAAATTTGTCCTTAAGGCTGAATTTAAGGTTCTATGCATTTACCAAACAATGCATTTTATTTTAGAAAGGTTAATTAAAAAGCAACTGCATTTCTTGCATACCTGTAATATGACCATTAGGTTGCTTTGGCGGCTGCCAGTGCAAATTGATTTGTGTGTTGTCATCTTCAGATGCAACAACAGTAAGATCCCTGGGTGGAGATGAGGGAGCTAGAAAAACGACAAAACAAAAATTCAATGTGGAAAATGGAATTATGTAAGTAATATGAATTTCACTCAGTTACAGAAAGATATGACACATTTACATCTTTCTTTAATTTTACAGGGGAACTTTTTTATAGAAGTGTAGCACAAAATATTTTATAATGTGCTAAAAAAAAATCTCAATTAAAAAAATAAATTACCTTTTAAATAATTAACTATTATTGTTTTATGAATATAAAATAATATTTTGGTGACAAAAACTTACCATTGTAACAACTTAATAATTTTTAATAAAAAATTGAGTTTTTATTCTTTTTCGTCAATTAAAATAGAAATTTTTAAAAAATAAAACAAAAAAAAACATTTGAAAGAAAATGTTAAGTTAAAATGCTAGCATACTTCGTTAAAAAAAATATTAATAATTCTACATTACTAACCTTAAAAGATAATTAAAATAATCAAATGGAATATTTTTTAAAAGTTTTACTCAATTTCCACATGTAGTTCTAAAGTTATGGCAATTTGAATCTGGCAAAATATGAAAAATAAAATCACTGAGAAAAAAATTCATTGAGAGTTACCTTAACAGTTAACTTACCCTTGATGTCAAAATTAAAATTTTAACTACTGATAATTAATTAGAAAAACTGGCAAGATTATTAAATTATTCAGATGAAATATTCTACAAATAAGTAATTAAAAAAATTATCTATGTTAGATACAATTGAGTACAAAACTAATTAAATATCTCTAACTCACAAAAAAATATTTTTAGTTATTGCACTATTACAGCTACCTCACTCTTACAGAATTTTATTAAAAATTATACTATCTTATACTAAGTTAGAAAGCAGCTCAATAACTATTTATCAAAATAAAAATATTTTAAATTAAACTTACCAGCTTCTTGAGTAGTGTTAAGGACGCTCATACTCCATGTGCTTTCTTTTCGACCTTTGACAACCTTGACGGAAAATTCATATTGTGTATTGGGCTTTAGATCATCAATCATGCAGTTTAAGTCTGTAGCATTAAAATACCGATACTTTGGAGAAGCATAACTAGAGTAACGAACAGTGTAAAATCTGTTATCATTGACTACTTGATTACGAGAGAGGGTGTTATCCGTCCAATAAAGCACAACAGTCGATGCCGAGAGAACAATGGCTTTTAATCCAAGAGGTGGAATCATCTGTATTGATGGTTCCGGAGCTAAAAAATAAGTTTCAATAATAAAAATGTGCTTGAAAAACAGTAAAATTACTTATTAAATTTTTTTTTCCAGGGCTGCTACTTAATATTAAGATCAAAATTTTATGATTTTTTCAGGCTTTTCGAAACATTTTCAAAAACCTTCCCGACAGAAAAATACTTGAAAAGTAACTGAGTTTATCGCACATAAATATTGAAGCCCATAAAAATGAAGAGTTTCTAAATAATAAAGAAATTGTTTCATCTTTCGGGATCAGAAAAATAATATTTAATTGGCAGTAATTATGTAATATTTTATTTTATAAATATGTTATTTCTTTCTCCAAAAATTAATACTATTGAAATTTTACCGAGCATTATTCTAACAATAATATTTAAAGAATATTTTCTTAACATAATTTTGTAGGAAAAAGTGAATATTCATCACTATTTGAAAGGAGATCAATTTAAAATATCATTAGGTATCATTAAACTGTCATTTTTCAATTTTAACGAACAATATAATTTGACAAGCATTTAAATTCAATATTAAATGTGTTTTACTATTAAAATAAATTTGGTTTATTAATCTAAGCAAACTGTACATATGCAAATTTATTCATATTTTAAGATGGCAAGTAAAAGGATGGAACACATTTAAGAGATAACAATTCTTCATGATTCTTTAGTACTTTATTTACTTATCACCAGATGGTTTTAATTAAACTTTAATTACGAAGGGGAAAAGACATTATCTTTATTTCAAAGCATTTAAATTATGTAAAAATTATATTAAAAATGTAAACAATTTGCCTGCAGGTGACCAATGAGTCATAGATCTAAAAAAACATTGGTTCAGAAAATATTTTAAGAATTTAAAATCTGAATACATCACAACAAAATCTGGAGATCACTTGTCCTAAAAATGCAAGCTAGATGCTTTTTAATTTCTTTTTTAAATATGACAAATTTTTATCCTGAAATATCTTTTGTCTGCAGCTCTACCACAGTTTAAAACAATCTAATTTTAATAAAGGCAAAAATAACACAAAAAGAAACCAATTACTTGATTCAACTTGCGTTTTCACAGTTTCATAAACAGGTCGGCCATCTCCCAGCTCATTGAAAGCCCTCAGACTGATTACAAAATTATTTGAAGGATCTATAAAGATCATAAAAAAATTCAATTTATATCAATGAGAACATTGCAATAAAAGATACTATAAAATAATACGCAGAAAAAATATTAACCCACCTAGATTTTCAATAGTAAAGTGACGTTGTTTTCCATCTAAAACCTCCGTATACACATCAGCAACACCAATACCCCAACCTAGCTTATATCCCCGCACAACTGTTGATTGGTCACGAGGTGGACCCCAACTCACGAAAATTGAATTTGCAGATGGCCTTGCACGTAATGAACTTGGCATGTCTGGAACTTTACTCTCTGAAAAACACAATAAATTATACTTATTAATTGGAACTGTAAAAACCTTAAATATTGGGTTGGAGGGAAAGTTCTGTCGTATTTTAAAGAAAATATTTGAATTCATTTATAAAAATATATGTTTAATATTAATCAATTATATATGCTCCGTTATTTGTTACAACCTGTTGCCATCTTTCAGGTAACCTGTGAATTCCTGTTTTGTAGAAGTTCTCATCCTAGGAGTTAAAATAGTCAGCAACTGCCTTAGAAACACTTTCAAACGACGTGAATTTTTTTTCCCGTTAGATAATTTTGCAGTAAGATTTTTTTCTCTTAATATTCTCGTAAAGAATCCACTTTTCATCTCCAGTAACCAGCCTGTCCAAAAACGGCTCCACATTGTGTCTAATCAGATGTGATGAACAAATTCTTACCCGATCAGACAAATTCTTTTCCGTTAATTCATGTGGAACCCAAACACTTTGCTTTAACACAAACCCAACGGATTCAATGTGATTTCCAACAGTTGTATGATGAATGCCAAACTCTTCTGCAATTTCTCGACTTGTTAAATGTGGATTATTTTCCAACATGGATCACAAAACATCATTATCGAGCTTGGATGGTCGTCCAGATCGATCACTTTCTTTGAGGCTCAGATCCCCGGAACGAAATTTGCTAAACCATCTTTGACAAGTACGAACATTTACAATATCTTTTCCAAATACCGCACATAAATTTTTACATGTAACCGATGCATTGCTTCCTTTTTGGAATTCATATAAAATGCAGTGTCGTAAATGCACTTTATCTACTGACATGTTTTTTACTTTAAATATCACAAGTAAATGATGAACGGTAAAAAAGGACACCTTTTATATTATACAGCAGTCTAAAAAAACAAAAAAAAATCCGATTGACTCACTAGCCAGATGTACTTTTTATTTACAAGCAAAATCACCTGCCTATTTAAAATACGACAGAACTTTCCCTCCAACCTAATAAAATAATAACTTGTCGTAATTTAAAAGTAGATTTTAAATACAGTATACTGAAAACTTTATGAGAAGATTTTTCTTAAGTTTCTCTTAGACCCAATTTTTTTTCTTCATCTGCTGGATTTTTGCAATCATTGCAAAATTAATATTAGTACATTTTATTTGACATATATAATACTTTTTCTGAAATTAACGAATAAAAATTTAAATAATTACCTAAAAAATTATTACAATGGAATTAATGAAAATGATTTTCTGATGACTTTAATGATTTTCTGAACAAATATTTTTCATCATGTAATCTCAAAAAAGTTTTCATTTTTTTTTTAATGCACAAATTTAAAAAAATATTCAAAAGTATATATAGTTAGAATGATTTCAAACCTCAAACTAATACCTGAAATAAAATTACAACTGCAGTTCTGGGAATGAAAATTGTAATTTCTTAAACTTGATTGTGTAAAAACACAAGAACAAAATATTTTTTTCTTCTATACTTAGCTATATAGTAGAACAACTTAAATACATTAATAATGCTGCCATTACAGTATTTTCATGTTCTGTTATTAGATATATATGCAATAACAATAATAATATTAGTACAATTAATATTACCTAGTACACACAAATATGCAATAACATGCAATGTGAAAAAATATATACATGTGTCTGGAATATTTATTAAATAAAATATTTTAATGAATTTTTGGGCTAACGATGCAAATCAAGGATTTCATTAAAAAAATTCATTACTATACAAGAAGTTTTTCCCAAAAAAATTGCATAATGCATAAATATATTTATATCTAAAATATCAATAGTATTATATTTTAGCTTGTGTATAAAAAAAATTTATTATACTTTTTATATTTGTAAAATTTTCTTATGGATAGTTCAAGAGAATACAAATGCTGATTACTTTTACATTTTCCTGATGAAAATTCATTCATAGATCATAGGAACTGAAGATAAGCAAATTAAAGTTAACTATCAAAATCATACAACACAACTAAATGCATAAATTGTTAGTAACAATAATAAAATAACACTCACCCATTAAATCATTGAAATATGTTTCCACTGACTTTGTTTCGGTGAAAGGACCGCTGCCATTCACAGTTAGAGCAGCAATTTTAATATTATATTGAGAAGCCTTTTCCAAACCTGATATTAAAATATACATAATACAATGGCAATATTGAAGATGCAACAATTTTGTATATTTGCTAAAATATTCTAGATGTCTTATAGTTAATTTAGTAAAATTTGAATTTTTTTACAATGACAAACAACTTTAAATATCAGCTATTTTGAATAAAATTTTGCACCTTAATAAAGTTTGCACAAATGGTACTTTGTCTGATTTTAAAATTAATTAAATTAAGTTAAAAGTTATTAATTAAATTAAGTTAAAAGTTATTAATTAAATTAAGTTAAAAGTTATTAATTAAATTAAGTTAAAAGTTATTAATTAAATTAAGTTAAAAGTTATTAATTAAATTAAGTTAAAAGTTATTAATTAAATTAAGTTAAAAGTTATTAATTAAATTAAGTTAAAAGTTATTAATTAAATTAAGTTAAAAGTTATTAATTAAATTAAGTTAAAAGTTATTAAATACATCAAACATCTTTTAAGATCTTATTTTATTCAAACTTTAGTTATAAAAAAATACATACCACTTAGAGCATACAGACGTCTGTTGCCATCAGTAGTGAAGGTTTCACCATTTCCATTTTTTCGCTTAAAGCGTATTTTGTAGCCTGTAATAATTCCATTTTGAAAATCTTTGGGTGGGGGTTCCCACCGAATGATAACACTCTAGAATAAAAACAAAAAAGTAATTTTATTGGACAATAATCTCAAATATTGAACATATTTCAAATAAATAAATTCTTTATCATATTATAAAATTTTAATATAAAAGTTGCTAGGGCTACTTTCATAAAACCTGCTGGTCTTAGAGTCTGTAGTTCGTTTTATTATTAATAATTGTATTAACCACAAATACCCAATTTTTAACTCTTGTGTCAATAATTGGTGATATAACATTTTCTATGAATAGTTTAAGAAATTAAAACATGGTATTTAAGCTTTTTAAGTGAAACTAGGAGGCTCCGCCCCCTGCTCCGCTAACGCTCCGCCAACCCCCGGAGGATTGCTACGCAATCCTCATAGGTTTGCTTCGCAAACCACTTCTCGCTTCGCTCGCTAAAAGGTAGGACACAATAACAATGTGTCCTAGTAACAATACTTTTTTTAATTATATTACTAAAAACTTTAAATGTTGAAACTGTAAATTTAAATTATAATTCATCTTGGCATCAATACATTTTTTCGCCATGTAAATCAATATAAAATCATTTAATTTAATTTCTTTTAAACTACAAATGAAAACAATGGAACCACTGGCAAGCCATTATTTATTTTATTTCTACCATTATTTATTATTTTCCACGTTATTTTCACACCTTTCCTGCGTTTTAGTTTAATTTATAACATTATTGGTAGTTTGTTTTAGTATAATTGACGTTAAGCTTACCCATACTCTTGTCTACCAGAAGTGTACTCTTGCCTACCAAGTTGTACTTTACTGAGTTAACACGTCATAAAAATGAAGTTCATAGAAATCTAGTTTTCAAAATCGCCAATAGATGGCGCCACCTCAATTTTTAGCTTATGTAAAGTTTGTGGAAGCGGTTTTCAAAACTTCTTTTTTTAATGTAATATGGTTTTTATTCTTCCTAATTTAAGCTGACATCAACAAAATAATTATTTACTAATGAATTGAAGGGGTAATCCTCAAAATGGCTTACAAAATGGCAAAATAAAAATGCGGGTGGAACAAAATTTCCTAAACAAACTAACTGTTGCCATTCCGCGTAGAGAAAAACAGTGTTTTTCAATCACTGCGTAAGAGAATTATATATAAAGATTTGAAAAAGATTTACAATTTATCGACAAAATTTAATTCAAGGAACTAAAGACTATAATATAACTTAAGTATATTAATATCAACTTAAGCTAATTATTACCTTAAAGATAAACCTTACTAATTAATATTCTTGCTTTAATTAAGAGACATAAAAGTGGCTTTGCACAAAGATGGTTCAAAGAATAGAACGTTATGTTTATCTTAACTTAAGTTATATTTTTTCTAAAACAAACTTGATTAACAAAACTACAAATAAACTCAACAAACAAAATGACTTTTTTTTAAAACGTAATATTTTTCTAGATGTAATGTTTGGTAGATTTTTAACATAAATTTGTAGCTGTTGATCCTACTAAATAAAATAAACAAATTAATAAATCACTTACAGTTGAACTTGCAGGTTCCAGGGTCACATTTTGAGGAGTTGCACTGGGCTCTAAATAAAGAATGATTCGTAAGTAAAATAACTTATTTAGATACAATTAGTCTATAAAATATTTCAACTCGTATGTTTAAGTAACTCACTAAGCAAACAGTTTTTATAATTAAGCTAGCTAACCAATTGAAAGCTTAAAGAATAATAAACATGTAACATTAATTTTATTTAAACTCTGTCTTTTCTTATAAAACTTTAAGTAACAACTTTAAAAAAAAGACTCAGTATGCACAATAATATATTATGACTCAATATGCATAATAATATTTTTAATTAAGTAAAAACATTTTAATTTGTAAAATTTCTTAAGTTCTCTTTTTCAAAGACATAAAAGTGTTTATACTCACTATCAGAGTATGTTTGCATTGTGATTTCGTCAGTATTTGAACCAGGGCCATTTTTATTGAATGCCGTAACCCAAAAAGTATACTTTGTGAACTTTTTAAGATCATGAAGCTCATAGCTTATTTTAGTAGAGTTGATGTTATTTTCATTAGAAGTGCTGGTTTCCATATAGTGAAGTCTATAATATATAATAGGATCTTTTATCACTTCTGGGGGATTCCACTTGACTAGGACAGATGTTGAATTCAAAGGAATAACCATTAACGAATTTGGAGAGTTTGGCACATGAACTAAAAATGAAAAAAATAACTTTAGCAAAAAAATAGTAAGGATTACACTCAACAGGCCACATAGCTCTGCTCTTTACCACACACACAATAGTAAATTTCATTTAAAATAAGTTACTGCTGATAATAACATGTTGATGACCAAACACCATTAAAACCTCAAAGTTAATTCTTGTTTGCACTAGAAATAACTTAAGTTATTTTTAAGTTTGAAAGCAATACATCATTATATTGAAATACATCATCAGAATATTGAATTCCACAGCAATTATGTATAAATAATGTATACTGATATTTATTTAGATTTTTAATGTTATAACTAATTAAGGCAAATTATTATCCATCTGACTTTTTTTAAAATAGCCACTCAGAAAAGTGTAGAAATACCAGAAAGAATGTTCAATAAGATGGTTTCGAACATTATTGCTAAGCATATATAAAATAAAGATAATGGTTATGCATACATTAATTGTATGTTTTTTAAAATGAATTTAAAAAAATATAATATAGTAATATTTATTTCAATTTAGTACTACTATAAATATATATAACCTACCATCTGGTAGAGTGTGAACTAAAAGTTCATTGGATAACCTTCCAGGACCATGCTGATTATAAGCAAGAACTCTAAACACGTAGCTTGTGTCAGGCTGCAAGCCTTGAATGTTAGTGTCTTCCAAATGAGGTCGAGTAATGTTGTGGAATCGTTCCCTATTGAATAGTAAATTATATTTAAAATACAATAAATAAAATTGGCAATTAATTCTGTATCAGTCTATATAATTAGATTATGCTTAACAAAGCCTTAATAATTTATAAAGTACCGACTCAAATATAAAATCCAACATTTATTCGAGTGTTAACATATTTGAAACCAAATGCTTCATAGTTTTTGTTTACCATGGGTTGCTTGAGGGTCCAAAAGCTTAACATTAATAATGTGTTTTAGTTCTTTATATTTATTCGTAATAGGATTTTTTAAAACTTAGTATCGCTCTTTTGAAGCTTTACTATTTTAAATATATTTTACCTTCCAGAATTTATTTAAGTTCCAGTCCTTCTCAGTTTTTAATTAAGAAAAATAACACAAATTATCCAAAAAGGAAAATTTTATTAAAAAAAAAATTTTAGTTAATATTTCTACTTATTTTTTCTAGACATTAAGTTTAAGACATTATTTAAACCGAAGTCACACCTCCCAACATCTTAAAAATAAAATCCATAATTTTATTCTCAACAAATTATACTGTAAAACATTCCAAAAGTTTGCAATTTATTTTTTGTTAAATATGAGGAATAAATATTTTTTTAATTTGAATAAAAAGTTTTTACTAATTGGTTAAATATTAAATTTTTCTTGCTACTCATCTTATAAATGCACATTCATGTTCTGATATTAAAAATACTTAAAATGTTAACAGGCAAAATTATTTGCAACAAGTATTTCATGAAATGCAACATTTATTGAGAGGTTTTCGTTGTGTTTATACTTTTTGAATCTCATTTGTTAGCACATTAGCAAACATTTGTCAAATGAAAAAAAAAAATCCATGAAACTCGCACAATTCTATAAAATTATTCAAATCTGTACATTGCATAGATAATTGATATAAATGAAAAAATATAATAAATAAAAAACTCCTTATAAAAAAAAGCTGATTAAATTAGATTATTAGAACAAACTTATGCAATTAACACAGTATATAAAAATAATAAACACAAATTCATCTGATTACTTTTTTGGAAATTAGTTAAAAACTTTTCTAACAAACACAATCTCTGAGAAGTTATATGTACTCACCTAGGAGAATTGGCTTCTTTGTAATACACAACATAATAAAGAATGTCCCCGTTTCGCTGAGACGGCTGCTGCCACGACAGGGTGATGAAGCGAGTGTTGACGATGATGGCCGTGACATTGGAGGGGGGAGAGGGCCCATCCTGGCTGTGCTGCAGTTCACCTGGGACGTGTGGAAAGGGAAACAGAGTGAAAGGAGCGAGAGTTGTAGGCATAGGAGAGTCTTAGTTTTGTTAATGGTGTTTACAAGATAAAGTTCGAGTAGCGAGACAAATGTAGAAAATATTTCAGAGGCAGAAAAAGATAATTGTTATGTGCGCATTAGGAATTAAGCAAGTTGAAAAACAAGGAGAAAGGGGAAAAAATATTTTAATAAATGGAATAATGATGTGTAATAGATTACATGAAAATATAATTAATGTTATATACAAATTACATTTAAAAGAACTATTTATATGTATTGAGCATCTTAAACAAATGTTCTTGTGAAACTCATAAATGAATCTAATACTTGTATCTTAATATTTTACTTAATACCACTAATATTTACTGAAGATTTTCATGGAAATTTTACTCTCAATAAAAAGTCATAAAAGAGTTTAAAAAAATCACACTCTGAATTGCATTTTGATTTGAATAAAAAAAAAACTATTTTTGTTAACGAGTGTTAAACATTTGCAGTGCAATATAATGTATTAATTCACTTAAATATAAACTTCCATATTTTCTTCTAGGTTTTAATGTTGTATTTGTAAAGCTAAAAATATCTTTAACTAGGTACTCTACCACTATGTTTCATTATTTATGTTATGGAATTTTTAACCCCATGAAGAATAAGAGAAATCATGGGCATGTATAACAAATTTTTCATTTAGTAAAATTAGTATAGCATTGTTGTGTAGGAATATTTAATATATTTGTACTTAATCTTCCCATTAACTTCTAAATCTCAACTATTAAGATAAAAAAATTATGAAACATATAACACTTTTTAAACATAATTAAGTTATCTAAAAGCTAAAAAAAATATTGTATAAAATTAAATTTATCTATACCCTGGAATTAAAAAATTCAATATGGCAAATAATCAACTGAAGTTAGAATTCGTGAAAACTAATTTTAAAATGTATAGCCATCATTGATGAAGATTTAAAAGCTTTACTACACAATACAAATTAAACAGCTAATGGATATAGCTGTAGAGTTTAAATAAGCTTGATATTTTTTTGCACTTCAGCAATTTCAGGTAAAACAAAAATAGTAAACAAAATATCAATAATTTACACAATATTAAACCTTTTTAAAGATAAAAAGATAATCCTTTTGAAAGAATACAAACATTAATAAAATAAATATCAAACTTTCTCATTCAAACAAGTCTTATTTAAAAATAAACACAGTGAAATGATTACATGGCAAACCTGAATTTGTATCATTATAAAAAAAAGTAATTATTTTATTTAGATAAATATTCAAAGTAATAAAAAAATAATTACAAAACTCCTATTTGTTAGTCTACAGAAATGGTCACTTTAAAGACAATAAAAAAAATTGTATATAGTTGCAGAATTATATTCACCTAACACCATAAAAATTAAATTTGAGAATATATAAGAAATCTTGAAGCAATTAAAATATAAAATTCTCCTTTAAGTTGTTACTTCAATAAATAATAAAACTTTGCATATTCTTTTTTTAATTATTTAGTTATAATTAGGTATTTCTAACCTAATAACTATGTATTTCTATAATTTTTTTTTATAATTTATTCAAACCATATTATTAAACCATATTATAAGCATTAAATTTGCAAACTATTGATACAAATTGAAAAATATATAAAAATGTAATTATTTTTGTTTTGTTTTATGAGTAAATATAAAAAATATTTAACAAATGGTTATAATAAAGTCCTTTTTTTAAATGATTGTTACACAATATTCACATGTCAACCAATGTGTGTGTGTGTGGCCCAAACAATACAAATTCAATTAAACATGAACATGACAAGCAACATATTTTTCTGGCCCTGGTATCACTATTGTGTTTGCTATTTAATAATGCAAATTTAAATTGTTAGCTTACCTGCATCCAGAACCTCCAGTTCAGCAGATGATTGAATGTTTCCAGCCGAATTTGTAGCAAAACATTGATAAATTCCTGAATCAGACTTTACAGCACCCAAAATTCTCAGAGTGTTCCTATTCACAATTTGAAAATATTCACTATGTACGATGGTGTCTCCATTTTTAAACCAACGAAGAATCGGCAAAGGTTTTCCATAGACATCACATTTAAAGGTTATGTCATCTTTCTCATGTGCATATTGACTTGTTGGCCTGGTGATAAACTTTGGAGGAACTAGAAATAATAAATTTATATTTATCAAGAATGTTATCATCTAATAAAGCTACTTTTTCAATAAGAATTGCAAAAATGTGTGACTGTGTCCAAACATGGCTAGAAAAGTTTTATTATTAAACTTTATTTCGGCAGATCCTGAAAATAAGCATTGGTCTCCAACAAAAACTTTGTTAAACTAAGGAAGATAAATAAGCTCTTCCGCCTGATGCCTTAGACTTTATTTCCAAGATTTTTAACATACGTTGGAACTTAATTCTTTATCAAATTATATCAAATTTATGTCAATCTTGCTATTTGTCACAGTTATAGTATTGGAATGGATAACCCTAAATCGTAAGACGGAATTTAAATACCGAAGCCCCATGTGCATAATTTTAAAGACGTTTCAAATACAAAAAACAAAGTAAATTGTATTTCGAATGAATAAAAATAAAGATTAACATAGTGAAATATTTTAAAGAAGGCATAACATTATTATTTTGTATAAAATAAGATGTAAACATTTTCACTCTTATAACTCTTATAGAAGACGAATAAAGTTACCTAATACATCCACAGTGGTACTAGCATCAACTGAATCTTCACTATTTTCGGCTCTGCACATGTAAGTGCCAGTATCTTCTTCTTTTATATTCTCGATAGTCAGACTGCCAGATCCTACGATGCTAAATCTGCTATCTAAATCTCTAAAACAGACAAAAATTTTAATTCTACAAAATGTTTCTAATAGGCAAACATTACAGAAAATAATATCCTATAATTCATAGTATTCTAGTAGCCATATTGTTTGTATCTCTAAGGATTAAGTCAAGTTAAAGTAAGTTAAACATCAAAATATGATATTATAAAACTAATTAACCAAACAGGCATTTGTATTGCTGATCCTTTTTGCACATCAAAGGTTTCACTAAGATTTTTTATGCAACACCATTATTCATTTAAATAACCATTAATAAAGGTTAACTTATACTGTGCATGTACATATGTGCAAAAAATAACACTGAAGTAAGATATTGTAAAAAATGGTCTACACTTTTTAATTAATTACTAACACACAAGAATATAGAAAATTTATAAACAAGAAAAATTATTCTAGAATTTTTTTTAATGTAGCTTACAATAAATCTATTGTTGATCCATCTTTCAACCATGTTATCCCAGGTTTCGGGTTTCCGTTAGCTGCACAATCTAATGTTAAATTAGATCCTTTAAGGACAACAGAAGCTTTTGGAGGCATGGCAATAAAGCTAGGAGATTTTGTTCTCGAGTTATCTGAAATATAGTTTCGAAAATATTATAAAATAACTAAATACTCTCAATTTACTCAGATTAGGGAAGAAAACACATACTTTCTTTAAAGAATAAAAAACTCATATTTATGCAGGTATATTTACCATTATTACTAACAAACAATGTGCCAGCACTGCTCTCTCGAGACTTTTCAGCATTCACTGCAACACATTCGTATGTCCCTTGGTCAGTAGACTTTACCAAATCCAATTCTAGAGCACCACTGGGCAGAATAGTCATGCGTGTCTCATCTAAACGAAGGGGCTGCTGGTTCTTCATCCAAGTTATTGTGGCAAGTGGCACAGCATGTATTGAACATGGGAAGTAGACAGTTTGCCCAGCGGACACTGCGATGTCTGCTGGAGCCTGCTCGAAGGGTGGCAGAGCTGAAACAAATTAACTTTAATTATAAATTTTGTTTCACAAACATTTTGACAACGACATTTTAAAAAAAATGTATGAAAAAATAATAAATAATTTAACTCACATGCAATCTGCAATTTTGCTTCTTTACTAACTATGGTCCCTATTTCTTCTAAAAATGCTGTACACTGATATAGGCCTTCGTCAGGTCTTTCTGTCCTACTGTGTAAAACTCTTTTAAAAAGTAAAGATCCATTTGGCAAAACAACCCTGAATAATATCAGAAAAAAGAATATATATATATATATATATATATATATATACATTTATAGTAAAAGAATTGAGTTACAATAAATGTCAATAGCTCAATAAATAGTATCCTGTAAAAATAAAAAAAAAACATAGCATAAAGCAAACATATGCAAGCTGTAAAAAATGGAAGTATCTAAAGATATTAATTGCATAAATGTTACTTTCATTGAATATAATTAAATTTTTTATATCCACTGATATCTAAAAATGTAATTTAAAAAAATTCTAACATAAAAATTTATATAAATGAGCGGTTCTCAACCTTAAAGTTATCGCAAAATTTGTCATTTAGATTAATTGTAGATTTCCATTATTCCACTTGCAATTCCTAAAAAACGTTTGTATACAAGAAAAGATTATTGATTCCAATATTTTGTTGTTGACAATAGCCTGTATACTTGCTTTTTACTGTTTTATCATTTCAAAATTATTTTTATGTAAGTGTTTTCTAGCAAGGAAATATTAAAATAATACATGTACTAATTTATTTCATTAAGCCTGTATACTTGATTTTTAATAAAATTATTGGGTAAACTTTTAAATAAATTTATTGAGTTTGACTTAACCAATTCTAATAAATATTGAAACAACTAAAATCATCACTATTTCATTAAAAAAAATGGCAGCTGGATTTGAACAGTTTATAGTTATTTTCTGTGTAAAATAAATTTAGTAAGAACTTAAAACTTAACTTAGACTTAACTTAGAACTTAAACACTTACACATTGAATTAAGTGTAGTTAATGAAGTTATAAGTGTAGTTAATAAGTATAGTTATATGAATCTTATTTGAAACTTCCATACTCAATTTCCAATTTCTTACAGACCACCACTGGTCTGAAAACTAGAAATTGGACACCATTATGTTATAAATTCACTACTGCAAATTAAAATCTAAAAAAATTATAATATATAAAAAGGAATTTTAAAACTAATATCATTTACATTTTTAAGTATTTTGATCTACATTGTTTGTATTATTCAGTTTAAAAACTAAAAGTATATTTATAAATGATTAGTGGAAGTCCAAAAGTACCTTCTATCTTCATCAGCAATGAGTTCTAACAAAGTTCCGTCTTTTTTCCACTTTATTTCAGAAAAGTTTCCAGAAGTCGAACAATTTAATAAAGAAGGGTTATCTTTTATCACAATTGTGTCAGTAGGTTCAACTAAAAATCTAAAATTTGAGAATCCATTTGCAGAACCTAGAAATAATTAGATATAATGTGAGTACTTAAAAATGTTATTAAATAAAATGAGAATGTTGATTAACAACAATATATAAAATAATTAGTTCAGTTCAAAAATGTATGTTTAAACACATTAAAAAATAATAATAAAATGTTCCCTCTAGTCGATAATTGATTATGTCATGCACCAATGTAACACATTAAGAAGTTATTTTCATTACTTAGAATGGCGATCAAAAGACAGAAAAACTTTTTTCTAATGCATACTACATTTTTATAATTTGTTGTAAAAATGACTTCTACTAGAAAGTTATACATGTAAAAAACTATTCAGTTTGCACCAAATTTATTTAGAAGTTCAGTGAAATGACAAATTCAAGTGCAGATAAAGTGAATGAATAAATTTATAATTGAAAGAGATTGAAGCAATGTGTACAATACGAATTTTTTTTTAAGTTAAGACACCATACTTTTTTTCAATTTTTTATTTAATAAAATAAATTGAGAATATCTGGAATTCAAGGGAAACTTGTCCATTTTCATTAAAACCAAATTCATTGTATATGCTTCACAGATTTTTATTATATTTTTCGTGAATCAGACAAAGTCCTACATTTAAAAAATCTTTTTAATAAAACTTACAGGTATAATGCAGTACTTAAGTAAAGTATCAAAAATGCATGTTCTGAATTTCCTAATACTTCGATGCTTAGTTATAATACATAGCTATGTTTTTTAAATGTATAGTAGACAATAATATAATAAATATAGTAAAATATTAACCTATTAGAACTTCAAAACGCTTGAAACCAAAGGATTCTACATAATCTAATTAATGCATTTTAGTATACAGAAACAAGAGAGCTCATGGACTTGAGTTTAAAAATGAATACAAAATATTAGGGGGTGAGGCTGACATCATGGAAGTCAAACATGGAACGCTAGAAAAACGGCAATAAAGCTACAAAAAAAAAAATTCCATCGTTAAAGTCAAAGTAATGGCATCAAATTGCCGATTTTTCAAAAACTTTACATCATTGATTATCTTTTGATAATCAAATACCTAACGAACGCTAAAAAATTCCATTAAAGCTAAAAAAATTAGTAAATCCGAAAGGAAACAAGCTTTTTTTTATACACAGTCGAAAAATCGCGCGGAAAATCCCATTTTTAATTAGCGCAGATTCCGTTCTCAAAGGAAGGAAAAACAGTTGTAGGTTTTTTTTTTGGTACTGAAGTGCAAAGGACAAGAACGGGTATTTTTATAAAATGGTAAGTGAATCGTGGAAATTTGGGGGAAAGCAAAAAGGGTGGCGATTCTCGTATAAAAATGGAAAAGGGCGCCATTTTTAAGGTAAAAGAACTAACAGGGCGGGCCGGGCCGTCCTTCAACAAACGCCTAGAGTGAATACTGCTTTTTGAATTACGTGAAATTACTGAAAAATCATTTATATATCATTATTATTTTTAGGATAAATCGTTTGTAACTGAACATTTGTTTTCCTATACAAATATCGAGTCAGAGTAGCCATTAGACGCGAGGATGGGTGCGAAGGGGCCTATTTAATATTAGCTGACCATTCGATTCCGTTTACTGTACGCTCATTGTCCACGAAATGTCCCTGGATATGATGCATGATTCTAGCAATTTCTAGAGAATGAAAACAAGGGTATATTTAAAATTCCGTTCTAAAAACGAAATTCCGATTACAATTAAGAATCCTAAAGCTTGGAAACAACACATGTAATTTAGGTAAACTAGATTAAAAAAAAAAACTTTGAAGAAAGTTATGACAGTTAGAAACATGAAGAGCAATACATAGTTCGGTTTATTTTATTCAATTATGACTTATACACGAAAACTTTCGAATGAAACTACCTAAATGAACAAACTGCAAGAAATCTGTAAGTGAAAGGTGGAGTAAGAATTTTACAAAGTTTTCAATCATATAGTGATTGTGAAAACCTTAAAAACTTTTCCTAATATCTTTTGTTGTTGTTATGTACAAACGTTAGAAATAAAAAGCGTTCTCTGAAACCGCACTGTATATCTCATGAGGAACATAATATTATTTCACAACAAAATAAATTTGACTTAAAAAAAAAAGTTTATTGTAGAAAAAAAGTATTAATAAAGGGAGGTAATACGCATCATGACTATTTTTTTTCTGTGAGTCAAAAACTTCCTTTTTTTCAAAATTTCCTGCCTAAAAGCGAATGATTGAAACGAAAATTTTAAACCGCAGACAATCATCAACAATGAAAGCCCAATTACAATCTTCCATCTTCACAATAAAATGATTTTTAAAAAAAAGCGGATTTTTTTTTTTTAGTAAAATACGAAAAATTTAAAATATATTTTGTTGAAGTCCAACCAAAAATTTCATGTTTTTAAAACCAGTAGTTTTTTTTTACTGAACCTCAGATTCTCAGCTGCGGAATAAAAACTACTCCAATTTAAAAAAGTAAACCTTTGATAAAACTTTCAAACCAAACAGAATGAATAAAAAAAATTAACCAAAATTTAAACTATAAAATATTTTACAGAATAAGTTTAAATATAAAAGTGGCATAATAAAATTAATAGTTCTTATTTGCTTTAAATTTATAAAAACTGTTTACTTAGAAAATAAAAATGATGGGATGTAACTTCTAAGGGCATTTATTATTTTTAAATTAATCATTTATTTAGTTCATATATACAACAATAAATAATAATTGGTTTTTACTTTTGAATTGAAAATTATTTTTATAAATATGTGAGAAATATAAAATGAATATTTAGCTTTTCTATAAATTAGTTTTGAAACTATCATTTCAAATACTCGGCAGAATTATAAGTATATTTTAATTGCAAAGTTATGAAGTTATACACAATAACAACCAGGAAAAGTTATTCAATACAGTGGCGGGGATAAACTATAGTAAAAATTATAAGAATTTCATGCAAACATAAATAAAAATAATTAATCCGAATTTAAACAAATAATTTAAAAAAAAGCTAAAGAAATTATTAAACTAAAGAGGGAAAATTCACCAAAATTTCAATTGAGAAAATTCGATAACGTAGGATCAGAGGAAATATTATTTTTTAAAAAATAATTTAATTATTAAAAAATTATTTGAATAAAATTCGATAATTTCTCCTTTAAATTATGTATAAATTTCAAAATTGTATGGCCAGGGCCCAAAAAGAAGAAGAAGTGGGCCCGTTCGGCACTAGCCGCCACTAACACAGGTAAGTAAAAGTCCGGGTCGCAATCTCGTGCAATATAAATATACTTTCAAAAAGCAGAAAATTCCTGTCAGAAGTAATTGCCGAAGGCTTAAAAAGATTTGTTTTTCATTTAGGTTGACTTGACCTTGACTTCTGGTCCTGACTCGTGGAGCAGGTTAGAATCCGTCTGAAAACAAAAGATCCGAAGAAAAACGAAAAAGTGGTTTAAAGATGCCAAAGGCCCGAATAGGTATGCCGTAAAATTGATGGCCAACTAACTAAAAATGAATCTGGGAGGTAAAAGATGTATTTTATTTAATTAAAAAACGGCATTTTTAATTAATTTTCCTTTCGCTCGTCGGGGTTAGAAACTCCGACACTTGATTACGAATATTTTGATTTTTTTAATACCTACTGCGGTAGGATAAATAAATTCAAAATAAAGTTATAATTTTAAATTTTGAGACTGAATGATCCGGTAACACTACTGCAATAAATAAAAATATGAACAAATGACGCATATAAGTAAATTATAGGCTATAAATGTAATACTTAGGGTAAGGTGGGGTAAAATGAGTAATGGGGTAAATGGGTATATTAGAAATTAAATGTAAATTACACATTGTTAAACTTATGCTTTGATCTCGTTCTTTTTTTAAAACAATACTTCGTATAAAATGGAGTACATTTCACCAAAAAATTAATTTATGGGTCATTTAAATCAAGTCCAAAAGTTAATTTATTTGAGTTTACAAAAAAACTTGCAACAGTGAGATGCGTGAAAACTTCTATTTACAAAACTAAAAAAGTCGAATGTCAATATTCCTAGGTTTCGTAAAGTAAAAAAAACTATTAATACATTTCAATAAAAACTGTACCAAAAAAAATCAATTTTATTTTGCTTTTTTTCAATAATTTGCTAGGTGGGGTAGCAAGGTTAATCGAATTATAAATACTAAAGAACATGAAATTCGAAAAAACTTTAACAATCTTCGAAAAATATCCGATATTTTACAAAAATATGATTTTGGAGTTTAAAGAGAGATTCGGAGATCGGATAATAAAAGAAACCTGCCAAAAATGCAATAATTGGGTTTTCCATACTTCAGAAGAGCAAAGTCTGGAGATTTTGAGTTTTCAAAAAATATTGCCCTGCATACTACATTGCCAACAGTGGCGGATCTAGCTATAGGGCAATAGGGGCAATTGTCCCCTCCAAGAATTTCAAACTTACACTACCTAAAGCAAACATTTTTCGTTTTGGTATGAATTAAAAAAAATCTGATAACTTAACTCATAATCTCTATTATAACTAACTTAAATTTCACTACAAGAACTTGCTTTCGGAAATACTGCCTCCTAAAGATCTACGGACAGATGAAAAGGACTATACGAAGTCTGTCAATCCGTTTTACAAACTTTCACGCCAAAATTAACGCGAGGACCAATAATCACAACAGATTAAACTTGCACCAATACCCTCTACACAGTAATATATAATCCGAACAAATATCTCGTCTTCTTTATTTTGTTCTTCTGAATAACTCGCTTCTGTCAAGATATTTCCGAAGACCAGAATAAAATTATATTAAAGAGTGATATAAAATGATTTTTCTTGTACTATTTAATAATAATTATAAGAATAAAATATAAATAATTTCCCTAATTAATGATAAATACTAATTATAAAATCTAATGATTGTTATTATTAAAAGTATACCAGTAGTAAAAAGAATTAACATCTAACCTTTCAATATTAGCAAAATATTTTTCAATGATTGCCCGTTCCGCGATCAAATCATGGATACGCCGATAATGTAAAGGAAAGTTATAGGTTAAAATAAATACCAGATACTTTAAGGTATGGAACACGAGTCGCACTCAAAATCAAAGGTTTAAATTTAGTTCAGTTCAATAGTTTATTGGATTTTCTTAAAAAAGAAACTGTGTTTTAAAATCGCGACGTAGACGTTATAAAAAATTGAATTAAATTTCAGTTAAAATAGAACGCTATATTATAAAGTCCCTAGAAAATTGCAAGACTGGGAAGCTGACGGCTGCCGAAAGTCCAAATTAAATGTTTAGTTTCTATAAAATATATTCTGAACAGGTCCAGATTTATGAAATTCAGTACTATAGACGCAGTATCACTGAAGATACCCCTCTCACTAAACGTAGTCTCAAAAATGTTTTTAAAAAATCACACATAGAGTTTCGTTTAAATAGAACTTAGTATAAAAATACGCTCTCGAACATTCCAATAGCAAAAAAGATTTTATTTTTGTGGATATATTATTTTTAATGCAGTTTGTGTATAGTTAAATAAAAGTTGGGGCCCATAAAACAGAAGGACTCTGGCCTAATGGAATATTATACCCGTCACGTGTGAAGTAATATCGAGAGTATGCACTGAATTATCTTCCAAGGACATTTCGTTCCAACAGTACGTTCGAAAACAACTCCCGCCATCTTGAAAAAAAAAAACTCGTCTGCACCCGCCATGCAGTCTGTTGCATCTCGTTCGAAAGGGTTCTTGCCTGGAAAAAGAGGAGGAGGAGGAAAACCTTGGGTGTGATTACAATCCCGTTCCATTAGGGCAGGGATGGAGAAAGTCATCAATTCCGCTGCTGCTGCTGACTAACATGAGGGTCCCCCTCCCCCAATGACACATTCCACCTGGGTGCCAAAAAGTTATTCCTGAGTCATGCCCCTATATCCTCTGCTCATGCGATAAGGGAGGTCGGTTTGGGGTTTTGCATCGAAAATGATTCCTGGAGAAATTTCATTACGAACTACATCAAGGTATTACGATAAATATGCGATTTTATGATAAAAGTCTGGCCTTGAAGTAATCTTGAGGAATAGCATATACCCCCTCTGGAATCCCTCCGTTTTTTGAGATGATGACTACATTTTTTGCCCTAAAGATTTTAAAAGTATATTTAAATGCAACGATTTAATTTTACACAAAAAAAAAAAAAATGCTGTTGCATTTAGTATCATACAATTGACTCGTGAGTATGAAAGTGAGAGGGCCGAATTATAAGAGTTCAAGCAGATCAGTGTAATTCAATAGTTAATATGAATAAACAATGGTAAAATTTATAAGAATTTTTTGTAAATATGTAAACATAAAATTAAAACTGAGGATTAATCCTATTTAATTTAAAATATATAGGTAAATTTTAGACTAAAGGAAGAATAATAAACCAAAAATGTAACTATCAAAAATGTTTGAAAAAAAAATTAGGAGGAAATATCAGAAAAATTAACTAGTAAAAAATGTATTTGCATAAAATTTGACAATCCCCCCCCCCCCCCTAAATTATGTATAAAAATAATTAGCGAGGGCCAGGTCCTCTTCGGCCCCCCCATTCACTAGCCGCCACTAATTACACATAATTTTACAAAATATAATACAATGATCTATACGAATCCGATTTCGTTATACAATTTAATCTCATTTGATTATCTTTAAAAAGTGTCACCAACCAAAGTTAAAACAACCGAACACCACTTGGATACGAAACAAGCAAGATACCAAAGGACTAGTTTTTTTTTTATAAGAAATATACGTTAAAAACTTGTCTGATTTGATTTTTTTTTAAGATTGGTAAACTTTATCTTTTATTCTAATATTAATTTTTTTTAATTACATATTTATGTATAAAAATGATTTAAAGCCAGTCGCCTCAAGATTTGCTACATTTATCGTATCGAAAAGGAATCTTTCCATTTTGGTTGGCTGGTAACCACTTAACCAAATCATGTTCACAATACCGACTTTCTAGTTTTCCTGAATAATTCTCAATACCAAGATTTGTATTATCTATTAGAGAAGGAAGGCCGCTCCTTTAACACTTTGTGACACCTGTATAAAATTTTTAAATATTATGTCCAGTGGAACTGGATCAGTCCAATCTAAATGCGATGTCCAGTAGCCTGGTCAGTAGGTCACAAAAGATTAAAATATTTCCAGAAATATACAAAACAATAATTATTTAACTATTAAATGTAAGAAAAATTTAGGTTTACAATCTTGCATACTTAAGCTGTTTTTTTTCTTTAAATTTTATATTGTTCAAGATGTTTTTCATTAGATAGAAACCAAAGAAATAAGCTTGTATTATTTACGATTTTCTAGTTTAGGTGTTACATATTATATATTTTGATAAATTTTCAAATTAATGTAGTGTTTAAAAAAATACAGAAGTATCCAAAAGCGATTGTCTCCATTAATTGGCTACCAAGTTACGAAACTTTAACAAACATGTTGACACACGCAAATAAAATGACATTTCTTTGGTAAAAAAAATTTACCAATATAATTAATATAGGTAATCACAGGGTTCTTCTAGTGATGGCCCGTGGTCGAAAATGTTAGTGCAGCCGAAATCATATGAAAACCCCTATTTTCCACAACCATACATAAACGGATATTCTTTAATATTTATTACTAAAATCAAAGATTCCTTTAAATTTTTACGAAATGATAACATACAAAAAAATAGAAAACACTTACTTATTTTTTGAAAATTAAATCAATCCTCCTTTCTTTTAAACTTGCGAATAGGTCAAATTTAATATTAATTTAAGTAACGAAAGAACAACACACGTGTAACTTATCAGGAAAACTATTTCCGTTTGGTGAAATTCTAGGAAATTCTCGAATTCCCCCCGCCCGCCCTGCTGAGTCACGCACGAGCCAATCAATTCATCGCAGTCCCAAGTACAGCAGATTTGAAAAAATCCTTTTGGGCTGCATTTGATTTGTCGTTCCTCTATTTTAGCGTGTAGGGGAAGTCATGCTACGCAAAGTTGTCATGGCAACGATGCAGACGATTTCGAACTTCGCTCTTTGGCTGCAGTTTTGATTGAATGGATTTTTTCCCCTCCTGAATTTTGCATTATTGCAACAGGTTTGCTATTTATCTGAGATTTTTTTTACTTACAGTAGAAATTTCGTCTTCATTTAAGAAAATATATAATTTAGTTTTAAAATACACTAATAAAATTAGGTGCAGCCCGTCTGTACTTGCTGTGTAGTCCACGAGCCGCCACTGGATTCTTCTTACTAAATGTACCGCAAATATTTATGAAATCGTTTACAAGATGAAAGCCTACATTTTAATAGTTCTACATTTAGAAAATTCTGCATTCTTTGAAAGTCTACATTAAAAAAAATTATTAAAGTATATGGTATGAATCGTAAACAAGATATTTATTTTATTCACATAAAATACCTTCCTTTTTCAAATTGTGTAGAACCTAGGCTCAACTCATGGTGTGTGGTAGGACTGCATTTGATCTCATTCTTTTTTTAAAACAATACTTCGTTTAATGGAGTACATTTAAGCAAAAAAATTAATTTCTGGGTAATTTAAATCAAGTCCAAAAGTTTATATGTTTGAGTTTACAAAAAAACTTGCAATTGTGATGCATTCGAAAACTTCAATATATAAACTAGAAAACTGAAATTATTTACAAATATGCATTGGTTTTGTATAGAAAAGAAACGTTTTAATTCCAATGAAAAAATTATAAACAAATCTATTTTATTAAGCTTTTTTTCAATGATTTGCAAGATGGGGTAAAATGGGTAATCAAATTATTAATGCTAAAGAATAGGACATTCGAAAAAATTTAACGAACTTTGAAAAAAGTGCTGGGTCATTCCACATCAACTCAACCAGGGTCCGACACCCATGTTCTCAGATTTTGATGAAACTTGGCATGTTTGTTGTTTTTATAGATTTAAGTAAGAATATAAAATAGTTTCGCGCTATCTCAAGCTGTTCAGGTTTTACAGTCTGTTAAATTTTTTGGAATTTTGAGGTTTTTGTCGATTGGGTAGAGGAAACGTAATTTGTTCTTTCATAGAAAATAAATTGTATCTCCCTTGTTTACCAACCAATGTTGATGAATTTTTTTATGAATATACATCAATATGTAAGAAATCTAGAAAAAAATAAATTAAACTAGCAAGTGTCTATACATGGTCAAAAAAAAATCCTAAAATTTTATTTATAGATATTTTTAAATAAAATAGCGAGTTCTACGTTAAGTGGAATATCTTCAAAGGGGAAAAGGATAATCAAAACCTTTTTTTAGTATTCTTGTTCTAAAAGACATGCTCTACCACATGAAAAAATAAAATGAATGGGTTTTTCACTCCTTCATTATTTTTTTGCACTTCAAAGATAGAAATCACTTGACTCGTTCATTTTCTTGAAATCGTTAAATTAAAATTACAATTTTAGTCAAATTATATTAAAATTGGACATAATACATGAAAATGGTTGTTGCTTAACGAAATTACATGCATTATTGAACATATCAGATCATCTTACAATAAAAAAACTACAAAGGGTACATAAAAATCTATTTAAAAAAATTGAAAATGCTGTTGATGCTGATTTTCCAAAGAAAAAAAATGACTTGGTAAAAAGTGTGATCCAAAAATTTGAAGAGCTAGACAAGCTTCTAGATATAATTAAAAATAAATTAAATGGTGCAACAAGAAGTAGACAGATTCAGATGCTGACAATTTCAGCTTCCCTAATGTGGTTTAGAAGAAAAATTACAAGAGACTTTCAATGTATGTAATTATTCTGTTTGCAAGGCTTGTGCTATACTCAAATTTTAATACTTAGTAAGGTATACTCAAATTTTAAATGTGCATACCCTTCAAAATTTTGTTCTCTGAAACCTACGTTGTTTCGTTTGGATAGTCCCATTGTCACACACTTGTGTGTATGCACAATACATCGAAATGTTATTTTATTGATTCACGGAGCAGGTATTAAAGAGGATTATCTTTATATATATTTCTCTTACGCGGTGATTGAAAAACGCTGTTTTTCTGTATGCTGAGTGGCAATAGTTTGTTTGTTTACGAAATTCTGTTGCGCCCGCATTTTTATTTTGCCAGTATGTAAGCCATTTTGACGATTAACCCCTTCAATTCATTGGTAAATAATTATTTTGATGATGTCAGCTTAAATTAGGAAGAATATAAGCCTTATAAATTAAAAAATAGAAGTTTTGAAAAACGCTTTTCCCAACTTTCAATGAAGGAAAAATAAGGGTGGCGCCATCTGTTGGCAATTTTCAAAACTAGATTTCTATGAGCTTCATTTTTATGACGTAAAAACTCAGTAAATTACACACCTCTGATAGGCAAGATTTATGGTAAGCTTAACGTCATTTATGGCCAAAACAAATTACCAATAATGTTAGAAATTTAACTGAAACGCGGGAAAGGTGTGGAAATAACGTGGAAAATAAATAAATAATGGTAGGCTGGCCAGTGGTACCATTGTTGTCATTTGTAGTTAAAAAGAAATGAGTTTAATTGATTTTATATTGACTTACATGGCGTAAAAATGTAGTGATGCCAAGATGAATATTAATTTAAATTTACAATTTCAACTTTTAAAGTTTTTAGTAATATAATTAAAAATGTATTGTTACTAGGACACATTGTTATTGTGTCCTACCTTTTAGCGAGCGAAGCGAGAAGTGGTTTGCGAAGCAAACCTGTGAGGATTGCGTAGCAATCCTCCGGGGGTTGGCGGAGCGTTAGCGGAGCAGTGGGCGGAGCCTCCTAGTAAAGTATATTATTTTTAAAGAGCAGGAAAAGAATATATGTTAAGACACTGCGACAAGTGCCCCATCAAAAGATAATATTGTCAAGTTTTTACAGTAAAACTTTGAGAACTACAATGATGAAACCCTGCCGAGTATAATCAGTGGGTTTCGATTCATTGAACTGAAATTATATGCCGCTCGAGCTCAGTTGGTGTGTTTATAGATAAATTAGTAGAAAAACTGTACAAGTTAATACATCATCCATACATTGCTAAATCACAAGATTCATTTTTAAAAAAGTTCTCAAATTCAGCTGTTATCTCAATGGATTTCAGTTAAAATTATGCTTTTACAATACAAGAAATGGCTCAAGGTTATCATTGGACCTCAGATTCATGCACTATTCATCCTGTCATGATTCACTGCAAGTATACAAAGCAGATTTTAACTATTTGTATAATATTTGATCACCTTAATGGTATAATATATGATATCCAAAAAACTGTAACAGCCTTTCTGAAAAATAATTGCTTGCATATAACAAACATTCATTACTTCAGTGATTGATGTGTAGGGCAGTATAAATATAAATACAATTTCACGAATCTGTGTCTGCATGAGATGGACTTTCACCTCACACTCAGTGGTCATTTTTTGCAACCAGTCATGATAAAACTGAAAGTGACTGAAAGGAAGGAAAGTCAACAACATCTGGACAGACAAATTATGGCAACAAATAAACTATTTGAGTTTTACAAATCCAACGTTACATATATTAACTTCGCACTTATTTCTAAAAATCTGCTTGATTCAATTTGTCTAGCTTTGGAAAGTCGTGCTAAAGATTCTAAGAACAAGATCGTTCCACAGCTTTCAGCCAACAGACAATTTGGGAACAATTGAGGTTAAAAGAATCAGCAGTAAGTAATACCAACTCTCATTTTTAACTTATGTAACAAGCAGAAAACTTTACTTGTGACAAGAAAAAATTTATATTTTGTAATCCTTTTTACTAATACCTGCCCTGTGAATCAATAAAATAACATTTTGATGTATTGTGAATACACACAAGTGTGTGACACTGGGACAAGCCAAACCACGCTACTTAGGTTTCAGGGAAGAAATTTTTAAAGGTACTATGCATATTTAAAATTTGAGTATAGCTCACTAAGATTACATAATTCCAAATGTTTTCTAATTGCATACTTTTTTTTTATACTTACCATCCCTGGAAAAATTCTGGGTTATTCATCACTTTAAAAATCTTTTTTTACCAATTTGAATAGTTTTTGAGCCTTATAAACAGAATAATCAGATACATGGAAAGTCCGCATCATTTTTCTTTTGAGCCAAATTAGGGAGGCTAAAATTGTCAGCATCTGAATCTGTTTGTTTGTTGTTGCAGCACTTAATTCATTTTTAATTATATCTACAAACTTGTCTAGGTCTACATATTTTTGGATCACAGTTTTTACCAAGTCGTTTTTTTTCTTTGTTAAATCAACATCAAGAACATTTTCAATTTTTTTTAATAGATTTTTATGTACCCTTTGTAGTTTTTTTTACAGTAAGATGATTTGATATGTTCAGTAATGCATGTAATTTCGTTAAGCAAAATCCAATTTCATGTATCATGGCCAATTTTAATATAATTTACTAAAATTGTAATTTTAATTTAACAATTTCAAGAAAATGAACGAGTCAAGTGATTTCTATCTTTGAAGTGCAAAAAAATAATGAAGGAGTAAAAAACCCATTCATTTTATTTGTTCATGTGGTAGAGCATGTCTTTTAAAACAAGAATACTAAAAAAGGTTTTGATTATCCTTTTCCCTTTTGAAGATATTCCACTTAGCGTAGAACTCACTATTTTATTTAAAAATATCTATAAATAAAACTTTAGGATCTTTTTCTGACCATGTATAGACACTTGCTAGTATAATTTATTTTTTTCTAGATTCGGTACATATTGATGTATATTCATAAAAAAATTAATCAACATTAGTTGGTAAACAAGGGAGATAAAATTTATTTTCTATGAAAGAACAAATTATGTTTCCTCTACCCAATCGACAAAAACCTCAAAATTCCAAAAACTTTAACAGACTGTAAAACTTGAACCGCTTGAGATAGAGCAAAACTATTTTATATTCTTTCTTAAATCTATAAAAGGAACAAACATGACAAGTTTCATCAAAATCTGTGATCATGGGTGTCAAAACCCTTTTTTTTTTGGTTGATTTGACATGGAATGACCATGCTTTTATTCTAGAAAAATATGATTTTGAAGCTTATAAGCAAGAATTATCAATAATGTATTTAACACTGATTATATGTTAATATAATAAAGACTTTACATACCTATTTTTTAAAACAAATTGCAAACAAGAAAAGCAGATTTCAATGACAAAAATACAAAAAAATTTTGGTTTTGTTAGAACACACAAAAATAGTTTTGAATTGATTAAAAAATCGTCTAAGAAACAAATTAAAAATAATGTAAATACAGACATTTTTCCAGTATCAGAATAAACCAAAGATTATATAAACAAACGTTTTATTTCGAAAATAATAACCGCTTCAATTGCTTGCATTTCCTGTAAAACATTTTAATCGACGCTCATGGACGTAATATCTCGTTCAGAAATCTCCAGTTTTTTCATCAATGCATCCAGTTTTTAAACTCATAAAAATACTCCATTTTTCAATATTTTTTAAATCTATTTTTTTTTAGGTATAACTTAAAGCTATCTCTTAACAATTAATTAAATTTTTGGTAAAAATATCAATGTGCATGCCTAGGAAAAAATATTTAGACTTCCAAACAGTGACAAATACTTTACAATTACTAAAATAAGGGGAGAGACCGTGTGTTATAGGGGGCATGACTGTGGTGAATTAACTAGTACTAATGCAAAAAAGGTTACTTATAATATTCATTAATTGATTGCATTAACATGCACCAATCTACTCAATGAGATATTGGCAATAGTTCAGAACCTACTCTAAATGAAACTAAAAAGCACTGCCACCCAATTTTGAACCATGGTCAGATGACGAGGATAATGGCAGAGTTCCCTCCACACTATCCAAACTTTCACACCCCGATCAACGTAGGATACTTGGACCATATATTTTTAACATACTCCAGCTCCCTTTACATGTTCAATGTTTGTTTGACGATGAGGACCGAACTTCAAACTTCCAAATAAAAGCTTGATACTCTTGCTAAGATGAGGATCATTTATTTGATCCTCATCATAGAATAAATAGAGAGAAACAATTCTCTGATAACACAAGCATGGCATTCTTCTAACCAGGCTAAACTTGGACTCTAAAAAATGGTTCAAATGCAATGAACTTGAATTGTAAACTTTGGGGACTTATCTGAAAAGGAGATATTCACAATCCTATGTTCTTGGCAACAAAAGCTAGTTTGTTGACATTAAAAAAAACTCCTCGATTTCCATCCTGCAGGGTTTTTGAAATGGGAAACCGGATTTGGCGAGAAATCAGAGAGACCATTCAATGCATTTTAACCAGAAAAACTATAATATGGATAGTTTATCACTCTATAAACACATGCAATTGAACAGTTAAGTTTGAATATACCAATGGATAGCTGCATAAGTTTATCAAAAAGCAAAGAAAGTCTTTTTTTCATTAATATGATTGTATTTCCAACAATACTAGAAAAAAATCAACTTCTGTAAAAATTCATAATACCAAAAAAATGGAAAGACTGCTTTTAAATAAACCATAGTGTTGTGATTTCATAAAAAATAACATACTATTTTGCCTTCACAAATAATAAATAATCACCTATTTTGATAGAAGACTAAATAGAAAATATTCTTCACATAATTACAAACAAATCAATTCAATGTGATCCTCTTGTTTATCAACACATCGGCTTATAATATGGTTAAGATTTTTCATGCAGTGATCAAAAATGATTATTATACTCACTTGTCAACAATCCATAAAAAGTAATAAAATATATGCAAAAACGGGGCATGAGACACGTCTTCACAGGGCTTGTGATATCCATTCTTGATTTAGCTCAGCCACACCTTTCCGTTCGATTTTGTAAAATCTGACACTCTTACATTATAAATAAATAGGACTCCAGATGGATATAATAACTAACATAAATAAAAATACTCCGTTAGCAACCACATTGTTACCGCCGCTATCTTAACTTCACTGACGCTTTCTGTCAAAGTTGACTTGTTTACATCCTGATTAGAGTTGACTTGATTTTTTATTGGTCACTAAAATGTGGATGTCAACCAATGACCTATCGTCAGAATATTGACATATGATCGCCACATTATAAAACACAAATTTATGTTTTTTGGGGGGGAATTAGAAAATGCTTTTACATAGTCTTTAATTATTATAAAAAAAAATTAAAAATCTTACGAAATATGACGATTTTAATTTTTTTTACTAAGTATTTACTGTAAAAAGAAATCTCGAAACAGTCCTCTCAACAGCCAATGAGTGGGGTGCTAGTTTAGGTTCTGTCTTTGCCATCTAATCTTGGCTCATAATTATGAGCCAGTATTCTCGTCTTTGACAAAGAAAAGTAAAAAAGTAGTGATCTTGTGATCGGAGAGTTGCCAGCTTCGCTACAAAAATACTAAAAAGTCGTCCAGAACATCCAACAAATTATACCGGCGTGTATACGGGACAGGTGCGGGATAAATCTGATAAGGGTCCGAAGTCCTAACGCCTATTGAAAGCCTGGGTGTCAGCTTAGGTGTTATCCTCGTCATCTGACTTGGATTCAAAAATACGAGGCATCGTTTCCGTGTCTTTTCTTCGAGATTAGCCCCGAACCGTCACCAACAGCCCACAGTCCAGCTCTAATGCAACGTAAATTAACCAAAACCATAAAACTTTTTTGGATAGCCATTATGTTATTTTTAGTCCTTTATATTTACTTTAACTTCTTTTGAAGTGCTATGTATTGAATTAATTAAAAAATTATTAAAAGAATGTTTTGGGTTATGAAGACTTAAAATAAAATTTAATTTGTTGTTTTAGAATATTTTTTTTAAATAGACTTTTTGAAAGAATATTCCTTTTTTATTTCATTTTGAGCTACTTTCAGCGCAAATACAATACGTTATCATTTATTTTAGTAATTTAATTTTCCTGTGATTTTGTTTTTTACCAAACATCTCAATAATGAACATCAGAAAGATCATGAGTTAAATAAATAGGGACAAATATGAGTGCATGCGGAAAATATTTCCTAAATTTTTTCCTGGGGGTGACTAAAAAAATTACCGGTCTCATTATCTCGAGGTGGAATGGGGGTGGGGGGAGATAGCGGGGGGGCACTTGCCGCTCGGGGCGATGACCATCACAAAAAGTCACTGTTAGGGCACCAAGCTAAAAAAAAAAAAAAAAAAGACAAATTTTTGAAAAATAAATTTTTAAAAGCTCAAAATGTCCAAAGAGTAGTTAATAAATTTGTTGTCCATATTTAATATTTATTTATGTTTTAAGTTAATTAAATGTTGTTTTCTTTCTTGAAAAAATAATTTTGAAAATGAAGACCGGCAATTTCCCGAAATTCGGATATTTCCGTTCGGGAATTTATATACATATTCTATTAAAAATAAATACGATTTCTAATTGACAAGAATATTCTAATATTAAAAAATATGACCCATTTTGCTTTATGGTTACAAATGTAGTAAAAAATGTACATATTTAATATTAGGTGTATGTTTATTATGCGGATATTTTACAAACACATACTTCAATTTTACACCGATTTTAAATAGGTGCATTATAAAATAAGTTTTAAATATTTAAATTCTTACCGCTAGTTTAGTTAATTAAAAATACTTTTTTATTTTATTACTTTTTTTTATATATATAAATTTAATTTTATTCTTCTTTTACATACCCATACATCCTATCAATATCCGAACCATATTTTAAACAAAATTACATCTGGATTAAAAAGTAAAAAATTCTTAAACAATTCTAATTTGAATATTATTTTTTTTATTTAAGATAATTAAAGGTTTTAAGTTTCCTATAGTACACTTCCATTTATACATAGTCATAGATTCAGTTTAATAGGTGTAAAAATAAAATTAGATGCTTTTTTATCTGTATCATATTCGAGTGAAAGTAAAACATTATCCTTACAATAAAATTTATACTCGATAATGTTTTTTAAAATGTCCGCAGTCGGCACTCTTGTAGAACGAACTTATCTTGCTAATCTACAACCACTTGACTTTTACACCACTATAATCATCTCTGCGAAATGTCACTCAATGCTTCATATTTCTTTAAACTTCTTTTCTATTGATCTCGTACAGTATTTTCTCTGCCCATTCATTTTTTTCATATTCCGGTCAGTGTCCTCAATGTACTATACTTGCTCATTAGAAACATCTCATAGTTTCCTCTTCTTCCAGTTAAGGAACACCAGACCTTCAATCAGCATAAGACTTTGTTCAAAGAGTAAACTATTCCTGATAATGATATATTGCGTAAATATTTGCTTTGAAAAGGAGGAAGATTTCCCCAGACGGCTTGTATCTTTTTTGGACGTGTGTGTATCTATTTTGATGTTTACGATTTTCTTATCACCCTATACGTTTTTTCATTAAAAAGGCTGGGTCAAACTGATAAGACTTGAGGGCAAGGTTTCGTTTTAGGTAAATTGAATACAGAAACATTGATAATTAAAGAGTTTACGCGCAGAGGGGTGCCTCTTGCCCCTCACTTACACACTATAAAAAAAATCATCAAAGTCTGTGAACATATGCTCCCCCTCCCCCTCGTTGAAAATAGTTCTATATTCATTCTTAAATATTCTTTTCAGCATATTTCAAATTTGTCCGTTTATCTTAAGGTAGAATGTAGACTGTTTTGTAAATCTTTCTTCCGAATTGTATGTATACGCGTCAAAAAAATATTTTTTAAGGCCCGTGAGAAAAACCATGGTCAACTAGACTGAGAAAAACCCTTATAAAAAAAATCAAAGTATATGTGAACAATCGCCCCCTCTTTCTTCGAAAAAAGTTCTAAATTCACTCTCAAATGTTCTTCTCAATAAATCTTAATTTTATCTGAACATTAATAGACATATTAGGCCAGAATTGCGAGTTATGTTTAATCCTCATTATTGTTTATGAGATGTATATCTTAATATGCAATGTTTTTCAGTCTTCAAGTTTATTATTTATGAAAGGAAACCCCTTTGTGTGATATGTTTAGCTTGTTGCTAGATACGTGATTTGTATGATATTTAATATTGATGTTACATTTTTTTAACCAACTTAAGCGCTCCAACCAATACCAGAAAGCTCCTCAAGGAAGAGGTTGTCAATTCGACTGATGTATTTTTTGTTATGTATATCTTCGCGCGAAATTTCTGTTCTAAATCAATATTTGGATAATTTTTTTGTTGAATAGATAATTTTTTCGTCTTAAGACACCTTTTGGAAAAATCTCCGGTTAACCGGCATTTAACAATCCGGAATTTTCAATTGCCGGTACATTTGAAAAAAAAAATATTATTCGATTTCGAAAATTCTTTTTTTTAGATAGAAAAATCCACTTTAGGAAAAAAAAAATGGTTAGCCGGCTTTTATTTATCCGGAAATACCGATTAAAACCGGGCTTTTTTTTATTAACATATTCTTTTTATTTAAAAATATTTTCAGTGTCAGATAGAGATTGTTCAACAATTAAAGTTCTTTTAACGGGGCATTTATTAAATATGATAAATCTGGAAAAAAAGTGAGCAAAAAGTTGGGAGCGAAGTCCCCGGTCATCCGGCTTCTTAATTTTTAAAAAATGGAAAGCCAAATTCAAGAAATTAAGCGCTAAAAAGTAAACAATAATTTTTAATTTTAGGAACAAATGTAATTTTTTTTAAATATTTAATATTAATTTTTTTAAATATTTAATATTAATTTTTTTAATTATTTAATATTAATTTTTTTAAATATTTAATATTAATTTTTTTAAATATTTAATATTAATTTTTTTAAATATTTAATATTAATTTTTTAAAATATTTAATATTAATTTTTTTAAATATTTAATATTAATTTTTTTAAATATTTAATATGAATTTTTTTAAATATTTAATATTAATTTTTTTAAATATTTAATATTAATTTTTTTAAATATTTAATATTAATTTTTTTAAATATTTAATATTAATTTTTTTAAATATTTAATATTAATTTTTTTTAATATTTAATAGTAATTTTTTTAAATATTTAATATTAATTTTTTTAAATATTTAATATTAATTTCATATTTATTACAGCTTTTTGAAATTTGCTGACAACAAGTTGAACGTAAAATTCTTCTGGCCACGCTGTGCTCCGACACATACAAGATATTTTGGATCGATAAAATAACCAAAAGTGTAGGGGAATGCTGCACTTCGTTATAGCCGCGCTAAAATCATAAAATTAAACTAATTATTATTTTTGTATAAATTATCATTTGCGAAGGGGTTTGCAATTGAATTGTAAGATTGAATGATATAACGGCAGCAGATTGAGTTTTATATTTATAGCATATCATTAAAAAAATAAAAATAATAACTGATGCTGTGTTTAAACCACTGGTTCTCAACACGTGGTCCGCGATAGGGTTCAAAGTGGTCCTTTTGTGATATATTATATAAACAAAATTTTATGCTTTGAAACCTACTTCTATTTGATTAAAATAGCAGGATTAAGGGTATTTAACCAGAACTGAGTTCCATGCATTTTCTCGGAAAAGGTAAATTTTCTTTTTGATTGCACCAATTAATTTGCTGATATATATTGCACATGAAAAATGGTGTTGGTGAATAAAATAGGTTAATGGATCGTTCTATTTTCAGTTTTGAGGAAGTGTCATTTTTATTTCTTTTGTCCTTTTTAAATATACTACTGTACACAAGAATATCGAAAATAATCAACAGGATCAAGTTAAAATGATTACGGTTAGTATGGCAAAGACGCGCATTTTCGGTAATTTGAATTTTTTTCAAATTTAATAAGATGCATTTATACTTAAAAAATATATATATACTTTTTTAATTGATATTTTTATCAAATTTTCGAGTCAGTGGTAATCAAAAGGTTGGAAGCCACTGGTCTATACCATGAATATAAATTAATTTTCGACCACACCTGTTTTTTTGGTGTTTTTTTCAGTTTTATTTTTATAGTATGTCTGCTATAAATTAAAAGATTTAGGATATGTATACGTTCACGATATACAAAGCCGTGAAGAATTGTTATTAGCCAACTAAATAAAAAATGTACAATTATTCAAATGTACACGATGGAAATGTATAACGTACTAATCTAACACGCTGAGAATCAAACACCAATTTTTAGTTTCGGTTTTTATATCACAGTTACAGTCAAACAAAAAATGCATTATATATTTTAAAATATCCTGTAGTTCACATGTTTTCGTGCATATAAAAAAATTATTGGTGTAAAATAAATGTATTTTTTTAACAATTTTTTATTAAATAAATATAAATCAATTTTATTTTCTATATAATTATCATTTTATATAATTATCATCCAATATTAAATAATGGCGGGAAGTGAAAGCACGATTTCATCACATTACACGAATCTTTAAAAAGAAACAATTTCAATCTTTCAAACTAATTTCCCTTTTAAAGTTAGTTAGACTTTCATTTAACCGAAACTTACCTAGTATTTTGTTAATGGAACCTCCTAGAATTCCAGATAATGATCGTTTAAAGCGACACCACACCTTATATAAATTGAAAACTCCACCTTGGAAAGATACCTTTCGTGAGGTAAGTAAATATTTTTCTTTCATATTTTGGTCTTAATTTGAAAGATTTTATATATTTAAAATGTATATATATAAATATATCGGGACTTCATATTTAGATATATTGGATGTTTGTATATTTAGACATAACAAATGTAAACTCGGAAAACTTATAAATTGATTTCTCATATAAAAGTTTTGAACTCCACAATTTAAAAGAGTTTATTTTAAAAAAAAAAACCTTGGTTCCTTATAGAGTGCTTTCTAAAAACTAAATTGCAAAGTAATTTTTTTTTTTTACAATTGCTAACATTTCATTTCTTAGCCAACTGTCAATGATTGTTATGAGCAAGTTAGTTTAACAATATGCATTTAAAATTGTGGGTGAAGACTTGCCGTCGATAGCGGGTTTGGCGGTGTTTTGAAATGGTCGCCAAACGACCCGATGCGTTACGCACGCATATTTTTTTCTGAACTTTATGGTTGCTTCCGGTGGTAAACACAGAATTACAGTTAACAAAATGGCGACGGTTTAAAATTGATTTCGAAGCTTTATTTTCGGATGATTGATTGATCGGATAACTTCTGCATAATGGGCTATCGGTAACGGTTCAAAACTCATTTCAAAGGATTTCTATTGCGTCTGCACGATTGAATGAAATAACGTCGCACTTGAGCTCCGTAATGGGCTAATGGCGACGGTTTAAAATTGATTTCGACACTTTGCTTTGGTTAATTAACCCCTCCGGGTTGTCGATCATGGTGCTTACAGGCAATCCTCCGGGCCGTCGTTTGGGGCATTTCGAAGACTCTTAAGCGCACACGCGTTCCGCGCACTTAAAGTCACAGGCTCCTGCCGTCGATTTTGTGGTCTCCGGCCTTCGGCCTCCGACTACTCAGGATCACATCCATGACCCCCTCCGGGCAGTTGATCATGGTGCTTACAGGCAATCCTCTGGGCCGTCGTTTGGGGCAACTCATCGTTTTGAGGACCGGGCAATGGCGAAATTTTATCAAAAAACACTTGAACCAAAAAATATTTAGAAAAAACTTCAACAGGGGTATAAAATTTAGAAGAAAAAGCACTTACCAGACAATGATCAATCGTGTGTTTGGGAACCACGTACCCTTCCTAATAATTCTACACACACAATGCGCATTTTCACCTTCTTTTCGACACGTCCATTGCCCACACTGAAACCGAAATTCAGTTTAAAAATCCCAATATTTAAGCCGAAGAAGTCACGTGACCTTCTGAACCAATCCCACAAATTCTTATACTTTCGAATAGAATAATTCTTAATCCCGCACAAAAACCACGTCACTCTTTAAACCAATCACGGAAATTCCTATGCCGGGAAGTCACGTGATTCTGCGAACGAATCCCCCAAATTCTTATCCTTTCATATTTGTAAACAATTATCCCATTCCCAGATTGAGAAGTGAATCGCCCGAAAAAGTCGCCAAAAGCTACCCGCTTATGATTGGAAATCCCAACCAAATTGTGTAATATGTTATATTTAATATGGTTATAATTCTACTCAAGCTGTAAAAGATGTAATGTACGAAAGGTATGTACTTTATGGTTAAAGTAAAGAATAAAGGGGCAATCCACCAAGGTATCAAAATTCATGTTGTTAAATATGATTTTTGTTCAAATCGGCAATCCTGTCCAATACTTGCATAATATGTTTTACATGTGCGCATACACTAACAGTTGCAAAATCAGGATGCCCATAGAACAGGAAAAAACATGAAATTAGACACCTAAATATCAGGGAATTCGGTCAATCTGAAAAAATTGGGGAATTAATCAAGGATTTTGTGAATTAAAAAAAAAAATCGTGGGAAATTAACAAAACAAAAAAAAATTGAATATATTTCTGGCTATGAAACTTTGTTCGCTGTAAGGGTACGTTTACAATAGATGCTGGTGCCTGCCAATAGCCTGGCCGGAAAAGTACTGAACTTATAATGGAGGGTTTTAGGTTGAATCCTAATCTTGGAAAGAACAGAAAGCACGTAATCTGAGGGTTTGATGTTTGCCTTCCGCACTGTAGAGGGTGCTTGTCCATGTTAAATCTGTCGCGATTCAAATGTCTTCATGCCTTCTCATTGGACACGGTGTGGAAGGAGTGGGATACTACCTAGAGTATTGTGTTCATCACCTGACCATGGTTCAAAAGGCATGGTTCTCGTGTCTATTATTCAGGATAAATCCTGAACTATTGCCAATTACTCATTGTGTAGATCTAGTGCGATGTTAATTTCATCATTCACTCGACATATATAGAATTTCTGTGATCATTTGATCTAATGTCTTGGATATAAGAGACTTTGATTTTGTTGTATTTTTATTAATTGCATAATTGTTGTATCTGAACCATCAACCAGCCAGTGTGTTTGCCATTTTGACTTGGTGACAAACAAGAAATGCATAATTTTAGTCTTGGCACCAATTTTCCAAAATCGAGTCAAGAGGCACCGCCAGCTAAGAATTTGCCAAACATTTTATTAGTATACCATGTCTGTTTAGTCTTTGTTGTATGCGAAGTTCAGTTTATAATTTTTTTTTCTGAAGATAAGAAATCACTAGCTGCCTTTTAGAATCAAAAACAAAACAATTTAGTTTATGAAATTCTTACCTGTAACCATAAATATTCCCATGTTACTCTTCCCTTGATTTCATTTACAGCAATTCAGTACTTATCTAAAATTTTTTTTATTGTTGCTTCATAAAGGGTCAGTATGGTTGAAAGTAATTCCTATTTAAGTATTTGATTATGAACTTCTCATCTCGTACACAGTTAAGTACACATTCTTATTGTTAATACTTATGTATGTATCATAAATTTTAAAAAATATATATCTTGTAAATGACTTTTTCTTGAATATTTACGTTGATAATCTCAAAGTTGAATTTTTTAGAAGTGCTATCAAAGGTTTCGAAGCAGTCGAGGAAGATTGGTTGACAAGTTCCGTGGTTTGGAACTGTGTTCTGATGATACAATAGATGTGTTGATGAAGGAGGATTGGAAAACTGCGAGTAAGCAGAATAATGCATTGCAAAGTCTATTTCCTGGAAGTACTGATGTAAGTCTAAATGAATTAAATATATTTATGTATTGAAGTATAGTTCTAGTTATGTATTGAATAGCATATATATATACATGCTATTCAATACATAACTAGAAGTTTTAAAAAAGTAGTATGTAAAACTTGAAGTCATGTTAATCTATTTTTTTTTTAATAATTACGAGCAAATATAAAAAAAGGCATTTTTAGGACACTGGTTGGCTATTGTCTGAATTTTTATTTAAAGATTTTGCAATATTAATGAACATATGTAGTTGAAATCTGCTTAAACTTTTTTCATAATTACAAAAAAAGTCAAATTACAAGCTTTTACTAAAGTAAATATTTTATATATATGACTTAAAATCAAGCTACTCGGTTGGGTTTGCGACGCTAAGTCAAAAAAGAAGAAATAGGGCCACCTCGCCAAATCAGCCAACTAGAAATGAACGCCCAACTAGGCTGGAGCGTATATACTCTGACCAACTTCTCCATGTTAGGCTGCATCCGTATAATATATTCCAGAACCCATATTAAGTTTCGTAAAAAAAAAAATAAGACCAGTATTTTTTGGTAGAACCTTATCAGTGTAGCCTTCATTTTAATACTACAATTAATTGAAAATCAACAGAAAAACAGGTTTTTTTAATTTGTGTAAAATTATTTGATATGCCACTATTTTAAATTATGAAGCCCAAATTTTTCTAACAAGCTAGACACTACAACATTGAAACAATTCTTTTGAGAAAAAGCTTTTCTGGTAACTTATGGCATCACTCGGATCCTTTTATTACTTTTAGTTAAAAATATAATTTATTTATATGTTTAATTAGCTAAAACGGTATATAATTAGATCAGAAAAAAAAACCATTTCGCCACACAGTCGATAAAAGCTCAAACTTGAAACTCCTTCCCCTTTCCGGTCGCTAAGTCTAGAGAGAGGAAGGACTTTAAATTTTGTATTTCGCGAGAGCTCCATAAAATTATTCTATTATTGGGAAATAATATGCCCTACAGAATAAAAAGTGCATAATCTAAAAGACGAAAACTTCATCTACACAATGGAGTAAGTTTAATTTCGCTTGGACAATTATTAATGAAGATAGATGCATTTTAATAATATTGACTTTAGTGAAATTTTCTACCTTCATCCTTTCTTTGGAATGAATCACTGGGAGAATTAGCAACTATAGCTTCCATAAAAGTTCTGTCTTTTTTATTTATTTTATTTTTTAGGTGGTTAAAATAATAGGGGCGCAAGTTCATTTCGACTCACATTGCTATTACGTTCACCTCAAACTAAAACCAGCCCTTGTGAGGGGATTTTCAGTTTGCGGTGAAAGTAACAGTGGTGCGAGTCAAAATGGACATACACCACTATTACTTTCACCACCTCATTTACAACTTCAGAATAAGATAAACACAATTTTATATAGTATGTGATCTGTCTCTTGAAATTAATTGATTTTGATTCTTTATTCTACTGAAGAGAGAACTACTGAAACTTGTCGTCTTTTCAGTAACCAATAAAAATTTACTAATTCTAGTTTGAAAAAAGACTAATATCCTCCCTAAAAAAATCTTTAGAATAGTAGAAAATGTTAAGCCCCGTTCAATTCTTTTACCCCCACCCTCCTTACGAAATTGTGGCTAAAAACAGTTTTGATTTCAATATCAAATTACCAAGCAATCTGCACTATGGGTTCAATCCTGCATAAAAATTATGTTGCCTTTACTTAGATCGGTTAAACATTTATAGGTATTTATAAATTTGTAACCGAGCTAAGAAAAGGCAACGTAGGTTTTATGCAAGATTGAGTCTCCTAGTTGATATTGACATCACAACTTTTTTAGCCATAATTTTGAAGGATTTTTATAAAAGAGTTGAAGGGGGTTTAGCGTTTTCTACTTTTCTAAAGTAAGTTTTTTTTGGGGGGATATATTTATTACAAAAAATGCTATATAAAAAATATTGGAAAGACTGCAAACCTTAGCAACAAATGATAATAAGTGAAAAACACAATGGATTAACTATATGTGTATTTTTTTTCTGTAGAGATAAAAACACCTATCGGACTATGGTACATACTTAAATAACCCAGTTGGTGTAACAGAAAGTGCTAATAAGCTCTTCAAATTTTAATTCATTATAAATTTTTCTTGATAAAAGCTTCTTGTAAAGAATGGAATTTACTTATAAGAGATGTAATGTGCACCATATATCTTAATTTATAAAACAAGATTATTATTGTAAAAAATTATTTATAAATTTTAAATACAAAAAAAATTATTTACACCATTTTTATTTTTCACTTTATGAATTTCATTCAAACTTTCAAAAATAAAAAATTAAATTAAAAATGTGTAATAATATTATATTTTTGTGGTAGTAAGAATTTAATAATATTTTTATATATACATTATTAAATTACAAATCTTGTCACCTTTAATATTTTTAAAATTTACAAAAATTTCAGTAAAATAAGGCAGTTTCTGAATCTACATATATTTTTGCTTTGAATATGTAGATAATTTTTTTTTTATAATCTGTAATAACTAACTAAATTAAACTGAAATTGCTTGTCTAATTCCTCTCTTGTTGGTTTACAGGAATTAGACGATACAGAAATAAATGAAATCCTTAGTATCATGGAAGAAATTCAAAAAGAGCTTCTAGAGGAAGGTATGTTTTAGAAGCTCGCTAGTGCACATTTTGCTTTATAATTAAACACTGTATTTCAATAACTAGTAATTGAAGAGCTGAGTGGATGGACATGTTAATTGAAAACAGCAGAATAAATTAACACTCTATGCTTTCAGCAGACCCTGACATGTAATGTTCTTTTACCAGGAACCCCTTTTTTCATAAATGTCACAGCATGTTTCTCCACTCATTTTTTCAATTATATTTATATGTAATACTTTAGTAAATTTAAGTATCATTGTACCTTACAAGGAATACAGGGTGATTTGGTACTGTGTATTCAAACTTCTGGGAGGGGTAGATTGCACAAAGATGAACCAGAATAATATAGTACAAATACAAATAACGTCAACCAACTACAGGCTCTTGGCCTTGCAAGATTGGTAGTGTGTATTTAGCACATCCTCATGATTCCTCAATGCCAATCTAATTGCTTTTTAAAACTACCCACTCCCAAAGATTAACAACTTACACAGACAAACTATTCCATTTGTCTATTACACTATTAAAAAAATAATGTATAAATATTGACTATTATTGTTTTCTAACATCTCGATTAAGCTGTGATTTGTATAATTGGAATCCATGACCTCACACCTTGGCAATATTAAATTCAAATCCCTCTACATCACCCAATTTGAATACCTGAATAAAGTCTCCCTCTGATCCTTCTCTCCTCAATTGTATTCATATTTATAGTTCTAAGCCTATCTCCATAATTTCTTCCAAAGTACCACGAATTATTTTCCTAACCCTGCGTTGAATCCATTCTAACCGGTAACCAATCTTTATGAATATAAAGTTTTACCTTATATGTAGTTTTGCATATGTATTATTTGAATTTTTAGTATTCATTCTTATTGTGATGTTCACACATGCTGTATTGTATCGTTTGCTGTTACTATTCTAAATAGTGAATCATGTTTTCGTTATTTAAACTTTTTTTTATATAAAAGAAAAAAGATTCTTGGAGGAATATGTGGCAACTGAAGCGAATAGCTTGGATTCGACTATTGTTTGGCTAGAACAAGATGAAGTCATTTGTCCTCTTTGTAAAAGGTAAATATATAGTTTTTTTTTGTCAAAGCACACATAAAAGTTTTAAATTGACTATTAGAAAACTTTAAAAAAAACTAATTATTAAGAATTTTTTTAAGTTTTAACATTTATTAATCAAAAACTGGCTTTTAATTGAAATGTCGGTCTTTTGTTTCCAGAATTCACAATTTTCATGATAATCTCAGGCCTTGCAACAGGTCCCTTTTTTCCCTAAAAGTTATTTTTGTTACTTGAAGTACTTAAAAGTCCTTTTTTTCAGAATATGGTCCGGTTTTCCCTCATTTTAGCAAATTTTTTTTTTTTACAATACATACAAAATCGCCAAATTGTTGATTATTTGACAAAGTTGTTAGTGTGGGGAACAGAGCGAAAGGATATTTTGTCCAATAGTTACATGTCCGATAATTGCTAAATGAGCATATACAATTTGAATTTTTCAGTTGCATGCAATTATATAGTTCAATTGGATGTCAGATAGTTGCCGGTGTTTGGCTAGCCTGTATTCTTACACAGAAAATATAACTTTTTTTTATTATTTAAAACTCTTTTTGTTCTTTTGCATTTTTCTTATATTTTTTTCACTCTCATATTAATGACTTCAAATTTAATGAGGATTTAAGTTTTGTAGGTCCCTTTTTTTAAGATGTTTGGTCCCTTTTTCCCTAGGGACATATATAAAAAGTGTTGCGAGCCTTGTAATCTCTGTTTTTGTCCTTTTTAAAATGTTGGTTTATATCCTAGGACAGCACAGTCCTGTCCTTGTTCCATTATATATTTAAAAACATTTTAGTTGGTGTGGGAATGGAGCTTGAAGACAAGGATGTACCCTTAACTTTATTTTGGGCAGGGTCAATTTATTATTCAATGCTATTAGCTATTTGGCTCTGTCGTGCTGAGAAAACCCGTTAAAGCTTATACATAAAAAAAATTAGTGAGTTCCAGTGTCCGATTCGATTCCAGACCCTCTTGTTCTGAAGTTGCAGTCAACTGTACAAAACAATTGTTCTGTTTCGTGGCAATATTTAAAAAAAAATATTTTTCTTTATAAAATATTTTATGAATTGTTACATTAAAAAAAAATTATGGAATTTTTCATTTCTGAGCCTTAGGAGCACATCTTGAAAATAGATGTCTTGACGATCATGCACCAGAGTGATAGTTCTTCATCACTGTCTGCTGAAGAAGCCTGTATCCTCGAAAATAAACATAATTGCAAAGTCAAATAGGGTAGTTCAAAAATATGGTAATTCATAGGACACGGCCCAACAGTTCTTGTATATACATTTTTAGCCTTTTATACACAGAGGAAGTAGATGTTGTGAGTGTCACAGACAGACACACTTTTTTATTATAGATGTCTTAAAATTTAACAAAAGCATTAAATTTTAGAAAAAATCCACTTAATTTTGATATGTGATTATATTTACAACTAATGAATTATTAATATATTTAAATACATATTTCTAAAAACTATTTTTCACATGTAAAATTTTCTTATTATATTTGAGTTGCGAGGGGTCCAGACCCCATTATCCTCCCCTTTGGGTATGTCCTTGCTTGAAGACTATTTATATTTTAATTATTATTTTTTTTTATATCAGAGTTATATATTTTACATTTTTTGGCCAGTTTTTAAGGGATTTTTACCTATTTTCTACATATAATATAATATTACAATTATTAGAGTTTGCCAAAATATTTGAGAATATAAGAATTAAATGTTTTATACCTATTCTCATTTTAATGTGTATGTTACTCAATATACTTAATTTTCTTTAGAAATCCATTACACCAGATACACACTGTGATTTTTTGTTCGTGTGGAGTCCGTATTGACGTTCAGGTATGTGTTTATTTGTTATAAATTGCTTAGGAATGTTAACTCTGTTTAACTAAATGTTATTGGATTATCTTGCTATTTTTTAAAAACTTTTTGTTAAAATAAAAAATATATTGAGTACTAGGTATTAAATTGGATATTGTACATGCTTTTATTTAATTATTCTGTATGTTATATAATCAAATCTTGGAACATATTTACTCTTCCAAATTCCATATTGGCTTGAAACTTGGCATACTTATGCAATTTTGATAACAATTATAGTTAGTCGTAATACTTAGTAATTACTATTTAATGAAATTTTTTGTATTGATGAATTAATCTCACATGATCATCACAGTATACTCTGTGTGCTATAGAGATATGCAAATTGCTAAATTTTTTTTTTACTTAATGGTACTTGAATTGAAATATAAAATAGGTTTTACCATTAATATTTTCTGCTTAAAAATAGAAAAAAAGCTCATTATTTAAAAGAAAAAGTAATTGTTCACATACCCTTGAATAATGATTTTAAAAAATTTAAATAAATTAGTAAAATCTCTAATTCATTATCTAGGATGTACTACTATGTGGTCTAAGTGTAAATCTAAGTGTATTAACTATTTACACCAACGAGATGAGAAAGTGATAATTTTATAAGTAGTTTTAGTATTAATATATATCACTAAAAAGTAAAAATAAATATATATATAAAAAACTTTTAAAACATGCTCTTACTAAAACTACTGAAAAGTTAAAAATAAACTATTGTTTTTAATTTACTGCACAGTAAAGCATAACATTTTCAAATAAATGGTTTATAGGATTTCGTAGTATTAACTAAACCATGTTTTTAATTTTAGTCAACAATAGTTTACTTTTAGTATATTTAATAAAAAGCAAGTATGTTTTTAAAAATATTTATAGTATTCTTAAAATTTAAGTGTCTTTATTTAATATTAAGATAATAAGAATATTTTATAATATGTTTTTTAATGTTAGATAGATAATGCTCTATAAATTTTACAGCAGGATGGTTTAACACTTCAACATTTAAAAACTGAACTTCATAAAGGTCTGGATACACATGAAGAATCATGCAATGCTACTCCAAGTTTTTCATTACTTCAATTTTCTGAATATACAAATCTAGCTATAACATGTGGGGTAAGTTTAACTTCAATTTCACTCTTCTAAGAGTATCTTTGAATTAGTAATGGTTTATTTTAAAATATGTATATATTAGTTAAATTTTATACTTGCTATAAGGTATTTATAATTATTGAGTAAATTATAAAAAAAAGTTGTTGTTTTATATTTATGGTGATATGGACTAAACTAAAATTTAATTTTTTAAGCTTTTCAATAATGTTTTTAATCAGTTTTAAATCTTGCATTTAAAATTATTTATATATAATTATACATTTTTTTTCTTTTCAGGATTGTCATTTTATGTATATAGTTATTTAAATTATCTTTATGATATTATTGTACATTTGATGTATATATTTTAATAAATAATATGAACTTGAAAAATGATTATTTTAATGTGTTTGTTCCATCTGTACTTACTTATTAAGTGTTTTTTTTATTTTGATAGTTAAAAGTTTAAATTAAAATAAATCTTGAGGATTAATATCTATATATGGATGGCTAAGAGTGTACAATCGTACGTCCACTTTTGTTAACTTTCAAAAAACGCGAAGAGAAGATTTCAAATTTGTAGAAAACTGTAGGGATTTCTTTTTAAAACCTGCACCACAAATTTATTGATTGGAATTGACATGTACTGTTTGTGCAGGATTGAAAAGATAAACTTTGCCCACTTTTACATTGATACCAAAAATCTAATTCTTCCCCAAAATGTACATACAACAATTCTGCTTTTAACCGTCAATATATATATATATAATTTTTTTTTTGTAATGAATTTCAAAACGTTTTGTATAATTTATTATTTTGACTTGTATAAGTAAAAATTGATGCACCTTTCTTCAAGTATTACACTACAGACTATGAATTTAAATTTGTAGTTTTTCATTGAATATTTTATTTTTATTGTTGCAAAACTAAGATGACCAATTATATAAATATCGCAACTTTAGATGACTTAAAAAAGTTTTGGGGAATGAGTCTACATTTAAAATGTTCTAACAATGATAAATTTCTTAACTTAAAGACTCTTCATCTGACCATGGTTAAAAAATACGAGGCATCGTTCCCGGGTCTATCCTTCGAGACAGGCGCCGAACCATCGCCAATAGCCCACTGTGCAGCTCTAGTGAGAGGTTAATTAACAAAACCGATCCTGCGGGCTGGGCCACCAAGTGGTATATGTCACAAATCCAAAAAATTACTAACTTAATTTCCATAACTAAGCAGTTAGATCTCATTTTGCCAAGTGGTGTTGCACCAAGTTTGATTGTCCAATAAGGAGTTAAATGTAATTCCACTTAATATAACCAAGACGAGAGTTGCAAACTAAGAAAACTGTCTTATTTCAGAACTTTATTTGTTAATATATACCACTTTGCACCTTTTCCTGATACAATGATTTGTAAAACTAGATATCATTGAGGACATAATTTACATGAAAAACGGCCCAAGTTGCACAACACACCCATTTCAAGTACATATTATAACACATTTGAACTTTTGGTTTTCACTTATTTAAAGATTTTTTGTTAGTTCCTAGTATGGCTAACTGGATTACAAACCAAGAATAAAATATTAAACTATTCTGAATCATTTCAAATATTCGAGGTGGGTTAAAAAAAATATCCCACCATGCATAAAAGTTTATATAAATATGGGACGGTCTCTAATCCTAAAAAGTTAAAGCAATTAAAAAACATAGTGAGTATAATCTAGTTTTTATGATTTATTTCCCGATTTTAATTTGTCCAAGTGTCTTTGTTAAAGAAAATTAAATATATTTAAATGTTCCAAGTCATAATTATTCACAATAAATGAAAGAATATTTTATGCTGAATAAGATAACATCCATTAAATAAGATGGATTTTATTTCATATATGTTATAAGTACATACTCGCATTAGGAATTTTCTTCTGTTTTAAAACTAAATTTCAAAATGTTAACGTGTAATAGAACATTTAAGCAATCTTTTAACTTATAATAGTTGAAAATTTAATTTAATTCATACAAAATTAGTTGGAAAAATTTAACTTGGATAATTATATATTTTTTTAGGAAAAAGAAATTTTACCACTTTTATTTTTCTATAATTTTGTATAAATTTCCCTGTAGTAGATTATAAAGTATGTAGAAATGTTAAATTTTAGTAATACAGTAATTTATGCTGTTAATATTTTTTTGCTAATTTTCAAACTCATTTTCTATTGTAAGCTTTTATTACAAAAGCCCTTTAAAAATCTGGCATTTTTCACATTATCTTGATTGAAAATTATTTAAAAAATTAATACAAATATAAAAATGCTTGCTGTTTTGTAAGTTAAACTGTAGAAAAGTGAATCTGTTTTGATTTTACTATTACATAATTAAAATTTTTATGATAAGTTTTAATTTTGTCACAGTTTTCTTCTCTGGCTTGCCAGAGATGTGGTCATTTTGTACTGTAAAAGATGTATTCAGGACAAATGAAGAAACTCTTTAAAACGAATCATAATTTTTATTTTCCGGCTGGTATGCATGAGTGATACAGAACTAATGTTTATTCACAGCTGTGGCAAAGTAATGCCTGGAAGAGAAACTTAAAGTAAAATTTTGTTCAAGTTTTCTAATGATCGCTACAAATTTGAACTACAATAGAATGATTGTTGTAGGAGAAAAAATCCTTTGGTAGAGAAATGCACTAAAATCTGATTTTTGTATGCAAATTACAAAGTCCATTGACTAGAACAATACATAAAAATTACATTAAGATGTACACATTCAATTTTCAAAAGAAACAAGAATACATCCTAACGTATTACTAAAATAATTAATCCTTATCTGAAGCAATTAGCATCAGCTCGATTAGTCATATTCCAAGAGTATAATAGCTGAAAAATTTCCATATTCAATAGAAACTCACTAACCTCAGTCAATTGTAAATGAGATTTTATTATAAAGTAAACTATTAAGATTAGTATAGTATCGAGTATTTACCAAATGCAATTAAAGATTTGTATGAAATTATGGATATTTTGATTGATAATACAAAGAAAGTGATAAATAACCAAATTAAAGAATAATTAGTATCTTAGTTTTAATTAACACAAGGTATAGTCATAATTAAGAACATTGATATATACAAATTAATAAATATAAGAATGCTTTCTTAACTGAAAATTTAATTATGTTAGAACATATATATCACAGATTTACAACACAAATACAAAGCATTTTAGAAGAGAATGAACACCATAAAATGCTTAATATATACGATCGGAGTTGAGTATTAGTGTTAAATAATTTAGCTTATTACAAAGATAAATTTGGCCATTCTGGAAAATATTTTATGGCAGTAATTGAGATTTTTTTTTTAGGCATAAAACTTTGGTTTTCATTAATTCCAATACCTTTAGTTTAATTTCAATTTCTTTTGGCATTACTACATTTTCCGCTTTAGTTAATAAGCATGGAGATTGCAAAATTGTAACCAATAAATTACAATGATAGGAAATTAAAATAATAAAAACTATGTTTACAAAGATATTGGTTATTTGATTAATGGGTTTCTATTGAATCGCAAGCATATTTAAAAAAACGTTACAATTTCTTTAAAAATTAGCAATTGTTAGCAGTTTCAAAGTACACGCTAAAAGTACTAATTCCATTTTCTGGTTAGCCCAACAAGGGAAGTATAACAGGCCTATTGACTATTTTTTGCATTACTCTTTAAACAAAACAATTGCTAAGGTACACACACACAGGCTTTTTTAATTTTTTCGAACACAAAACACCTACGATACAATTATATTAGCGAATAAACATACAATCATAGAAAAAGTACAACACAAATTTTCAAAAATACAACATTAAAAAAAATCACAGGAATGTTTTCTATGTTGTCACAATTGAAAATGTAAATTCGATACTTTGCAGCTGACTAACTGGAAAATACTCTCATATACTCTGGAAGAATACAACAGATACAGTTCTCTCAGGCACAACCATTTAAGTTTTACATATTATTTTCTCTTTCCAATTCTACAATCAGAATGGGAGTATTTCTCTATAGTAGGAGTGTCCCTCTCTCTTTATAATATACTTGAAATGAACTGTCCGTGATTCTCAAACAGCAGTTTCTTCTAGCGGTGGTGCAGGCTCGCCTTTATCATCAGAGATGGCACGCCAAGAGGGGCGTTGCAGTGATTGCTATAACGGTTCAGTGTCCTGCATTAGCGGCTGTGACCCGTCCGATCGCTTGTGGATTATTTCAAAGTGAAAGGCGTCACCAGACGACTTGCTGGGGGGAAGGGTGGGGCTAGGGGAGGAGTCAGAGTGGTGATTGGGTGGCCATGAGCCAGAGGAGGAGGTGGAGCTCTTGCTGTCTGGAATGAAGGCTGCGACTAATAATGCCACGATCACTAGCATTGCTCCAAATACAAACGGAGGTCCAGGGATGAGCTGAAATTAGTTTATAAATCTGGTTTGTTACACATGACATTACTTCCTAGCATCCATTTTAAAAATTGAAGGTTTTGTTCCATTGAAGTGAAAAGAGGTTAGAACCTCTTTTCACTTCAATCAACTTCTTTTTTTTTATCAAAAATTAAGTATAATTGTGGGCTTAAATTAGGTTCTTTTTTGTGCATTTTTTAATAAATTTTTTTAGAAAGATGACTTTAATGAGAAAAACGTTAAACATTTTATATCTATGCAAACTTAATCCAACTTTCAACATTTTACTATATTTAAAGGATACAATATAAATATTTTAAATGTTACCTATTAACTTTTATCCATCAATGTATAAAATAAAAAAGAAATCAAATATACAATTTTATACTTGATAATAATATTTAAATTGATAAGTTAGAAATTTCCAAGGAATATACTTTTAGAACTTTACACCCTGTCACCTTTGAAATGTGCTAATTTTAAATAAAATATAATTTTTTATAAGACATAATAAGAATATTAAAAAAAAATTGCTAATAAAAATTGACTTAATTAAAAAAAAATATTGGGTAAGTGTAAATACTCTGATTTGATCCACATTTCAAAATTTTATAAAATAGCCAGAAATGCAATATGTAATTTTTCCCCCCATTTATTTTGCAATAAATTAATTACTAAAAATAATAAAATTATGTAAAAAAAAAAAAAAAACTCATAAACTAGAACTTCAGTCCAGTCTATTTTTTGTAAAAAAAAAAAATTCTGATCATTTGTATTGCAGTGAATTTCCTGGGGGGAAGGGTGGGACTAGGGAAATATTTTCCTTCTCATAATTTTTATATAAAAATTTCTTGATTTTTTTTTTAAATATCTACACGGGCATTAGATTAAAAAAAATTAAGTCAATGTAAAGAAAAAATTTATGTAATTTTCAAAAGTTTAACGTAAAAAAAATTCTTAAATCTCTATCAATAGAAAATCTATTAGAATTAAATGAATAACAATTCTTACCCTTGGCTCTTCAGGCATAATTAAAGTTCCATTTACTCCCTGAACAAAACCATGTATACTCGCCACGGAACTTTCACTGAGGTCTTCACTCAAATCCACGTTGAAGAGGTAGAAAATAAAACCATACAGTGCTGGACCTAGTCCATTACATAAACCTCTCATTCCAGTGATAATGCCTTGTACCAATCCTGAAATAAAATAAAGCACAATTCATATATCAAGTACTATTTAATAAAGCAATAAATGTTTGCATGTTTGGAACTCTTAAAAAAATAATGAACAAAATAATAATTTTAATATTTTGTTATTTTACTGATTTAAACATAGAAAATAAATATAAAAATTTAAACAGGAATACATTTTGTAACCTTTGAATTGTGAAATTTTATTTGCATTTTAAAGTTTTATAAAACAAATTTCTTTATAATATAGGAAAATGTATGTAGTTATAATATTTTGATATAATATTTTATGTAATTAACAAGTCAATTAAATTATTGATTATTTAATTAGCATACCTTGTTTATCAGCATCTGCATGAGTAGAAACAAATGAACTTATGGCAGGATAAGTGATGCTGCACACAGAAGCTAAAACTCCAGCAGCCCACATCATCCTATATAACAGGCAGTCTTTTAGTAAAGCAAATTATAAATAATTATCAAAATTTAAAATATAACATACTGAAAAAGAAAATACTCTATTTAAAAAGTCATGTACCATGTCCTTGAGCCAAATCCGTACCACATAAGTTGAAGCATTTCGAATAATAGTCCAACCATTATGGTATGCTTAGGTCCAATGGTTTTCATTAACATGGCTAAGAATGCAGTCTGTAAAATAGTTAAATTTACATATTACACAAATTGTTAATCGAATCCAGAAAAATTATTTTAAAGTAGTCCCTTCTGACAAGTTTATCATTAAATTGTAATATAAGGTTATACAAATTATAAATCTACAGTATAGAGATTAAAACATGAATTTTAGTGACATAATCCGAAAACCTGGGCATACTTATACATTCTATATTTTCACAAACAGAGCTGTGGTCAACAAATTGGGCATTAATAATATTATATTAGATTATTAGACTAGGAACCATTTCAACATATTTCAAGGTATAACAGAAAAAAAAAATATTGTAACTTATGCTATTTTAAAAACTACAATATTAAACTTATAAATCTCAGGGATGGGAAGTGCTAAAGACCAGTTTGGAGCAAGTTTTGGAGCAGCAAAATTTAAGTTTTGTAGCAGAAACACGACAAATTGTAGCAGCAAAACTGAATATTTGTAGCAGGAACACAATAAATTGTAGCGTTTTGGAGCAGCAAAATTTAAGTTTTGGAGCAGAAACGTAACAAATTGTAGCAGAAAACTGTAGATTTGTTAGCAAGAATGCAATAAAACGTAGCAGTGAATTTTAGCATATTAAACAATAATTGTAGCAATTAAAATTTGTAACATGCGATTTTAAATCAGATATGGTACACTACCCAAGGTGTAAAAATCCTGAAGGTCTCTATTGCTTATTTGTAATTTTTTATGCAATAAATCAAAACCGGTAGACACTATAAATGAGACATTTAAAAGACAGTTGAAAATATTCAACAAAAATTAGTTTTTAATTAAGAATTATTGAATTTTTAATTTTTTTTACAATATATACTTAATTTTCATATGTTGATTTCCCCCCCACTGAAATGTGGTTTATAAAAACCAAAACAGTGTTGCAATCTTGCATATATTGTGCATGAAATCTATTAAGAAGGTTATTACTGTCTAAGGGAAATAAAATTACTTAATTTTTTCGCACAAACTTTAGAATTAAAGAGTAATAATTTGATGGAAAACCTACGTTACTACTTATTTTAAGCATGTTAAGCGTAGGGGTGAGGGGTTTAAACACAAAAATATTTATTAAATAGTATATAAACATTTTAATCAAATATTAATGCAAAAACGAATTGCAAATCCCACAAAAAAAAAAAAGCTTTTTTCAAATTGTCTATTGTTATTACATAAAATATAACAAACTTCAATTTCATAAATAAATAATATTTTCAAATAAGGAGTAAAAACCCTAAAACTGTATTATGCTATTTACATCTTTTTTATACTGTTAAGCTTTATGAGGCCATTTAAAGGCAGTTAAAAATATTTAACCAAAAGAGTTTTTAATTAAGAATTCACCAATTTATACAATATTTTACAATATATACTTAACTTTCAATTTTGAATTTTTTTAGTAAAATGTGGTTTATACAATAAACCAAAACACTAACAAACTACAATATCGCATACCTTGTGCATGAAAAAGACAATTAGAATGTCACCAGTCTAAGGCATATAAAATTCCTTAACTTTTTCACACAAACTAGATTTATTAAATAGTAATAAATTTATAGAAAACATACCTTGCTATATTTTAAGTATGTTAATCTAAATCATTAAAAATTACACTTATTATCTTAAAAATTAGTTTAATAAGAAATTTGAAAACTTTCAAAAAGCTAAATAAAAGCCAGTTTTTTTTTTTTTTTCTTTTTTTTCTTCCTAAGTTGGAGGGTTGTTAGAAAGAAAAGTTTCCAATAAAAATAATTAATTTAATAAAATATATGAACATTTAAACAAAAAAGAATTAAATTGGAATTTTAATACCATTTAAACAAGATTTTTTAAAAAAAAAATCCATTTTTATTACTGAAAATTACAAGTCCTAAATTTCAATTTCGTGAATTAAATTATATTTTCGAAAAATTTAATGTAATTTTGTTAAGTAGTGCAAAGCAAATAATGATAAAACAAGACGCAGTGAAATATAATGAACTTGTATATCGGATGCAAAAGGATTGAAAGTCTTCCGATCGCAGCAGATCGCGTTTAGCGAATTTCTACAAGTTCAAGGTTTCCATGAATGAAAATATATAACAAAAGAGCGCCAAATGAAAGTTGCATTCGGCAGATGCGACGTAATTATAGTTATAATCATTCATCTCAACTTCAGAGTGATATCATCCCCGTTTGACGAAGATCGCAAATATTTCTACATATTCAAGATGCTAAATTTTTTGTGAAATTATCTGTTTTTTTTAGATTGAGCATCGATTCTTCATAATACAACAAACGAACTGAAATTGTCCAATGATCAAGTGTCTTTTAATCAAATACCCTTGACTAAAAATTCGGACAAATCTCAAAAAGTTATTACCTTAAATTTTACAAATATTTAAAATGTAGAAAATATGCTTAAATTGAAATGTTGACGAAATTTTTAATCAAATTAAAACCTTGAATTCTACATTTCTAAAACTCCGTTTATTTCGGGTTCCGAAAATTAAAAAAAAAAAAAAAAAAAACGGAAAAGTACCACCTCTGGGTAGTGCAAAGCAAATCACTATGAAATAAAAAATAAGTACTTATTTATCAGATGCAAAAGGATTGTAAGCATTTCAACGAAGATAGCAGCCGACCTCGTTTAGTGAATATCTTAGTTTTCAAGAGCGAAAAAAATTATTTAAACAGTGAGTGCCATTATGCAACGAAAGACATCAACAGAAACCATCAACTTTCCTACATGTTAAAAGATGCTCTATTCTTTTAAAATTCTCAGTTTTTCAAGATTAAGCATCAATTGTGCGCAAAAAAATAAACGATCCGATATTCCAATGTTGAAATGTGTTATGACAATGAAATGCCCTTGTCTAAAAACCAAAAGTTGAACATCAGGAATCAAGTCCTTTTTAATGACGCGAAATTATTCCATTTAAGCATTTCTCTGCTTGACGTATAGCATGCTTATACTCAATTCGTACCTTACATTTCTACAAATACTCTTTAAACTTGAGAACAAGTGCTTAAATTTTCTCCCATTTCCTCTTCCTAAGGTTACCTTAACTTCGTTTATGGCCAGACAAACGGGCACCAAGACTTGGCGCATTTTGCGCACGTGTTTAACAAGGATTTAAAACAAAATTGGCGCAGAGTCGCACATAAATGTGGTTTTGTAGCAAGTTGGCGCAGGATACCACTTTTGGCGCTCTCTGGCGCAGAATTCCCATCCCTGAAATCTTAATCACTGTTTTCTTTTATTCCTTTCAAAATCAATCCATATCATGCTGATTGCAAATATTCACTCACAAACTAAACACTGAAATAAAGACAGCCATGGAGGGGTGAAAATGGAAGAAATTATCTTATATATTTTCATACATTTATCACCTTTTTTTTAACATTCAGGATTTAATTACGATGTCCAACATTTAAAAATAATCATAACCATCTAAATCTAACCTAAAACGATCAAACATACCTGTGCAATAACTGATAGTAACCCAACTACAGCAATAAATAATGCAACTTCATCTGCAGAAAAACCCATAATCTATAAAAAAAAAAATATATATATAGGTTATTTTACCTGTCAACTTTGAATTTATATAAATAAAGGTATAAAATTTACAATGGTCACATGAGAAATTTATTTAAATCTACACAAATGTCCAATATATTGTCAGCTAAATTTGCAAATGTCAATTTATCAATTAAAACAAATACATACAAGCATTTTAAACAGTAAATGAAAATAATTGGTATATGGCTAGTAAAATTTTAAGATAAAACCTTTAATAATAAGATATTTCATAAATTGGCACTTATTAAATTTTTTTTTTTGGATTACTATAAACCATTTAATAACTTAGATGTCAAAAGACTTACAAGTCGCAAATAAACAAAGAAGCAAGAGTATTGCCCTGCTTCAGGAAGGTATGATAGAAACACAGTGATTGAAAGCATCAATATCATCTTATCTTTGCCGATTTTTCTCAATTGCTGAAAAAGAAAAAAGTGTTAGAAGCTATAAAAATCTCAAAACACAAAAGAATTTCATATAAAGAAATAACTTGAAATTGGTTATAGACCAACCTATTTCCTTTTAGATCAGAATGATTTAGTATTTTAAAACTTTAAAGCATTTAATTATAAGCTATTTGCATATAGCAAAATTTTCTTATAAATAGGGTAGGAATTAATTTTTATAGGCTTTAGAAAAAAAGTAAACTTTTTTTAAGACAGAATGTAAAGCACATTTTCCATAAAGTTTAATTTAAAAATAGCTAACATTTAAAAAATAAAGTTTCAGTTTCAACTTAGCCTGGTTCATATATATACAAGAATTTCAAAAGTGGGTGATCGACCAATAAGTGAGATAGTCAACAAATATAATATTTTCTTAAATTACATTTACTAACAGTCATTAAAATATCTTGTAGTTAAATAACAACTATATTCGAGGACAACCTAAGTTGAAACGGAAGCTATCATATGTATAAATATTCAATTGCTTTAGGCTCAACTTAGGTTCTCCCTGAGTATAGTTTCAAAACTCTATTTATTAAACAGGAACAGTCAATAAATGTTTTATTGGTAAGGAAATGAGAATAAATACTGAAAGTTTATTTATTCACATATGTTGATCAATGATGTGTCCACTTTTTAGATTTGGTCTCACAAGGAAAAAAATGAATGGAGGTTGGGTAGGTTTAAAAAATAAAAAATAATTTTCAAACATTATTATATCACAAATTTTCAATGTTCGGGAGATACAAAAAAAAAAAATTGTGAGATGGTAAATTATGTACTCCTACTTTCACAGCAAAAAGGCATCTCTGTAAAATTCATACATTAGTTTAGAAGGGAGAGGTGCATTCCTTATATTTGGCTTCATCACCTAAATACCCTAGTTAAATAACATCCACATTAAGAAATTTTGTAAGATTTGACCGAAATTAACAGAGTTCCTTTATACTTTTCCTTTTAAATAGATACATATTTTTATGATAATCTAGCAAAAGTGTAAAAAAAAAATATTTATATTAGAAAAAAAGAAATATTAATATAACAACCAATGTCCATGCCTGCAATCTAACCAATATATATTTTACATCTATTATTAGCACCTTTTGGGTACTGTACGTTTTAGTACTCACAACAGAAGTTAGTGACGAATAAATTATTAGAGCCGTTTAAGTTGTTTAAACGTGGCCATATAAAGTTGTGCTATTAATGACATACATTTACAATTGTAATATTAGTTGCAATATCTATTGCTTACTGAAAATGGATCAGCTTGTTCCCAGGATATTGGAGCACCCCAAGAAGCTGGTCGAAACTTTTCAGGTAAGGATTCGGGAACAGCTACCATAATGAAGAACACATCTAAAATAGCAACTGCAGATGCCAATGCCACAACAAGATTATCGTTATACATTTTGCCAAGGTAAGCTCCCAATGCGGGGCTTGTAACAAGACTTGCTGCAAAGGTAGCGGAAACCTAAAACAAATAGTTTTAAATTTACTGTAGTACAATTTATAAAATATTTTAATACAAAAATCTTAAAAAAATAAATAAATTGCAATAGCAAAATAGGTTAATTTGTTATATTAGTTTGCTATATATCGGGATAACTTACACGAGTAACTTTTCATGCTTTTGTTTAATATTGCAACTTATTTACTCACTTGCAAAATTTAAAATAAGATTATATTATTACAGTAAAAAATAAATGCTTAAATAACTAAAAATGTATGAAAACATAATATCCTCGATTTGCGCATTTATCCAAAGAAAGGGCAAATACCCATTTGTAGCCAATTATAAAATAGTATACTTATAAAAAAAATGTTTTATAATACATTAATGACCCCCGAATATAACAACCACGACTGAAAGTCCTAATTGGTTGATTTGTAAAACTTGTTACAATGACTTCATTATAATAAACATCTGAAATTGGTCCTGTATCAAATTGTTTCATTGAGTGTCTACTATATATTAATTCATTCACTTTTGGAAAAAAAAATATTAAAAGAGTTAAAAAAAAAATGGGGAAAAAAAGTAATCTGTCAAATACACAACTATATTGATAACTTAAATTAATTATATAAGTTTGTCTATGGTAAAAAAGTAATTTTTAAAAAATGCAAATACCTTTTTATATACTTCAATTTTAAGTATAAATGTTTTTTAAAAAGCAATACTATATATATAAAAGGTGTACAAGTATGAAATGCGGATTAGAAAGAAGAAAAAAAACGTGTTAAATTCGGAAGAATGATAAAAAGTGCTTTATTCAAAGTAGTGTTTTTATGTTTGCGTATCATCTTCGTCCCACAATGCTTGCAATTATACATCTTTGCATTTTTTGTGGTTTTCCATGTTCCTTGTCTGCAACATCGAAGTCACTACTTTTGAAACGCCGAAACCATCGTTCACATGTATCTTGCGATGGAGCACGTTCACCATAATCTCGAAGTAATCGGTGTGATTCAACAGCAGTTTTCTTCAAATGAAAAAAAATAATAATGCTGTCCTCGAATGCTCTTTGTTCACTATAACTTTCGACATATTGATCACAACAACACAACACTATGCACACACTTTTCCAATTTATCACTCGTGCGCGTCCGACACGTCTTGATGACACAACAAAATGGCATAGTGTCAAATCTTTATAGCACAAACTGCATTGATGCACCATTTGCTGTCTAAAATCCGCATTTCATACTTGTACATTAGGGTGGAGCGAAAAAAATCAAAATTTGATTAATGTAAAGTAATAGTGCGGAACAGTTGCCTTTCGTATACATTATTCACCATGTAAAAGGATTTTGATAGCAAATAATATTTAGAGGTTCCCCTCAGGCCTTGAAATTTACCAATAATAGGTAAAAATTGAATATGTTGTAACGCACTATTAGTCCAGTCAGCAAAGGGTTCAATTCGGAAAAAAAATAGGGGAAAGCTGGACACAATTTTAATCGCTTCCAAAAAGTGTTCTGTATGATATATTAATTTTGCACTCCTGCACCACGGCGGCGTTGGCCGCCATCTTGGAAAAATGGCGGCCAAAATCAGTTTTTTGTGATTATCTCCTTATTTTGTAAATTTAGAGAAAATTTTTCAATTACAAAATTATTCCCGAAGTAATTTTACATAAAAATGCAATTTACACTATGTTTCTGCGACTCACCATTTAGACGCTAGAGGCGAATGAAGTGGATACTAAATCACCAAGTGCCATGAAAACTCAAGAAACCGCTTTGACAGCACGTCTTTTGTTCCTTACTTTATTAAAAACCTCTCAATACCTCATTCACGCATAATATTTTTTAGTTAACTTTTTAGTAATGTATTTCGTATTCATAAAACTAAAACAAAATTTCAGCTTCAACACAAGTCATATTTTCTATATTATCATTATATGCAGATAGTTCTAAATTTGTTTATGTACACTCCCAAAATTATTTACTTCAAGTCAGTTCCCGTATATATAATAATTTTAACTACGATTTTTTCTGATATTTCTTTACCTTCGTATTATAGTTCGGTACAACAAAGTACGCCTCATGTATTTGACTCCAGCACGGCTGGAGTGCTTTTTCTACATGGTAAGTAAGTATGTGTTGTATGGTGATCTTGCGATCTCACCAGCTTTCAAAAGCCATACGTTAGTCTAAGATCATTAACAGGGTACAATAATAATAAAAGGCATGAATACAATGTGTGTAGCACTAAACTATCATTATCGACTTAAATGTAACAATTGAGGTCTATTGGGGAAACAAGCCTTGCAAACTATTCCGTGACTGAGTATTTTCACTATATTTTTCCAATGGCATCATGCAACATTAGAAAGCCTTTTAATAATTTATTTTTATTAGGCAAAGATTATTTATTGTCCTTCCCCACTGTGGGTTTGGTTTGATTAATTAACGTCGCACTAGTTCCACACTATGAGAGTAAACACTGAGTGTAAGCAAACGTTTTTTTTTAAAATTATGTCATCATTTAAAAGCGAGGTGAAAGAAAATACTCTAGTATTTCTGTAAAATTCGAAGACATGATGCTAAATTTAAATGTTTCCTGAGTTTATAATAGGTTTTTTTAATGTGTGATTCATATCCATTGGTTAAGTAGGATCTGATCAAGGACACTATCAGAAATTATTTTAACAGAAGCAAGCCATTTTGGCGCACTTCCTCCTTTTGAACAAAGTAATATACTTTTCAAGCAATCAGACAACTAAAAGTAATATAGTACTTATATTCATACTTTGAATGATAAAATTTAGCTCTATGGAAATATATTAAGTTTCGAATAATAATTCAATATCAATATGGGAATTTAAAATGTTATTTGGATTGTAGAAGGGTGTTTCAAGTCGGAATAGTTACTTGGAAATAAATAGGGAAGACTTATTCTTCAACTCTATGGGAGCCCATTGTGAAATCTCTTTCAGAAATGGAAATATAACACTTATTTGCAAAATCCCCTCAGTAAAATTAACTTTATTTTAACGTCAAACAACCATTTTTGTTAAATTATACGTTCATAAGGTATAGAGATGTTTTTAATCAAAGTAAGGAACAAAAGACGTCCTGTCAAAGCGGTTTCTTGAGTTTTCATGCCACTTGGTGATTTAGTATCCAATTCATTCGCCTCTAGCGTCTAAATGGTGAGTCGCAGAAACATAATGTAAATTGCATTTTTGTGTAAAATTACTTCGGGAATAATTTTGTAATTGAAATATTTTCTATAAATTTAAAAAATAAGGAGATAATCACAAAAAACTGATTTTGGCCGCCATTTTTCCAAGATGGCGGCCAACGATGGCGTGGTGCAGAATTAATATATCATACAGAACACTTTTTGGAAGCGATTAAAATTGTTTCCAGCTTTCCCCTATTTTTTTTCCGAATTGAACCCTTTGCTGACTGGACTAATAGTGCGTTACAACATATTCAATTTTTACCTATTATTGGTAAACTTCAAGGCCTGAGGGGAACCTCTGGATATTATTTGCTATCAAAATCCTTTTACATGGTGAATAATGTATACGAAAGGCAACTTTTCCGCACTATTACTTTACATTAATCAAATTTTGATATTTTTCGCTCCACCCTATTGTACATGTGGTATATATATGTACATACAAATTACCCATTGCTAAATTTATGATTTGAAGAAATTTTTCATTCACTTTTTTGGATAAAAATTTAAATTTTTGCATATAAACAATACTAATACAATAGTTTTGCTACATTAAAATGAGATAAATTAGAAATATCAAAAGCCAATTTAAATATTTATCAGAATATACATTTTCCAAATTTATTGTAAAATATATGTCAATTACTTATTTGAATACTCGAAGATAGAATGTAGTTTCAATTATTTTCCATGAAAATTTTAATAAATCTTACAATTAAACATACTACATAATAAACAAGTTGTGAAAATAGGTAAATAACAGTAATTAAAATTACCAATCCATAAGCAGCACTTCTTTCTGTTTCTTCAGTTACATCGGCAACATATGCAAAAACCACTGAGAAGGTTACGGCAAATACACCAGATATTGAAATCATGGCAAAGTACCACCTAAAATAAGAAATATGTCTCATTTGCATACTGTAAAAAGTGTCAGAGCTAGCCAGAGGTTTTGGAGAGGTCTATATGAATTTAATTGGTATAAAAAATATATTATGAAAAAATATAAAATTGAAATGAATAACAATGCTCATGTAAAATTATAACTTAAAGTTTGAAATTATTTGCTCTTTCACAACAGCAACCTGATTTTTTTATGCATAAATAATTTTTCCTTTAGTAGCATGCTCTTCAGCAAACTATCCAAGAAATAGCTAAAACTTTTTTATTAATTTTTCCTAAATTATCAATTGCATGTTATTTTATGTGGAAATATGGTGTTATTTATCAGAAAGAAACTAAAATGAAATATTGTGATTTCTATATGGAAATTTTTAATATGTGTATCATTCATTGCAAAATTTTCATAGTTGTCCTTTACGCAGTTGGAGGAATAAAATTACAGAATATCATAAAATAAACTGCTGAATATAAACATTTTAAAATTATTTTCATTACAAAAATGTTTTATGAATTTTTCAAAAAATATAACTTGTTATTTGTTCATTCCAAGTAATTGCATATTAGTATCTAAAAGCAAATAATTCATATAAAATATATTACTGTTTTGGTAGTAATGCAATTCAATGAAAAATCCATATGCAACCTCTACGAGAAAACTTAATTTCAATCCTTGGTTTATTTAGTATTAGCATATAGCGACAATTTTTTCTTATCATTACTATCTTTGGAATACAGATAAAATAAATATACTTTATTACTAAGTATTTTAGATAATTCTAAATTGGTTAATAAAAGTGCAGAAAGGTGTAACTTTTGTTGTATAAAAACTATCTACTTCTAATTGAGATCATTGAAAAAATGTATAAAACTCAATTTACCAGGTATTAATTTTCATCAGTGGAATCGGTGCACAGGTGAAAAATACAGTAAGTAATAAAAATAGCTTCCGTCCCCAAACATCAGACAATGCACCAATAAGTGGAGCACTTAGAAATGACAACAGACCCTAAAACATCAATAAAGACATGGTAAAACAGAGCAAATAAAAATGGAAATGCTTTAAAAATTATACTGCTGGCTTTTAAAGAATATTTACTTGTAATTTTAATATTAGTTAAAAATTTACTAACCTTTATTCCAACAATTAATCCATTCATCAAAAAAGTATGGCTGGGGAATGTTTCATTTAATACCTTAAAAAGATATTTCAATTAAAGACACAAATACTAGTTTGGATAATGAAAAATACATTAATGAATTAGGCAAATGAATCTTTATTTGTTAAAATGAATCAATAAATTTGAAAAAGAGAAAAATATGCAAATGAGTTGATATGTGGCAAATGAGTTAATGAATTAAATTTGAAAATGAAAAAGCAATTAATTAGATGCTGATACATAATTTTTGAAAAATAACTTCAAAATAAATTAGCAGGAATTTTCAGAAACTAGGCTGGCACCTGGCAAATGAGGGAGTCAAACAAATTTAATCATGTTTTAAAGTGCAAGAATTTGTTTCAATTAAATGTATTAAAAAAAATTTATAATCATATTTCTAAATTATCAATGCCAAAATAACTTTTATCGTTAATATCTTAGCAGTATGATTAGAAAAATAGTTAGGAATCTATAGAAAAATCTATTTGTAAAATATCGAAAATCAATTATGAAGTATTCAAACAATTAAACATCACTCCTCAAATGGATATATTCATATTTGAAATAAAACAAATGTAATGAACCAAAGAAAATTCAAATTTACAGATTAACAAAAAATCATAAAAGTTAAAGCTTATTTTGAAAAGTTAAATAATTACCAAAGCATACTTACTGTTATCATAGGGGATGTTAAGAGCCCCCAAGCGAAAAATTCCAGGAAGATCACCACTAAAGCATGATATATACTTGGCTCTCCAATACCAGAGGACTATAATGCAAAATTAAAATAATTCGGACAAAAATAGAAAAAAAAAGTATTCTTATAAGATACAGGAATATTGCAAAGTTTCATCAGCAAATTATTAAACAAACATATTTGAACCTACAGTTTTAAAATGTTTGGATAAGATAGTCTATAATTCTATGGATCAAAATTATTTTGGCTAGGAATTTAAATACACCATTTCATATATTTTAATAAAGGCATTTTCATTAGAAGATTAAATATGTCGAATAAAAGCACTTAGAATAGTGGACAGGATACCATAGCTTTGGTAGCTAATAGAAATGCCTTTTTGAATAAATAACTAGGGATGAAGCAGATATCTGGTATTCGGCTGGTGTTTAATTATCTAATATCCGGTAGCAAACTGACGGATATCCGGATATAAATTGTTTTATTCTTCAGTCTATTAAGAGCTAGTTTTAGCAAAAATATAGCGCAATTTGGAAAAATTTCAAAATTACATTTTCAAATGCATCGTACAGTAAAGCCCTGCACGTTTCAAAGTTTTTTAAAGAACTGTTGAGAAGATATATCTTCCCAAAACTACTGGATATCTGGCAAAATCCAGTTCATCCCTATAAATAACTTAAATTTTTGATATAATACTAAAATTATATTCAAGAATATGGAAAATAAATTTTTATAAAGTTTACTAATTATAAAAATTGGAGGTTAAAATACAATTTTTATTTTCCGGGTGCAATTATAACGTAATATAAATGCAATTAAGAAATCAAAGTTAAAAATTAAGTATTTAAATGTTAAAATTTGTTTGGAAATGTTTAGATAAGTTGCTAAAAGGTTTATATATCTAGTTTAAACAAGGCTTTTTTTTTTTTTTTTTTTTTAGAATACTACATTAGAATAATGATGTTAAATACTTTAGGAGAAAACAGAATTTGGTGAAAGAGAAAAACATTTAGGAAATATATAATCTGTTTTAAACAACAATCAAACATAAAAGTTCACAATTACACTTATGCTCTTGGATGCATAAAATAATAATAGATTCTTGGATGGTTTCGTGGAAGTTTTGGTTGTTTAATAAACAACACTTGTTTACAAACCAAAAGTATTCATTTAGTGTTTTAGTTATTTTTGTAATGAAGCATAAAAATGCTGATTGTTATGATTTTAATTTTCAGTAACTTGATTCAAATTTGATTTAAAAAATTTACTTGTATAAAAAAATAAGAAAAGTAAATTATTGATTAACTTTACAAGATTTCTTTTTAAACTAACCTAGGATTTCAGTTAATGATTATATATTGGCTTAATTATTTTGTTTTTAAATATTCAAACGTTAAAGAAACTAGTATGGGTGTTTTGAATTTTGTAAGAGATGCATTTTACAAATGATTTAGTTTACTTATGATAGTTTACTTGAAATCACATAAATTTTTATTTAAAATGAATTTAAGTATTATGTATTTGATTTGATTATAAAATTGGGAAATTTGGAACAGACCAATATAAAAAGACTTTAAATGATAACCTTAATTGAAAAAAATGAGTTGACAATGACGACAAAAAACAAGAAGAAAAGATGAATCTACATGAATGATTTTGAGAATCAACAGAAGAAAAATAATGATCTTGAGTTGAAATTTTTGGTAAATATTTTTATATAATAGATTGATAAATATTACAAGGAAAAAAATTTCATATTAAAAAAAAAAAGATTATTTTAGTTACAAACTAGAAGATAACTAGATTAACTAATTTACACAAAACATAAAATTTTGTGAAAATCACTTTGGTTTTTTATGCATATATACAAAATAAAAAATATACTATGTACTAGTTTATTTTAGGTATGAATTGACAAGAAATTTTAATATTTTCCTGTAGTTATAAACTAAATAGATTGTTCAGAGTTATGTGAATACCAAAGAAAACACTCATGTTTTTAAATAAGAAATCAATCATAAACTTAGATCTAAAAACTAAAGGATAAATAATTAATGAATAATTTTGCATTTCTACTTTTTTTTAACTCAATCTTGCACATGGTTGGTTTAAAATGTTGTTGACATGGAGGCAAAAGTTGGGTTGTTGACGTGTCCTGTTGACTTCAGTGTGGATATGTGTTTTAAAATATTTTGGGAAGTTGGAGGTGGAAGGCAAACATGTTGTCATTGATTTGACGTATTAATTGCAGAGTTTGATTCACAGACGATGTTTCCGACAACTTTTGATATAACCGGCGGCTCAGAGAATTGCCTGTAAGCACCATAATCAATTGCAGAAAGGAGGTAATGGATTTGATCTTAAGTAGTCGGAGTCTGTAGATCAACTTCTGTCTGGAAGAATGATCGAGGTACGAGTGCGTGTGCTTAAGGCTTTCGATTTTGTTGTATTTTTATTAATTGCATAATTGTCGAATCCGAACAGTAGCCGACAGCCTATTCTGCAGCTGTAGCATGGCATTATTTAATCAATCAACCAGCCATTAAGACTTGGAGACAAACAAAAAACACATCATTTTGGCTCTGGTGCTAATTTTCCAGAATTACACCAAGGGGCACCGCATAATAAGAATTTGCCAATGCCTTTTTTGTATGTTCTATCTTTAATTTTAATTGAATGGCCCATAGGACTCTGTTTTATTCTATCCTGACAATCTTCTATCAGTTCTATCCAGTCTATTTTATCGCCTCTTGAGACCACACATGCAAATGCAAGACCAATCAAGAAAGGTTAAAAGAGCACTTTTGTATATGATTAATTAATGAAAATAGGCAAAATACAAAAACAAGAAACAATTATTTTCAGATATGGAAAATTCTAAACAATAACTAAAACTATATTTAAAAATTATTCAAGGGGCAAGTATGGATGAAGGAGTCATATCTATATAACCCGTTGGCGCAATAAGATGAGGAAATATGATCTAAGTAATTCAGCCAGAACCATAAATCTATGATTTGGCTATGTCAACTGCTATTCCAATTGATAAATTCCTAGTGTACGGTGCCCCGTTGTCGATTTTGTGGTCTCCGGCTACTCATGATCACATCCATGATCCACTCCGGGCAGTCGATCATGGTGCTTACAGGCAATCCTTCGAGCAGTTATTTGGGTCATTTCGACAGCACTCTTTCGCACACGCATACAGCGCGCTAAAATCACAGAGTCCTGACGTTCGATTTTATAGTCTCCGGCCTCCGACTACTCAGAATCACAGCCATGACACCCTCCGGGCAGTTGATCATTTGCTGCATAATGTATCCATGGTTCAACCCATAAACACATTCCACAGTGAATTGCAGCTGGCCAGCTCCATGCACCTTCAGCATACTTTGCACGTTCGCTTGTTAAACAACAATCTGGCATTCATGCCATCCACGCACCACTCAATCACGGCATGTTTGCCTTTCATTTCGAACTCCCACAAATACCTACTATTTAAATAAACGTCGTCCGCGTCCATCCACGTACACATCAAAATCACCATACGAGCCGAACGTCGATTAAAAAATGGCGGAATTGCGTGAAACCAAGGCTAAACTAGATGTGTGCACGTTGACGCTGTAGCATCAATGCTCGCGCAATTAGTTTAGTTAGTCCCATCTAGTCTAGTTAGTTTCACCAAGGCAGAACTAGATGCGCGCGCGTTGCGTGCATCTAGTTCAGCCTTGTTGCCATTTAGTTCATCTAGCCTTGCGCATCTAGTTGCCAAAATATAAACTTTATCGCCCACTCATTTGGTGAGGGCACCGGACACTAGGAATTAACGTTCCAATTTTTAATGATTCACATATAAACTGACCCCTTACTTTCAAATAAAATTAATGACTTCTATGTCTAATCTCAAACCTGAATTATTAGAATATTTTAAAATCCCAACCAAAATTAATATTCCTGAAAATAAAAATCAGATAAATTTATCGAAATTGATACTTTTGAAGAAGAAAAAAAACAGAAAACCAAGAAAAATTTCATTGTTCATAGAAATAATCAAAATGGGACAAGATATATCAGTTTAGATTTTATAATTTGATTTCTCAAATTTATAAACAATAAAATAAAACTACTTTTGCTTTTACCATTGTGATTTTGAGGTGAAAAGACACCTAACAATTAATCAGTCTGATGTAGGATAAAAAAAATCTTAAAAACTGGAGAGTAAACACCAATATTTTAAAACTAATTAAGAAATTTAACATAAATAACATGAGGAACTGTAGAAAATCACGCGAGAAATGAAATCTAAATATTTTAATCAAGGAGTTAAAACTTACACATGTACATTATTGTCTAAACTATAAACTAAATAGGAGTATCTTACTAAAATCATTTATACGCAACAGAATTAAAACAAAGTGAACAAAAAAAATTATTAGAAACACGTACACTTTAACTATTGTATTACAAAATTGTTAATGAAAATTACGTAATAGAATAAATATTCCTAATGCATACCCAAGTTGAATATGATTGTTTACGTATAACATGATTTCTACAAACCAAATTTATAACATCAAACGAGTAGAAAAAATAAAGATTATGTTTATGAAAGTTGAGAAATCGTAGCAAAGTTAAAAATAGATTTAAAATACAAAGATATTTCTAATTTCCGTTTAATTAAGTAGTTTGCAACTTACAATAAAACCATCCTTCATTATGGTTTTTCTGCTTCTTAAAATTATTCCAGCAACTTTTTTTGAAGCTTTTGGTGGCATTTTAACATTATATGTTAATCAAAAATCATCAGTAATTGATAAATCATTATAATTTTTCTTAGAAGTACACATCAACATTACATATCCCTGATCAAACCATTATTATTAAAACTGAAACAACAAAATATGTTGAGTTGAATTGTTACAGCCTGCAGTCCTACTGCAATATTGAATTTTCATAAAAAAAAAATTAAAAATTCTAAATACAAGTATACCATTTAAAAATTTGAGCTTTTTAATCATGTGCAATCAATTAAAATAGTTCATAATATTATTTATAAAATTTTAACTAAGTTTTAAAAAATTTCTGCTGTAAGCTGAAAGTTTTTATATAAAATTTCATGCAAGTGTCATGGCATCTTCTGTAGTATTACGACAAAAACATTAAACATCTATGCAAAATAACAATATTGATGTTCAATAATTTATTTTCTGATTTGTATACTTCTCTAATTCTTCAACTTTCTACAGTATAACCGAGTTTAATTTGAATTATAGTTTGAAGTTTTTTATTATTATATCTTGTGCGTGAATTGCGAAATGAATGAATTTAAAGTGTACTTTCAGTATGCTATTAGCTAACATTTCCTTCTTTGGGATTCGTTCCTGTACCTTCATTTTATTTGATATGTGATTAAATTACTTACAAAATAACTCGTAGTGAATATGTACGATTCCCCGGATTCGCTCCAGAACATATGTGTGGAATTCATAACTCAAAATGTCAATTCTGTGTTTTCTGTTGTTGCAGATAGCAATACCCTTAAGTATGTCTTTAAGGACAGTTCCACTTGCTTGCCATCCAGTGTCACAGAGCTTCTATTCGCTGGCCTCGATGAGAAAATCTTGACAGATAAGCTACTAACTATTTTCGATCCTAATTTTACTAGATTACGGCAAGTCCATATAACTGATGCCTCAAAGATCTCTTCGAAAGGATTGCGTGTGTTAAGATCTCATAAAATTACTGAACTTGTTGCTGTTAAATCTACTAATATAACCGTGAATGATATTGTTGGTTGCCTAGGCGATTGGACCCTTCAGAACCTCCGTTTGTTGAATGTGTCCCAAAGCACATTCGGGAACAATGAGAAGGTCCGTGTAGTCATAGCCCTATCAAAGTTGAAGAGCCTCAAGTGCTTGGATGTCAGCTTTACCGAGTTCAATAGTCAAGGTCTGCAGATAATTGCCACAGACCTACCGTGCTTGGAAAGTCTAAATATATCGGGGACGATTGTTTCCGATATATGGCCACTGAAAAGATGCAAAGACCGTTTGAAATATCTAAATATGTACAATTTGAAGGCGTCCAATCCGAGGGAAGCATTGGGTGTCATCGCTAAGCTCCACAAGCTGCAGCATTTAGATATTTCTGAAGATAATGATGAGACCTTGAATTTTCAGAATACGGATGCGGAAGGAGATAGTGATATAAAGTGTTCCGACTTTTTGGAAGCTTTAAGTCAATTGCCGATGTTAGTGTCATTAGATTTATCTGGAAGAACAGGTTTAGAAGCGAGTCGGTTAAAGTAAGTTAAAAAAAAATTATTTTTTGGTAATTTCAGTGTTTAGTTGCCATTTTGTAAGAACTCGTCTTTCTCATCAGGGTATTTTTTTACTTTTTTGTGTAAAGACACTGTCTTACTTTTTTATTAAATTAATTAAAATTGTTCTAATCAATACATAGTAGAAAGTCCGAAATCTGAACATCTAAAACCATAATGATCTAATATCTAAACTTTGTTGAACGTCCTATTTTTTTTTTTTTTTTGCATAAACCTACAAATTAGTTGGAATAGAGTAGGGTGTAGGGTGTGATGAAATGTTTATGAATATCTTAATGATCCAGAATGTTCCAAAATCCTTAATCCACAAAGTCTTGATGATTCCGGGTTTGAGACTTTCTACTATATTGTGCCATTATTCATGCTTCAATAAATTAAAATTTTAATTACGAACATTTTTGACTTTGTGGCTTAAAACGAGAAGAACCAATGTTTGTCATAATTGACAATTTTAAGAAAAATGACTTCAAAGTTTGAGCCTTGTTGCAAAGTTACGTAAATCCCGGAATTGTTTGAGTAGCCTGATGATATTAGTTTCTAGGTTAATTCCTAGTGTCCGGTGCCCTCGCCAAATGGGATTTGGCGACAAATGATTGGGCGATAAAGTTTATGTTTTGGCAGCCCACTGTGCAGCTCTAGTGCAACGTTAATTAACCAAACCAAACCGCCATTTTGATTTGGCGACAAAAAAAAACCCGTCATTTTTGCCTTGGCGCCAATTTTTGGATTTGGCGACAACGGGGCACCGTACACTAGGAATTTACCGGTTTCTATTTTATTTAGAAGTTTAAAATTGATAATGTATTAAAAATAATTACAAATAGTCCTTCTTGTTCCAAGCCACAGAACTAAAGTAAATATATAATTCTCACTTTTTGCACTCATATAAAATTATAAAACTACAAATATTATAAACATATGATTAAAGAGATTTTCCTTTTCAGAATATTTTTGAGCAATCATAAGAAAATGGTATTCCTTGGATTATTCGAGAATGCAGTTTGTCAAGATGCTGTTTTTTATAAACCAACTGATCCCATATACAATCCCAAGTTAGTGGTAAGTAAAATTGATTTGAAATTTAATTTATTTTATGTAGCTTAAAATTGTCATAATTATTATTGTTCAGTTGGCAAAAGTTATTTTGTGATAAATTGGTGTAAAATCTCCAACATCCAAATCTACAGCCCTTATATATGACGTAGAAAAAAAAAGAGATCACACCAATTACTATTCATCATTCAGGCTTCTGCAGAGCACCTATTGGAATGTATGGGCCCCTCAGGGAGGATATCTATTGCAATCCTCTCCTTGTGCTCCACTTCCTGAGAGTCGCTGGTCTCGTGGATTTTGTCCGACTCCGTCAGACTCTGGAGGATTAGCAACAACAACAAATAGTCGTAGTAAATTGTGCACTGTATAAAATCAACTTTCCTGCTAAATACACTTGTCTGTACACATGACATGTATTTGTCCTGAGCTTTGTAATTTTAAATACTATTATTACAATATCTTCAATAAATCCACATTGTGCCTTGGTTTCACAAGGGGAGAATTTTATGGCCCTTGCGCTGGACATCAGTTGTGGATTGTGTGTATGTGCAATCTTTGTGGATGAGATTCATACACTAATTAATAGTGGTAACTTGTACTTTAGTCAATTGTTAACCATTTGTTCTATCTAATTTATATGAGTTTAAAAAAAAAATCTGTTTTATTCTTGCAAAATTTTTTCAGTGTGGAAACATAACCTGTGAAATCGGGGATATGTCATAGAATTTTTTAATTCTGGAAATGTCAGGGAAAATTTCATAATATCACAAAAAAAAAATCAGGGAAATTTTCAAATTTGGATCACTAAAACTGCATTTATCATCTATTCTGAGTAGTTTAGTTGTCCATATTTCCTTTTACTTCTGAAAAAGAATTTTTAAAAAAAGTGTAGCAGCAGTTTTGTTGTTAATAGAAACATGAACCACTGCTGGAGGAAGAACGAAAACAAAGCATGTTGGACTTTGAATTTTACGCAACATATACCGAACTAATGTATATGTGATTTATTGAAGGAAATGCATAAAATATTAAAATTATCTACAGAAGTCATCATTTGAAAAAAACTTGCTGTCTTTGCATTATCTGCTTCCGTAGAACATGTTTAATTACTATCATGTATCTCCCACTTGTATAACTTTACGTTGTATCCATAAATTATTATTTTAACTGAATATATAAGTATTGCTCATAATTTTTCCTTTATATTGTAATATATTTATTGTGCTATTGTAGCGTTGGTACTTTGTTTCTATACTAGGCATGTATTGCAACATTTCTTAATGTAATTGAAAATCAGGGAAATTTTTTGACACCATCATGGGAAATATTAGGAATTTTTTTTTCAATGATTTTGTTGCCACCCTGTTTTTATGAGAAGCTACTCCAACATAGTTTTGTGGCAACTTAATTGTGTATAAATAATAGAGGCAAACTACTTTTTTTTCTCTGTCAAAATTTGACATATTTGTTTTTTTCATTTCCCTAGGTTACTGGCTCTGCAACAGAAGCTCAAGTTTTGGAATCACTTCGGAGATACATGCACAGAAGGTTATATGTGCAAAAATCCCTTTGTTATTTGTATGCTGATATTCAAAATCTCCCTGATGTTCGTATAGACATTATAGAGGTAAATAGTTATTTTTCCTATTTACATTGAAGTTTCATATATGCAGACTATTCTAAATACAATTAAAAAATAATTTTTAGATGTATCATTTAATCTTTTATGTGACAACAATAGATAATCCATTAACATTTGTTCATTCATGCATTTTTTGGCCTCTTAGCTAACCAGCATGCTCTTAAAGTTATTTTTTTTAAAACTTTTATTTAAAAATTATTATTTATAAAATCAATGTAAGTATTTGCAGCAAACTTAAATGGAAGTTCTAAAAACCTAAATTTTAAAACGTTACACCAGGGCCGGATTTAGGCATGGCTGCAGCCTAGGGGCCCCCACACTAATAAAAAGGTCAACATGCAGAAAAAATTATTTTGAAGGATGATAAATCCAAATCCTATTGAAAAGAGTAGACTTCAACCTTTTTATGATGGAGAAAAATTCTATTTTTCTTAATAGATTTGTTGAATGTAAATACGTCCTAAAACTTTTATGTTCTTTAAAAAAATATGTTTAATTTGTGATAATTACAATGGCATTGTATTGCATTATTTCGGAAATCAGTTGTTTTTATTTTTCTTGCATTTTATTTCACTTAGAGCCATTTGTGAGTAATACAAAGATGACTGAAATATTTTATTACCATGTTCATAGATTCAGGAATACCATTGCACCTTGAGATTAATTTAAACTGTTGAAATTGTGCAACATAGTATTGAAAATTTACAAAAAACAGTGTATCCCAATTTCATTTATAAACCAAAAAAAGATTTATTTAGCAGTCCTGGAATATATATTTTTCCAAAAAAATTCCAACTCCACCTCATCTTGTTTTAGTGTATTCCATATCCCCTGGGGTTGAAGAAGGGGGGGGGGGGGTCACCACATATGCAGCCTAGGGTGTCACACTAACTCTAAATCCAGCACTGTATTAAATATATATTATCAATATGTCCCTATTCTTAAAAAATAAATATTCATACAAAAATTATAGTAATTTTAACCATTGACTTATGAAGATATTATTTATGATGAATGTAGTACTTACCTACAATTTATACCTTGCAATTTATATTAGTAGGTTACTATATATATCAAAATAAAATTAACTTAATTTAATATGCGATGTATACAATTTTATCATTGAATTTTTTTTTTTATAATTTTAATATTTTAGTCCCAGAACTAACATTATTAATACTTGTTTTCTTCAAATCATCACATAGCTTGTATTACAAAGCATGAAGAAATATCCAGACGTTTTGGGAATTCAAATGGCCGCTACTGCTTGCATGTATAACCTTACCAAAGGCAGCCTGAGCTCTAAGATACATCCAAAATGGCTCCGAAAAGTAGTTGACTGCACCCTTGCATCCATGGAAAACTTTCCGAATCAACTACAGGTATGCATCTTGCACCTTCTAATATTATTAACCTTCTAAATATTATATTAAAGGTATGGATTTGTCATGACTATCTTGTTAAAAGCTTTACATCTTAAGATAAGTCAAGATACCTAATTATCATTATTAATAATAATAATTTATGAAGAAATTTTCGTACTAGAATTCTCAACTTATATTTTTAAAACGATGAACATGTAATAGCATGCCCATTCGAAAATTCTCGCAAGAACAATTCCTTTCCTTAAAATGACATGCCTTTCAGAACATCTCAAATGTTTAAATGTATACTGTTTATTTGGCGTTATTTTTTTTTAAAGCTTTTCTTTCTAATGGAATTTTTGCAAATCCTTTCATTCAATATACAAAGTAGGTTTTGAAAATATTGAAATTTTGCAAAATATTGAATTAAACAGCATCCAATTTTAAAAGTAATGATAAATAACATTACACATTATTCTTAGATAAATGTTAAAAGAGTGGATATTAAGTCATTTTTTTTTTGCCAAAATACCAAATATCACCGAAGCTAATATATATATATATATATACGTGTTTAAACATCTATAAACATTTCATAAATGTAATGAAATCTTTACATATCTACAATCTACGGAAAAACCGTTCTCTGAATAAAAATCTATAAATATCAGCTTCGTGTTTAACTTTGTAATTTTTTGAGTTACAAAATTGAATTTTAAAAAATAGCACACTTTTTATAATTATTCCAATTAAAACTTATTGTTTCTTTTGTTCTATGTGAGTATAGAGTATTTCATCTGCAAAATGGCAACACCTCTTGACATCCTTAAAAATACCCTCACGCAATTGACGATTATCCACAGGATTATGTCACATTCTTAAAGTTCACTAAACATTTTATAATTTACTTTACTTTCACTTTAATATCTTTCAAATACATAAAGAAATTTCGATGTCAACGAAGAAAGATGAATTTCTAAGATTAAAGCTGTTGCCAATCGATGATTTTTACACCTAAAATTCTATTAAAAAACAGTTTTTTTTTTTTTTTTTTAAATTTTGCAACTTCCTGGTGTGTCAGAATTCTGAAAATGTGATTTGACACTTGTCCAAGAAATTTTCTTTCTTTTGATACATCACTTGCTAGGATTTGTTATGTGTAAGATCCGTAAAAGGGATCTGTAATACAGAAATAATATATAGGATTATTTTTTTACAGGCTAACATTAAATATGTATACTGTCTGGAGTATCAAATAAAAGCAAACCTTCTTAAGAGTGATTAATATATATCAAAAGTCATATTTCTTATTTATTTAATAAAATTTAAAATATAAGAGAAACATCTTGTTCCTTATTCAAAAAGATATTTAGATGAAATAAAATCAGGACTTTAAACTACAGTGATACACATTTAGGTGAGAATTATTTTACTTCATATGAACATGCTGGCTTTTAAGAAATTAATTTAAATATATTCTACTTACAAAATGTTTTGTAAGTAGGCAGTAGATTGTAACACATGCAAAACTAGACTGAATTAAACCTTTAAAAATATTATATTGTTTTTCAATAAGGAATAAATTTAATATGGGTATGTAGTTATAAATAAAAATTATTTTTTGAAAAGTTTAGAGTATTTGACATATAAGTTTAATTTTGTGTAACCCTTACCCCCCCCCCCCTTTTTTTTTTTTAAAAAAAATGGGGAATTTTGGATTTAATTTTTCACATTTTGATATTAAATTTTTTTATGCTTTAAAAATGTATCTTCAAATCTCATAAGTTATAATGATTCTAATGTTTTTGATTACTTCTAGCTTCAGAAGAATGCCTTGCTCACTCTATGCAGTGATAGACTGTTGCAGGATGTTGTAAGTAAATTTAATGTAAACTTATTAAATTCTTTTTCTCTTGGTGTATTAGTATTCAAAAAATATAATTTTATCTAATAGTAATGCATTTCTATATTATAATTTTTATCTTTTAAAAAAATTAGTTTGATAAATAGTTTTAGCTGTTATCTTTGTCCATAATACAAGTATTATAAATTGCTTATATTATGACCAACATTTGCAATATTTGTGTTCCAGAAAGCCCAACTGGTTATCAGTTGCTAGAACAGTTGAGTCCTACTAAATAATATGTTTAAATATTTAAATACATTATGGTTTGTTAATTCAATATCTTAATTTTTGTCAATGTCTTAATTATTTTTTGAATTTATAATTTTGTGTTATGGTTAAGGTATTAATTTGCTTATGTATTTCTTAACAGTCGTTTGACCGGTACCACTGTGCGGAGTTAGTCATGAATTCCTTAATGACATTTGATGATCCTGCAATGAATAGGATGTCTGTTGCAATATGTTCCATTTTGGCTGCAAGGGTAATATATATATTTTCTTGCAATATTTGATTTTTTTTTCTAAGGGTTTATGCATTTTAAATTCTATGCCGAAATTTGATGCATAAAGTTTTAATATTTTATCTGTTGTAATTAAAAGGTATGCAAAAGTACCTTTGTCTTTTAATTGGAACAAAATAACTGAGTAATGTTTTAAAATCTATTTACTAAATATGTTTATATTTTAATCAGTCAATGTATTTTTATAGATTTATATTTGGCCTAGTACCTGGATAGTTATACTCATTTTAAATATATTTTACATTTATACTTCAAGATGCTTAAAGACACTATTGAGTTGGTGTGATAATTATTCTTTGAGTTAATAATTTAATGTTTGAGCACTTGTATTTATATAAGATTTTTAATTTAAATTGTAAGTGTGTTAACATTAGGGTGGAGTGATAAAAGCAAAAGTTTTCAAATAAAAATAGAACTGTGGAAAAGAGGGTTCCTATTAATGGAAGCATAAGGTTAAAAATATATTCTAAATCAGACAATATTTTGCCCTTGCTTACCACGGTTAATGTTTTGATATTTTAAAATTTTGACCCATTTCTCCAAATTAAAATAATTTTTATCGAAATAGAAATGCGTGAAAAAGTTGTCTTTATTAAATAGGAGACGAATGCGAAAAGGAATTTTGACATCGGCCAATATCTTACCTTTGTGCATCGCAGTCAAAGTTTTGAAGTTTTCAACATTTTACCCTTATTTGGTCAATTTACGACAAAAAGTAGGTTAACGGAAACAAATTGCAACAAAAGTTTATTTTAATGGTGTTTGTTTCTACTTGGTGAACTGACTCACAGTAAAAAAAGTGTACACGTTTTTGAATACCGGAAGTGGGTTAAAACTGGACAGTTTCAAATTGGCCACCTCTGCTGATTACTTGTATCTTCTTTATGATTATGTCGAAATTAATCTGATGTTATAGGGCCAAGGAATTGATTTCTGCTATCAGAAATTTTAAGTTTTGTAGATATAAGTTTTGTTGAAATTTTAAGTTTAATAGATCCAAAAAGGGGCAATTATCACAAAAACAAGTCGATTAAAAAAAAAATGGCCAACCACGAGCATTTGTTTCTGATTAATGTATTGAGTCAAATACACCAATCAGAACAAAAGCTCTTAACCTATTATTGGAATTTGTTTGCAGTTCTTATTTTTTTCCCTAAATCAACCAGTTTCTGTGATTGTTGCCCCCGTTTTGAATCTAATTAATTGATTAACAAAAAAAAAATTGATAGAAGAAATGAATTCCTTGACCTTAAAATCCTATATTAGAATAAAAATTATCAATTTTGATATAATAAAGAAGATACAACAACTAGCTTCTTTTTGTCATAAATGGACTTTGACCACAGTGAGAAAGGGTCAAATATTGTGCGATTTCGAATATTTTTTTATTGTTAAACTTTTATTAATGAGTACCATCGTTTCCACACTCTTTTGTTTTGAATTCAAAACTTTTGCTTTTTTCACTCTACCATAATAGAAGAAGAATAAATATGTGACACCTGTATGTAGCACCTGTAGAAGAGGAATAAATATTTAGTTAATTTTTAAATAGATTTCAACTGCCGAGACTTCAAACTTAGGTGCCAAAACCGATTACATGATAAGACTTCTTGATATCGTGAAAACAAAAGCAGAACAAGGTGAAATTGATATAATGATGAAGTTCACCTTAAGTGCTCTCTGGAACCTGACAGGTATAGCAAATTTCTTAAGTTAAATAATTCTATATATACCATAACTGTTTTTAAAGATGCATAAACTATTTGCATGCATTTGTAGAAAAAAAAATGTGCTAACTCAATGGATAAAAAGAACTTCATTAGAACCTGGTTCTTAGTTCTAAATCTAACATTTATTTGCACTTGAAAGTGAAATTCAATTTATTTTTCATATTTAACTTCAAAATACTTTTCTGTCACCCTCAAGTTTTTAGTTTATTGTTGGGACTTTATCTTTTATGTATTAAATAAAGTTTGTTTCCAAAAAAATTAAACTGTGTCAATATTTATTTCTATTATTTGTTTACAGATGAATCACCTAAAACTTGTGGAGTATTTTTGGATTTGGGAGGACTTAATCTATTTCTAGATGTTCTTAAGGTGAAATTTTTGTTATAAAATGTATAATTCCATCTGCATTAAATACAAAATTAAAAAAGTGTATTTCAAATGATTTAACTACTAATTTTGCCAAATCAGTTTTTTATGCTTTATTATATTCACATATTTGTTCTAAGGTTTAAAGGTTTTATTATTTAATCTTTATTTTTTAATCTTTTTGATTTAGGTATAAATTAAAAGCTATCTTTTTAGAAATAAAGTCGCAAGATTTTTTTAAAAAAATTAATAAATTTTCTAAAATTTTAATTTAAATTCTACTGCAGAATTTTTTTTTTTACAATTTTGGTAATTTGTTGGCCACTCGGTACCACATTTATATTTTAATATTAAATTTGTTCTTTATGCTTAGAGTCCATATTAGTATTTTTTCATCCAGCATACCCATAGAGTAATATAAAATTTGCATACATATTTAGCCTCTTTCAAATTGTTTATTTTTCATACTTAAGTTTGAATATTACAAATACTTATTTTCTATTATTTAATAAAAATGTACAAATATTGTTCTCTAATTAACTTCCACATCCATTAATAAAGACCACTTGAGCCCCATATATTTGGATTCTTGTGTTAATTCATTCAAGTAAATAATTTAATCACAAATTTTAGTCTATTTTAAATTTTGAAATTCATTATATAAAACAGCAATACATCATGATTTTGTGAACATCAAGTGTGTTATAAATTTTATTAGTATTTATTGACTAATTAGAAAATACCATCATAACTAAAAAATATACTTTCTTCGTATTTGGTTGCTTTTATCTTTTGCTCTTTTTGAATATTTATTTAACAGCAGCCAAACATAACGTAAAATTGCATACTTTAGGATAATCGATGATCTTATGCAGTTTGCCTAATACTCTTTTATCTGATAATATTGTTAGAGATATTACTGGAGAATGAGCAATATTAAATTGAGGCAAATTTTTTCCCTTATTATTAAAAATTTTATTCCAATTTGAAAAATATCTTAAATAAGTTAACACAACCAAACACTTGAAAAAATAACTTTAGCTTAAATAAGGCATGATGGTAGGTGACTGAATAAAAAGTAAAGGATAAGTAATCTGAAAATACAAATATAAATTTGTCAAAATAAATAGATAGAAATTGTGCACTTATTCGTATTAACAGTTTTAAATTGATGGTTGCATTGAAGTATGTCATTTTAAAAACCAGGTGAAAGCAAATTTCTTTTGCCGTTGTGTCTTGTTTTGCTATCAATTTTCAATACAAAAAATATAATTTTTTATATCTTAAAAATTAGATTCAATAACCTATAATTTGCTAAAAAAATGCTTTTTATTATTGTGAGATGTTGCTCTTGCCACTCGCGGAGTGGCGCGGTTGTACCGGAAGTGACGGAATGCGTGGGAGAGAGTGTTCTGTTTTTTTTTGGAGGGGGAGGAAAAAAGAAAGTGAGCACCGGACGCGGATTCGGAAAGCAAAAGTAACAAGTATCCGGTGTTATCACTTGTCCGATGTTATCAAGTGTCCGGTGTTATCAATTGTCCGGTGTTATCAATTGTCCGGTGTTATCAATTGTCCGGTGTTATCAATTGTCCGGTGTTATCAAGTGTCCGGTGTTATCAATTGTCCGGTGTTACGAAGTGTCCGGTGTTGTTCTGAATTGTCCGGGGGTTTCAAGAGTATCAACGAACCAAGATTTGAGCTGGGACAAAGTTTACGATTATATTAGACAGTATTCCATAATGAAAATTTTTGAGAAATAAAGTTAAATTATGTAAAATTGTGCAAGAAAGTCTAAAACTTTTATAAATAGTGAAGGTTCTCTAATAACTTCTTGCGTTGTTGATATATTTTGATAACTTTTAACATTTAAATTGAAAGGTGCATGAAATTTGCTTATTAATACATTATATATTTTCTCTTATAAATTTTCAAAGTATGTTCATGAATGGAAAATATTATATATTTTTAAGTGATTTTTGTATGGAAAAGTGTTTTTCAAATAACGAAAGTTGTATATCACTACACTTTTTATATGTCTTATTATTGAATGTCATAAACTTATTTATGGAGATTTTAAAAGTAATTGTTATTTTGTTTTCAGAGATTCAATGGTGAAAGTTCTGTTGAAACCAAAGTTTTGGGTCTAATGGTATGTCATTGATATCTAACAATGAGTTATTAATAACATTTCATTTTAACCATCTTCATTTGATGCAGTCATTTTATAATTTTGCATTGAACTTATTGAGTATTTTCATTAAGTCGATGCCATTAACTATTATAAGGGAACTCCTCTCCGTACTTGCTAATGCTCGTCAACCTTCAGAGGATTGCTTTCATCAAGTCGATGCTATTAACTCTAACTATGGGGCTACTCGCTAATGCTCTTCAACCCCTGGAGGATTACTACAAACCAATTCTTGCTTTGCTCATATTAATTTCATTACCTTCCTGCATTTTAACTGGATTCAACCTGTTTGACAAAGTCTTTTTACAGTTGTTCAAATTTTGAGATGTAGATGAAGCCTCAATGATAATTTTTTTTTTCAAAGTGTAATAAACTAAGTGTTTAATATTTTATAGTTTTGGAAATTTGCAGTTAATCCCTTTTGAAATGACACCTTGATAATAAAACTTGGTTTTATAGTTTAGAAGGAGTGATTGTCACAATATTCGGTCTTGCCTATTAAATATATAGATTTAATTTACCACCTGGAAACGTAAAACATTTATACTTTGTTATTGTACTATTATTTAAATTATATATAAAGTTCAAGAATATTGTTTATTAAATTCCTGAAATGTGAGAATTAACTAATGCATAAAAATAATCACTGATATAAAATATGCATATAAATAACTGTAGATGATTATCATGACTTCCATTATTAATTCTTTGTTTTTTGAGTATCTGTCAGTAATTTTAATAGTTTTAAATGTATCGATATTTAATGGAAAAGTTTTCATTATTAATTTTAATAGGTTGTTTAATTAGTTAAGTTTTTAAGAAATGAACTTCAAAATTAATTTAAGCTGAAAACATCAATTATTGTACATTAAAAAAAATATTTTACTAATTTGAATGTAAGCAAAAGCTTTTTCTTTTAACACAGTGACATATTAAACTAAATATATTTTGGGATTAATTTACAATAATATCTAAAAATGTATATATATTGTGTAATAGTAATAATTTCCCAATATTCATGAAATTTAATTTTTCTGAAAATACATTTTAATTAGTTGTTATTTTGTTGCAGAACAACATTGCTGAAGTAACACATTTGAGGGAATATCTCATGAAGGATGAATTTATAAGTGCTTTAAGGTTTGTTTTTGTACTTTTAAGATTTTTACAAGAAAAGCCTGGTTGTATGTTCAGTCTTAAAAAATAAAATGCTGTACAATTTATATAATCTTGATTTGATATAGGTGCTATTTTGATTTTACCCACTTATTGGGGTCTTGAGTTTCATTTTAAATATTACTATCCTAGAGAAAAAAAAACTTTAATCCAAACTATTATTTTAGATTTTAGTCCAAAGGGAAATGTCAGTGCTTTTCATGCAAAAATTCATTGAACCCTAATTTTTTAAGACTTCAAATTCTGCTTCACATTACAAACACATGACATTTTCTTTTGCTGCTGATATTGCATTAAAAAAATTGTGGATTTAACGAAGAGCATTAGACATAAAAGAGGATCTGAAGCATATAATTCAAATATTCTTAAAAATCATGCATAACTAATTTCACATTTCCTCAGAAATATTAAAAGTTTTTTCAAAATTCCAAAAATACTTCCAATATCTTAGACCATTAATATTTTAATATACCACATTAGCCCGCTTAGTAGGTTAAAATACTCCTTATTGTAATTCAGATATTAAACTTTAAAGGGTATAGTATACACATTAAAGTAAATCAGTATATTTTTTAAACTTTCAAAATAAAAAAACACATTAAAAAGTGTTATTTTTGGAATTGCATGTAAGTAGCATTAACCAATGTGCATTAGACTCAATGAATTATTAACAAATAGATACCTTGTAAAATATTTGGTAAACTTAATTATCTGCCTCACTTCCTGACTACTAAGTCTTTTAATTTTAGATTCTTTATAATAATTATATCTTTGACAACATCCTGAGTTCTAGATCCTTTTTTCTGAATAATTCCTCGAAGGTTTTTTTAAAAAGTGTCTTATAAATTAGTATAGTCTCATCATGGTTGTAAAATGGGGAACTAAATTATACATAAAGTTAACATAACAAGCGATGAAAATTAATTAAACCTATCAAATCTCTAAAAATAATTTGAAACGTCAATATTTTCAAGAGTTATTTCAAGGCCCAATAACATGGTTCAAAAGCAGACTATACTCGGGGACAACCTAAGTTGGACCTGAAGAGGAACCCGCGGAAGCTATGATATGTATAAATATTCAATTGCTTTAGGCTCAACTTAGGTTGTCCCTGAGTATAGTTTGGCTTATAAGTCTTGAATAAGTTTACATTTCTTCACCATTTTACTGGGTCACTATTCTTCCATTTTCGCCACTTTTCATCAAAATTGGTTTGGTAAATTTTGCATAATTTTTAAATGGTGTGGAATTCAGATATTGTTAAATATTCCTTTCAAGTCATAAAAAAAATCTATTTTCATATATTTATTTAATATGTTTATTTTTTAACTTATTGTGAAAAAAATATCAATTAACATTTAGAAAAACTACTGTAGGTCACTCCTTGGTTCAAGGCATATCGATGTGAGTTATTTTGCTGCAGGCATTGTTGCTCATTTAGCAAGTGAAGGGGAAGTGTTCTGGACTTTTTGGAATCAACCTAATTGGAATGAAATGGTTACTGAACTGGTAAAAATGCTTCATATGTGTTATTTTTCTAGTTTTTATCAACATATAGTAATTTAATTTTAATCTCATTAATTTATAATTTAGTTAAATTTGTTTAAAAATTATACTTAAGTATGTATAAAATATATTCGAATATTGTTAGTATGTATATTTAGTTTTCACTTTAAACAAAATAATTATGTTTTTTTGAATTCTTAAGCAAATTTTTTTAATACTTTGTATTTTTTTCATTAAAAAAATTTGTTGTTTGCATATTATTAACTTGTGCGTTCAGTTATACATATGAGTTCTGGATGATAAATGGTTTATTTTCAGGGATTATCTGTCTTGAGTTGGGATGTTAATGCTACAGAAATGGTTGCTTACAGGTAATATTAAATTTTTCTGACACTTCATTTATAATAAATAATTTAAAATAAGTATAAAGTATTTTTAATCCATAAGAAATTAAATTTATAAAATAATTAAATAACCTTTCATGCTTGCTTTTACATCTATTGTAAACTGTATGTGTTGATTGGTTATATAAATTGAAGTCGTAATGTAATTTATGTTGTATATATTGATATAAAATCAGTATTTAATGGGTTAGTGTTCAAAATGTGCCAGCTTTTTTTTTTTGCGTAAACTGTCACAATAATAACTTTTTATAGCATTATTTCAGTTTTGACTTAAATTTAACTCGATTTAAATTAAGAGTATATAGATATCCAAATTATAAACAATCAAATATATTAATCATTGTGTTGTTGAAGGTATGGGTCATTTTCATATTTATTAATGCTTTGTTTTTTTAAAGTGTACATAGAAATACAATTTATTTTAATAATTTTATCTGGTTAAACTTTTATATATCGTTGGCTTAATGGAGAAATTCACTAAGCCACAAAAAATTGTTTCAAGATATTAGGGTTTTGATTTTGATGAAGCCACAGAAGACTGTTCATCTCAATAGAGAACAGTGTTTTATTTCTCAACCACACTCGTTATTGACTTGGAGATTTTTCCTAATAACAGTTTACTTTAGCACTATACAGGCACTTAAAAAAATGGATTTAGTTAGTTTTTCCTCCAAGCTAACATCAGATATTGCAGTGCTTATACCATGCTTTTATTTCTTCCATTGTGTTTGGTTTGTTTTACCATTTGGAAATGTTGTATAAGTATTTTTTGCTGTATAAGTATAACAGTTTTACTTTAAATTTTTTTATTTAGTCATAGTTTATTACATAATGAGTCAAATGGGAAGTAAACTTTCTAAATCGGATTTTGTCTAAAATTTCTGAAAAATAGTTTATTTACATCAACGAATTTGCCTTCGAAATTTTTATCAAACTAAAATATTTTATTCCTTCAAAATACTTAGCTTGTTTTTTTCTACAAATAACCTTAATGTGACAAAATGAAAATTTGAATGTTTGCTCCTCCCATTATACAATGAACACAACTAGAATTATATCAAACAACCCTTTAAATACAATGCTTAATTTTTCAATCTTCAGACTGTTTTACCAACACGCCATATTTTGTTTAAAAAATTATTAATAAACCTTTTAATAATGTTTTTTTAACGTTACAATAGGTCATTCAATCCTTTCTATCCACTATTTTACTGCTTTAAATCATACCAAGTTCAGTTATGGGCCGCTTGGGCTGTTCATCATGTGTGTCTAAAAAATCGTAAGTAACCTTCTTTATGTTAGCATTTACATTTTGCACTCTTATTATTCCACTGGAAATTTACAAAAGTTTAACAGTTTAAAATATTTTCCCTTCAAAATCAGTATTTAATTTCCTAATCAATTTTTAGTATGGAAAGCTACTTGATTAAATTGATAAACATGAAGAAAAAAAACATTGCCTTTACAGAATGAATTCTAAAATATAAATAAAGTATTCATTCCTGCAGCTTCATTAAATAAAAAAAAAGTATAATTTTCTAATTAAATAATACAAGTCGTGTGTCATACATACTTAAAATTTTAGAAGACATCTTGATATACTTATTGTAATAGAAAGTTGCTAAATTTTAAGATATATATTTTATTTAATGTGTATTTAAAGAGACAGGTATTTTTAAATATTTAGAATCCCTAAGAAGTCTTAATTAAAAATTTTGTTTTTAAAATTCTTAATTTGACATTGGTTTGCATTAATATCTTAATATAAAAGATTGGAGATTATGTTAAAGGTATTTATAACTCTTTGAAACTACTTGTCAGGACAGCTCATTAGAATAAGTTAACAAAATTTAATTTATTTACATAAGATGATGTACCAATTACCGACCAGTTAAGACCCATTTCTGGCCAGTGCCAAACGTGCAACTACTGACCTTACATTAGACTGTAAAATTAAATGTACTTAAAATTTAAAATCCGTTGAGTAACATTGTTTGAAGGGATATTTAAAAACATAATGATATGCTGTAAGTTTAAAATAATTTTTCCAAATAGCCGGTAACTGATGCATTCAACCTATTTATCCCTATCCTAGCTTAACTTGTTTTACTAAAGAGAGAAGCAGGCCAGAAAGTAAAAGATTTTTTACTATTAGGGCATGGTGTAGTAATCTTAACATTAGAATGAATATTTTACCATTTTCAAACCCTCCTCTCCATGAATGTGTTATTTATAATGCTCAGGAGTTTTATATTGGTATATATAAAACTGTTTAAATATTTTTTAATTTGGTTTTATCTGTAGCAGCAATTAGGACAAGCTTTCTCAAACTTCTTCTGTAGTAGATTTTTATTGCAACTTAAAAAAATAAAGTCGGAATTATATTTGAGGAAATTCTTCAATTTTTTGGAATATTTAAATAATTTTTTTGGATACTTGATGATCACTCATGTTCCCCCCCCCCCCCCCCCCCCACTCAATGATGTCATAGACCCCTTCCTTTCCTTCTAAGTGGGTTGAGTAGTTTTTGAACTGCCTGTTATAACAATGGGTATCAAAATTTTTAAAAAAATCCTATAATGGGGAATAAATTTAATATTTACATGAACCGTCAATCAAATGAACTGTACAAAACACATTGTTTTTTATCCGTCTTATTTTCTCAAACAGCCAAAAGATACTGCAGAATGATTGTTGAAGAAGGAGGAATTGGAATCTTGAAAACCTTACTGGAGAATCCTAATCTCCATCAGTCAGTGGCTCATCTTTGTAAAGAAATACTCCAATTTGTAAAGGAGGAATTTCCCAATATATGACTCAAGGCAATCATAAACTTTTAAACAGATTTGTTCTCTTTTAGATTTTGAATATATATATTTGCTTATGCATGTAAAAGAAGCACTATGGCTTGCATGATGCTAATACTGTGTATAATTAAAATAATATAGATTTTCTGTATATTTATTTCGTTATTCCTTTTAATTGAATGATTGTTGAAGAAATATTTTAATCAGATTATATATTTAAGATTAAAAATATGTACGATTCTTTAATTTCAGGATTGTCGGTTTATGATTCAATTTTCTGCCATTGTGAAATAATTTTAATGTGTTTCAGTTGCTAGTCTAACTGTGCATCTGCAATTGTGATTGAAAATGTTTCATGGTGAAGTTTAATAAATAGAAGTTGATGTTCTTGTGTTCATTTATTTTGTTATGCAGCTGTATTGTAAATTAAAAAAAAAAAACTTTTAATATGCTAAAACACACACATACATTTCAAGCTCAGCTTAAACCTATCATACTTCATTTCTACAGAAAGCATAAGGAATAGATTTTTGAGTGTGTGTACGTTAAAACTTTTATGAACACATTTAATATTTTAGAAGATCTTGTTTCCTTTCAATGGACGCAAAACTCATGTAACAGAAGTAGCTGTATATGCAGTTTCACCTGGGATGGGAAAACAAAAAGACCATTAATTCAATAGGTACCAGAAAAAATACATTAAAAATTTTGTGCAAAACAAGACAACATTTATAGCTCAGTTAAAATTTAATACTATAGGTAACAAGTTTACAATCCTTTCCAGGCTTTGCACAAGCTTATTATTCAAAGTTTTTGTCATCACCTGTGCTATTTATGTAAATTTTCCAAATTGGAATTGAATGACTTGTTTAAGTTTTTATATCTATGGTACTCAAACTATAATATAAAGAGACTATCAAAGTAATAAAAAATATTAGATATGAACAGTGCAAACAATATTACTGTTATTTATCTCAAACTACACAAATTAAAAAAAAAAAAAGTTTGGAGACCATTACTATTTTATTTGGTTAATTAATGTGTTATTAATTAAATTGAATATTCCATTTGGGGTGTGTTATTCAACATGGCACTTCTTTTAAATAGTCCACTGATAAAAACAAGGATTACTCATGTTGCAAACAAATATTAGGTAAGATAATAAGAAATAACTGATGCAATATGTAATTTTTATTACAGTTGATACAATAATAATCACTTCATGTATAACAATATACACGACTTAACGTTAATGCAATAGCATATGCTTTTTAAAATTCGAAAAAGATTTAAATTTTTTGCCACATGCAGTACAGATGAACTCTTCCAATTCTTTTGTTGGTTTTCTGTGAGTAAGTTCATGGGCTTTGAGTCCATTAGATTGAGAGAACTTCTTATCACATACCTTACATTGGTATGGTTTTTCACCAGTGTGAACCCGATAATGCCTCTGAAGGTTTCCCAGAAACGTAAATGTTTTACCACACGTTTTGCAAGATAGAGGTTTTTCTTTATTGTGTATTACAACATGGGTTCTTAAACCTTGAGACGACTTAAATCCACCCCCACATTCCTTGCAGATGAAAGGTCGATCGACACTGTGGCTTATCAAGTGCTGTTTTAGAGTTGGGATGGACTTGAAGGCACTTTTGCAAATCTTGCAAGTGTAGGGTCGATCTTCTTTGTGGGTCACCATGTGCTGTCGCAAATTGCAATCTCGCTTAAAGTCTTTGCCACACTTTTGGCATACAAAGGGTCGTAAATCAGAGTGTTGGGCTAAGTGCTTTTTCATGGCTAACACACTTGTCACCTTCAAATCGCAATGCTGACAGTTAAGTAACGGTTCATGGCAATGGTTTACTTGGTGTTGCTTCAAATCAACCAGAGTATGAAATTCTTGATTGCATGTATCACATATAAATACTGCACCCTCAATACTGCTATTCGTAACATCAGCCATAGTAATGGTTATTAGTTCAGCCGCTTTAGGAACGCTGGAATCCAAATCCAAAAACTGAACATTTTGAGATTCACAAGCATTCTGTTCTTGATTTGAGTTGCATGCTGCAATTGGTAATTGGTCATTTCCTTCAATGACTTCTTTACCTTCATATCTACACAGCCAGCATTGCAAGTATGAAAAGGATTTTAACCGCTTTCCACATGTCTTGCACTTGGGATGAGGCTTGTTGCCATGCATTGCTTTTATATGAAACTGTAAAGTACATTTTTGAACAAATGCTTTTTCACAGTGTTCACATTGGTATGGCCGTTCACCTGTATGAGTTTTCATGTGCTTCTGTAAGCCCCAGTTTGCAGAAAAGGCTTTACCACAAACTTCACAAAAAAAGTCCCGATCTTTGTGTATGCTAATGTGCTTTCTGAGGATGTTTTTGTCCATAAATTTTTGTCCGCAAAAGTAGCAGCGATGACCTTTAGTCTTTTTTTTTGTGGGTTTAACCACATTTTCGGCTGCATCGTCATGTGCCGTGATTATAACTTCAGAGATCTCCGTGAATGAGGCCATATTTGACAATATGCACCTTGGAATTGGAAGAAGGAAATTTTAGATGACATCTATAATGAAAAAAGTTCTTATTAAAAATAAAAATTAACTTTAACAATAATTGAGATAAAGTCCAATTGATTATATTTAAACTATTTAAGAGCATTAACTTTATAACACTAAATCGGATATTTATTATGAAGTCAGTAGGACTTGTTGTCAGAAATTTGCAAAATCAAACCTGCAATGCAAATTAAAAGTTTGATCTATAGTAAAATACATACATGGTACAATTCTGTGGAAATGTGGAATTTTGCTTTTTTAGACTTTCATTTTATCATCTCTGGGATTGATGCAAATCTGTATTAACATATTAATATGCTTATATAGGGGGTCGTAGCCCCAGGATAGCATGAAGAAATTGTTCAAGGAGAAATGAAAATCCGAATGTTCCAAAAGATGGTGTTACAATGCATCCCAGAAACATGTTTGTAATAATTATTTATTTTGTGATGAATTGATACTCAACCTAGAAAAACAGAGTATTTCACAAAAATGTAGCATCTTTAACATGTACAAATATTTGCGATCTTCATCAAATCGGGATGATATTACTCGAAAGTTTAGATGGTTATAACTAATTTTGTTGCATCTGGGGAATGCAATTTCCAAGTGGCACTCTTTTGAGAATTTTTTCATTCATAAAAAAACTTGAAATTCTACAAATTTACCAAACGCAATATCTGTTGAAAGACGTACAATCCTTTTGCATCTGATAAATAAATGCTTATACTTCACTATTTCCTATTTCATCATGATTGGATTTGCGCTACTTAACAGAATTGCTTTACATTTTTCAAAAATGTAATTTAATTTATGAAATTAAAGTTTAGGACTTGTCATTTTAGAATAATAAAAATTGATTTTTTTTAAAGAAGCATGTCTCTTTTTGTTTGGCTGGCATTAATATTCTATTTTGTTTTAATGTTTGTATATTTTATTAATTTAAAAAATTTTATTTGAAACTTCTCCCCCTGAAAAAAAAAGGCTTTTATTGAGTTATTTTAAAGTTTTTCTAAATAAAAAAACTTCTACAAAAAAAAAAGATCTGAATCTTTTATCTCTTTAAAAAAAAAGTGCTTTACTTAAAATGAAATTTGGGATTATTATTATTGGTTATTGTTTATTTCCATTATTATTATTATTACATTATTTATTTCCATTATTGGTTTGTGCAGATCTAGATCAAAGTTAATGACAACGAAATAACATAAAAATGGTTGGGAAATACAAAATACTTTCAAACAGCAAATATAAATTTACTGAATATGAAATTGCAATACTTTATATTGATTTTGAGAATGCTTTATAGTCACAGCTCTCATTAGATTTTTTTCAAATTATTGGTAAAGATCCATATTATTTGCTGGAAAATTACTCCACTTTTTATGTAGATGTCTTAAGAGCACAAATATTTTGAGTACACTAAGGAAATAAATTTTACACAATCTGGGTAGTAACATTGTGATTAACTTCAGCATTATATATAAAAAAAATAAATTCCTATAACTGTTATACCCTACAAACTATGTTTTGTCATTTTCTAATAGTAACTTGCAGACATACAAAAAAATATTTAGCAATATTGTTTTGAAAATTTGTAACAAAATTTTTTAAAAAATTGTTATTGAGTTATGGGTAGCAATGTAAAATACCTGTGCATTTTATGAAACCTGGGTATTCACCCCTGTAAATACATCTAATTAAAAAAATAAATATAAAGTATTTATATGAATTTTGTAAATGCAAAGTTTTTTACTGTTATAAGTTCATCAATTTGATTTAAATTATGTATTTAATTTTTTTAATAGCTATTCAATTTAGATGTTGAATTTGCTGCAAATAAAAAAAACAGATGTTTTACTAATAGAAAAAAGCCCTTTTTCTAATTTTCAATGTAAAACTTTGCAATTATAAAAACTATTTTAATAATTCATTTTCACATTTACTTTATTAGTTTTTATTTAACATTTTTATTATTTTTTGATTTATTCAGCTAAAATGAAGTATATGGTGCTGTTACCTATTAGTAACCAAGGTAAATTGTTTGCTTATTTGTTGTTTTCCTGCTAATAGGACACCAGTTGCCCAATGGATTAAGGCATAAAGCTAGTAATCAGAGGATTGCAAGTTCGCTTACAGCTGTGTAAACATGACAAAGGAAAGTAAAAGGCAGTGATCTTGCGATCAGACGTTTGCCAGCTTCGCTACTAATGTACTAAAAAGTTGTCTAAAAATATCCAAAAAATTATACTGGTGTGTAATTTTATGGACTGATTAGAGTCCAATGTCCCGACGCCTATTCAGGTTGCATTGGATGCCAATTCAGGTGTTACCTCAGCATCTGACTTTGGTTCTAAAATATGTGGTATAGTGTGTGAACGTTTGTGTGTGTTGCCTGTCCTGAGAATTAAGCATATAAGGATAACAAAGATAAATCAGGCTATCAAAGATCTCTTAACTTATCCATCAAATTAAAATCAAAGCATGATAATGGATAGCAAATAAATATTGCTTGTTGCTTTGATAAAAAAAGATATAAACATTAGAATTTGTGATTTAACAATATTAATAAATGTTTACCTACTTTTGGTATTCTAAACGGGCAATTTTAATAAAACATTTCTGTAAATGGTGATTTGTTTTTATTATTAATTTATGGTTGAGATCAAGTTTGAATGTATGCTTTTTTAAATTCAGATCTTTAAATTTTATATGTTTTCCCATCCATATTGAACAATATAGAACAAATAAAATATCAATAATTTATCAAATGAAATTAATTGTCCAAGAATCGGAACAATTCCTAGAAAGTTCCAAATCCCGAAATCTTTGGTAATAATGAGAAAACGTTCTTTTTTAGAGATAATATTCAATAAATGTATTTTCAAATCAGATCACTTTAAAATGTCATTATAATATCCATACCTAAACTATAATAAGTCGCCATTATCAATAATAGTGTTTTCTATAAGAATCACCAGAGTTGAAAGTAATATTCGTAAATATATTAACATCAATGTTGTCTTTTCTGGTAAAGATAATAATTTTATGTAATCATCTAAAACTAAAAATTACATACCAGATACCACAACAAAAACAATGTTTTAGTGCTGCCATACTTAAAGAACATTTCTTATTTTAGAACATATACATCTAACAATGGGCAAATATTAAGGGCTTGATTTGGAGTGTGATTTCAACAAAATAGGTTCCATACCAAATGTATTTTGCTCTTTGAATAGTTTTGATTCTAATTTATAATTTAATTTTAAGGTCAAAGGTATAAATTTTCATTTCATCCAATGATTGAGCTTCATTACGGAGGTGCGGCTATGCTTGTTTTTAAATCCCATGACGTCACAGCCGGTGCTAAAAGTCGGGAAGAAGCACGTGGATTCCCATCGAACCGGCGCACGCATCTTTCTGTGACTTCAAGAGAGGAAGGTCGTAGGTAAAGTTCATGTGGTTTACAAACTCAGCTGAGAGCTATTAGCAAGAGATCATTACAGCGATTTGAGGCATGTAAAAACTATCTGCACTATCTGAATTACACTTGATATATAAGTTTTTATATTTCTGTTACTGCCAACAACAGTGCTTCCATAAATTTCTGTACGCCCTTGAGCGAAGTATGTTTTTCTGTACTATCCGAAGTGTTACATAATATGATAAATTTCTATTAAATTGCCTGTATTTCTCTAAATGCCTTCATGTATTTATTGCAAGGATTCTTATGTGTTGTCCGTTAAAAATGCCGAATTTTATTGCATTGTGTTGAAATTTTGTAATATTAGCAATGTTCTTAACAATTTTTGCAATTTTAAATTAACTAAGGTGTGTCATGAAATAAATTTGAATCTCCTTATATTTTACCAAATGTTCTCATCATATATAAGACAATACGTTTTTGCGATCGTCATTTCTAACCTCCAATGCTGAATGCATAAGGGGGACATTTGGGAAGTTCCTTGTTTAAAAAAACGTGTTCACGAACAAGCCCCTATGCTGATAAGAAATGTTTGGTTATACTGGAGAAATGGCAATAGCATTACGATGCATTTATTGCAAACGATCGTTTGTATAATAAACTAAATGAACATTTCACTCCCGTATGATCAGAATGATGCAATCGCATTTTCAAAAAAAAGTTTTTGTATTTGGAAAAACTTTTTTAAAATCTTTGATTATAATTTGCAAAAATATATTCATTGGCAATGCCAATTTTCAGAATTATCTATATTTAAAGTTTGTAGATTTCATAAAATTTCTCTGAGTTTACTTTAAATATAAAAGCAGTTCTTGTATTGTTTGTGATTTTGTAATAAAATTTCGTCGAAATCCATAAAAAAAATACGGCATTAAAAAAACTTAAATATTTTTTTCCTTCAATAAAGATGTAATTTTTATTTACGTAAAAAGAATATAAAATCCAGTTTAATTATTATGCGCTATTAAAACAAATAAAAATAAAACTAGTAATAAACAGTTAACATGTAAAGTTGTTTTTTCAGTTTATCATACTGAAAAAAAAACTTTATTAATGTTTAACATTGACAATTTGCATATCTTATTGTGGTCTTAACTTATCAATAATTACATAAGTGATAGTAGAAGAAAATTATTTTTCAACAGCTGAGAAATGATAGTGTGTTTCTTATAATAAACAATTTTATAGTAATAAATTTTTGGAAAATGTTTCTTTTATCAAGTTTATTTTTTTATAAATAGAACTGAAAAAAAAACCTGACAATTTCTGAACCTGATTTGATTCTTTTAAACATTCTTAAAATAGCATGCATTTTGTAGTTAATGAATACAATAAGAAACCTGCATTACCGCTTTTACTTAGATTTCCAGTAGCAGAAAAGACATGCTTCGTCAGTCGCAGATTTTGTGCAAAAGGCTGCGACATATTTTAGCAAAAATTGACCAAGAGTACTTCTTAATGACTGTACAACTTTAAAAAATAACCTATACTATTTCAAATATAAAATGCACTTGGGTTCAGTCTTTGAAACAGAAAAAATGTGTCCCACTGGTGAAAATTCTTTGAATTACATTCTGAAATACCTAGAGAGTCTAATTGCTAGTTTTATACAGGGGCTGTTTATATAGATATTTCTATAAAAAATCTTCTTGCAGACAAATAAAAGAATCTTGTTACTATGCTTATATCTAATATAGCTTTAAATCTTTTTTAATAATATAAAAATTTAAGTTGTCTTAGGTTAGAAAATTATCAACCTGCGCAAAATTGTATTTCTTTTAAGAAAGTTTCCATATGAATGATTAAAAATTTTAGCACATAAAATGGAAAATACAACATTCTTTATAGCTGTATTTGGTATGAGCCATTCAGGCATATATAGATTTTCGGTCTTGGCCAGGCGGCATGAGCCAGATTTTCAAAGCAATATATAAAACTTTTCCTTTGATATCACAAATGAATTATTTAACGATTATTAGTATTTTTTAAATATAAATTCTTTATATCAGTTTTACGTATAATACTTAATTTTCTATTATTGATTAAAAATTATAACTTTATCTTTATTTTAAATATAGGCTTCTTAATGCAAGACAATACCTACTTAAAAATCTTGTATTTCTAAATACAGAAACTATTTAAATTATAAAGTTTATTTATTTGCATCAATTCACATGTAGGTATTGTGTAGCAGAAAATTCAAAAACATCAAAATGTATATAGAACGGTGAATGATCTACCAAGAAATCAAATTTGTTATCTAGAAAATGAGTCCAACAGGGCAGAGATATGTTTTCAATAGCTTCTTCCAAAGATTATAGATATACAAGTTTTTATCTATCTGAAGATGTCAAATGAAAACGTATTGCTCAGAAATATATCCTTTCGTGATATATTCTTGTTCGTGATACACATATTTTTTTAATGTATTAAATTAGCAGAATTTAATAATTATTATTTGATATATTAATAATTTTCTAAAATAAATTATTTGAAGCTGCATTAATATTTTCTTGTTTGACTTTTGTACTTCAGTATGTAAACATCTTGGAAGTGGTTTTATGGATTTTTATAATATACCATGAATGATATTTTTCCGATTGATAACCAATTTATTATTCCTACTTAGGTATTTAAAAAAAAAAAAATGTATCTTATAAATTGTTTCCCAAAATTGTTCCCCGTAAAATTTTAATATTTTTTAGTTTTTTTAAAAATTAATTTAAAATTTAAATGAAATTATATTGATAAAATAATTTGGTTATTACAAATTATAATAATTTTTTTTATCTAAAACTAAATGCTTTATTATACCTGTCGAATCTATTTCACTGAATTTTGTAATATTTAGTTATGTTTAAAATAACATTTTGCTTGACACTTTTTCTGCAGCAGGTCAGGGATTTTGTATAGAGAAAATTATCTATCTTTATATTCATGTAGATTTATTTTTTAAATATCTAATTTTCTAGATGGGAAGAACTTTTTGTAAAAGAAAGATTTTTGTAAAGTCAATTTAATATTAACAAGAGTTAAAACCCATATAATTACTTTTAAATCATTTATAAATGTTTCAGAGTTTGGTCTCTGGTACCGAGATGTATTAATTGCTTTATTCAAGAATTATTATTTGTTTTGAATTTTCAATGTCTGTGACTATTTTTAGAATTAATGTCTTTTGTTGTAAACTAAACAAGTATTCTTTTTAAGTAAATTTGTCATTGAAATACTAAATTCTTTCAGAAACAGCTTAACTTGCCAACTATGGTTAAAGATACAGATTCTATTTCTCCTGCCCAGTGTGAGACTGTTAATGGTCATACAAATGGTGATGGAAATGATGAATTCAATGACTTAACAAAAAAATTAAAAGCTATTGCTGAAGCTCCTGTTTCGCCTTTCACATTGCCGAAAGACAAAGCGTTGGAAAACAATGGAGGAGTTAGGGCCAAACTGTCATACCTGGAAGATGATCCTATTCAAAAATTAAGTTCTGAACTAGGAGTAATTAAGAATGGCAAATTTAGTGAACAGAAGAATGAAATTATTCTCGATTCTGGAAAGGATCAGGAATTTGTGTTCATTCATGATGCTGGATTCGTAGTAAAAATTATTGCTCCTGGAGTTGAAGCGTTTGACATCCAGGTAATTAGTATATAAATTCTTCAAGTAATTTTTTTGTTGTAATTTTTCACTTTAAACTTTTAATGTTTAAATGTTTTTTTTTTTTGAAGTATATTTTCTTTGAAAATTTTATTAATTTAAAGAAAAAGTTAAAATTCCAAAATTTAACTTTCTTATTTGTCTAAAGATTCATTTAGACTTTTATTTTTAAATATAGATTATTTATAGCTAGCATGAGTATCTGGTCGAAATTTTAATCAATTGTCTTGAAAGTATTTAACTTTTATATATTAATTTTTATTAAATTAATTTAATTTGTTTTTTGCATTTGTTATTATTTGTTTTATTATTTTCTTGTAACTAAAATTGAGCTTTTTAAATAATTCCTTAAAATATTTAGATACATAAAAACAAAGTTACCAAATGCTGAAAAGGTCAAATAACTTATTACTAATAAAGTTGTATTTATTAGATTTGCTTTTTAAAATTTGTTTTATATTTTCTGCATATATTTTAGTTGTATATGATTGTCATTTAGATTTTCTAAAATGTTATTTTTTTTAAATGTGTATTTTTTAGGTAAGTTCAACTGAATTAGTGCAGGAAATACATCAAATGTTGATGGATAGGGAAGAAACATGCCACAGGACTTGTTTTTCTTTGCAATTAGATGGAGTTACAATGGATAATTTTGCTGAGCTAAAAACAATCGAAGGTTTAGGAGAAGGCTCTGTTATAAAAGTTGTAGAAGGTTATTATATATTTTTATTGAATATAGATATATAAAATATGTTAGCAGAAAGCAGGCAAATTTTCTTTTTAAAATAGCTTGTATGAAAGTTTTAATATAAATTTTTTCTTTGTCGTATGGTTAGTACTGTGCAATAATTTTGCATGCTAATTTCCAATACTAAAAGTAATTTCTGTAAATATAAGTTTGCATTATAAATTTTACAAATAATATTTTCATCAACAATAAAAATATTTTATTGGAAATATTTCATTAAACCATTTCTTATGTACAAAATAGGTATCGTGCATGAAATCTTGCAATTAGAAAAAATTATAAAAGTCTGCATTATGTTTTATAAATTGTCAAGATAATTCTTTCAATTCTTGTTTATAGTGATTGTATTCATCAAGCTAAGTAACCAACTAGTCTCATATATTACAATATTAAATTTTATCGAAAATTAGATTGCTTATTTGATGCAAAACTCTATTATAATTTTATTAGTATTGTTTGAATCCACTTCAATCCTCTTTATATTTCCATCAAGTTTTAGCTTTTTATTATTATTCTAACTTTGTTTTAGTTGCAACTTTTTATAAAATATACCGAATAATTAATTATTAATATATTTCAAAATAACAGCTTTTAAAATTTCATTTCTAGAACCATATACAGTTAGAGAAGCTCGAATTCACGTCAGGCACATCCGAGATTTGTTGAAGTCTTTAGACCCTGCTGATGCATACAATGGTGTGGAGTGCAGTTCATTTTCATTTTTAAATACTATTACGCAAGGTGATATTTTAGGTAGGTTACTTTTAAAATACAAAATAATAAATCAATTGTTTAAAAAAAATCTATATATTTAATAGAAATCCTTCTGGCATACAGTAGATGTTTAATGGACCTATTCTAAGAAGCGTCATTTATAACGGACAGTTAAAAAAAATTTAATAAAAATAAAGGATGCTTTTTTTTATCAAAGTTTTACATTTCAAATCAAGAGACTAAGCATCGAATAGAAGTCGAGGCAAATTTATAATTTTGGCGAGATTGGTTGGTTTTGGAGAAATCTACATGTTGATGCACAAGCTTCAAAAGCAGAGAAAACTATGCCTGGCAAAATAAATAAGGTGTTTGTGTTAGCTTTGCGAGTGTAAATGGTAGCCAATTTGCTTAAAACAGTTATCGTCTTTAAAAGCAAAAATCCTAGTACACTAAAAGTCGTAATGGTTGAACGCCAAGAAATAAGCAACAAATATAAACCCAGCCGAAAATAAATTATTTTTTCAAACTACTGAATGTACAATCAGCAAAAAACAAGGACTTTTTTTGTTCTAAAGATTAATGCAGTGTATGCATACACATCTTCCTCAATTCAACCTATGTTAAAGGCTTTTTAATTTGATATATAAACACTTTTTATAGCTAACTACTGTACTTTCATTAATGTGCTATCTCCACTTATTTTGGCTTCAAACTGGACATTTTAACTATTACATGCAAATATATATATATATATATAGGTACAAAAAAAAGAGTACATGTTTTACAGTAGAAATGTTATCCAACTCTTCCTTATTACTTACATGTCTTTACTTACTGAGAATGAAATTATTTTGAAAAATTATAGTGATTGTAAATTGTTGTCTTGCCTACAAAATACTTTTTTTATATTATGTTTCTCACCTTGTAAATTGATAACATTCTTGTCTCTATTTTAAATCACAAATATTATTCTTGAACTTTATTTAATTTTTGTATACTTTTTTTTTCATCTGCCTTTCCAACTTTCTAGAGAAGAAAAAATGCCGTCCTGACTCTGTGGATTGTACTCCAATGGATTATATTCTACCAGGCAATAACGAGCTGCCATTATCCCCTTTGCAGCCTCAAACTAAAGATCTCAAGGTAAGCAAATTTTCTGCTATCTTTACTTTTTATATTGCTGTTTAAAATTTTTCTTAAGCTTTAGTTTTAAATATAAATAAAATATAATATTTCAGATTTAAGTATCTGCTTATTAAAAATATATAATCTTTTATATTTAAAAATAGATTGCACCAGCTTTGAAAGTATTGACAATCAGTGGATGGAATCCTCCTCCAGGAATAAGAAAACTTAGAGGTTTGTTCTGTGTGTTGTTATAAATATTTTATATAAACTAACTTCAAGTTTACTTTAAATCATATTTGTAAAATTTAATTATGCAAATAATTCTATTTAAAATGTAACATTATTTTGTAGGTGATTTGTTGTATCTTTATGTTGTTACTTCTGAAGACAAACGGCTGCACATTACTGCCTCTACTAGGGGGTTTTACATTAATCAGTGAGTCCTCACATATTTTCAAACTTCACAAATTTAAACTTTATAGAATTTGTGGTTCTATTAATAGAATTGCTGTTGATTATTTATCATTGCTTAGAATTAGCTTGTATTAGATTGATTGTGAATTCCCCCTTAAGAATTTGGGCAATTACTGAAAAGTATAATTTTTAAATGTGCTTAATTGGCTGAAATGAGATGTAATCTAAGTAATGTTAATTAAGTAAAATCTTTGAATTTATTAAATATTTGAAATTGTCTTGCAATAAAAAGCAATGCAATTTTTTGAGCCTGAAAAAAAATAGGGTCCTTTGCTTGTTTGAATCATATTAGTATATGAAATAGTTCAGGGAGCCAAGCCACTTTATATTTCAAGATATACATTCACATGACTATTGACTTGTGAAGTTTTTTTCCCTGATATTTTGTGGATCATTTTTAAGGTTAAAATTAATATACTACCTCTGCTGTTGACTATAGAAAGTTTTGTTATAAATACTGCATTGTGTTAATGATTTGCTTTAAGTTTTGTGCCGAGTTTTATCTATATTTTGATTTATTTTTAGGACAACTGATGAAGAATTTAACCCTAAGCCAGCTACTCCTAAATTAATATTTCACTCCTTGGCTGATTTATTGGGTCAGGTAAGCAGTTTAGTTTTATGCTTAGTTTCTAACTAAATCTTTTTTATATGAACTTGAATTCTACTTATAAATCAATCTAAGTGTCCTAATAATTAAAAAAAAAGTTTAGACATAATAAAAGTAGTGTTTAGTTAAATGTCATGTAAACAGTTCAATGAAATAAAATGTATATTCCCTTTACAGGTGAGTCCAGTTTTCAAGAGGAATTTCAACCTTATCCAGAAAAAACGAACACAACGCCATCCTTTTGAGAGAGTTGCCACCCCTTATCAAGTGTACACTTGGACTGCACCAAACTTGGAGCATACTGTAGATTCCATAAGAGCAGAAGATGGTAAGTCCCTTTTGGTGTGTTTTTAGAAATCTTTTACTATTTTGGTAATTAGATTAAGATGGAAGATAAATTTAAAAGCTTTGTTATGCGTTTAAATAAAAAAACTTTTTTGGAGTTAAATTCTGTAAATATAATTGATTTAGCATGTAGGTGAGTATTAAGCATATTTATTACATATGCTTCCAACACAAAAAGTTGGAAGCGTATGTAATAAAATGTTCTGGGTAGTAGGGGGAATATGTTTAAATCAAATTGTTTTCAAAAGAACCCACTTTGTTTTCGTGTTAATATAGAAAGTTAGAATTAGGACTTTATTCTAATTTTGGAAAAAAAGTAAAATTTGATTAGCGTTTGAAAACTGTTGATCTAAAGTTTAAGTGGGTATGAGACATTTGACTTTTTCTTTAATTTTGCAGATAATGCTATAATTTTTTTCACGCATGTGTGTGCAAAGCATTTTAACATAATCATACGTCAAACATTAAAAAGTAAAAAAAATTATATAAGTCAAGAAAATATATATTTGAAAAACTTTAATTTGGCATTTTTGTAAACAAAAGAATGTATTTTAACAAACTGTCTTTACAGATTTTTGTTATTTGCAAAATAAAATTACAAGTATATATTTTTGTAATTTAAAAAAAAAAAAATTCACTGATCAAACTATTAAAATATATATATATATATATATATATATATATATATATATATATATATATATATATATATATATATATATATATATATATATATATATATATATATATATATATATATATATATATATATATATATATATATATATATATATATATATATATATATATATATATATATATATATATATATATATATATATATATATATATATATATATATATATATATATATATATATATATATATAAAAATTATATTAATAATCCCTAAAGGCAAATTGAAGTAATATGTTTGAAAATGCATTGTAGCACATTTGTAGTAATTTCTTCAAATAGATATGAACTTGATATTAATTTAAACTTGATCAAACAGGAGAAAAATGAGTGCGAAGTTACATATACAGGCATTATTTAGCTTAATATTGATTTACAAAAAAATAATTAGTTTTATTTAACATGAAAATACAATTTTGGTGTTGGATTCAAAATAAAATTAACTATTTTTTAAAGCAATAAAATATTTCTATATAGTTTTGATTTTGTGTCTTAATAATTTGGTTATTTGAATTTGCATCCAATTCAATCTGTATTTGAATTTTCATACATTTTTATGTGACTGGTTCAGCAGACTATAAACAGTTGAAATTTGTTAATCCTTTATTAAAATATCCTTTCAGCCTTTTCTGCTAAGTTAGGCTATGAAGAACACATTCCTGGTCAGACTCGAGATTGGAATGAAGAGCTTCAAACTACTAGAGAACTGCCTAGGAAAACATTACCCGAACGCCTTATCCGAGAAAGAGCCATTTTCAAAGTACACAGTGACTTTGTTACTGCTGCAACCAGAGGAGCCATGGCTGTTGTAGATGGAAATGTTATGGCTCTAAATCCAGGAGAAGAAACAAAGTAATATGCTGTTTGCTTTCAGATTTTGCATCATGCGTTACTTTTTAAAGATTAATATTTCATTTTACATTTAGTGAAAGTTGAAAAACCGTTCTCAAGCCCTTGTCATTCTCTTCTTAGGATGCAGATGTTTATTTGGAATAATATCTTCTTCAGTCTTGGATTTGATGTGCGTGATCATTACAAGGAAGTTGGAGGGGATGCTGCTGCATTTTCAGCTCCTGTAAGGTTTTGCACTTTTCTATACATTTTTTGTATTTCAAGCCAGAGCTAGAAACATTTTCAACTATTTATTAAGATTAATAGTGATTTGGCTGAATACCAAATATTCAGTTGACTTAGAGGCCGAGTATCGAATATTCGATGGTCAAATAATAACTTCCTTTAAAAAAAATTTATACAGGTGAACAACCCAAATATCTGATCTGAAGGTGTAGGACGTAATATTAAACATAATATATATGTAGTATAGTGTTTGTATTTACTATAAAATAGTACTGCTATTATACATAATAATTAATAATACTAAATATTAAGAATATATAGTCAATTCAATTTTAATTTAAGATACACAAAACCTTTTTTTTCTGTAAATCTTTAAATTTGAAAAAAATGAGTTTTTTTATTTAATAAAATTGAGAAATGATGGTCATAAAAGTTTGTCATGATCAAAATAATAAAAATACAGTTAGGTTAAACAATTTAGTTTTAATAGGTTTTGTAATTTTTTAAATTAATCATTGATTAAAAAAAAAGCTGTATATTCTGAAAGTGGTTAAAAAAAATAGTACATTTCACATAAACTTATTTTAATTCAACTAGATTAATTCACTCATTACGAGAAAACAATTTTTCAAATATAACTTTTTTTCTTCTCTTTTTAAATCTGTTTTATGGCCCGCTTCTATGAAAGCTATTTGGCTTATGAGTGGCCGAATATCGCAAGTATTTGACCTGACCGAATATTCCTCCCATTCCTACTATGTATATTATAAAAGAATATTGTATTATGAATTAAGGAGGATATTACAGCTATCCCTGCTGGTGCCGCCACTATATATTCAGAATATATGTTATTGTTTAATAATATATACATATAAACTAAGTATTTGTTATAAGTTTTATAATTGTTTATTGAACAGATTTTATGGAGTTTCAAATGTTATTTTACACGAATTAGAGAGAGAGAGGATACAATGATATCTCAAAATTTTAAAATGCTATTTTTTTTCATGGAATTAGACAAATTGGTTAAAACAAAACAACCTTCTTTTATAAGCAGTTGTAAATATTGATAGTAATGGAAATGTTGTATAATTTATTTGGCCTAAGTTTTCATTAATTTGTTTTTTTCCAGAATAATGATCTTCAAGGTGTTAGAGCTTACAATTCTGTTGACATTGAAGGTTTATATACTCTGGGTACGGTTGTAATTGATTACCGTGGATATAGAGTTACTGCACAATCTATTATTCCAGGTAAATGTAACAAATAATTTAATTATGATATTTGTAAATCAGCATTTCAAAATAATATTGGAATTTTTTTGTGACATTTTAATTAAAAAAATTTTTTGTCCTTTGCATATAAATTCCCTAAACTGTGTTCTTTTTTAACTAAGATGTATTTTAGTTTGGTTGATTTTTATATTGAGTTAAATTTCTTTTAGGTATTTTAGAAAGAGAGCAGGAGCATTCAGTGGTTTATGGTTCTGTAGATTTCGGCAAAACTGTGTTGACTCACACTAAATATCTAGAAATGGTAATTCTATTTAATATTGTGTATAGTATTTATTATGTTTAAAAAATAGTTTTTTTTTGTATATTGAAAAGCAAATGTTTCAATTGTTGTTTTTTTTATCAAAAATAGCAGTTAATTAATTTAGAATTTTTCTTGTCTTAAATATATTCGTGGAACATATTTTTTTCTAATTGTAAGTATTGAATGTATTTATTTTTATTACAGTTGAATAAAGCTGGCGGACCTTTGAAAATTCAACCTCATTCGTAAGCATTTGCTTCCATTTTCTTAATATCTAAAAACTTAAAATATCTATTGAGTTTAGTTAATGAAGTATTAAGATTATTAGTGGTATAAATAATTTTAAATTTTTGATGTAGTAATTATTGTAAGGCTAAATTGTAACATATCCGTCGAGTTACACTTGGATTTTTGTTGATATAATGAGTATTTCCAGAGTTCTAAATGAAAAGGATGAAGAAGTAGAACTGTGTTCTTCTGTTGAATGCAAGGTAAAGTTTTTTTTTCTTAAATCCTTGATGCTCATTTTCACTTTTATGTTTATAATGTTATGTCACGAAGTTAAAGGTATTTTCAATAATAAATGCAATGATTTAGGTTAAATAATAAAAAACCCAATTTTTAACTTAAAGGTAAGGTAAACTAAGGTTTCTAATGAAATTTTTTTAAAGCTACCTATACTGTATTAAATTTTTTTTTGCATAATATTATTTTTGCAAATAATTTAATTACAGCTGGTCAGTTCTATGTGCTAAATCAGATATGAAGTTCCAATTTGCTTAATCTTATCCAGCTCGCTCTCATTTAAAAAACAAACTTTTTTGTATTCAATCAACTTGACTTAACATTTGAAAAGTTATTGGCTGTTTATGAGCAAATATATGCATTGATTAATTTAAATTAATTGCATTGTATGTATGTATGTATGTATATATGTATATATATATATATATATATATATATATATATATATATATATATATATATATATATATATATATATATATATATATATATATATATATATATATTGCATGCTGTGTAAAAGATGAGATTTTTTTGATCGACTTATTTTAAAAATCTCTTTAAAAAAAATTAAGTTTAAGCACATGTCAATAAATTTCTTAATTATCACTTTTATTTTAAAACTTACAAGCACAAATCAAAAAATGCCAGCAGAAATTTTTCATATTTGTTTTGCCACTAATTTTAATAAGAATATTTTAATATATTTCATTGTATATTCTAAATAAGATTTTCTTCTAAAGGGCATTATTGGAAATGATGGGAGATATTATATTCTTGACCTTCTAAGAACATTTCCACCTGATGTTAATTTTCTTTTACGTAAGTTTTTATACACCTAGTGATATTAACAGTAATATTAACTGTTAGGTATCTGTATTAGCTTCTTCTCTTTCAGAATACTTAAATTAACTTGTTTAACATATTTTCCTGTACCAAGTTATTTTATAGTATGATATTGCACTGATATTTTATATATGCCCATTCTCCTCCATTAAATTTTGCATATATATGCATATCATAATTGAATCTGTCGTTTGAGAAATAGGACTGTTTATTGGACTAGAAATAGGATGTGTTTATCTTAAAAAATTTAATTTAAAGCATTTCAAAATGGGAAATTTTGATAATAGTGTTATTTTCTCGATTTGAAATGCGAACTAGAGAATTTATAGAAATGTTTTATAGCTCTTCTATATCACATTTGCTGGATCTAATTTACAAGTGTAACACTTTATTACACAGTCCATGATAAATGTGGCTTTCAGATTATTTACTTGTAACAATTAATGATTAATGCCTATGGTATTGAAGATTTAATGTTAATCTCATTGAAATTCTGATGGATGGTCATTTTTAAAATGATATCAATACTAGTGAATGATAACTTTACTTTTTCATTTGAAAACCATTCTATTGGTACTTGAATAATTGTACAACATAAGAATTGAACAAAATGACTGCTTTAAACATCCCAATTAATGAATGGTAAATGATGTACAAAAATATTGTGGAAATGTATCCATCTGCACTTTTGATGTTATTTAGATAATAAGGTAAACTTCAGAGGACTCCCCCCCCCAAAAAAAAATATTTTAAATGTCATAATTATAAAATTAAATTTTCAATGGTATATTACAGGGTAAATATACTCATTTTAGCAAAAATGATTATAACTTTTTTTGAAAAGGGATTTTTGATAATTATGACACAATACATAATTTTACACTTAAAATATTCATTTTATTTTAATACACAAAAATTTATTAAAATAACAAAATTTAACCTTCATTACAATCTACACATTTTCTAACGACGAAGTTATTTTTACACTAAATTTTATTAATCCATATTTACTTAAAAAATAAACAAACAGGCTTTGGCATAACTTGTTTGACATAAAATAAGTTTAACTTCTCAAATATTTTTCTTGGCCATTATCGATTATTTATATAAAAGAAATATTCTACCTTAAAAACTTTGAAATGTGTAATTTACAACTATTTCTATTCCAGTTGAAAATGAAGAACTCTCCAAAGAAGCTCAAGCTTTAGGTTTTCCGCGTAATCATAGACATAAATTGTGCTGCTTAAGACAAGAACTTATTGATGCCTTCGTTGAGTAAGTTTGGATAAGATTTTTTACTATTTACATATACTACAAGTGATTTTATGATACATTTTAATGTTTTTACTTGCTTCTATTGGTAACTTCATTGATTATAATAAATATTAAATTTTTATATGATATATGAAAAACATCCTATTTTGTTATAACATATACAATTTTTGTTTGTCTCAATCTTTTTATTTAGTTTTAGGTATATGACTTTCATTAAGTTGGCTGCCTTTCACTTACAACAACTTGGTATGAACACAATCATAAATAATGTAAGTAAATCTGTTCTTTTGAAAAGTGATTTATGTCACATCTTATGTCTTGTACATATAATTTTTTTAATATAAAACTAAAAACTAGTAATATAAAACTTAATCATCAAACATCCTGTTTAAAATGTGCAGGATACCAAAAGGCTATTTAACTTGTTTTAAAATTATAATGTTTTACGGTTTTGTTTAACAATGTTAAAAATTTTTAAAGATTGTTTGGTGAAAAATAAATTGTAATACATTAAGTAGTAAAGAAAGATCATTTGAAATAGCTGATATTTGAATTGTGGTGGAGTTGAATACATTTTTAATGAAAACAAGCCTTAATTGTTTGAAACGTTCATGATATTTCTTTACCTTTGTTTTTTTTCCTTTATGTGTTTTTCAATTTTATTTTATATATTTTTTTAGAAATCTGATCAAAAAGAAGATGAAAAAGAAGTAGAGCTTGATAATAAAGTGTTAGAAGAAATGGAAAATAAAAATGAAGAAGTTAGCAAGACTGGTGAAGCAATTAAGAAAATTGTGGAATGTATAGCAAAGAAAGATAAAACTGATGGTAAGCTTTCTAATGAAATCTGCGATCAATTTAATGTCATCTGTAAGCTGTGGCCACTTTTACAATAGCATTTAGTAATTAATGTTCTAATTATTGCTTTTGATTAAATATAACAAATGAAATTTTATTAAATGTTTTTTTTAAGAAAACAAATTAACTATTAAGATGGCTACTTACAATCACTAAATTAATATATTTTTTGTTTCAAGAAATTAAGTTTATCTTTTAGCTAAAAAGAATATAGTTATTTCCTTAGCAAATAGTTTTATTTATAAATGCGTTGAGAATTAAAGTTAATTGAGAAGTATCATTGCAGATATAGTGTTTAGTTAATGAAAAATTTTAATAAAAATATAAATTATGGTTTTATAAATTATGCAAGAGAATATCAATTCAATGCTAATAATTTTTGTTATTAGTATTTAACATTTTTGTGTTACAAATTATTTAGGTATCAATAACTATTTGACCAAATTCATAAACTTTCTAAAAATTGTGTCAAAACTTTAAATAATGATACATCAAAGAAAATATCATTAATTTTTGGCGAATATGTTTTATATTGGGAGACTATGACCAATGAAACTAGTTTCAGTTTATGATAATACAGAATAAATATTTTTGTTTGTAGAATGAAATTTTTGCTCTCTTTAGCTTATTGAAAGTTATATAATATGTTCGCATCGTTATGCATTTTCTGTTCGTTTACAGCATTTTTCCCTTATTAATTTTTTTAAAATTTCATTTGTAGTTGATAGCACCAGAGAAGTTATTAAAAAAGCTGCAATAGCAGTGGGATCTCTAAAAGAAACTGGTATGTTTTAAACTGTAGAACATGTTTATTAAAATATGTTTGTCATTAGCTTTTTATTGCATATAATGTTTAAAAAGAATTATTATTCAATATGTGAATACAATTTTCAATCAATTTATATGAAATGTCTTGTAGAAATGCTTTTAAACCAATGTCGCAATGTTTTGCATTTAAAAGAAAATAGTTTTTTACTCATTTAAACTGAAGCTACTATTCAGAATAAAAACCATTTGCTAACAATATTTTAACTTAAAAAGTCTTTTGCAGGTATATGGGGTGCTAATTTTATTTGTTTTTCATTTTAGAGTTTGATCTTAGGTTTAATCCAGATGTGTTTTCACCTGGTGTGAAGCATCCAGATGTTGAGGTAAATATAAAATGTAAAATATTATCAGTATGATCTTTTATACACAAAGCATTCACTTATGGCTAATTTTTTAAATAAAATTTTATGTAATGTATAGTTTAATAAAATTGATTTTCAATTCTAATGGCCTTCAATAACTATCATGGATTGAAATATTCCCAACTTACTTTTCAGGGAGTAAAATTAAGCAAAGATAAGCAGCTTATTAAAGATGCATCTGAATTTTTGTTAACTAATCAAATTCCTGGGTTTGTAAGTATATTTTGTTTGTTTTTAATACACTGTAAATACTCACCAGAAGCTTGATTCTTAGTATGTTGCTGTATGCATTTTGCATATTTTGTTTATGTTTGTACTTCTACCTGCTAACATTCTGTACATTTAATTTATGTAGGTATTTAGGATATTTAAAAAAGATATTAAACTTTGTTTTCAAGTATGTAAATTGAATATCACATAGGTTTAAATAAAATGGGAAGATGCATGCACATTTTAATTACTTTTTTAATTATAGATTAAAGATTGTTTAGACCATTCTACCTCACCAATTGATGGAACAACTCTTACTGAAGCACTTCATGGAAGGTAAAATAAAAGTATTTCCTTAATTAAAATTAAATATTCTTTATATCATGATTAAATCTTTATTATTTACTCATCATATTTCATTATTTCAGAGGCATTAGCATAAGGTATTTAGGAAAAATTACAGAAATGGTTGCCAAAATACCCCAACTACAATATGTGCATGTAAGTAGTTAACTTGTAAAGTTATTTGAGTTTATTTTCTTGGTTTGAACTTTTGAGTAATTGCTATTTTTTTTGTAGAAAATCATGGTACTTGAACTATTCACTAGAACTGCCAAACACTTATTTGCACATTATATCCAAGGAGTTGAAACTATGTGCTTGTCAAATGCTATTAGTCATTACCTCAATTGCTTTCTTTCATCATGTTCTTCTTTACCAAGTCCTGTTTCATCTGAAGAGGTAATGTATTTTTTATATATATTAAAAAAAGTTTTTAAAAGAAACTGTGAAGCACATGTATTGATTCCTTTTGTATTTCTGTTTTTTAGCAAATGCAAGTCAAGTACAAGAAGAAGGGTAAACGAAAGGGGAAACAAAATCCTTTGAGGTTTGAAGGTAGAGGAAAACTCCGTTGACATTATCTTTTTAGACAGAAAAGAAGTTTTTAATATAGACACAGTCTAATAAACATGTAGCATTTGAACCTTGTGTAAATTTGACTAAGCCTCAAAAAGGTTTTTGAATTAAACATAAAAATGTGTGGTAATTGATTTGGATTAGAATTTAAAGCAACTTTTATAGATACACATAATAAACATTCCTGATCTTGAGAATTCTGTAAATGTTAAATTGAGCTAGCCATAAGATCAGATGTTAATAAATGTTATATAAAATTTACTTTGACTTAATTTTATTGTATTATCTATGTAATGTACTTATGAATATGACAAGGCAAACTGTAAAATCAGTTTTGCAAAATTCCTTATTTTATTAAAATCTTATGTGTTCTATCGTATTATGAACTAGTTCACAAAATTGTAATCATTTGAATTATTAAAATATTACTAATGTCAATTGGCTGATAACTTTTCTAATTAATTTTCTTTTGCAGATAATAATGAATGGGCCCTGCTTTCAACCAAAACATTTTGGACCAACATAAAAAATGAACTATTATCTTATTATGCTTGGGAGCTACCCTGTGATACTATAGATGCCATTATCGAACATTTTTCCTTGCAAAAAACCTCAATATTGCGATCTTTCTGCATTAAAACTGGAATTCAGTTGCTGTTGAGAGAGTATAACTTCGATCATAGAGCAAAACCTACTTTCTCTGAAGATGATATTTTGAACATATTTCCTGTAGTGAAGCATATTAATCCTCGTGTAAGTATATATGTTTTTATTTTAGATTGAAAATTTAAGTTTAATTTTTTTAATGCTAAATGCAGCAGAACCTCATAACGGATGTTGCTTATAAAGAAGTTACATTTAAAAAAAATAATGTAGAATGTATTTTTATATGATGAGTTTTAAATTTCCGAGCAAGGGGTTGAACAGCTTGTGTGCAGATTTTGAAGCAGTTGAACCATGTAGGGAAAAAAAATGAATGATGTAATTAAAAAGTTATCAGTTTGGCCAAATTTATAATTTTGATGAGATTATTTTGTATTAGAGATATCTACCTCACACTACACACAAGTTTTAAAAGCCAAGAAAACTAAGCCTGGTAGAAAAATAAGCAAGAAGCCTGGGTTACATTTCTAGGGTTACTAAAAATATGATGGTTGAAAGAGTTAACTGAAGAAATAATCAGCAAACAAAACCAGCAGAATTTTTTTTTTCTATAACTTCTGGATGTGGAATAAACATGAACCAGGACCTTCTTATTCTAAAAATATTATAGTAGTGTATATACGTACACCTTTTTCAATTCAACTTGTGTTAAAGACTGTTTTTTATTTAATCTAAATTTTTTTTATTATAGCCAACTACTGTAATTTCCTTGTATGCCCGTATTAGATATATTTTTTTATGAACCAGACTTTTATTAAAACAACCTTTATTAATCCATTATAAAGAGGTTATGCAGAGACATAATGTAAAAAATTATTTTAACTCTTTGTCTTATTATAAGTTTTATTAAAGCATGTAATTGAGATACATATCTTAATCAAAATGCTTTGTAAAATTGCTTTTATCTTATTTTAACTTAGTTTTTCTTTTAGTTGCTTAATATGCAATTAACTTTTGAGTTCATGTAAACTTTTTTGTGGTTTTAGATTATGACTTGTTACAGAATTTTATTAATACCTAAATTCTGAAACTATTTTATATTCAACTCTTGTTATAAATTTTTTTTAACATATTCACTGAACTATCCTGATCGCCATTCTCTTTTACAATGTCACTTAACTATTTATCGTTTTACTGAAAGTCAAGTTTTATATTTTTAGGCTTCAGATGGTTTAAATTTCTTCACAACTGGACGCGCAATAATTCAACAAGGCTTACTAAAAGAAGGATATCAACATATTATTGAGGCATTGAACTTAATAATTAATATACGGCTTTGTATCCAGAAATTTCTACAATTAAAATTAAACTGAATTAATTTTTTTTAGTGAAATTTCACTGTTTACATTATAAATGTATCTATTGCCAACTTTTATTATAACATAGCTTATTTGACTCTTATATTAATTAAATGAAGCATGTTAATGATACTTTATGTGAAATGATCACTGATACTATTAGAAAATTTAGTCATAGCGGGATAATAAAGATTGGCTGCTTTGTGTGACATTTTATAGGTAATATTTTTTTTAATAATAAAATTTTCTATTTTAGGCTACAGATGCTTATAATTTCTACACAACTGGACAAACTAAAATCCAACAAGGCTTTTTAAAAGAAGGATATGAACTTATTACTGAGGCATTGAACTTATTAAATAATGTGTATGGAGCTATGCATCCAGAAATTTCTCAGTGTCTTCGTATGTTAGCTAGATTAAACTACATCATGGGTGATCATGCAGAAGTAAGGATTCATCTGTTTAATATAAAATATCTTTCTTATCCATAATAATAAAATTTTAATCTATTATAAAATATGAAAGAAAGTTTCTTTTAAAGTATTAAAACATTTGAAATTATATTAAGATAAGTAAAGTTAACGATGTGTGCATAGATATATTTTGTGTTTTATTATGTATTGCATGCAAACAATGGGTCTGCATATCAGAATAATTGAATTTTGAAGTCTATATTTTCAAAATTGTCCTTCAAGAACATAAAGATTATTTCTAAAATTTTGATTATAAAACTTACTCGGTTTAGTATTAAATATTGTATTTGAATTTCTTTAAAATGCTTCAAACTTCTGGTGTTACTTAATATTGATTTTAACTAAATATAAAAAACGGTTTACCTTGTATGTCCAGTCTTAGCAAATATCTCAATTTTTAAATAGGCTCTCTATTTAATTGAGAACAGGGAACTGTCATGCAATGTACCAAATAAGTTAAAAATATGTCTTGATTAAAAAACTTTTTTCATGTTAATATAAAGAATGTAAAATTGATATATTCATAATTTAAAAAATCTGTATCTGTATTTTAAGGCTCTGTTATTTAAATTTTTTGTACTAAATAAAAAAATTCATTTTTAGGCTATGGCGTTTCAACAAAAAGCTGTGTTAATGAGTGAGAGAGTGAATGGATTTGACCATGCATATACCATATCAGAATATGTAAGTTGTCATGTAAAAGATTTTTATAAGTGTAGTGATTAACATTGATTTGTTTTACGGAAACATATATTATTCATTGTATAACCTATTTATTTTTAAATACTTTTTGACAATAAAAATCATTATAATATTTTGTAAATGTCATAAAAAATTTTCAATGAGATTATATCTTATTAATGTATACTAGGAGGCTCCGCCCCCTGCTCCGCTAACGCTCCGCCAACCCCCGGAGGATTGCTACGCAATCCTCATAGGTTTGCTCCGCTCGCTAAAAGGTAGGACACAATAACAATGTGTCCTAGTAACAATACTTTTTTTAATTATATTACCAAAAACTTTAAACGTTGAAAATAAATTTAAATTATAATTAATCTTGGCATCAATACATTTTTTCGCTATGTAAATCAATATAAAATCACTTAATTTAATTTCTTTTAAACTACAAATGAAAACAATGGAACCACTGGCAAGCCATTATTTATTATATTATTTCTACCATTATTTATTATTTTCCACGTTATATTCACACCTTTCCTGCGTTTTAGTTTAACTTTTAACGTTATTGGTAGTTTGTTTCGGCATAATTGACGTTAAGCTTACCATACACTTGCCTACCAGAAGTGTGCATGTAACTAAGTTAATACGTCATAAAAATCTAGTTTTCAAAATTGCCAACAGATGGCGCCACGTAAATGTTCCGCTCACGTAAATTTCAAAAAAGAGTTTTTGAAAACTTTTATTTTTAATGTAATAGGGTTTATATTATTCCTAATTTAAGATGACATCAACAAAATAATTATTTACTAATGAATTGAAGGAGCTAATCGTCAAAACGGCTTACATAATGACAAAATAAAAATACGGGCCCAACAGAATTTCGTAAACAAACTAACTGTTGCCACTCAGCATACAGAAAAACAGCGTTTTTCAATCACCGCGTAAGAGAAATATATATAAAGATATATATATCTCAAATTGACAAATACTCTTTTCAGTAACTTAACAATATGCTAAAACAAATTCTATCGATAATGTCATTTCAAATTTTAAGGTTATACTCTTTTTTTAATTGTTAACTAATTTGCTTCAATTATATAAATTTATTTTATGTGTAACCATATATTGGGTGGTCACGAATTGTTGGGCGATAGTAATTGTTTGCTGCACATTTAGCTGTATTGGTATAATAAAACATTTTTTTACCCAGCTATATTGCTTATATTTTAAATAAGTTGCTGATCAATAGTAGCAACAAAGTAGTTAAAGTATAGCAAAAGAGTCAAATAATGAACATTTCCCAACAATTTGTACCCCTGTATTGTTATTGGAGATTTTCATTTGTTTGTAATTTCTGGTTAATGCAACATATATTTAGTTTATTTAAATTTTCAAAGGGACTCTTCATAGCTTGTATAATTATATAAAATATTTATTCTTATTATTTGTGTATTTTTAGACACATCTAGCCTTATATTGTTTTGCGAATTCTCAAATAACTACCGCCTTGAAACTTCTGTATAGAGCCAGATATTTAACTCTTCTCATTTGTGGCGAAAATCATCCCGAGATGGCAGTACTGGATGTGAGTCGGCTATTCTTTTGACATTAAAAAAAATTATGAATTGAGTGAAACATTATTTTATTCTAATTTATAAAAAGGATGCAATATTTTATTTAATAAAAAAAAAATCCTAATGCTTGTTTAGATAGTTAAAATTGCCATTTTTGTTTTTGAAGAAATAGCTGATCACACTTTTTTTGTTTCAGAGTAATATAGGGCTTATTTTGCATGCTGTTGGTGAATATGATTTATCTTTAAGATTTCTGGAAAATGCCTTAAAGTTAAACATCAAGTAAGTTTAATTTCCCAACAAGTGCACTAACAATGCATAGATGAAAGTTTTTGAAATGCTGATGCTTATGTAAAATATTATATAATGCATATGCAAAGGCATACAATGTTTTTTTTTCTGATTACTGCCTCACTTATCATACTGCTATGCATATAATCTTGTAGCAATTGCATATAAATCAGGGATTTTAATCTATCAATTGTAAATAAAAAAGTACTAATAAGACTTTTGTAAACAATTTCTTTTAATAATTTGTTATTGTATATAAGTGATTAAAAAAGCAATTATATGTTGTCTTTATTTAAAGTGTAGCACAATTTTATTTTATATTATAAGGTATACAGTATATACTTTCATGAAAATAATTGCAATTTTCACTTTTTCATGTTAAATTAACCCTTTTCATTAAAATTTTTGGAGTTATTTTCGTAATATTATAATTTGAATTCATATTCTGAAATTATACAACATGTCTAATTTTTATACCAAAGTTATACCTGGCATTTTAAATTAGTGCTTTGTGTCTAATTAAGTCTTATTTCTGGTACTATATAATTAATAACCAATTAGTTATATAGTACCAGAATATAATAATAATCAATAATTGAGTAACTTTTAATAAATTTGTTCTGTATGCTGTGCTTGATCAATTTTTAACTAATTTATCAAATAAAATTGTAAAAATTTTCATTTTATTTCACATATTATCAGACTATGTAATTTTGTTTTTTTTAGTATTTTAGATATAAATTTTAATATAAACCAAAAATATTTCCTTGTCTGATGCTTTACATACCTTTTTGCATATTTTCACCTCAACAATGAATTATTAATTTATGCTCAAGAAAATTAAATATTTCCCTTTTTATAGCTATTATGGAAGTAAAAGTTTGAAAGTTGCTGTAAGTTATCACTTGGTGGCAAGGACTCAGTCGTGTATGGGTGAATTCCGTGGTGCTTTACAAAACGAAAAGGAAACTTACGGCATTTACAAACAACAAGTAACTAAGGATAACATTTGTTCTGATTTTTAATGAACTGTGCTTTTAAAAATGTACTTGTACACAAATAACAACGAGTTCTTTTTTATATGAATATTTGAAAAATATTAAATCGAGTTTTGCTAATTTTGCAGAATTATACTTCTGTTTCCCCATATGCTTTATTTTAGTTTCTTCATAACCAAGAAGATAATAAAGAATCTATTTCAATTGAACCTTGTTTTTTTTCAAAACTGGCTTTATAATCTTAATTACCCAAAAGTTTTCTGATGTTTGATGTGTTATTTAAGTTTGGTTAATTGTTTATTTTTAATAAAATGAAAATAGTTAATTAAATAAAATTTTGATCTTGTTGACTAACCAGTAGAGAAGTACATGTCTTTACATTGTTTTACTGAATGGGACAGTTTATAGTTGAATATATTGGTTTTATATATTACCATTATTATATATAGGTTTCATGCATGTAATTGAAAACATCCATAATGCTTTGAGCTGGTATACCAATTGAAGGTTTTCACTAACAGTTTTTGCTGTTATATTTTCTCTTGCAAATAGTACTGTTAGTCAGTTTGCAGAAATTTCTGGGTTTAAGCTGAGATCTTGAATTAAATTACATTGCATATAATTGTATATTAATTACCATTGTATGTATTAAATTATCAAATAAAAGCACGTTAGATTTCTGAGTAGTTCTCAGATAATAGCATATTTGTACTGTTTTATCTGCCTGTTTATTTTTTATTTTTAACTTTACAACAAATATATTTGTAAATATATATATTGATTTGGAATGCATATGTAACAACTTAAAAAGCAATGTAAAAACTTATCCCAAGCCATAATACAAACAACCCTACAAATGTATAAATTGTTTTTAATACACAAAAATGATTTTTCAGGCAAAACTTTTAGATTTAACTAAACTATTAGGTTGTATAACAATATTTGAAAACTTTAAATCTTTCCAACCTTCTTAATCGTAAAAATTTTTACTTCCATTTAAAAATCAATATAACTGGTTATACAAACTTCTTCCTTTATTATTCAAAGCACTATTCTACACATATTTTATTTATTAATCTAATAACTGAAAACTATTCAGTAATTAAAAAAAATATTGACATGTCCTGCATATGTCCATGTTATTATTAATTTACCTACTTATCCCAGGCTGGCAACATAACCTGGAAATCAGGGAATTATCATGGACATTTTTAATTTTGGAAATGTTCAAAATTTCACAAAAAATCGGGGAATTTTTCAAATTGGGATCATTAAAATGGTAATTATCATCTATTATACCCTCCATTCTTGATAATTTAATTGTCAATACTTTCTTTTAGTTCTGAAAAAGAATTTAAAAAAAAGCATGGTTATGCGCATTTTCATATTTTCAGTTTTTTTTTATAATTGAACCACTGTTGGAGGGTGAAGCAAAGTGCATTGGATCTTGAATTGTAAGCAACATGTGAGGGGCTAATGAATATGCGATTTATTGAAGATCAAAAAGGAAATATGAAGCATGTAAAACATTTAAAATTATCTCCAAAAGAAACAATTGGAAAAACATGCTTTTTTTGCATTATCTACTTCCAGAGAACATGTTAAATTACTATTATGCCTGTCGCAATTGCATAATTTGGGTTGTATCCATAAATTATTATTTTTACTGTCAATAAGTATTGCTTATAGTTTTTCATTTATAATGCAATTTATTTATTGGATCATTGTAGCGTGGATACTTTACTTTTATACAAAGCATGTTTTGTAACATTTCTTAATGTAATTGTAAAATCAAGGACATTTTTATGACACCATCATGGAAATCAAGGAACTTTTTTTGCAGAATGTTGTTGCCACCCTGTATCCCCTTTTGCATAATAACACAATGTAATAAATAAATTCCACTAATCTGCCATTGTTACTTAAAGTTGGAAATTGTTTAAAAATTATAAAAAACCAGTCACCCATGCTCTAAAGTTAAATTTGACTCTACAGATTTCTAGGTTTATTATGCAAAGTACACTATTTTACAGCTTTTATTGTGGTTATTTTTACATGACTAATATTTAATTTTTGTGCACAGCTTGGGGAGCTTCATGATAAGACCAAGGAAAGTTCCGAGTGTTTGCGGCATCTAACACAGCAGGCTGTAGTACTTCAAAAGAAGATGAATGAAATTTATAAAGGAAATTCTAGTGCCATATTGCCGCCCATCCAGGTAGTAGTTAAATTTTCCAAGTTTCTGGAAATTAATGCTGGACGTTTTGACTGATTTGCTGAAGTATTTTCACTAGTCATTAGTGAAATTACGATGTGTAGATATGTTATAGTAAATGAAGCACATTTATTATTTGAATTGTGTATTAAACAGACAAAACACTTTTAATGAATAAATTATATTTTCTTTTGTTTACTGAAGAAATGCCATGAAAGAACGTAAATAATATATAAAGGTACATGTTATATCTGTCGTAGTATAATGTCCTCATACATGCCAAAACGTCATTAATAGCCCATTGTGTAACTATAGGGCGTTCATAGAACAGGGAAATATCAGGAAATTTGATCAAACTGGAAAAATCGGAGATTTGGGGAATTTGAAAAAAAAATTCTGGCTATGAAACATCATTGATTGACTACTTGTATTCAAATTGTAATTTATTGTATTGTAGAAATCATACCAAAATGTCGATGTTTCTAGAACTTGGCAGAACAATTGGTTGTCTATTATAATTAAATACTTGCCTGTTTATAACTAAATACTTGGCCACTCAAGCACGTATGTTCAAATGTTTAACAATTGCTAAATTTCTAGTGAAATTACTATTTTTCTTGAACATTGCTAATACAATTTTTCTTTTTTGCCAAACTGTTTAACTTGTCATCAACTGCTCTAGGCTCTTTTAATTGGAGAATTGGAAAATTTATTTATTTTGGAAACTTGTAAAGCAATACGTAGTATATAAAAATGTTTCCTGTTATGCTTAATTCGTGTAAATCGGTATTTTTCCTATCACAGTGAGAAAACTAGACGGCAGGTAAATATCAGGGAAATTCAAATTGTTTTCCCGCTGAACACCCTGAATTTGTGCAACATTAATACTATTAAGCTGCTTTCATTCCTAACTGAAACAAATACTAGCATATTTTAGTAGCAATTTTAAGTTATTAGTTTTTTAATTTAAGTTTTGTAAATTATTTAAACGGGTATACAATTTATGTTTTAAATATTTCTAATCATGAAACTACTCTATTTTATCTTTAGATTCAGCCACCCTCTTTAAGCAGCGTTTTGGATATGTTGAACATTATCAATGGCATTCTTTTTGTACAAATAAGGTAGGTACTAGTACATGCAATGTTTTATTATCAGCAATTTCTACATATTTTTTGTTTATGAAAGTAATTTCTAATGTGTATTTTAATCATTTTTATTTAAAGTTATGTTTTAGCCAAATGCTTAAATATAGCATATGATATGTTAAAATATGCAATAAAAATCCATGAGATCTGTGTTACAGATTTCATGGATTTTTATTGGGTATTTTAACTTTGCCTTTGTATTTTAATATTCATAACGCAATGTCCTATAAGAGGAGTTTTATATTATGATATGGCTAATTATTTGACAAAGTGCTAGTTTTTACATTATATAAGATCTTTAAAATTAATATTTTTTTATATTGATATTAGTTGTGTATAAAACATTTATTTATAAAGCCCTAATGATTTTCATCTTAAACTCATTCAAAATAACCTTCAGTTTTAGAGATTTTGTCATTGTTAGCAAAAACTTTTAACCTAATGATATTTTTGTTTTGTTGTTCCCCTATGGCAGCCAACAAGACATTGAAAATTTTAAAACAGAATATGAACGAAAGCAGCTGACAGACTCTCCTCTCACGTTAGCTAGAGTTGAACTAGATGAAACCAATGGGCATGACAGTGTAGTGGAAACCATCTCATCCAGTTAATTTTGATATCGCCCAACTTAGAATATGAAGCACACGACTTAGATTTGTTTTCCATGGACATCGAAGGACTAGAAGAGTTAGAATTTTAGACAGGCTTTTCATAAAATAAATCAGCATTGTGATCGCAAATGACTGACTTTTTCGAATTTTTTATCCAATTACGCTGTTGACGGCAAGGGGGGCCTTTTCCTTCTGTCGAGGAATTTAAAGTAACGTTTCGAGACCGCACTGCGCCTGTTGTGTTTCTTTTGCAAGTACAAACACATGTTTTGTGTGAGGAACTGAAAATAAGTTTTCTCTTCCCAATGCTAAATGATGTATGCAAATTTTCGTGATTGATTTTGTAAAAGTTGACATTTGTTATTTACTTTGAATTTAATGTTAATGTTCGCAATGAATTGTTGATATTTTAACATTTCATATACAAATATCTGACAAGTTATATAATCTTTTGACAAAGGAATTGTGATCCTTAATTTTTTTCCCCATAAGGCACAATTTAAAACTCATAAGACACAATTACATTGAGTCTGATTTTTTTTGCAAATGTAATACTTTTGGTTGAAAATAGCCATTTTTTAAAGAAATATTTGTTGTTGGTTAATGTTTCTAAATTAGGAAATTAAAATGTTGTAACTTATTATGGATAATATTTAATACCTTTTTAATTAAAATTACTAACATTGTATTTGTTGCATTTGAATGTTAATTTCTATATTATATAATTAAAAAAAATCTGAATTTTCAAATAAAATGTTGTATTATCAGTGCTATTTTTCCTGAAAAGTGTGCGTGAATTGTTTAGATTTCTTACTAGAATTTTAGTTTAATTTCAAGTAGTATATTTTTGCCATAATTTGTATGATTTTAAGTTTTTAACCTGAAATTATTTTTATGCGTCCGAAATGTTAGTCAATCTTTTGTAGATAGTTTCATCGCAATGTTTTCATTGTGATATTAGGATTTTCAATTAATTGCATATGTATTATAATTTCATATTTTTTCTTAGAGCAAGAAATAAGTCATATTTTCTTCAGCTCAGATTTGTTGGATCTGATTTGTAATTTTTCTTTTAAACCTGTTCTTGCTTAACTGCCAAAATAGTTCATACATTCGTATTCACTTCCATATCATGCCACATTTAAATTTAAAAATACTCCTAATTTTCAATCAATATTTTGGTTGGTTTATCGTCATAGACTCTTTGAATAGATTAACTTGATTATTTAAAAATTGTTTATTTTAAATTTAGAGAAGTGGTTCCCAACCCGTGGTCTGCAGGGTTTCTATTGGTTTGTAAAGCCATTGCCCATTTACTTTTTCCAAAACTAATGTTTCCTGAGATGTATTCCTTTTAAAACTAAAAACTCTTAATAAAAAAAAAAAAATCAAATTTTATGTGCTATAAAGACAAATTAATTCTCATTTTAACTCTTTCATGTGCTTGCTTTGATTATTATAATTATTAACTTGTTCGATATTTTTATCTTTATAAGGCATATTGCTTAAAAAAAGTGTAAACTTTTTTAATTAATAAATTTTTTAAAAAAATTATGAAGGTTTAATAAACGTGGTACATTAAACACCTAAATTATATTTAGTATCTCTATTTTTTGTTAGAAGATGGTGGTCCACGACTTGTCGAAATTTCAAATCATTGGTCCACGATCATCTAAAGATTGGGAACCACTGATTTAGAGTATTGCATATCATTTTTATTCTAGATTATTAGTTCATATAGCTAAGTATGATGGTTATGTTATTTAGCATGGTATGTGCAATACTTGTCATTTATTATCTATTATAGGATTGAAATTGTTTGCTCAAGTTGCTGATTGCACACAATTAAACCTTTATATGAATACATATTTTGTACCAAGTGTAGTTTAATCATCATTTCATTGTGCAATCAATTAGTGATAGGAATCAAAATTATTTAGCTGAATAGAAATGTATTTTGGATTGCTTTTTATTTAGAAAATTATGGGGTGCAACTTTATATAAACATTGTTTGTCCCATTATTTAGCTTGTGTTTTCAAATAGATCAGGCACCTTGTAGAAATAAGTAGTGCAAACAAATATTTAAATTGTAGAAAAAAATGTCATCGTTAATCAGAAGGCTAGACTAAAATAACTAAATATTTAAGTTAAAATTTCTTGAAACCTACTGAAGGTTTTATTTGTAATTTGATTGGGTTTTATTAAATAAAATGTGTGCTTCATACTCGCAGTGTGCTCACATTAAATACAGTTGGATAAATTCTACTATAATTATATTTAATGTCTTGTTAATTAAAATAGGTATAAAATTAAAAAACGCTCTATTTGTCTTTTTAAATACAATTCTGTTTTTTCTCTGTGTTCTAAGACTTATTATTTGTATGACAATCATTAAAAAACAATTCTGATACATCTAACTTTGTATTGTTTTATAATAAGTTTAATGTTGATATCAGTCCCTTTAGTTTTCTTTAATGCAAATATCATTAAGTTTCTCAGTACTTGGTTAGCAATCAAACATGAATAAGCGCCTTAAATATTTATTCTTAGCACACACAAAAAAAAAAATCAAATGTCTTCTATATTAAGTTTTTATCAAGTTAAAATAAAAATATATTTTATAGTTTTAAAGTATTGTATGTAATTCATATTGCTTATATATTTAATGGATGTGTTCTATTTTAAAAGTAAATAATAGTTTTATAAAATATATAATTATGTGTTATACTTGAAATAAATTTATTCAGTCAATTATAAATTGCCATTTGGAATTTTATTTCTTGTAAAAAAAATATTTATAAAATGTATGTTGCTGATGAAATCTTCCTTTATAAAAATGCAGTGGTTTTATAATTATATGATAAAACTTGGATCAACAGTAATGTTTTTTTCATAGAGTTTTTTAAAGAAGAGATGCCAAGTTAATGTTTCAAGAAAACTGATGGGACCTAATGTTTTACAGTTATTGTAATAAATTCAACTTTGTTTAAGACTGGTTTTATTTCATTTACATTTTAATCATTATTTGGCACTCAAGTCCCTAACTCTCCTAAATTTAAAAGAAGATGCATGAAAATAAGAAATGTACATAAGGTTAAGTATGTATACAATTCTTATATAAGTATATATATACTTATTCGTCATCAACATTCACCTTTGTATAATTTTTTCATATTACGTAAGGTATCTTTCTGTGAATTTGACACCAGTCTATGTTGAAAACCATTAAGGGAAATACCTTATTCAAATTAAGATAAATCAAACCATTAACTTTGGACAGTGTTAACAGTTCTATAAGTAATTGGTTAATTTTACATACCAGAATTTTTAACTGAGGATTACTTACTGTTGGTATTGTCTTTTGTATCGAAATAATTTGATAATCTGCAAAAACGTCAATCTAAAAAAAATGCTAGTTTCCTCTAATGCCTATAATATTTTTATAGCAATTTTTCTTCATAAGTCTTGAGTGGCTAATAAATTTGACTTTTCCCTTCCCTCTCAGCATGGTTTAAATTAATGCAATGAAGAGGCTTGAATCCCACCTTTTTTTATTGACATATTAAAAGATAATTTATTTTATTAGCACTAATTTTTATTGCTTTAAATCTCCATCTCTAAAAGTATAAATTTATTATTTTCCTTGTATTGCTTTCTGACTTCTAGTTAGTAAGCAAAATAATCATAAATTCCTGATTTTCGTATATCTTCTATTTACTTTAAATATAAAATCATGCCGAAACTATTTTGGGTTATTTGTTAACTGATATACTGATGCGCAGTTTGTGTCTTGCTTAATAATTAAAAACTTTTGGTTACAAGATTAAAAAAAAACTTCAGCCAAGCGTAGACACCGTTTATAAGATACTGGTGTCGTAAAATTTCATCTTAAACGAGTTTTTAGTGTGGAAGTTTGTAATGTATTGTGCAGTCTGTTTATATATATATAGTTGGAGGCTTTATAATAATTTAACAATACCCTATTTGGATATTAACAAAGATTCGGGAACTACTCGGAAGAAAAATTGTTTTTAGAGTTGTACAGTGGGCTATTGACTTTGGAGTCTAACTCGAAGGGAACACCTGGATTTTTCCTTCGAGAAGAACCCTGGAACATTTTTGAACCATAGTCAGATGACGAAGATAACATCCGACGCAACTTCAACAGGCATCAGAATATTAGAAAAATTCCATCAGTCGGGCTAGAAAGACCTAGCGACTAGCAAACCTTTCGATCGCAAGTTCACTACTTTTTTACTTTTTTTTTTTTCAAGTACTCGAACTAGCAATCTTCTGATTTCCAGCTAAACGCCTTTATCCACTGGGCAGCTGAAGTTCCCCCATTGGGCATTTACAGTTCGACTTTATTTCTAAAAACCAAATGCATCGTATTTTATTTTAATTACTTAGTCAATGACGAGAAATCACCTGCACTAGCATCCCACTCTCGAAATTTCCAAATTAGAATAACGTGCGCACATTGAAAGTGCACCATTTTAACGTACTGATTTGGAGTTTATAGTTTTGAATAGCTAGCTGAACCATTTAGATAATTGTCATATGACTATGGTTCAAAAATTAAAGGCAGTATTTCCGGGTTCTTCCTTCGAAATAGACTTCGAATCGTCACTAATAGCCCATTATGAAGTTCTCGTGCGATGTTTTAACCAACCAAACATCTGGCCAAATTTATTTCAAATATCAGTAGAATACGTACATCTAAACTCTGCTCAAAATTTCAGATTATGTAAACAACATGTTAAAATTTTGCAATTGCTCTGTTATTTTGAGATAACGCAACTTCGTGTTAAATTTATGTTATGTTATCGATTTTAATTAACCGCAAAACAAAAATTTAGGTAACTAAAAGTTAAAAATTCAATCTCTTTTCTTATATCTTCCGTGTTTATCCTCCAAATCAACCATGCCGATTTGCAAAGTTGCCGATCTCACCGGCCACAAAGAACGAGTCTGGTGCGTCGCCTGGAACCCAACCGGGACTCTCCTGGCGAGCTGCAGTGGAGACAAAACCATCCGAATCTGGGCTAAAGTTGGCGACTCCTGGAACTCCCTGGCCATCCTCACAGACGCCCATCACCGCACCATCCGCAGCGTGGCCTGGTCCCCATGTGGATCGTTTTTGGCCTCTTCCAGCTTCGACGGCACCACTTGTGTTTGGGACAAGCGCAGCGGCGAGTTCGAATGCGTGGCAACCCTAGAAGGCCACGAGAATGAAGTCAAGAGCGTGTCGTGGTCGAGCTCAGGACAATTTCTAGCCACCTGCAGTCGCGACAAATCCGTCTGGATTTGGGAGGTCGAGGAGGACAACGAGTATGAATGCGCCAGTGTCATCAACAGTCATACTCAAGATGTTAAGAGAGTTCTCTGGCATCCACTGAAGGACATCTTGATTTCGACAAGCTATGATGATACCATCAGGTTTTACAAGGAAGAGAGTGACGATTGGGTTGTGTTCAACACTCTCCAATCGCATGCGTCCACTGTATGGGGAGCAGCGTTTAATAGCGTGGGTAATATGATGGTGTCGTGTAGTGATGATAAGAGCATTAAAATCTGGAAGGAGTACCTTCCCGGCAACCCTGAAGGTGTGCCTACGACTGACAACGACCCTGCTTGGAAGTGTGTTTGCACGTTGTCGGGTCAACATGAGCGAGCTGTGTTTGATGTGTCTTGGTGTCCTAACTTGGATTTCATTGCTACTGGGTCCGGTGACAATTGCATACGAGTTTTCAGAGAGACGGCAGATTCCAATCCTCACTGCCCGAATTTTGAACTTCTTGCCACCGAAAAAGATGCACATGATCAAGATGTTAATTCCGTAGATTGGAATCCAAAAATTCCAGGATTATTAGCGTCTGCTAGTGATGACGGTACTGTGAAGATATGGGAAGTTAATGCTGCTAAGAGTGCATAGTTTGGTGGTTATATTTGAACATATTTAAGCATTTTATATTTACTATGCTTAATAAAATAAATACTTAAAGTGGCATTAAATATATTTGCTTTATCTTGCTGAAAATAAATTTTCCTCTTTTAAAAAAAATGTATGATCACTTAGTAGTTATGAGTTACAAGAATTAAAATATTGGCAAACTTATAAGGGAAATAATATAATTTTTCATGCAATCCGATACCAGTAGAATAAAATTCGACTGGTTTCCGGAGAACAGTAGTTCCACCCCTTTCTCTCTTCTTCCCCTTTCCTAATTGGGAATGTGGCAATGCTGAGTGTTGTTAATACATTGTAAATTCAAACGTGTTAAAATAAAAAGTGAATACTAGCAGTCAGAGTATTCATTAATTGAGGCAGTTAAAGTAATAGTGGCTGTAAGTAACTTTTTTCAATAATTTGTCATATCTGAATTTTCCACATTAAAATCCATTGCGTAAGTCTAGGGGCAGCTAATGTCCTAGCGACTGCTTGGAGGGCTGGCTAAAGCAGTCACTAAATTTTAGTGAAAAAAGGAAAATATAAATGATTTGAGTAGGAAAATTTGTTGTCAACATTAAACATTTTCTCTGTTTATATTTTTAATTAAATTACTTTAAGATTTATTTCTTAAATTTTAGTACCTGTATGTAACTATATAGAGGGTATATAGCTTGGATTTTATTTTATTATGTAGAAACATACTCTATACCCTGCTGACTAGTGATTTCCATCAATTTTGAAATTTAGCACCTTTAGTGAAAACAATGCAGGAATTTTTAGTTGACAAAATGGCAATTTCAATGTAAAAGATATAACTGAAGTTACAAAATTGGCTAAAAAAATTATTTGTATAAATGAAGGTGTCAAAATCTTGTTTGCTTGTGTCATAAAAATTCCTTGAGCCGTCCCTGTCCGAGTCGTAACTGTTACATTAGCAACACTTGCTTGAGTGTCAAAGGAAGCTTCTAGTTGCAAAGAATGAATGAAATTGACTTTGCATCACTATTGCTGTCACTGCCTTATTTGTAAAAAGGGGGAAGGGTTGAGATATTTCTGTTTATCTGTAGGACATCCTGTTTACCAAAATAAGAACAGGTAAAAGAGTAACAGTTTAAAAAAGGAAAAGAAGAGACACCTCTAAAAGAATGTAACCCTTCACTAGTTACATTTTTCGGATCTGCAGCGTGCACATATCAAAAGATAGAACCTGCCTTGTTGATTGTGTGAAATGTTATCTTCATTAGTAGATAAGCATTGGTACACTCCAGTAGCTTTGGCTCTAAAAATTTCAGATCAAGTATTTTTGTCCAAGCATTTTAGAAAAGCAAAATGAAAATTGATATTCCGACTTGCAGTAAGGGAATAATAATTGCTTTATCATACTCTAAATTGTTTTTCATCCTAATTTAAGATTTTTTTTTTTTGTCATACAATGAAAAGATTAAAATTTAAAAAAATTGGAAGACACTTCTGCATCTTTGCAGCTCATACAAACGAGCCACCACTAATCTGCCTATATAAGAAATTTGGGCTATGCTAAACTATGTGTAAGAATCTTTTTAAAAACAATTTGCAGAACGTTTTAAAAGTCAGTGCTTATTTGTTCTGGTTGGCCATTTCGTAAATATCTAACATCTAGCTGTGATACTTCTAAGCCGAGTTCTATATGGTGAAAATTATCGCTGATTTGGCGCAAGTACAATACACTAAACCTTAATATTAGGAATTGAAAACCGCAATATTCCAAGTTGTCTATCCTGTGCTGTCGACCATGATTGCTATTCTAATACTTTAAGTAAGAACTGCGGTAAAAAAATGTTTGCTATGCTCCAACACAGCCACACCATATTTGTGTTAATAATTAATAACTAACATCCTTTGTAGGTAAATATTAATAACATCATATAGCCTTTACATTCTTTGGACCAAAACAAATTAAAATTCAAACTAATTTTTCCAAATCTAAGAGCGCATTATCATACCTCCAAGTTTGTGTGTTTGTTACTTTAGGCTTATCAAACTTTTGATTCTAGGAATAACCTATTGTCAAATGTTAATATCTGTGTGTTCATTTAATCTAATAAAATCAGTGTGCTGTTTCTTTTTATCTATCGAATAGAACGTTAAACAAATATTTGTTTTAGCAGAACATTTTATATTGGAGATATTTATATACGGATGCCTTAAGTCACAGATATGTAAAATTGTATGATGTGTTTCTAGTATGCAAACACGTTTGTATTTTCAAGTAAAAATATGTAATATTGTGTCCTTAATTTAAAGATTCAAATGATAGAAATTGTAACTCCAGAACTTTATTATTGTCAATAAAGTTGCGGATAAAAAATGCTTTGGCCTTTCCACTTACTCTTAGGCTTAAGTCGGAAACGTTTAATTTGTATGAACTCGTAAAACTTAAATTACTAGTAAAATTTGTCATTGTATAAATAAAATTTAGTCTTTGATAAAAGTATTAAGTTTATGCAAAATGCAGATTCAGCAATTGCACAATTTTGTATCTTATTTTCCAGATACTTAGGGCATAGCTTTTTATTTCTATTATTGCCAAATCATAAATTATGTTATAAAAAGTGCAAGTATGATGTTTTCGCTAAATTATTTAGAGTGTATTTCAAACGAAGTCTAAAGTTAAAAACTATCCAAATGTGCCAACATCTATTAATTAAAAAAAAAATATCAGATATAAAAAAAACAGAGTTTGATTCCAATGTAAGTTTTGGTTGTAATTGTCGATATTTATTGAAAAAGATTTAGGAATGCAGTCTATGTAGGCTAGCATCTGCCCTTTTTATTCATTGTATGAATTTTTGAGTACATGTCTTTTTCAAAATTGAAACTTATGTATTCGGAGCCATGATAAGATTCGAATGTACTCAAAAAGGAGTTAATTTTCCTTATTTTTGAGTACCTTTTTTTTAAACAGTGTATACCATTAAAAAAGATATTGCACAAAGTATAAAGTATTCCGACGTAATACAGAAATTTGCAGTGTTAAATTGAGAAAGGTGCTGAATTTATTTTATGAAGTTGAGATCTGCTGTTTAATAACAACTTTCTTATTGAATAATTATTTTTTATCAAAACAATTATCATAATTCCTGTCAATGAATAAAATGTAGCCGATACGTCGCTTAATTAATCGGTCAACCGACTGCATAGAAGGTGCTCTGAAATGTATGGAGTGAGAGCGCAACTAAGATGATCCCGCATCACCTAGAAAATGATCTAGGGCCCACACTGAATATATTGTTTCAAGCAGTAACTTTCTGGATTGCTGCTTTTTCATATATGTTCGAAAAACTTTTTGCTCAATCCAAGTGTCATGTGTAGCAACAATCATTCAGACTACCCCACCAGTATTGCGTTTTGTGTCACCAACTGAATTCCTGACCACATGCGACCTAACATTTCCTTCCCTGGGGTCATACTTGTCACAAACCCCTCGTTAGACGAAAACTCGACATGTGAAAAGCATTATCACAGTCTTCCTAACAAGATTAAGTGTTACCGTCGTGCACGGTAAAGAACATTCAAGCTGAACAGCGTACATTACTCGCATATTATTTCTACGTATATTCAAGTTTTAGATATACTTTTTGCCTTCGAAAAAATTGAATAAATAAATTCCTAGTACTGATAATCTGGGACTAATTAAAAAAGTTCCTGACGCATACTTCCGTTTGCCCGTAGAATCGGAAAGCTCATGTGCTGTCATTTTGTTATCTGACCGTGGTTCAAACTTACAAAGATCGTCATCTAACCATGGTTCAAAAATACGAGGCATACTACGCCGTCTAGGTGGCGTTGCTCCAGTTGCCCAGGGAATAAATGCGTTCAGCTGGTACTCAGATGATTGCTAGTTCGACCCCGTGTGGTGGACTTGACAAAGAAAAGCAAAACTGTAGTGATCTTGCGATCGGGAGGGTTGCCAACTTCGCTACAAAAACACTAGAAAGTCGTCCAGAACATCCAACTAATAATGGAGTGCATATGGAACTAGTTGCACGATAAATCTGACCGCGGTGTCCAATGTCCTGACACCTATTGAGGTGCGTCGGGTGCCAGCTCAGCTGTTGTCCTCGTCATCTGACCATGGTTCAAAAATACGAGACATCGTTCCCGGGTCTTTCCTTCGCGATAGGTCCCGAACCGTCGCCAATAGCCCACTGTGCAGCTCTAGTGCGATATTAATTTATTAATTAACCAAACCTTTAAAAAACAACCGTTGGACCGTTTGAAAGTAATCTATTTGTGTAGCTCTAGTGCGGTGTAATTCAAACAACAAACGTAGAAATATAAAATATAGCATTTGGTTGGTCTTCACAAATTGATTCACAAAAATTTAAAAAGAATAACTCTCGAATGTTTTTTTTAATATTATTCTTATGAGTTACAGTGCAAAAGGCAAAAATTGATAATGTTACATAACACCTAAAAATACGAAATTATATTTACATTTATTACATATCTTACACGACCAATAATATTATAATTGTGCGTCTTGGCTGCCAAGCAGTTTAAGTCACAAAAAATCTGAAAATGAACCAACCCGGTTTTTTATTACTACGCAGCTAGATCTATAATTTTGCTACGTGGTGTCAGTGTGGATCCTAGTTTAATAGGTTGCCCAACAATGAACTGATAAGTTATTCTATTTCACATTATACCCAAGGTGAGTTGCAAACTTTACACACTTTTATCTCGAAACTCTGTTTTTGAACTTATGCCACTTGACAGCCAAGCCGCCCAATTGTTTATAACTCTTTAAATTTTTAACTTGTGTGATTTGTTTTAAATTATCCTGATTGGAGCTAAAACATACTTTTATTTATGATATTTCTTTTAGCTAAAATCAGCATTATAAAAATAAAATTCCTTTATAAAAATATTATTTTTTTATTGTTTTTTCTGGTTTCATATTTAAATTCGAACACTTTTACAAGGAAACTTTTTTTTTACAATAAATTGATTTTTCATTATACAAATACTAGAAGCAGAAAACAAGAAAATTAGTTCACATTTATTTTTCTAATCGCATTTTCTCTCATAACCGAAACTAAGTGATAATGTTTTTATCACATTTAATTTCAATGTCTTTTATATCTTTTATGTCTTATCTCAAGAGGACTCCTTATTTTGTTTGATAATTTTTATCCCATATATATACATGGTTCTGCATGCAAACAACAAAGGTGTTATTAAAACATTTATTTCAAATCGATCACAGCTGTCTTTTTAATTTTTTTTTAAGTTGTAAGTTTTTATGCTTTGTATTGTATTTTAATAATGTGTTTGCAAATTTTTTTAACTTTGAATATTGGTTGATAAATGGAAATTTACTTTGAGCGTATTAAGTCTGATTAATTACATTTGTTGTTTGTGTACTTAGGTATTACAATTTGAATAATACTTTATATTTGTTGCTAAATTTAACTTAATGACTCTTTGATATATAGGGTTGTCATAAATTGTTCGACGATGATCATTGTTCGGCTGCTTAATTACGCATAATAAACCATTATTTTCACTATACTTCAACTACTTTGTTTATTGCTACTAAAGCTAAACGATTTTCTTAAAATATAAGCAAAGTAGTTGGGCAAAACTAATTATTTATTATGCCAATTTAGCTAAATATGATACAGTCAAATAATGACCATCATCCAACAGTTGGTAATCACCTTGTACTATTAGTATATTTCTATTTGATTGATATTACATCTCCATTGCATGTTAAATACGAATGATAAATTTTTTATTAAAAAAAATTAAAATTTATCTAAGCCAAATCAGTAAATGTATATTAAATATTTTTTTGAAGTAGTGTAAAATTTCTAAATTTTATTTCACGTAGAATTTTTTTTAATTTCTAAGACTACAATTATCACATTTTGGATTTTTTAAAACTGTAAATGAGGAGGAATTATGTTTTAGAATTTTGTGTCATTGTGATTTAAAAAAAAAAATTATGTTAAAGAAACAAATAACGGAATTTGGGAATTCTGAATGAGTCTTAAGTAAAAATATTAAGTTTGTTAGAATGTGACTGATTAAAAAAATCAAATTTAAAATGTTAGATATTTTTTATACAATCATTTTTTTCGGTGATTGATGATATGCATTTAAGAGTGTGTCTTTTAGCTTTTTCGTTCAGTGTCCACACTAACGTAGGACCGGTTTTTGATTAGATTTAATTCTGGAGTTATTTTCTAAAATTATCTCGTCTCTTTTTACTAATTTCCGTTAAATTAAGAAAAATGAATTCTTCATTTAGAATTTTTTATATAAATAAAAGATATTTTAGCCCATAACTAATGTCATCCTTAATACTCCTACCCGAATCTACGGGAGCTCAGTTATAACAACAGTTTGTTTAAATTTATAATTCGTTAAATGGAAGGAAAGCATCGGAATTCTTCTTTTCCAGTCGGACAACGATGACGTCACACTTTAAAGTCAACATTAAGAAAATTATTTAAAAAAAAGGGTTATTAAAATAATATTAATAAAACAAAATTAAATTTGAAAGTAATAAGCAGCATGATATTGAAAGTAGATTAAATTGAGCTTAAGCAACAACTTAAATTAAAAAAAATCACCTAATTAGCTAATATATTTAAAAAAGATAACGTTTTAGAAAACAGTTATTAGTAGATGGAGGCCAGTTTAAATAGGTATCGAATAGTTGGTTGGTAAATTGATTTTACACAAGAGATGTACGAACGAGTTAGTGAAAAAGGTTCGCTATCTACTTCAAAACAAATACAGGGAAACAATTTTTAGTAATTTTGGAATATAGACTGACGACGTTTCTACTCCATTATCCAAATAATATGATTAATGATAAAAAATATGGAGGAAGACGGATTTAATGCTTTCTACAGGGTTATATTTTGACGTAAATATGTTTAAAAAATAGGTATTTGGAACCACTCCGCACGTAATCGTATACTATAAAAAGACGCATGTCAAACCCTTATCAAATCGTATACTTTTAACTCTACGTGGAATCATCTTAAGAGGATAAATGACATACTATCGTGTAGAGAAAAGAGATACATTTCGACCAGGCTGATTATTAACCCATTCCGCCGTCTGAACTTTGTACCACTCTCATAACTCCACGGGAATCAGGTTTTGGGTATAAATGCTCTGCCATCGTGTAAAAGATGTTGGGCCGCATCTACCAAGTTGGCCAATTATCCGCTTCGTCTTCTGACCTTTGTACCGCGTGGGGTGGTCCAAAAGTATTCACGAACCAAACCTTATGGTACAGTGTAAATGATATTTGGTTGGATTTATCAAAAGTCGATCTTGCAATCCTTACATTATGAGCCCGTTGTCGTCACTCTGTTAATTAAGTCTTGTGTACAGAGATTTATAAGAAAAATATTCTGTGTAAATGTTTGAAATTGTTCCTTTATTACAAAAAATATTTCTTTAATTATTTGAAACGTATGAAATATTTAATGAAACATGACTATAGGGTCAAAAATGCAATTCAAAATTTATAAAAGTTTCCTAATATGCTTCACATACAATTTTTCTTAGAAAACAAACGACAAATCTTTCTTTAAATTTATCTTTCACAAATCGTCTAAAATGAAAATAATTCATAAAAAAAATGGCCTTATTAATTTTTAAAAAGTTATAAAAAAGATGCTAAAAAGTTTGACAAAATTTGTAATAAGAGTATAAATGTCATTAAACATTTGATAAAGGTATATATCAATGTTTGCCACAATTTTGATTAAAAATTGAAAGAAAAAAATATTAATGCTAATTTACTGAAAAGTAATATAAACAAACATGTTTATAAAAATTTTAATGATTTGATTTTTAAATAAAACAAGAAAATACTACAGTCTATAAATTTTTAATTATAATATATATTTAATAATAGATTTACTCTAAAATATCAGATATGTATATTATTTATTTAAGGGTTTCTATTAAAGGAATATTTTTTTTAATAGGGAAAACGCCAGCAGCTATATCCAAAAGATGGCGAAAAGAAAACCAAAACAAAAGTACCATAAAAAAAATCAAAACAGTTCAAGCTCATTAAAATATGCTGTATCTGAAAAATCTCCACGAAAAGAATTGAAAGATAAAGATGCGATTATGCTTTCAGAAAAAATTATAAACTCCAAAGAAACGCCACAGTATGCTTACTATCTGTTATTTGCAGTTATAATGATTTTAATAGTTAGCATTCTTATCATTAATACAAATTTAAATACTACAATACTTACAATGCTGCCAATAACATTTATTATAGGCATTGCGTTGAAATGCAAAAATAAAAGGGATATTTCACATAACCATAACCAAAACAAGTTAAAAGAAACACATTGTATGACAAGTGCAGAAACGAGAAATGATTACAATATATCTAAAAACGGTTCATTGTTAGAAACTAAAAAGGCTCTTCGTGTCAAAAAGCCTTTTCATGAACACTCCCGTGAGCATAGAAAGAAAGAGTTCAATGCCGAGATAAATAATGTGCTATTAAAAAAAAGTCAGTTTGAGGAAACAGATTTTATACAAAATGGACAAATAGAAGTTGACGAAAATAACACACACAGCCTACCTACGTTTCATGAAGATGATAGTGTGAAGCCTGAGTGCAAAGAACAAGAATCGACTCAACAATCAGACGCGCACGTTGAGAAGGAAGCCGTTGATGAGACAAATGAAACGTCACTAAACGAGGTACAGAGTGTGCGAAACAAAGAAGAAACAAAAGAACCGAATTCTTTTCTAAATGCAGAAACAGACATTGCTGATAGTGACTCCAACAATATTTCTATAATTGATAAAGATGATTGTTTGGAGCCTGAGTGCATCGAAAAAGAATCAACTCAACAATCAGATGCGTACGTTGAGAAGGAAGCCCTTGGTGAGACAAATGAAACGTTACTAAACGAGGTACAGAGTGTGCGAAACAAAGAAGAAACAAAAGAACCGAATTCTTTTCTAAATGAAGAAACAGACATTGCTGATAGTAACTCCAACAATATTTCTATAATTGATAAAGATGATTGTTTGGAGCCTGAGTGCATCGAAAAAGAATCAACTCAACAATCAGATGCGTACGTTGAGAAGGAAGCCCTTGGTGAGACAAATGAAACGTCACTAAACGAGGTACAGAGTGTGCGAAACAAAGAAGAAACAAAAGAACCGAATTCTTTTCTAAATGCAGAAACAGACATTGCTGATAGTGACTCCAACAATATTTCTATAATTGATAAAGATGATTGTTTGGAGCCTGAGTGCATCGAAAAAGAATCAACTCAACAATCAGATGCGTACGTTGAGAAGGAAGCCCTTGGTGAGACAAATGAAACGTCACTAAACGAGGTACAGAGTGTGCGAAACAAAGAAGAAACAAAAGAACCGAATTCTTTTCTAAATGCAGAAACAGACATTGCTGATAGTGACTCCAACAATATTTCTATAATTGATAAAGATGATTGTTTGGAGCCTGAGTGCATCGAAAAAGAATCAACTCAACAATCAGATGCGTACGTTGAGAAGGAAGCCCTTGGTGAGACAAATGAAACGTTACTAAACGAGGTACAGAGTGTGCGAAACAAAGAAGAAACAAAAGAACCGAATTCTTTTCTAAATGAAGAAACAGACATTGCTGATAGTAACTCCAACAATATTTCTATAATTGATAAAGATGATTGTTTGGAGCCTGAGTGCATCGAAAAAGAATCAACTCAACAATCAGATGCGTACGTTGAGAAGGAAGCCCTTGGTGAGACAAATGAAACGTCACTAAACGAGGTACAGAGTGTGCGAAACAAAGAAGAAACAAAAGAACCGAATTCTTTTCTAAATGCAGAAACAGACATTGCTGATAGTGACTCCAACAATATTTCTATAATTGATAAAGATGATTGTTTGGAGCCTGAGTGCATCGAAAAAGAATCAACTCAACAATCAGATGCGTACGTTGAGAAGGAAGCCCTTGGTGAGACAAATGAAACGTCACTAAACGAGGTACAGAGTGTGCGAAACAAAGAAGAAACAAAAGAACCGAATTCTTTTCTAAATGCAGAAACAGACATTGCTGATAGTGACTCCAACAATATTTCTATAATTGATAAAGATGATTGTTTGGAGCCTGAGTGCATCGAAAAAGAATCAACTCAACAATCAGATGCGTACGTTGAGAAGGAAGCCGTTGATGAGAAAAATGAAACGTCACTAAACGAGGTACAGAGTGTGCGAAACGAAGAAGAAACAAAAGAACCGAATTCTTTTCTAAATGCAGAAACAGACATTGCTGATAGTGACTCCAACAATATTTCTATAATTGATAAAGATGATTGTTTGGAGCCTGAGTGCATCGAAAAAGAATCAACTCAACAATCAGATGCGTACGTTGAGAAGGAAGTCCTTGGTGAGACAAATGAAACGTCACTAAACGAGGTACAGAGTGTGCGAAACAAAGAAGAAACAAAAGAACCGAATTCTCTTCCAAATGCGAAATCGGAGACTGATGATAGAGAAGGCGGTAGATTTACAGTTGATGAAGATGATACTGGGAAATCTGAGTGCACCGAACAAGAATCTACTCAACAATCATATAAGCACGACAAAAAAGAGTTCCTTGATGAGAAAAATGAAGCTTCTGTAAACGAAGCACATAGTGTGCAAAACGAAGAAGAAACAAAAGAACCGAATTCTTTTCCAAATGCGAAAACGGACACTCCTGATAACGACTCAAAAAACAAATTAACAGTTAATAAAGGTGAAACTGGGAAATCTGAGTGCACCGAACAAGAACCGACACAACCACCAGACAAGCACGACAAAAAAGAGTTCTGTCATGAGAAAAATGAATTTTCACCAAACAAGGTACAGAATGTGCAAAACGAAGAAGAAACAAAAGAACCGAATTCTTTTCCAAATACGAAACCGGAGACTGATGATAATGAAGGCGGCAGATTTACAGATGATGAAGATGATACTGGGAAATCTGAGTGCACCGAACAAGAATCTACTCAACAATCAGATAAGCACGACAATAAAGAGTTCCTTGATGAAAAAAATGAAGCGTCGGTAAATAAGGCATATTGTGTGAAATGTGTGCAAAACGAAGAAGAAATAAAAAAACCGAATTCTTTTCCAAATGCGAAAACGGACACTGCTAATAACGACTCAAAAAACAACTTTACAGTTAATGAAGGTGATATTGGAAAATCTGTGTGCACCGAACAAGAATCGGCTCAACCATCAGACAAGCACGATGAGAAAGAGTTCTGTCATGAGAAAAATGAAACTTCACCAAACAAGGTACAGAGTGTGCAAAACGAAGAAGAAAGAAAAGAACCGAATTCTTTTCCAAATACGAAACCGGAGACTGATGATAATGAAGGCGGCAGATTTACAGATGATGAAGATGATACTGGGAAATTTGAGTGCACCGAACAAGAATCTACTCAACAATCAGATAAGCACGACAATAAAGAGTTCCTTGATGAGAAAAATGAAGCGTCGGTAAACAAAGCACATAGTGTGCAAAGTGTGAAAAAGGAAGAAGAAACAAAAGAACCGAATTCTTTTCCAAATGCGAAAACGGACACTCCTGATAACGACTCAAAAAACAACTTTACAGTTAATAAAGGTGAAACTGGGAAATCTGAGTGCACCGAACAAGAATCGACTCAACCATCAGACAATCACGACAAAAAAGAGTTCTGTCATGAGAAAAATGAATTTTCACCAAACAAGGTACAGAGTGTGCAAAACGAAGAAGAAACAAAAGAACCGAATTCTTTTCCAAATGCGAAATCGGAGACTGATGATAATGAAGGCGGCAGATTTACAGATGATGAAGATGATACTGGGAAATCTGAGTACACCGAACAAGAATCGACTCAACCATCAGACAAGCACGACAAGAAAAAGTTCCTTGATCAGAAAAATGAAGCTTCTGTAAAAAAAGCACATAGTGTGCAAAACGAAGAAGAAACAAAAGAACCGAATTCTTTTCCAAATGCGAAAACGGACACTCCTGATAACGACTCAAAAAACAAATTTACAGTTAATGAAGGTGATACTGGGAAATCTGAGTGCACCGGACAAGAATCGACTCAACAATCAGACAAGAAATATGTGAAGGATTACCTTGATGAGCAAAATGCAGCGTCAGTAAACAACGTACAGAGTGTGCAAAACGAAGAAGAAACAAAAGAACCGAATTCTCTTGTAAATGCGAAATCGGAGACTGATGATAATGAAGGCGGCAGATTTATAGCTGATGAAGCTGATACTGGGAAATCTGAGTGCACCGAACAAGAATCTACTCAACAATCAGATAAGCACGACAAGAAAGAGTTCCTTGATCAGAAAAATGAAGCGTCGGTAAATAAAGCACATAGTGTGCAAAGTGTGCAAAATGGAGATGAAATGAAAGAACCGAATTCTTTTCCAAATGCGAAAACAGACTCTCCTGATAACGACTCAAAAAACAACTTTACAGTTAATGAAGGTGATATTAGGAAATCTGTGTGCACCGAACAAGAATCGGCTCAACCATCAGACAAGCACGACGAGAAAGAGTTCTGTCTTGAGAAAAATGAAACTTCACCAAACAAGGTACAGAGTGTGCAAAACGAAAAAGAAACAAAAGAACCGAACCCTTTTCCAAATGCGAAAACGGAAACACCTGATAATTATAATAAGGATAAGAAAAATGAAATAGACAAAGACAGACCGTCTTGTAAAAGTTTTGCAAACTCTGAAAACTCAGACAATGGTACTAATAAAAATTTCAACTCTATTACAAATAAAGCGTCTTTAAACGAATCTAAAGATATTTCAACTAAGAAACTTTCAATTTTTTCTGAAGGGAACAAATGTAAAAAGTGGAAAAAAATGCGAAAAGCAAATGCGAAAACGTTCACTCCTGATAACGACTCAAAAAACAACTTTACAGTTAATGAAGGTGATTTTAGGAATTCTGTGTGCACCGAACAAGAATCGACTCAACCATCCGACAAGCACGACGAGAAAGAGTTCTGTCATGAGAAAAATGAATTTTCACCAAACAAGGTACAGAATGTGCAAAACGAAGAAGAAACAAAAGAACCGAATTCTTTTCCAAATACGAAACCGGAGACTGATAATAATGAAGGCGGCAGATTTACAGATGATGAAGATGATACTGGGAAATCTGAGTGCACCGAACAAGAATCTACTCAACAATCAGATAAGCACGACAATAAAGAGTTCCTTGATGAAAAAAATGAAGCGTCGGTAAATAAGGCATATTGTGTGAAATGTGTGCAAAACGAAGAAGAAATAAAAAAACCGAATTCTTTTCCAAATGCGAAAACGGACACTGCTAATAACGACTCAAAAAACAACTTTACAGTTAATGAAGGTGATATTGTAAAATCTGTGTGCACCGAACAAGAATCGGCTCAACCATCAGACAAGCACGATGAGAAAGAGTTCTGTCATGAGAAAAATGAAACTTCACCAAACAAGGTACAGAGTGTGCAAAACGAAGAAGAAAGAAAAGAACCGAATTCTTTTCCAAATGCGAAATCGGAGACTGATGATAATGAAGGCGGCAGATTTACAGATGATGAAGATGATACTTGGAAATCTGAGTGCACCGAACAAGAATCGACTCAACCATCAGACAAGCACAATGAGAAAGAGTTCTGTCATGAGAAAAATGAAACTTCACCAAACAAGGTACAGAGTGTGCAAAACGAAGAAGAAAGAAAAGAACCGAATTCTTTTCCAAATGCGAAATCGGAGACTGATGATAATGAAGGTGGCAGATTTACAGATGATGAAGATGATACTGGGAAATCTGAGTGCACCGAACAAGAATCGGCTCAACCATCAGACAAGCACGATGAGAAAGAGTTCTGTCATGAGAAAAATGAAACTTCACCAAACAAGGTACAGAGTGTGCAAAACGAAGAAGAAAGAAAAGAACCGAATTCTTTTCCAAATGCGAAATCGGAGACTGATGATAATGAAGGCGGCAGATTTACAGATGATGAAGATGATACTTGGAAATCTGAGTGCACCGAACAAGAATCGACTCAACCATCAGACAAGCACGATGAGAAAGAGTTCTGTCATGAGAAAAATGAAACTTCACCAAACAAGGTACAGAGTGTGCAAAACGAAGAAGAAAGAAAAGAACCGAATTCTTTTCCAAATGCGAAATCGGAGACTGATGATAATGAAGGTGGCAGATTTACAGATGATGAAGATGATACTGGGAAATCTGAGTGCACCGAACAAGAATCGGCTCAACCATCAGACAAGCACGATGAGAAAGAGTTCTGTCATGAGAAAAATGAAACTTCACCAAACAAGGTACAGAGTGTGCAAAACGAAGAAGAAAGAAAAGAACCGAATTCTTTTCCAAATGCGAAATCGGAGACTGATGATAATGAAGGCGGCAGATTTACAGATGATGAAGATGATACTGGGAAATTTGAGTGCACCGAACAAGAATCTACTCAACAATCAGATAAGCACGACAAGAAAGAGTTCCTTGATCAGAAAAATGAAGCGTCGGTAAATAAAGCACATAGTGTGCAAAGTGTGCAAAATGGAGAAGAAATGAAAGAACCGAATTCTTTTCCAAATGCGAAAACAGACTCTCCTGATAACGACTCAAAAAACAACTTTACAGTTAATGAAGGTGATATTGGGAAATCTGTGTGCACCGAACAAGAATCGGCTCAACCATCAGACAAGCACGACGAGAAAGAGTTCTGTCATGAGAAAAATGAAACTTCACCAAACAAGGTACAGAGTGTGCAAAACGAAGAAGAAACAAAAGAACCGAACCCTTTTCCAAATGCGAAAACGGAAACACCTGATAATTATAATAAGGATAAGAAAAATGAAATAGACAAAGACAGACCGTCTTGTAAAAGTTTTGCAAACTCTGAAAACTCAGACAATGGTACTAATAAAAATTTCAACTCTATTACAAATAAAGCGTCTTTAAACGAATCTAAAGATATTTCAACTAAGAAACTTTCAATTTTTTCTGAAGGGAACAAATGTAAAAAGTGGAAAAAAATGCGAAAAGCAAATGCGAAAACGTTCACTCCTGATAACGACTCAAAAAACAACTTTACAGTTAATGAAGGTGATATTGGGAAATCTGTGTGCACCGAACAAGAATCGGCTCAACCATCAGACAAGCACGACGAGAAAGAGTTCTGTCATGAGAAAAATGAAACTTCACCAAACAAGGTACAGAGTGTGCAAAACGAAGAAGAAACAAAAGAACCGAACCCTTTTCCAAATGCGAAAACGGAAACACCTGATAATTATAATAAGGATAAGAAAAATGAAATAGACAAAGACAGACCGTCTTGTAAAAGTTTTGCAAACTCTGAAAACTCAGACAATGGTACTAATAAAAATTTCAACTCTATTACAAATAAAGCGTCTTTAAACGAATCTAAAGATATTTCAACTAAGAAACTTTCAATTTTTTCTGAAGGGAACAAATGTAAAAAGTGGAAAAAAATGCGAAAAGCAAATGCGAAAACGTTCACTCCTGATAACGACTCAAAAAACAACTTTACAGTTAATGAAGGTGATTTTAGGAATTCTGTGTGCACCGAACAAGAATCGACTCAACCATCCGACAAGCACGACGAGAAAGAGTTCTGTCATGAGAAAAATGAAACTTCACCAAACAAGGTACAGAGTGTGCAAAACGAAGAAGAAACAAAAGAACCGAACCCTTTTCCAAATGCGAAAACGGAAACACCTGATAATTTTAATAAGGATAAGAAAAATGAAATAGACAAAGACAGACCTTCTTGTAAAAGTGTTGCAAACTCTGAAAACTCAGACAATGGTACTAATAAAAATTTCAACTCTATTACTAATAATGCGTCTTTAAACGAATCTAAAGATATTTCAACTAAGAAACTTTCAATTTTTGAAGGGCACAAATGTAAAAAGTGGAAAAAAATTCGACCTCATAAGTGTGATGTAAATAACGAAATGTGTAACGAAAGAAAAAACGACGAGGGTTTGAACAAACCTGTGTTAGATAAAACTGAAACCGAAAACACGAAGGCAGAACTTTATTTATTAAAATTGAATTTAACGAGTACTTCTCATCAACAAAGTAGTAAATGGAAAAAGCTAAGCCCAATCAAAACAACAGAGGAAGGACATTCAGAAAAAGAAAGTATTTCGATCACAAAGACTTCAGAATCTGAAAATAATTTAGATGTTCATTTATCTCGCGAAAACATTTCGTCCAAATTTAATAACGACGACTCGATAGCAAAAACTTTTAAAGTAAAGAAGGGAAATTCGGATAAAGGCAAGCTCTTAAAAGATATACCTTGTAAAACACAGACGTGGAAATCGCAAAATAATAAAGTTAATATAAATATGAAATCGGAAACATTGGTAAAACAAAAAAACTTCGTGGATACGATAAATGCATCAACAAGTGAATCTATGAAACATTTATCAAAAGATATAGGAGTAGAAACAATAGATTTAGTGGAAGAAAAAGTGAAGTTTGCTAATATTTCAAGTTTAGAGAATGTATTGGTTATAAAACCCATCCCTAGCACTTCTGCACCGTCAAACACACAGGCTGAAGAAATGCCTTCTATAGGGTATACAACAAGTTCTCAAGAGAAGCTTCCTGAAAATCGAAAAAGAAATAAAAGGAACAAGAAAAAGAACTCTTATTCTCAATCAGAAGGAATTAGTGATTCGCTATCTACAGCAAACATAAATAAGAAAATAGAAAATTCATTAGAGCAACAAGAAAACTTATTGGATACTATAAATGAAGAAAATAGTGAATCTATGAGAAATTTATCTACTGACTTATTTACTGATTTATCAACGAACATATCCACAGCCTGGCACGCGCGTACTCTAAGCACAGAAAACGTATTAGATAGAGAACCCTTCCCCCATATTTCAGCAACCTCCGATTTTTCCCCGTCTGAAATGAAAAATATTTTGCCTGTGAAAGAGACTGAAGAAGAAAAGAAAACACCTCAAAGGAATTTAAAAGAAACTCTCAACAACTTCCACGTAAAAATAAAAAAACAAAGAAAAAACACATGAAAAAGGTTTATTATCCTCAATCAGAGGATGTTAGTAATCAGCTACCTAACATAAATAAGTGCGTTAAAGAGAATACTTCAGTGAACGAGCATTCTACTAATCATGCATCATTTAAATTTACTTCAATCGAAGTAAACGAACAACACTCTGAAATTATTTCGGACAACCAACATAAATTCCACAACAAAGTTGCATGTGAAGACAATTCCCGTTTAGCGAGTAAAGAATTATGTGATAACTTTCCATTGAATGAAAAATCCTCTCACAATACGGGAGTGTTACCAGAATCACTACCTCAAGCAAACAATTCATCACAAAATGAATCTTTAAACATTGAGGATTCTTCTACTCTTTCAGCAGAATTAAGTAATTTTCTACCTAAAGAAAATAAGGCTATTGTTGAGGCTATTTCAGTTAAAGAACACTTTTCTACTAACTCGGAATATTCCTTCAAAGCAAACGAAAACCGCTCTGAAATGGTTTCTGACAACCAACATTCCTTGTCTAATAATAAAGCTTGTGGAGAGCAAGTAGTGAATGAATCAGTCAATGATCAATCTTCTCCCAATTCGGGAGTGTTTGCTGAGTCGCTACAGAAAGCAAATGATCAGTCCCATCATGATGAAGCTTTAGACAACGACGACTCCCATACTCAATCAGCAGAAATCAGTGATCTACAACCTACAGCAAATAAAGCTGTTTTTGATACTAACTCAATGAAAGATAACTCTTTTAATAATTCGAAATCTTGTGCAATGCCTTTACACAAAGGAAAAGAACTAGGCTTTGAACCTTATGACCAGCATTCATCTCTTAATCAAGAAGAATCATGTCAAAAGCCATCATCTGAAGCGAACGAAGCGTTCTTTGATAAGGCGTCAGTCAATGAACAATCTTCTCCAAATCCAAGAGTGTTTGCAGAGTCCCCATCTGAAGTGAACCACCAGTCTCATGGTAAACCTGTAGAGAAAGTGGACTTATCTACTCAATCCGCGGAAATCGGCGATCTTCCACCTACAGAAAATACAGCAATTGTTGATAATTTTTCAGATAATACTAATTCAAAATCTTCTACTAAATTAGAATCTTGTGTAATATCTTCACATAAAGGAAAAGAACAAGATCTTGAAAATGTTTCGTATGACCGACATCCATCTCCTGATCAAGAAGCACGTCATAAACCATCACCTGAAGCGAACGAAGCATGTGATAACGTTTCAGTCAATGAACAATCTTATTCCAATTCCAAAGCGTTTGCAGAAACGCCACCTGAAGTAAACGATCACTCTAATGGTAAATCATTAGAAACAGATTACTCCTCTACTCAATCAGCAGAAATCAATGATCTTCCACAGCAGCAAATATACCTAGAGTTGATAATTTTTCAAAGAATGAGCACACCTCTACTAGTTCGAAATCTTGTGTACTGTCTTCACTTGGAGAAAAAGAACCAGGGTTTGAAAATGTTTCGTATGACCAACATTCTTCCATTAATCAAGAAGCACGTCGTGAGCCATTACCCGAAGCAAAGGAAGCATCATGCGATAGTTTTTCTGGTAGTGAACTATCTTCTCCAAATTCAGGAGTGTTTGCAGATTCGCTTCTCGAATCAAACGACCAGTCCCATGATAAAGCTTTAGACAAAGAGATCTCCTCTACGCAATCAGCAGAAATTAGTGACCTTCCACTTAAAGCTAATAAAGCTATTATTGTGAATCTTTCAGGTAACGAGTATTCTATTAAACAGCCATGTTTTGAAGCACCTGCACTTGACGGAAACGAACAATGTTGTGAGAATGTTATGGCCGACCGTCCTTCCTCAAACAATGAAGTAACATGTCAAGAGCGATCATCTGAATTAATCGACACGCCTGATGTTTCTGATATTGCACAAAAAACCAGAGTGAAAACTGAAAAGAAACCTTGCCAAGCCAACGGTTCCACTGTTGAAACTGTATCACAAAGACATAGAGGAGAAGGAGTCTTAGTTCGCCAAGGAAATTTTGCGTTTCAGTGTGCAGTGAATGAACATTCGAATTATTTTTTAAAGTTTGCATCAGAGTTAAAAACTCCCAATACTCCTGAGTCAGAATTGTTTAATTACAACCTCACCTTTGAAAAAAACTGCCCTAAAAGAAAAAGAAATTAAAGTTTTACGTTTTGTGCTTGTATTACCGATTGTGATTATAGGTATAAAATTCTGGTATGTTTGATGAGAAATTTGTATTCATAAACTTTACTTTTAAAAAATTCAATCATGCTATTATTTTCTAGAAAGAGATAAATGTTATTGATCACTATTAGTTTTCATAAAGTTTGTTAATTTTATTATGTTGCCATTCCTTCAACTATATACAAAAAGAAGCAACCATTATTGTATTTTTTTACAATTGAGTTTTGGTTGATTCCTTTAAATTCTAGCAACTAAATTTTTTGAATGCTTTTTTACTTCTTTGATGTTGTAATCGCTATAACACATAATGCTTCAATAGGATTGTATATATTACTTTATTATTTTAAATTGATATTTGTAAAATGCCAATTTAAAGTAATTGTGTAAACTGTGGTTTAAAAACACATTTAAAAATAATAACAGTATTTTTTTGTTTATTTTTTATTTTAGTTATTTGTTGTTTATTATATGAATGAAGTTTTTCTGTACGTTTGAATGTCATGCTTACTACATTATTCTGCGAAAGATGATAACTACCGACCACTTGACATATTAATATTCTTGTTTAATTCCCAAAGTATAAAAGTACTTCTCTTGAATATTCAATTATAAAAACAAAACCAATTTTTGGCACTGATTTGACATTAGATATGAAATTTATCATTAAACAATAAGTTTAAACTCAAGACAGAGCGCATAATTTTTTTTCACCAAACTGTCACATTTTTGTAATAAGAAACGAAAGAAGAAAGGATCGCTTCTCCTTTTCTCACATTTTATGAGCCATTGAAAAGTTTAAAATTGTCTCATATAATTAAACTAGAGCATATAGGACATTTGAGTTCAATTAGGCTTATTAAAAACAAAAAGGGATATATTTTTTAAAAAAAATATGGATATATTGAAGGCTGCTAATATAACTACATAAATTGTTTCAAAGGACGATACTTTTTTTTTATAATTTAAATTACGATTCGCTCTGATTTTCAAATGAGGAGTATTACAAAATCCAGTTATTTTAGCACTGACTTTCTGAGCGAATGGACATTGAATACAAACGTTGTTATGTTTGTATGAACTAAATTCATCTAATGATATTGAGTTACTTACGAATTGTTACATTTTATGTATTTAAATAAATTGTCTACTGCTATATTTTATGTACCAATAGATTTTTGCCAAATGACAGGTTTTGTCATAAATGTTGCTATTTTTATACATTTATATATTTACAAATGTTATTTTAAATATAATTGAATGTTTTGAAATCAATAAATTGTAAAATTACTGTATCTACTATTTGTTTCTAGCTCAATTGAAATCTAATAATTTCTAAATATAGGTATTTAATTACCTCATTAGTATAAAGTTTTTAATTATATATTTATATGGTAAAGTAAGGACAGTGGGAAAAATGCTAGATTTTTATTATTCCAAGTCCAATTTTTCTCTGGAAAAAATTGTAAAATAATTTTTGTTTTATAAAAAGGTTAACTTTTTTGTTTTGAACGCAATCCATTATTTTTATATAATTCTGAGGTTTATAAAGGATGAGGCTTCATGTAAAGGAAGAAAATAATATTTTAAAACTATTATATATGAAATGAGTATGCCCATTCCAACGGAAATTTATTAATTTTATATTTTGTATCTTATTTATTCTTTATATTTGATTTATACCGTTTGGCAGCCAACCATACCCCATAATATAAAGGATATCAATGACAATTAACAATAATATAGTTTAGTATAATAATATGACCAGATGGATTAAAAGAGATTTATTTGAAATATCATATACATAGCTTATTCCACAAAAATACGACAACATTTACTGAATAGGTAAAATATAATTGTTTTCAATATATTTTCACTTATATGTTTATAATTGACATTCAGAAAAAGTATTTCAGCTCAAACAAGTCTTTTGTTTCTTAATCCGTACAACATCAACCATTTTTTTGAGGCAAAAAAGGTTCACTCTCCGAGTGGCACAGAACGGAATGCCCGTCTTGAAACTTGTCATACTTCTTCTCTCCGAGACATGGCACGAACGACGAAGTCAACATCGACACTTTTGCCTTATGATTGTGCTTCAAGAACTGCCGAGGAGACAGAGATTTCTGGTTCTCAGTGTTGGAAAACACAATTCTCTGTCCATGGAGGCAATCCAGTCTCTTGCAGAATTTACAATTGATTCCGATGCATGGATACGAGTTTCTCTTGCCGATGAGGTACCAGTAGGAATTCAAACTGAGATCTATGTCATCCGATGGACTGGCACTTCTGATGCGGTCAAAGGATTGAACTCTGTCAGTTGGATCCAATTTCCGACTTGAAGACGATTTAGGGGACGAGTGTTCCGAAGTACTTGGTGCAAATCGAAGTTTTTTAGGAGATTCCAGAGACATTCTTCTGCACTGGATGTTTTTGAAGTAGGAGGATTTGTTAGGCTGCTTCAGAGATGATCTGGTGGTAGGTAGGATTGGTTTGGATGTTTGGTGGATTTCGCTCGTCTTGGGTTTCTTTTTTCTGCACTCCTCTTGACCAATTAGCCAGAAAGTTTTCATGTCTCCTTTCCCCTTTCAATAAAAGGAATTTTGTCATATCAAGAGATGTAAAGTTTGGAAGTTTAAAATGCAATTTAGATTTCTAAGTCAGTGCAGTTTAAAAGTTAGATTTAAAATAATTTTAAAGCAAAATGTTATGAAAGTCATTATGTCTTTGCGAACAGACACTTTGAGTTGTGCTTGTGATTTAGGGATTTTAGCGTGTTGGTTATTGGGGCTTTGAAAATGAGACATCAATGTAGAAAAGCTAGTATAAAGGCAAATAGAATATTGGGATTTATTATAAGGAATGTATAATCTAAATTTAAGGATGTGTAATATTGCCATTGTATAGAGGGTTAGTTAGGCCTCCTCTTGAATATGCAGTAGAAATTTGGTAACGTTATCTTAAATAAAAGCATGTAAAAAAGATATTCAGTTATTAGAACGTGTTCAACATTGAACTACGAAATTGGTTCAGGGTACCTTGGAAGTGAACTATACAGGCAGACTTGGAACTGAACGTGTATAGGGGATGTCTAAAGGGGACCTTATTCAGCTATCTAAATTGATCGAATTGGGGGATATTGAAGGCATGCAATTTAAAACAGCCGATAGAAGTAGAGGTAATGAGTACAAGTTGTACACATCACAATTTGAAATTCGGGAAGGTAGAAAGCATTATTGTTATAATTGAGTAATAGATAAAGGGAATAGTTGTTTGAAGAGGTGGTAAATTAGTCAGAGTAGGTAGTTTTAAAAGACAATTAAATCGGCAATGTTAGGATGTGTTAAACAGGTCAAACCTTGCTGGGATTAGAGCTTGCAGTTGAGCGTCATTATTTGTATTAGTTATTTGCAAAGTTTTACTAAACTGTAAGGTTAAGGTTACAGATCAAAGTAATTTAATTCAAAAAAGCTATTTACAGGTCTATTGAGAAGTAATGTGGAATTAATTTATACGGGAAACATAGTCTAAGTAAAGTAAAAATTGTTTAGTCTTTCAATGTAATATAAAGCGTTTTTAATAAGTTGAAGCTTTAGTGCACAAATATGTTATGTGTATGTATATTTATATATAAGGCATATACACATTGAAAATCATTTTTTTTTTGAATACGTAAGATTTAATATATTATTTATAAACTACTATTTCTATCGCTTTTGATCATTTTTGTCTTAAAGCTAATAAATATAAATGAGATTTTTATAGGAAAAGTTCTAAAGAGTGCTACAAAATTGAAACATAGTACCTTTAATGATAATATTTATTATAAATAAAAAATAAATTAATCTTTGAGAGAATCATTTCAATGTTTTGAAGATTTAGGATAAACTTACCTTTATATTAACGATTCCTCTGTCTTCTAGATTATATCCTCCTAATTTATCCAGAAGTTTCGCACAAGTTTCACTGCAATGTACGCGAAGAGCTGATAAAGGAAAAAATAGAAAAATTAAAGCATTAAAATTTTAGGGCCTTTTCAAGAATGTTTATTTTTTATTTTGATATATTTAAAGTAAAAACAATCAAATAGAATATTATTATATATAATTATTAAATAAAAAATATTTCTTTCAAAATTGTATTATTTTTAAAAAAAAAAAATTATTTAATCAAAACATGAGAGACGAAATATGCATACATAAACTTTTTAAAAAATACAAAAGAATACTTATAAAAGTAGAAAACAATATAAAAAGTTCCAAACATGTAAATGTATTTTGTCAATTTATATTATTGTAAATGTTAGTGTGTGAATTATTTTTGATTTACACTCCACATTTGCAAAATATATTCCTACGACATTGAATACAAAACGTTTATTAAAAATTCATTTTGTTTTATTCTCAAATAAACAATAATTGATTTGAAATGTTATCTTCATCGATATAAATAATTCTTTGTAAATAGTTATCATGCAGCAGAATTATAACCACAGATAACTTTTGGGAGTTTTCAGCCTCTAAGTCTTGACAAGTAATTTAAATTATTCAATTTAAATTATTTTATTGTGTAATATACGACAAGAAGATTCGGAATGCTGAAGAATCTTGCAAAAAGAGTTATTTTGTATTTTACAAACAATTCAGATCTATGAGATCACTCTTTTTAGTAATTATACAGAATTCTTAAAATTATTCTATTTAATATTCTGTCTTCTATTTAATAATTAGCAACAAAAAATCGTACAACCTTTGTTAGGTACAAACTATTCTAAGATAAAAACTCGTTTTATAGAACATTGCGTTAAGAATATTAAAATACAAATTCCACGTTAAAACTACGCAATTAAATACACAAAATATAGACATGTTTCTGGAGATACATCTCTCTTCATCAGTAGAATTGAAAAAACTGTCTTCACAATAAAATGAAAATAAACCCAGAATTGAAAGTGTTGCCAAACAACAAAAACTATCTCAATCGGTTGGAGTTAACTATTGTGTGCCAACAAGCGTGGAATACCGAAACCGCAAATATTCATTTTATTGTGCACACAAACTTTTCATTTTTACCGATGAAGGGATATGTATCTCCCGAAACATGTCTAGATTTTATGTATTTTAATTGCATAGTTTTAACGTTGAATTTGTATTTTAACAAATTATTCTAAATAACATCATCTCGGGGCCCTTAAAAAATTATGGGATTTTTACTTGCTTTACACATTATAAATAAAAACCGCATTTTATTTAGTACATATTGGCACTTTAAAAATTTATGTTAGTTTCCTTTACTAAAGTATTAAATTCAGATACAGAATAAGACGATGTTCAAAAAATGCATATAATTTAATTTATTTAATTCACGTACGCATTCCTGTTGATTCCATTCTAGAAGCGGTGTTCACAGTGTCGCCGAAGAGGCAATATCTGGGCATCTTTCGACCCACCACCCCAGCACATACCGCACCTAAAAATTGACATCGTCATAAATACTGACTCATACTTCATATTAATTTCAGATGAAAACAGCTATTATCTCAATATTTGAAAAATAATCCTTCAATATATTGGTTAAATTGAACATGTTATTTGGTACTTTATAAAGCCAACTTTACAGGGAATTCTTATATAGTTTTCAGTGCGTGATTTGCCAAAATTATACATAAAGTAGGCAATACCACTAAATTAAAATAAAAGTAAAATAAGCTTTTTTAAAGAAATTTCTAAAGCTATAGGGGGTACGAGTCACACTGATACACTAACTGAGAATGTTGATATATTCTTCATAATTGCAAATTGTGATTGGTGAATAAATTAGTTTGTTTACTCATAGATGTCATTGGCACACATAGTTATCTGTGAAGATTATGGCATGCTGTTTGTGAAAAGGAAATTGAAAGTAAAAAAAAAAAAATTTAAAGTTCGTGAAAGGCAAATTAATTTCTACACTAATCTCAATGCATCAGTACTTAACCGTAAATTGTTTTATAAATCAAGTTAAATTATTACGATAAATATGATGAGTTGTGGTAATAGTGTGGCTCTGATTAATTGGATATTGGGTAACGCTCCTTAAGACTGGTTTCAGTGAATCAACAAACGAGTTTGGACGAGTTGCTCAATCGGCTATGCCATATAAGCAATGGGACGTCATAGAGACCATTTAGCCAGATCACAAACTATACTGCAAATATAAAATTAAATAATCGCCTGAATGGATTCCAATCCTCAGGAGAAGAGTTTCTTCGGGTTTATATTTCACTGGAAACACTCGGATGGATTCCAGGAGGTGCAGAGCCATCGAGGCAATCTCGGACGCGTGGTTGTCTCCGTTCTGCACGGGGAGCCCGCTCACCACCATGTAGGCGTCCCCGATGGTCTCCACTTTGTAGACGTCTAATCACGTCGTAGTAAGTAATCTGCCAAAATAGTTAACTTTCCAGGTATATGCTTACACTCAAAAGTGTATTCGGAGAGCTCTAGCAACCAACGCGTTACAATATCCGCAGGTGACGTAGTCCTTTTGTAATGTAAAAGCGGCTTACTATCCGTCAATATGGTAAACCTGCGATTGTACAAATACGTTTTAAACGATGTCACTGCTTTATATATTGCATATAGTTCTAATTTTATGGCCGGATAATTACGTTCCGAGGGAGACAAGGCCCTACTATAATAGGATACCGAATGGAATGCACCATCAACCTCCTGCATTAATACTCCCGAAATGGCTGAACCACTAGCATCTGTGTTAAGAACAAACTCTTTGTCCCAATGAGGAAGGGTAACGAAAGGACCAGAAAAGAAAACCTTTTGTAATTCTTCGAAAGCCTCCTGCTGTTCAGTTGCCCATTTGAATTTGGTTCCTCTGGCCGTCAACTGTACCAAGCAACTTGTTAACCTAGAATATTCCGGAATTAAATTCCGGTAAAATCCACATAAACCCAAAAACCTTTTGACCTGCCGAACAGTCTTGGGTGGCTGAAATTTCGTTACTTTAGCTATATTGGTAGAAATAGGTTTAATAAACTTATGTGATATATTAAATCCCAAATAATCTATCGAATCCTTAAAAAAACACACATTTAGATGGAGAAAGGGTTATATTGTATTTCGTCATGATTTTAAGAACTGCTGTGACCCTATCCAACATTTCCTCAAAGTTTTCTGACCCAATCAATATATCATCCTGATAGGCATGTATCCCCACCGTGCCTTGCTCCCTAAGTTCATCAATCAACAAGTCCACTAACGCTTGAAATGTAGACGCCGCAGTCTTTAGGCCAAACACCATTCGACGATTAGCAAATGTTCCAAATGGGGTTGTAAATGTCAATACATCCTGTAACTCTTCTGGCAACAAGACCTGCCAATAAGCATTCTTTAAGTCTAGTAAAGAATAAAATCGGTATGATGATACTTCATTTATTAATACAGAAATTTTTGGCATGGGGTATGTTGAGTGCTCAATAATTGAGTTAAGCAAACGAAGGTCTAACGCCATTCTATACTTGGGAGGAGCATCTGGCTTATTTACATCAGGTTTCTTTTTAACAAGAAGCATAGGGCAGGCCCACTCAGCAATGTTCCTGTGAATCAGGCCTGCTTCCTGAAGCTCCAACAACTCCTGTTGCACACTTTGTTGAATAGCATGAGGAATTTCAAACGGTAGAGTCTTAATCGGATTAGTCGATCGAAAACAAATTTTAGGTACAACCCTGTTAGTACATCCCAGAGTTCCCAAGGATTTAGAGAAGGCATGATAGTTTTCCAACAAAATTCTAAGTATCCTATCTTTCTGATCCGGCGCGAGATGGTCAAAATTAAAATCATTAGCCGACAACTCCTCTTTGCGAAGCCTTAAAACCTCTGGGCTGGCCTGAACATAACCACAAAAGTCTTCCCCGCCTGTTTCGACAGCAAAAAGGCCATAAGGACTCCCCAACGAATCATTCTCTACCTGTTCGAATTCTATATTAGACGTGCAACTTCCACATACTTGCCCCTTATTTAACCGAACTTCTTCTAGTCCATTATTCCTAATCACGGTTAAAAATGTCCCCTTTTCAACTGAATTCAAAGAAGAGTGTATCTCCAGACCCTTAACTCGTATTGAAGGTTCGAATAACACATTATTCACCCCCTGATAATTAACTCTCAACTGAATTTGAGCCGACTCCTTAGGTTGTATCGTGACCTTCTGTACAAGAACGGCATTTAACTCGACATCCTGAATGCAGTTTAAGTATCCAACCTCCCGCAAAAAAGGTACCTCGAAATTGCAAAACCTAACCACAGACTTCTTCGGACACAACAAAACATCATATTTAGACATGAAATCAAACCCCAAAATTCCTTGAAATTCCGGCTGCGAGAATTCTGCGATGTAAAAAGGATGCTTAAAAAACTGTTTTAAAATTTTAAACGACACTTCAACACAAGCAATGAAACTTAGATTTGAATTAACCGTTTTAATTTTTACTCTAGTGGATAAGGGCCTGACTTTAGTACCCTGACGAATCTTTTCGTACGCCTGTTTGGACAATCGCAGGTTTACCATATTGACGGATAGTAAGCCGCTTTTACATTACAAAAGGACTACGTCACCTGCGGATATTGTAACGCGTTGGTTGCTAGAGCTCTCCGAATACACTTTTGAGTGTAAGCATATACCTGGAAAGTTAAATATTTTGGCAGATTACTTATCGCGTATGCAGCAGTCTGGCAATAGGGAAACCGTTCCGTTGCTCCAATCTGATGAGACTCGATGTAAGACGTTATTACCTTTCGTAGATACTGAAGAGTCTGTTGTCCAGGTAAATGTAGTTACAATGGAGGATCCCCGGAGTGAAATATCTATATCAACCTTAGTCATGGAACAGGCTAAGGATCTACATGTCACGGAGATTATTCAAGCTATAACGTCTCCCTCCCTGGTAGACGCTGGTAAAATTCAGGATTTTTTTATAAGTAATGATAATGGGTTGTTGATGTTTAAGAGGAGTAACAATGTTGAAGTTATAGTGGTTCCTCTTACTCTGCAGGCTAAGGTGCTGGGTATTTGTCATACATCTCACTTTGGCCTCCAGAAAACGTACGAAATCTTATTTCAGAGATACTTTTGGAAAGGTGCTTACAGGGACACAAAGAATTTTGTTTTATCGTGTGATAGTTGTATCAGGAATAAACCTTTTTCCCCAGTGCAGGCCCCATTTGTGTCTATGAGAATTCCTAGGGTACCGGGAGATTTCATTTCGATGGATATTTTGGGCCCGATTAGGAATTGTGGTTATGTACTGACTATCCTTGATCATTTTTCAAGGTTTCTTTCCCTGTACCCTTTAAGTAATATAAAGGCAGAGACTGTCACGGGCCACCTCATTAGTTACATTTCCGTGCATGGCAGGCCTTCCGTGATATTGTCGGACCTAGGAACTCAGTTTACGTCAGAGGTGTTTGATTTAGTTAATAGAGCTTTGGGTATTAAGTTGGTTCACTCCACGTCTAACCATCCTCAGACTAATGGCAAAAGTGAAAGGATTAATAGTTCGATAAAATCGTCGCTACTGATTCTCAATGAAAAGGGTGTTTCGTTTAAGAATTCTTTGCTGGTCCATCAGAATTTATATAATGGAATGGTGCACTCTTCAACGGGTTTTACACCCAATTTATTGCATTTTGGTAGAAATTTGTCTCTGTTTTTCGATACTTATGATTCTAATGTACGGCCAATGCAACTAGACACGTCACACTTTGTTAAGGATCTTTTAAGGGAGTTGAAAGAAACGTATGATACTGCGTTCAATGCCCTCGAGCGTAAACAGGTGCAGCAAAATAGTTGCCAGACAAAGAGGGCTAAACTAAGAACGTTCAAGGTTGGGGACATTGTTAATCTTCAGTCGAGAAATACCTTTAAACCCAGATTTTCCGGACCTTACTCTGTGGTCTCAAAAGATAGTGAAGTGAATTATACGATAGCTATTCTTGATGATCAGTACTCCAAACCAATTAGGGTTCACGTTAATAGGCTTAAGCTTGCTCCAGCTAGGTTTTCGCGCCTTACTCAGGTAGAGGGTGCGAAAAGTCAGCCTGGCCATTCCTACAATTTTCGGAATAGATTGGGAAGGTAACAGGGTTCGAGAGGAGTGTTATCGGGATGTGTCAACACGGGGTGACTCTGTTGTGCAACGAGTGTGAACCGAGTTTATTTAAGGTACTGTTTAAATTGTTGTATGTGTATACTGATTGCGTTTGTGTATATTGTTTATATGTAATTACAATAATACTTTTATACTAATGTTTAGATATGATTATATGTGCAATAGTATGGCACCTTTTTGTATGTTATGCTGATGTGTATCTTTTATAAAAAAAAAAAAAAAAATTGTAAGTGTTGGGAAACTCTGGACTGTGGACGTAGTTTGATGAGTATTTACAGTGATATATTTATTAAGAATTTAAAAATATGCATATATTTTTTTTGTGCCTGGGGGGAGTATGTGACGTTGTCCCTGATTTGCGCGCCAGGTGATTGCGCGCGACGTGATTTGCGCACCTGGCGGCGGTGCCGCGGTGCAGGTTAGCTATAAAACGCTTGAGTGGTTTTGAAAGAGTGGCCATTATTTATGCAGGCGGTCACGTATTCAGTAGTAAAATAATGTACGAAGAGTTTCACCCTACCAGTCTTGTCATAATATTTGAGGTAGAGCGTATCAATTGTGCATGGTTAGTGGTTGTATATTGAGAATAGAAAGAATACGGCGTTTCTTATGGAGTTGTGGTATCCCGAATGTTGAAGATCTTTCGGCGCCGTCATTTGTCCGGGTGCGCCTCCGTCTGTCCACAGTCCTCTGCTGTTCCCAGCAGTCTTCACGTAAGTGATTGTAATTATCGAACCTCTGCAACCAGCTCGAACTCTAGTTGGACATTGCTTCCGTGTTGGATTAATTTGTGTGTACCATTATTGTTCCGAAAGCTTATCTGGCGTATTTATGTTAATAAATAATAAAAGTTATGCTATTGTTATTATTTGACTGTGTAATTTATCATTTTTCGGGCCATCCAACTCACACGCTAACGTAACGCCTTTTAACTTGTACCCCCAACGTACGATCTTGTGCCAAGTGGTATCTACCACAAACAATATGACAACAAACTATACTGCAAATATAAAATTAAATAATCGCCTGAATGGATTCCAATCCTCAGGAGAAGAGTTTCTTCGGGTTTATATTTCACTGGAAACACTCGGATGGATTCCAGGAGGTGCAGAGCCATCGAGGCAATCTCGGACGCGTGGTTGTCTCCGTTCTGCACGGGGAGCCCGCTCACCACCATGTAGGCGTCCCCGATGGTCTCCACTTTGTAGACGTCGTAGTTTTCGATTATGGAATCGAAGCACGTGTATAAATCATTCAAGAATTCCACAATCTGCAATTGAGAAGTGCTTCTATAAGTACGTCTCCGACCAGGGACGGCTCAAGAAATTTTTGTGATATAAGGAAAAAAGATTTTGACGCGCCCCCCCCCCCCCTCTTTATACAAATAGTTTTGCTTAACCAATTTTGAAACGTGGATCGTTTTTTTAACATTGGATTTACATAACTTTGTAAACTAAATAAAAAACTGCATTAGGTTCACAAAAACGGTGCAAATATTTTTTTAATTTAAGGAAATTCACTGGTCGGCAAGACAACAGTGCGTTTTCACATAATAAAATAAAGTCAATTTATATAATCTATAAAGTAATATACAGTTAGAAAAAAAACCTAATAAACGTATATAAAAACTAATTTAATTATAATATATAATTTAATTAAAAATTTAAACCAAGAAAAATGTCCAATGTTGACAGTAAATTTTCAACCTAAATCTTGTCTTTCGTCATCTATTTTATTAAAATTTTAAAATTTGGATCTCTTTTTAGTGATTGCTTGTGTCGCTTGCGCCTTAAGTTTCTCTTGTTTTTGACCAAATGGAAAGCTAGAAAAAATAGTTAGTGGGGGAAAATCACGAGTAAAAATCGTTCATGGAGGAAAATCATTTGTGAGAGAAAATGGTAGGGGAAAAATTGTGGGGGAAATCGTTCGTGGGGGAAAATCGTGGTGGAAAATCGACTACCCTTAAAGAAATATTTTGATGGTAGAGCAAAATTATTGAAATTTGTTTTCAATGCAAAAGAGTTTAATTTATATTCCAAAACATTTCTTTTAAAAAACTCATTTTCTAATGCATTTTGATACCTCTCAATACTTTCGATTTGAATAATTGTTTTAATGAATTTTTAATTATTATGTGTATTACTGTAAAAACTGGTTATGAACTGCTGGCATAACGGATGCAATTATCCATCGCTGTCCTTTACGAGACTACTAAGTTTCTAAGAAAAATAAAATTCTTGCATTTAAAAAAAAAAAAAAACTTTGGAAATATTTCAGAAAACGAATGAAAAATTGTGCTGTGTGGAATATCAAATTTGAAAGAATGAATGTTGCTGTATGAATGAACGTTGTTTGTATGTTAAATAACTATTTACGTACCTCTAACGGGTTGCATTGTGCCGACATGGAGGTGAAACCAACTATGTCACTGAAGTATATGGTGACACAATCGAACGATTCTGCTTCTACCTTATGACCTTTTTTCAAATGGTCAGCCACGTATCTAAACATATAAAAAGTTTTTTTTTTATTTCTAAACACAAGAGGGAAATACATGGATTTGAATTGTATATCTGTAGTTAATATCAATAACATTTAGGTTACAAGATTTAACGTTTTGCACACCAAGGATCTTTTATGGCTTTTAGGTTCATTTTACTAAACATTTCGTAACCTTTTTTTTCTTCAAAATAACAGGTAGAGAAAAAGCTCAAATATAACGTCAATAACATACTGTTACCGTTCATTTTGAAGAACAGGGGACAAAAGAACAGTTCATTATCTACCCCCCTGAGAGTTGACAACGAAGTGCAAATTATTAAAGTATTTTCATCATATGTAATTGAAACTATCGATTATTATAAAAGTTAGTTTGGTTTGGTTTTGGAACTTAAAACAGCCATAAATTAATTAACACTTTTTAGTTGATAGTAATTATAATTGTTAAAATGTATCTTCTAGTAATTAATAAAATCATATTTATTGTAATTTTTGTGTAAATGTGCCCTTAATGGGGGCATATATTTGAATAATAAGTTAGATATATTTCTTTAGTAAAAAAGTAAGCTTATAAATTTTGTTTTTTATATTACCTGCATTTATATTAAGACTTGAAATTCTTAAGAATTATTAATTTTTAATAAGTTATTTATTTAAAACAACAAGTTTGCTTACCTTGGAAGCATTTCATAAAGCAATGCATCCGTTTTCTTTTTTTCTTCATTTAGTTGATCCGTTCTTTCATCCACAAGGGCTTCTAAATTGTTTGCATATTTTTCCATCATAGCCAACATGTTATCGAAAATATTTGGCTTCCTGACGAAGTAGGAAAAATATAAATGTATCGTAAGATGCATAAATAATACTAATATTCAAACAATTTACAAATTCAAAGATGCGTAGTCATTGTATATAGTAGCATTTATTACAGTATCCAATGTAATTTTTATAACTTAAAAAAAAGGATTTTTTAAAGAATAACTTTTATTTGACAAATAAAGGTTATGTAAAAAAAAAACTTTTATAGAGTATATAACTGCAATTTCCTATTGCCCTCCATTAAAACTATAATACCAAAACTCTATTTTAAACTAAAAATAGCTCAATCAATCGGAATCAGCTATTTCTATACATATTTGAATTTAACGGAATTTAAAATTTTAAAATTTCGCCTAAGCATACAAATTGGCAACTGAAAAATTGCTAAGTATCAATGATGCCTAACTTTTATTTCCTACTTTCGAACCCTGGTCAGTTGTTAAGTTAAGAATCAAATATGTGTAAATGAGATCTTAACAAAATTAATGTTTTTTAATGTGCATACTTATACATATTTATAACTAAACAATGTTCAAGCAATTTTGTGTATGTTTTTATAATTCTTTTATATATGCTTTATATTAGAAACTGTGTATATTTCGAATGTATTGCTTACATTCCTCTTCTCATGGGTCTCAGTTTCGCTCGTATAACCTTGAAATCGGGTCTGTTCTCCGGCTGTTCTGCCCAGCACTCCTGCATGCAGTGGACGATGCAGTCGAAAGCGCCTTCCAGTTTCGAGGCGTTCGGTCTGAAGGGAGTGACTTGATCCCTCTGGATGACGCGCTTGATGATCTCTTAAAAAAAGTAATTTATGATAAAATATTAGATGTGGTAACATTTCTCTAAAAACTTACGGGGGCCGGATAGTCCAGTGGATAAAGCCGTCGGCTGGGAATCAAATTATTCACGTTTCGAACCTGTGCGAGGACTAGACTAAAGAATAGTAAAAAAGTAGTGATATTGCGATCGGAGGGTTGCCAACTTCGCTATCAAAATATTAGAATGTCGTCCACAACATCCACAAAAATTATCGGCGTGTATACGGGACTGGTGCACGATAAATCTGACGAAGTCTATTGAAGACGTTGGGTGCCAGCTCAGGTGTTGTCCTCGTCATCTGACCATGGTTCAAAAATACGAGGCATCGCTCCCGGGTCTTTCCTTCGAGATAGGCCCCGAACCGTCGCCAATAGCCCACTGTGCAGCTCTAGTGCGACGTTATTTAACCAATCAAATCTAAAAACTTACGAATATACCCTCCTATCTCCCCAAAAATTGGCTGTGTTAGAGAACGGTAAAAAGAATTTTATGTGAAAAGTCCTTTCAGCCCATTATAGAAATATGAATTGGTCTCCAACTACAAACAACCCCAACAGAATGAAGCTAAAGAAGTTGGTCCGTTTGAAGCAACTGTTCTTCATTCACACCCCTAACGTGATTTGCAATTTTCACGATTTAACAAAAATTTGCACCTAATTTCCTATCGAACAAGAACACATTTACGTCAATCGTGATATTTGTTACAGAGTTATAGTGTCTGAATGAATTCTCCTAAAAGCTTAACATAGTATTTCTAATATGATATTCCGTGTATCTGATTTTAAAGATGCTTCACGTTTAAAGGCCCGTGTCTGTAATTTAGTAAACATATTCTGAACTAAACATTCTATCCCCCTCCCTGAAAAAAAAATTCCATGAGAATAAATTGCTTTGATCTACCTTAAATGATATTTATCAGCGTCTTTATGATATTAAGTAATAGTCTTTAAAATAAATATAGAAGAATAAACACTTATTTTAATAGATATTTGTATTATCTCCGTTCCCATTTTTAAATAATAAGCTGTAAAAAGGACCTGGTTCATAAAAATATCCTAGTACCTGTATAATTAACTATTTGTTTTCAGATACTTTACAAAATCTGAACGGCTAGCTGCAGTATACAAACTGTGCAGTCTGTAAAAAGTTGTAAAAGTAACAACTTATAAATGAAAAATAAACAACAATTTAATAATAAAAATTAAATAATTATAATTTAATAATTTCAGTATTATGCGTACAAATAAATTGTAGGTCTTTAGAAGTTTTCAATTTACCAGTATAAAAACTTTAGCGTGCTTCGAAAATCCTGCATTATCACTTTTTTGCAACTTGTTTTACAATAGACTCAAGTCAAGTATAGCTATTGCTCCGAATGCATTATACTTATGTCTTTTACGTTAGTGGTTTTTCAAACTGTGTGGTGCGATTCTTAATGGGGTTCGAAGCATTCATAGAATGTCGATTAGCATATATGCGTATCTGTGTATTGTTAGTTTGTTTAAATGCTCTAACACAACCATGTGCAAAATCCAGTCTACGCCCTTTCCCAAGCTTCAAATTCGTCTAAATTTGTTGTAAGAAGACTCGAAATTAAAAATTTTCGACAACCGCTGTCTTACACTATGAATAGTGAACAGATTTGATATCTACAGCTCAATTGGTGTAAACATTGAAATTTTAACTTCTTACTGGATATGTTACTGCTAAAGTGCGGAAATCGGGTTTTGAAGGCGTATCTAAGTAATTTGCAGATTTTAACTGGGCTAGTCCACTAAAATACATAAAATTGTTTCATTTCTTACATTACCTAAGTTATATTTAGATTACCTAGATAAATTGCAAATTATCTACTAAGCACTCGTTTAAGTGAAAATAATATCTTTCCTCAAACAATATAAACGGTGGTTTTATACTCTTAGATTCATACTCAGACAAACAACTTAGTAATACTATAGGTAAAACTAGTGTAAAAATATACTGCGCTTTTATTCCTTAAAGTTATAAGCAATTATATGTATAACCAACAGCTTATAAATAAAGTATATTGGCAATTATTAAAACAAAGCGTTATTTATTTATGAGATGAACAAAATTTTTGCACTTTTAACGATTCGGAATACGATAATAAACACATTTCCTAAAAACTTTTTTGAAGATGATTCCGTACTTTAACGAAACAAATCAGGTAATCTGCAGATTAACGGCTTTCGAACTTTAACGGTAACAAGTATAATGTGCATAAACTATGCCGTCCATTTGATACAAATGATAATTTCAAACCTGAGGGTGTCATATTTGTAAGACCGTAAGGTCCTTTGCGTCCAATGATTTCAAACAGAATGATGCCGAATGAATAGATATCGGCCTTTGGTGTTCCATTTGCAGGGGAATTGGGATCTCGTATCAACTCAGGTGCTCTCCATAAAAGCTCTGAAAGTAATTCCTTTAAGTTTAATAACTTATGAATACAATTTGAACTAGGAAATAGCAGACATTTTTATAATTAGACAGTTTACTTCAATTATTTGAATTACATGGATTTTATTAATGGATCTATTGGTAAACATTTACTTTATTATACATATTTTACAGTTTTTTTTAAATTGAAGAAATTCAAATATAATAATTGATTGGTTTAAAACATTTCACAGATAAGAGTTCTATAAACGCACAATGTTTTATTATAATTGGTTTTATATTAATAAATAAATTTTTCTAATTTTATTTTATGAATGAAACGTATTAAAAGTATGTATGTACTTAACATAAAACTATATAAATTATATAAAGTTATAATTCACCATAACTAATTTTAAAGTATTTTATTACAAACTGTTCATGTCTTTTAGAGGGTTGTAATATATATTTCTGGTTCTGTAATATTTTGTATACGCTACACTATTTTATAATGTATATAAAATTTAATTCAAAGCCACCATGAAAATGTTTAGCTTTTATTAATTTATTATACAAAAATTATAAACGTAAAATAAGATACTTTCGCATTGTATTTCGAAGTCCATGTCCTCATCTCCAGTGTCGGCTCCGAATTTTAGTTCATGCAGCCCGTAGTCGGAAATCTTGACTACCCATCGGCTGTCTACCAAGCACTTGGATGATTTAAGGTTACCATGAGACCGCAATGGAGACTCGTGTAGATAATTCATACCCTGTAAATCAATTTCCAAAGTTGTAGGTGACTGGTTAAGTTCTAGAACGGTAAAACTAAGAATGTAACAACGAGTAAAAAATTAACAATCCCCTATCTGCTCCTCAAACTCACATTTTTATGAATGCACACTCTAAACAAAGTACTTAAAAATGAGTACCTGAACACACTTGTTTTTATGTGAGTACAATTGTATTGGAAATGAGCAATGATGTATTCACAGTTAAGTAATCGTACTTTCTCAAAAATGAGCAGTGTGAGCGATGAGCGTGAGCACACGAGCAACTTAACAAACTTAAAATATTTGTTCAGAAGATGGTTTTCCACATAGTTTGGTGTCGATTGCTTAAATTGCTTAATTTCTGTTATTACAATTAAATTATCTTACTTTCAATTCTTTTGGCACACGTTTTAAACAAGTCTTCTGTTTTACATTTTACTTATTCTTGAGCATCTATTTTTAACAGTGCACCCTATTATGTAAATGATTTTGTTGCCATTATATCATAAAATCTCGTGACTCAATTGCAACCCTCTTCCAAATGTCACATGACATATTTTGAATTGACATACTTAAGAAATTTCAACTATCACCTGATAATTATTAATTTATACTCATTAATAATGAATTTTAGTGTGATTGCAAAAGAATATCTCAAATTTGAAGGGCTTTATCTCTACAATAAAACAATATAGAGATATCTATAAATCATCGTGAGGGAAACGTTCTGAAGTTTCCTTTGTTAGGCGAGATATGTTTGACGAGAGAAGTTTTATTTGTTTGGCGTGAAGATCGTTCTTCACCGCATTGTATGAGTTTATTGACAGTTCGGGTGGAGATGGAAACCTCACAACAGAAGCTGTTCTGCGTCGTTGAATTAGCTAATGGTCTGCAGCTGAGGCTGTTAAACATGAGTTTTGTCGCAAATGCGGAACTCTGCCTCTTTTGCGTGGAATAGGTGGAGTATCGTACGTTGGTTTCGTCAGTTTAATAAAAAAATTTGCCTTCAGAAGGCCTTCAGAGGCAGAAAATTTGCCTTCAGAGGCAGAATTTCTGGTCGAAAGTGCATGGAATAAAGCTTCTAGAGACATCACTTGCCAAACAAGTAAAACATCAGAGAGTCTTAAATTGCACTTTAAGATGATTGGTTGCGGAGCTATAGTCTTTCAAAGTTGGGGTATTAGTTGCGTTTTCCACAAAATTATCTCTAATGAATAGTACGATGAATTTTCTTTTTAGTACTTTTTACGTTTATTTCGGCTCCAAGTACTAGTATTTCATTTTTGGAGAATATAATCTAGCATATGTATATTTTGAGTTAGGTAACACTAACATATTGACCAAAACATTTTTTTTGTTAAACATACAGTAAATATTTGTGTAAAACGGTAACGATATTCATACGCACTAAATCCAAATTATTAATATTAAAAAATCTGAAATAGTGTAACGGGGATTACAAACGATTATCACATCTTTGAAAAACTATTTCTGCAACCATTTAACTTAGAACAGTATTCTACATATAATTGTGAAGAGGACTTTCTGAAGTTTTATTTGATTGGCAAGAAATGTCTCCAGAATCTTTTTTTATCCCAATTTTGATTAGAAATTTTGCTTTTATAAAGACTCCCCTTTTAATTAAATTGATAAAACAAATCTACTATGCTCTTCCTCGAACACATATTGTGAAGTTTTTATCTCAACTGGAAAATAGAATAGACAACTAATTCTTTTGTAGTGCACTGATGGAAGCTTCTATTGACATTTATTACCTTTAAGTTAATTGACTTAAGATCTATATCCTTTCAATGCAGTGATATTCTTTTGTAATTACTTTGCATTTTATTCCAAATAATTAGTGAGTAAGTCAATCTGGTTTTAAAAGGATATTTTTGAAAATGTTATTAAAATACATTATATATTGTATTTATATTATATATGGGCTTTAAGATTAAAAAAATATATAAATCAAAATGTATTAATATCAGGTTGCTGAAAAAGTTGTTTTCCGGATTCAAAATTTCATATTTAAAATTAAAAAAAAAAAAAAAATGTTGTGCAAACTCAAAATTAATGAAGATAGTAATCTCCATTCAGTTCTGCGATCTTCTGCCAGCGTTTTAGCAGCTTTTAAAATCCCTCCTGCCAGAACTATGATGATCGCGACTCGAAAAATGCATCGGCCTCAGAAATGGAGTATTGTGCTGAATTGAAGATTGAGCCTTATAGATAAAGCTGAAGGTACGAAAACAGATAATAATCTGAAGGGGCCATGCCTGGGATGTAAGGTGGATGTGTCATAATATACAACTCTATATGGTACAACTTCCATCTGGTAATGAAAAATTCTTGATAAATGAGAACTGTCTTTCTTCGATGCTTCCTTTTTCGGTTCTCGTTTAATGCGGACTGAACATTATTAAGCATCTCACAATACGTGTCACTGACTGTCTATAACCTGGCGTGATTTCAGATACTCTTTGTAGATGATACCACGATAATCCCATTGAGAGGTCTATCTCAGCCGAGATGCATATTCAAACGTAAAATATCAGCACCTGAATGAGCTGTACCATTATTCTACGGTACGTAGAAAAAGGACATTGAAGGCTTCTAATGTAATCTAACATAATCTTCGATGACATTCATGCAGTAGTGACATTGCCTTTTTACTCTCAGAAGATAATACCACGCCGCTGTTTACGTGATAACTCCATTTCATGCACTGATTACATATAAAAGTTTATAATATAAAACTTGCTACAAAATGAATTCAAATACTACTTGTTCGGATGAACACAATGCAAAACACTCATTGTGTTTACGTTCAGCCGTTCCTTTGCAACAGCTAAACCCCTGCACGCCTTTTGACTGGAAAAAACTTTTTCACCAACCTGATATCATTCTCAATTTATCACTTACTCGGATGATATCTCCTATAAGAGATGCATTGAACATATTATCCAGTTTTACATCTTCATTTTCTAGAATGTCCTGAAAATAGGATTTTTTATTTAATTTTTATATTATAAATTGCAATTTTTAAAATTAATTTACATCTTCCCTATTATTAACCGACTTCAGTCTCCAAATCAATACCGAAAACGAAAATTCTACATTTTTTATGTATGTTTGCTTATTACTTTTGTTATAATTTTAGATTTTGATAATTTATTTTGTTTAATAGACAATACTTAGGATAAACGAATAGGATAAAAGGGATAAAAGTTTTAAAAAAAAGTCACATTCTCCGTTTTATATGTTTTTTTGTGATTTTGGAATTAAAATGAAACTTTTGGTATTTGGAAATTTAGATTAAGTTTTTATATTTCATACAATTTTTTTAAAACAAAGATAATCTTTTTTTTTTATCAAACATGACATATTTTGATATAATTAAATTGTTAATTATTACCAAATATGTAAAAATACGATAAAATTACTAAAACTCTAATTATTTTAGGGAATAAGAAGGTATATCGAAATTAAATGTCTATAAGTAAAATAAAACATACCTTTAGGCTTCCTCTTGATCCGTAATCAGTAACAATGCTGATGTTGGGAGGATCAACGCAAGCGCCAATGAATGGATTTAGGTTATCATGACGAAGATCTCTCATCTTAAAATAAGTAGAGTAAAATAAATATTTTTTCTACTAACTCAATTATAAAGTTTAAATTTGTTAAATAATACTCCCGTACGAAGTAAATTTACTAATGAGTTTATAAATTAGTTTTAATTAAATTCGGCACCGCTAAATTTAATACTTTTTTCAGCATAAAAAATATTTACGCGACATTTTTTGTTACAATTGAATTTACAAAGAGTTCTAAAAATATCTCAAGATATTTTACTTTACAGACTTTTTTAAATTTTCTACAAATGTCAACCATACAAACAAATGAAAGTATAAGAATATCGCAGGCATGTTTCTTTCCAAAGAACTACGAGAGGGCGAAAAATTTGTCGACGACATACGAATTAAAATATACATGGGCAATAAACTTAGACGTATCAATATAAACTCTACATTTACTGGCAAAAATTAAGTGTCTCACCATCTTTAACTCCTTTTTCATTTTTCTAGTTATATCAATGCTCTTCTTTTTCAGTCGGGACACGGCAAACATTCGCCCTTTGTACATTCCAACCGTTGTGAAGATGGTGGCATAGCGGAAATCCCCGTCCACATTGGAACTCAGAGACACTTGACTCATTCTTATCAATGGATGCACATTCTGAAAGGTAGGCTATGAATTTAAAATTTAATTAAAAATTTGAAATTTTAAACTTAATTTAATATTTTGAGCAGTATATAATGGGTTACTTAATATACAAATACAAATACAAATACAAATACAAATAATGTCGACCAACTACAGGCTCTGGGCCCAGCAAGGTTGGTCCTGTCAATCCATCATCCTCACGATTCCCCAATGCCGATCCAATTGTTTTTTAAAACCACTCACCCCTGAAGAATTAACAACATACTCAGGCAAACCATTCCATTTGTCAATAACCCTATTAAAAAAATAATGCTTTCTAACATCCCGATTAAGCTGTGACTTGTATAATTTAAATCCATGACCTCTAGTCACATTGGCAATATTAAATTCCAATCCCGCCACATCACCCAATTTTATAAATTTGAATAACTGAATAAGATCCCCTCTAATCCTTCTCTCCTCGAGTGTATACATATTTAGAGTTCTAAGCCTTTCTTCATAATTCATTCCTGAAGTACCCTGAATCATTTTTGTAGCTCTATGTTGAACCCGTTCTAATAAATCAATATCCTTTTTGAGATAAGGTGACCAGAATTGTACTGCGTACTCTAGATGGGGCCTAGCCAAACTCCTATATAGTGGTAAAATTACGTCCTTAGATTTAGATGATACATTTCTTTTAATAAATCCCAGCATTCTATTCGCCTTCTTACTGGCTGTCCCACAATGGTGTCCCCATTTAAAATCCCTACTTACCGAAACGCCAAGATCACTAACAATGTCACTGGCACTAATCTCAGAACTTTGCAGATAATAAGAAGCCTTTTTATTTTTAAATCCCATGTGCAAGACCTGACATTTTTTAATATTAAATGACATACCCCAACAAACAGCCCATTCGGAAATTTTAGTTAAATCGACCTGCAATTGCTCTACTTGTTCTATGCTATTTACGGTGCCCATGATTTTTAAGTCATCTGCAAAGATGCTAACTCTACTTGTAACGTTCTTACTAATATCATCAATAAAAATAATGAACAACAATGGCCCCAATACAGAACCCTGTGGAACTCCGCTTTTGACTTCAACCCATCGAGAGTATTTTCCCTTAATTTGTACCCTTTGCTTTCTACCTGTTAGCCAGTTTCTTATCCATTCAAGAATATTGCCCCGAATCCCAATCCTATCTAACTTATACAGCAGAGCTTCATGCGGAACCTTGTCAAAAGCTTTCTGAAAATCGATATAAACTATATCCACACTGTTTCCACTATCCAAATCTTTAGCAACTCCATCATAAAATTGTAATAGATTAGTAACACAAGATTTATTCTTTCTAAACCCATACTGTATACTTGAGAGCAATCCCCCTGTCTCTAGAAAGTTCATTACATGATTTTTTAATAAAGTTTCAAATATCTTGCAAATGACGGAAGTCAAGCTAACTGGTCGATAATTCCCCGGTTCACATTTTAAGCCCTTTTTAAAAAGTGGAGTAATATTTGCTAACTTCCAGTCTAACGGTATTCTACCATAACAATATGAAGAATTAAATAGTATCATCAAAACATCCCCCAACTCCTCTGCACATTCAACCAGAACTTTTGGATAAATATCATCTGGCCCAGGGGCCTTAAAAGGTTTAATACTCTTCAAACAATGAACAATATCCTCCCTAGAAAATTTGCATTCTTGTATTTCCTGGCATAAGTTATCACCCATGGTTAAGTGACCTCCGTTGAAATCTCTATTGAAAACATCCATAAAAAACTCATTCAAAATATTTGCCATTTCTTCATCATCTTGAACAAAATTACCCTGATTATCTTTTAATGGACCCAGATAGGTGTTTACCTTATAATTTCCATTGGCATACGCAAAAAATTCCTTTGGATTTTTATTAATATCCCTAGCTAGCTTTTCCTCCAATGACCTTTTCCGTTCCCTACTGATATATTTGAAATCCCGTCTAGACTTTTCATAAATAACCTGATCTGATACCTTACCTGTCCGCTTAAAATTCTTATAAGCTTTCTGTTTGTTCTTAAGAGCTCTCTTACAGTCCTTAGAAAACCACATAGGAAATAATTTTTTAGCTATACTTTTTTGCCTAAATGAAATATGTTTCTTTACAGCCCTATGCAATTTATCTTTAAACTCTACCCATTGATCCTCAATATTTGACTGTTCTAACCCATTTATAAAAGTCTTACTTACCTCGACTCTTAATTTATTGAAATCCGCATCCTTGAAATTTGGTATTAACCTATTGCTATTAACCACATCTGTCTGAAACTTAATATAAAATCTTATAGTATTGTGGTCACTATCACCTAAGTGTTCTCCCACTCGTAAATTACATACTCTGTCCTCATAGCTACTGAAGACCAAGTCCAAAATAGCAGCACCCCTAGTTTCCTCAAAAACCAATTGTTGTAAAAAACAATCCTGGGTTACTTCTAAAAAGTTTGTTTCCCTATCATTCCCACCTATGTTATTACACCAATCGATGTTAGGAAAGTTAAAATCGCCCATTAACATTATTTCACCTTTGCAGCATGCTTCTGTAATATGCTTACACAACATTTCATCTTGCTCTTTGCAAATATTTGGTGGCCTATAAATGTTTCCAATAACCAATTTATTTCCATTTGAATCCGAAACTTCCACCCAGACTGATTCAATCGCCTCCGGTTTGTTGCCAAATGTTAACTCCCTACAAAAAAGCTTTTCGCTAATATAAATTAACACCCCGCCTCCTTTTCTGTGAAGTCTATCCTGCCTGAATAATAGATATCCCTTAATTTCCAATAGACATAAATCATCCGCATTTGCCCAACTTTCAGTTATCCCCACTACATCAATCGATTCTGCAGCTAATATTCCCTTTAATTCGTCCATATGGAGGATGTTTTTCATCTCCAACTTTTAACTCCACCAAAGATGTTTTCAATCTCCAACTTTGTTGACAAAAGGTATGGGGTTACAATTTTTTAATCCTATTTGTCATATTTGTATACCTTTATTGCTTAAATGCACTTAGTGTGGATATGAAGAAAAGCTATAATTGGGATAACATTTCACGTCTTATGATAATTTAACCATTTACTAATTCTAAACAATTTTGTGACTGTAGTCCTGTGCCCACGAACTATATTGAAGGCCAACAGGTATTCGCCTAAGTCTGCTACCTAGTCTGATTTAGTTATCGGCACAGAGTTAAACCATACATAAGTCACAAAAAAAATGGTTGAATTACATTAAATGCTCACACTCTTTAGTGACTTTCCTATATATTTGTTGAGAAAATTTGTATCCATATTCTTAGTAAAATTTTTGTAAAATTAAAAGAAATTACAAAAATAATTTTAGAATTTTTTCTACCTTTCATTTTTATGTTCGAATAAAATTGAAACCTATACATGCCCCGAAAGTGGAGGACTTCCATCCACGAGTATGAATGTATGAAAAAAGTGGTTTTAGCTTAATGCTAATGGATACAGCTGATTTAGAAGCCTTGGCGTAGTGCTCCCTTGTCATTAAGTTAAAAAACTAACCGTTTTCTTTAGAAAACAAATGCCTAGGAAATGTGTTAATGTATTCAGTAATGTAAAATAATGTTAATAATGTAAAATAATGTTAATAATGTTGTTTAGTAATGTAAAATAATGTTAATAATGTTGCTCAGTAATGTAAAATAATGTTAATAATGTTGTTCAGTAATGAAAATGTGTTTTTTTTATCAGATAATGTAAAACTAATTCAAATAAATTTGGAAGTAATTTGACCTTTTTTAAATTTTTTATTTCTGAAACATGTCTTCAGAAATATTTCTGTAACTAAGAGTTAATTATGTATAAAGAAATACTAATTTAAATCGAACTTATTTTTTTTAAGTGGATACAAATAAACATGAAAAAATACAAAATACCTTGCATATCTACATAAAAATCGTTCCTATATTTTTTTTGGTTTATTGTATTTACTAAAACGCTCTTTCATTTAAAAATGAATATCTCAATGGTGGCATTCAATTTATTTTGTTTTCATTTCAACTATTGAATATTTTATTGAGGTGTTTATTTTATTTGTGGGAATTTAGTTGTATATTTTCAATGTAAATTTACTAAGACTTTTATTCAATTATTTAAGCACAAAAAATTATTTGAATAGTATAAGAATATATTTTTCGTGAACTGAAAAAGATTTTTTAAAATAGTAAACATTTCGAAGGAATTCAACCGAAATGGAATTTTATCTATTGGGTTGGAGGGAAAGTTCTGTCGTATTTTAAATAGGCAGGTGATTTTTCTTGTAAATAAAAAGAAAATATGACTAGTGAGTCAATAGGATTTTTGTTTTTGTTTTTTTAGCTGCTGTATAATATAAAAGGTGCCCTTTTTTACCGTTTATCATTTACTTGTGATATTTAAAGTCAAAAACATGTCAGTAAATAAAGTGCATTTACGACACTGCATTTTATATGAATTCCAAAAAGGAAGCAATGCATCGGTTGCATGTAAAAATTTATGTGCGGTATTTGGAAAAGATATTGTAAATGTTCGTACTTGTCAAAGATGGTTTAGCAAATTTCGTTAAGGGGATCAGAGCCTCAAAGAAAGTGATCGATCTGGACGACCATCCAAGATCGATAATGATGTTTTGCGATCCATGTTGGAAAATAATCCACATTTAACAAGTCGATAAATTGCAGAAGAGTTTGGCATTCATCATACAACTGTTGGAGATCACATTAAATCTGTTGGGTTTATGTTAAAGCAAAGTGTTTGGATTCCACATGAATTAACGGAAAAGAATTTGTCTGATCGTGTAAGAATGTGTTCATCACATCTGATTAGACACAATGTGGAGCCGTTTTTGGACTGGCTGGTTACTGGAGATAAAAAGTGGATTCTTTACGAGAATATTAAGAGAAAAAAAAATCTTACTGCAAAATTATGTAACGGGAAAAAAATTCACGTCTTTTGAAAGTGTTTCTAAGGCAGTTGCTGACTATTTTAACTCCAAGGATGAGAAAAAACAGAAAAAACAGGAATTCACAGGTTACCTGAAAGATGGCAACAGGTTGTAACAAATAACGGAGCATATATAATTGATTAATATTAAACACATATTTTTATAAATGAATTCAAATATTTTCTTTAAAATACGACAGAACTTTCCCTCCAACCCATTGATGTTTGTTTTAGGAAAGTATAAATATTATTGTAGAATGTAATAGAATACAGCAAGGACATTTTATTAAAATTAACAACCTTGTTCATACATTATATACTATTATAAATTTAAAAGAACAGATTATTTAAATGAGATATTACAAATTTAGGACGAATAAGGTGGAAAGTAAATATCAAGAACTCATAAGAACGTTGAAAGGAATTTTTTTAAATGAATAAAATATATATGTTTTATCTATGTAGAATAGCTTTTCGAATTTAATTTTTATGTTTTAATTTTATATAAAAGTATTTATCCATTTTTTTAAAAATGAAAAATGTTAAAAAAAATTTACGGACATAGAAAAAATTGAACACAAGAAAGTGACAATTTTTTAAATTTTGTTCCAAGTATATATCAACAACGTTGCATTAAATTCTTTCCTTTCAATGAAAGTCTATAGATTCTTTCTATTTATGCTATATTATACATGAAACAAATAGAAAATAATTAAAACAGTTTAAAATATTTATCAAAATCCTTAAGAGATAATCCAAGTTTATTAAATGCCACTTTCGCATGAATTAATGAATATTCTCTTAAGTTACTCTTCCACGAAATATTCATGTACTTCATGCACACTTGATAAATATCTCAACCACCCAAGTTGTAACCATAATCAATTCTTCAGCGTGTGGATTATTTAAATTTAAATTATAATTTTTCAACTAAATTCTATCTAATTTGAACTATTTAACGCATATAAGTAATTATAAATAAAATGCCCTCATTCTAAATAATAAACGAAATGTAATTTTAAGATATAATTAATGAGCTTTATCACGTTATTGAAATTTCTTTCCAGTTAGTTGAATTTGTAAAGCATTCTAATAAAAGAAAATGTTTATAATTACATAAACATACTAATATATTTGTAACATTTTCAATTTAAAAAAAATAATAATAAATGTGAACACTTTTTCTTAAAAAAGAATTTGAAAAAGAACTCAAGAAAAAAATATATAAATGTGGCATTGTTTGAATTAATTTTCACAAATAAACTTAAAATACTGTTTTAATTTTTTCCCTGAGTCTTTGTTTTATATTGCATCTATTTATATGTAATGCTTGTTTTATTAAACTTAAATTGTAGCACTAATTATCTATGTAAGAAAAGTTTATTTCTCACATATTTTCATTATTTTATTGTAGTTTTACTTTTTTTAAAATTGCTTTTACTACGCAAACAGAATTAGCAAGTAAACAACTTGTAAAAAAAAGAAAGTTGAGCTTTTGTTATATTTTCAAAACACTTCAAAGTTTTTATATCATAGAACTTTCTCTGGCAATCTTTCTACAATTACTTACAATTTGTTTTTTCTAAAGAATCCGGTATTTGAAATTACTTTTGTGTTGAACTCATTTCCCGAAATGCTATTTGTTCAGTACAGAAAATAAACATCGATACAGTAGAAGCCACTTCTATTTGCTTTTTAAATGTTTGTCAATTTTCCAAATAAATTATATTTACTTAAAAATATAAAATGGTGATTTTATAAATGAAACATATTCATTAAATTAAAATAAATGCATTTAGGATGAAGGTTTTGAAAAACAGTTGTCCGGAAAAACAGGAAAACGGTATCCAAAAGTAATACCTTATTATGAGATAGCTTAGTTATAAATTTCTGTTCTGGGAATATTTTAAAGTTTCCTTGCAGGTCAGTGAAGTTCAATATGAACACCATTAGCGGCTCTGCAGGTTTCAAAAAGGTATACTATATCTACTGAATTGTAACGAAGATCTCCGTACACTACATTGCTAGACTTTTGTTTTTTGACTGTATTAAAATGATTCTGTATCAGTAGAAATTTTGCAATTTTGATTATTTAAATTCAAATAACTGTTGCAGATAATAAGCGTATCGCTTAAACCTCTAGTGCATAGTGTAGCATATATGCTTCAAAACTTTAAAATGACCACTAATTCTATCGATTGAGTTTAATGTTAACTATTACAGTATTGTCACGTAGGGAACCATGTGCATAGTTCTTATAACCGCCGCTAGGTCCCTTATCTTTATAAAAATGATTGTGATAAAGGCAATCGGTTGCTCTAAAGTCTGTTTTTCTAAAACTGGCCCGTGAAGGTGAAGTTTTCGAAAATTGTTTTATTACTTATAAAAGTATAATATTTTTAAGTATGGATAAGTATGTATGGCTAAGTATTGATAAGTATAATATGGCTCTACAAAAAATCCTAGATAATACCAGAGGTACGTAGATTATATTTAACTATATTCTCATACTTTTTGAAAATTATTTTAGTATTTACATATGATGTTGCATATACGCTACACAACTGTTTTAATTAACTATTTAATTAAATTGGCACTTGGGATTTTTTTTGTATATTTTTTCAGCGGTGCTGGTGCTAAAAGAAAAATAAATAAATTTATTTCATTAAATAAGAAATAAAAACATGCACTAGAGGGTTAAGCAGTGGTTTTAATAGTACTTGAAATGTTACTAAACTTTTAGTAAGAGGCAGAATTCCGGTTTGACGTCTGCAGAGTCACTAAGGGTACTCCCATTGAACGTCATCGAGCTGCATATAAACTTTAGGAACGCACATAATGTGTGTTTTTAAAACTCCGTTTACGTTTGTCAGGTAGCAAACTTCAGATTTGTCAAATTTATCTTTAATAATTTTACAGCTGGAATTTTTAAACTGTTTTTTTAGTCAACTCAAAATTTTCTGGTGGTAGTACCTGCCGTCTTGCTGGAAGGAAGGAAAAACCACTATAAGATCGTAAATGGGAGGGTTTCTGGCAGTACGCTGTATTTACATAGTTTAATAACAAATTAAAAATATCATTAACATAGCTGAATAACAACAAAAATTTTGATAATAATAAAAATGCTTTTGCAACTTTATTTACTTTAAGAGTGTTGTTGAATGTTTTAATTGGTTTTGATATCTTTGTTAATTTATTTGTTGTAATTTGCATGCAAAATTTTATTGTCGAAACCTTGTATATATTGGGTTAAGACAAACACATGCCAATTTAAAAACTACTTTTTTGTACTGCATAAGCATTAATATTGAATTTATTAGCTGAAATTATAATAAACCTTTATTATTGACCTTGATACCTAGATATGCATAATTATTTATTTTTATAGAGTAATTAAAAGTAATAGACTGAGTCCGAGTTCTAATCGGGTTCATGTGCATACAATAAACTATCTACTAGAAATCAAATTAGTGAATCAAACATTTTGATTTAACTGTACATGACAATAATTTTTTTAATAGTTGTATATTATCATTGAAATATTTGTTTTGGTGACAAAGAAATAGTTGCCCATTTCCAAGTAGGTCTAATAATAAAAATAAACGGAATACAAATAAAGTTTTTTTTATGAGAACTGACTACTTTAAGTTATTTAATAAATATTTCAATACATTCTTATGAAGAAAAATGTGACATTTTAGAGAACTAGAACTCGGTATGTTTAAAAATTTGGGAACATTTTGATATCTTTATAAAGTGTGCTAAATGAAATTCCACCTTGTGAACTTAGTGAATAGACAGCATGATATGTATTTCGAATTTATGCATGGCATGTTTGTAATCCAACGCCAAGTGATCGGCCAAAGTAAACACGAAAATTCAATTCAGTATTCGGATTTTCTTTGGGAAATACTCTTTTGAATGACATTCTTTTCACATCTTACTCTGTGAAGCTAAACAGAAAATTGAATATCGATTTGGTTTAGCTTTCTGACACAGAAAGTTATGATATGAAAGGGTGGTTCGCATTCTTTTAAAAACGGCAAAAAATATTGTTAATACAAACTGACAGGAAAGTGAATTACAACAGAGTGCATTACGATCGGGAAATTATGTAGAGTATTATGTAACTCGCTTGTCAAAGTAGCTTAGATAAAAACTTTATTTAAATCTCAGTAAACATGATTAAAGTTTTGTATTTTGTATTTATGAAATGGAACCTGAATTGAATATTCAGATTTTTAATTTTAAGCGATTGTTTTTCATTTTTAAACTTCTGACACGGAGCTGAATAACGTAAGTCGTTCACGGATACCCACTTTTTTTAGCAATACATATAACATTTTTCTTCATATAAAAGTTCGATGTGATGTTCCTTGTTCTATTTGAGAGCAATTGAGGCCCCCATATAAAATTGGACTCCCCTTACTTTGAATTCTTAATCAGGCCCACTCCGGAATAGTATCCCGTTGGTGTGTTTCTGGCCATATTGGGGTCTGCTCTTATAAACACGTATAAACAGAACTTATAAACACGTATCAATTGATGTTCCAGGAAGCAAAGACAACTTGGAAATAATACTTACGTCACCATGTTTAATTCGAACAATGAGAATTTATTAATAATATTTTAATTTTATATTTGAAACATTATGAATTAGTTATTCACACAAACTTCGAAACATCTGAGAAAATTGGTTTATCATAATTATTACAATCCATTTGTATGAATATTTTTGTTCAATAAAGTTCATAAGTGTTAGAAATAACAGAATCAAAGAAATGGAAATAATCGTAGAACACATTGGATATTTTTAATTCATCTCACCTTAGAAACGCGGCTGCTTGCATTTGCAGACGCAGACCATTCGTTTATTTGAATGTCTTTGTAGTCTATTTTCCATAAAAGGCTGTCAAGTTCCTGTTCATAAGCCCAGTTCCTTAGAAGTAGAAAGCAAGTGTCTTAAATTAAAAATACAAGAATCCTCCTTCCAAAGTACAGTGTTAACGTTCTTTATTTGTAATTCAAGTTCTTACTGAAATCGGATTGAAGCACAAAGGAAAAACCTTTTAAAAGTGTTTTGAACAATTTATTTTAAAGACGCGCCCTTTTTTCACAATGCAACGGAAATCGCGAAACATAGTCTCCAAAGCATTAAAGAAAAAAAGAAATTAAGAAACATTAAAGAAAAAATCTTTTTAAAAAATTCTGTTGCTTATTTTTTTATAATACTTTTTCTTTGTTGTAAAAATTCGGTTGCGAGAGACAAAAGCATATTATGTTCTTTGAGTTCATAAGATATAAGATTACATTTTCTTAAATTAAATTTTTAGTGCTTGGGTATATTTACGTGAATAACAATGAACAACAAAATGTATTAAAATATTACACAAGTTAAGATAACATAATTGCATGCGCAATATTTGTTATTCTTCTAAATTGAGAATATTTGTTTTACTATTTCTGATCACTTCAATCAGTGCATGACAATTTACAATATACATATCTAGTAATTTTTGACATCCCTCATAATAACGTAAATGTTTAATAGTTGTTTAAAAAATTATGTTCTCGATATTTTGAATCTATTAGTTTGCTGTCTTTTAGAAAGTACCGATGGCATATGTTAGGGGGTCGCATACAACAATGAAATTTAATCTTAAGAGGGGAAAATGTAAAATTCACGATGTTTTTTTCTATCTTCTAAAATTATAGTTAGAAATCTTCTAAATATACTTGCAAAATTCTGGAAGTGTATCTATGTTTTTTAATGAGTAATTTGAAATTTTACGCTGGATGACAGGTATGTTTTTCAAGGAACACGAAAACTTTAAATATTTATTTCTGTGTTTTTTTAGTTTTCTTTGATACTAAGTTAGTTTTTGTTACGTAAAGACTTCTTTTTATTATTAATGGATAAATGTATACTTTATTAGCATATTGTAATGTGAATTTTACATTTTGTCCCCTTATGGTTAAATTCCATCGTTGTATGCGATCCCCTCATTTATGTCATCAGGACTTTCCAAAAGACGGCAAACTTATAGATTCAAAATATTCAATAAATTTTTTTGTACAACTATTAAACATTTACATTATTAAAAGGGATGTCAAAAATTACTAGATTCCCCACATCTTTTCTTCTCAAAACTCCTTCTCACACAGAAAGTCAGTGTGAAGGTTCTTTCCACTTATGATGTGAAGCTACACATAATCTTTGTGAAAGAAACGCTAATTTATTTAGTTACGCTTTTTTATCATTTTATACTCTCTTGCCCCCTACCCATTTTACACGCCGTCAAGTCCCTCTCAATATATGTCACTTCTCAATAAATTTCTTCAGTTATTAACAGTTAAAAGTTTCACTTTGTGTACATAATCAAACAACGCATTACAGAGATTGCGAGCTCTATAAAAAGTGACTTCCATCAATGTTTGCGAAACAAGTTACAGTATTTTTTTTTCCGCAAAAGTTTTGCTATGTTACGCAAACATTTGAAACCCTTCATCCACGTCACGCTACGTCATGCATAATAAACTATCTCCCATTCCCTTAGGGTGTGTTGACGTAGTAAACGATTTTTAATGATTTGAATGGTTTTTGAATGGCAAATAATATACTAAGCACATTTAAAACAAAATGCTGTATAAACAAAAAAATGACAATATTTTAAGAAATTGAAAGAAATTAAATGGGGATTTATTTTTCAACACAAATCATAGTTGTTACTTACTTGTAACTAACCAACAGAACAATCAACAACACGGCAAATGTAGCTCCTACTACGACCATCGTGATTTTCCACACTAGAAGAAAGAGAATATTGAATAAGTATAAGTATTGTTAAGTTATGATGATTATATGATTAATGCTACTATATGATTGTTAAGTTGTGTTATTGATAAGTATAAGTTCATTCTATTGTACTTTCCTATTCTTGTAACGACATTTAAGAACAACAATTTTGAATTCCTTTCGTGAAAGGAATAAAAAATATTAACTTTTTTAATAACAAAACTACAATTAAGTAGTTATTGCTTAAATTTATATAAACATTCAATTTATTCTAAATTATATATATTTGTTTATGTTGATTATCTATTTTATATTATAACCCAAAATATGCTAAGGGTTAACGAACTGTATTGAAATTATCTACACAATATGAAATAAAACGATAATTTTTAAATTCTAAAAAAAGAAGATGTAGCCCTTATAAAGGCGAAGGTTTTGGAAAGGAAAATTTTTGTACAATAAACTCCAAAATAATTTAAAATGTTTAGTTAGGTGCCATAACTAATAAGATTACGAAATAACGATCAACTTTATGTAATGGGTTTTATTGGAAAATTTAATCAACCCAAATTATTTAAGTGTTATCTAAATATTAAAACTGGAAATAAAGAATTCTAATCTGCATTTTTCAGGATACGTTTAAGTACCAATCCCCGGCAAATATTCGATTCTTAATTGCGTAAAATCTAAAATGCAACTCACTTAATGAAAAGAGACTTATTTACACATTCACCATCAGACCCATTATGACGCATTCTTCTCCAGTTCTGACAAAATTTAAACAAAGCAGGAACTACCGCCCATCAGCGTTGTCAGAACTTAATTCTCAGAGAGATAGTTAACCAGGAATGGTATGTCAAGGATACTCTAAATCATAGATACCTTAAAATAGATATTCTGGCCACATTTATGGCAAAAATCAACACCAACTTTTACAAGAAAAGACAGCCTGGTACGTGACCCAGATGTCAGGAGCTCTATCCAATACGAAATCCTCAGAGAAGATAGAAAATCAGACCTCGTTATGTTTTTTATTTAACGTGCATACAATTTATAAATATATATACTATTATGACATAATTAAATAATAAACTCTGACCCAGTAATTAAATGGAATAGAACACGCTTCAGTTATTGAGTTTTAGACTAATACCCCTCCCCCACTAGCTAAACCGTCTAACAGTTTCTATCCGACGGAAATCAATTAGACATAGCCCATTGCACACTTCCAATGAATAAGTAGGGGCCTTCGGCCCGTCACTTTGATCACATCCCATTCCACAGATTAGTAAAATGCTAAATGGCGGTGAATATGATACAAGCAAGTATATTGAGACGCGGGAAATTACTTTGTACCCTGAAATTTAAACGATTATAATCATAGTCTATAGAATCAAAATCAATGCTACTTACTGACGCATTTTTTCCCGTGAAATCCGCAAATTGGTTCACAAGTAGGGGGACCATTACCAACCCATTCAATTGTTGACAAAAGATTCAATATCTGAAAAAGAAATCATGTAATTGAATGATTTAAAAATAATATTTAAAATGCGTTCCTCAAAATATTCTTCAAATGTAGGTTATTATTCCAAGGTAGTATAAGGTTTGCAATTCTAAAAATCTGTAATTTCTATAATTTATTTCATTTTCCGAAAGTTTATTTTAGAAATGTGTTAAGACATGCGTCTTGAAAAACGAAATATAAAATTTATGTTATGTTAATATTAATTTAATAGAGAGAAATACAAGTATTTTTACTTTTTTTTCAAAATTTTTTAATTCTATTATTACTACTATTACTTGTATTACTATTTATTTTCATGTCGAATACTTTAAAATTAAGTTAATTCAAACAAAGTTATAATATACTAGCTGTTACCCGCGGTTTCACACGCGTTTAAAAAGTGTTCCCTCATTGATTCGTTTCCGCCGTGTATATCTTCTTTAAAAAAAATCGGGTAGGTACAGCTTCCACAATACCGTAGATTTTAATTTGTGGATACATTTGAAGTATAATGAATGGATAAATGGCCAACTTTGTTGATACGGATTATCTTCTCCTACACGATAGTATAACATTTATCTTCAAATGTTGATTGCCCGTGGAGATATGGGGAGGAATCGGACACTACTTCCTATTCATGGTATTGTCTCATTTATCCATATCGGCTGATTTCACGTTGAGTTATTGAAGCGGAAACGTATACTGCAGCCGAGACCAATTATCCTCCCACGCGATGCAATGGCCAGAGAAATGACTGGATAAACGATCCGGCCTATTATAAACGTTTCACATTCCTGTAAATGATGGTATTTCATTTATCCTCATATGCTGATTCCAAGTAAAATTATATTGATTTTACAAATGTAGTTTTTTAGATTGCGACTCCGCCCCAGACCGAAAGAATAGACGAATCCTAATCAAAAACTGGTATAGTGTTCAGAAATAGCTTGCCTATATCAAACGAACCATTTCGGGCTTTCTTTCAAAAGGACACACGTGCATCATATGAAACACGTTTTGTTCTTTCAAATGTTTCTTTGAGTTCGAGTAACCTTCATTTATACTTATTCAAATGTATCCAAAACCCATTTAGACAATATAGTTCTATATTTGGTTGCTTAAACAAATCAAAAATTATAATATCAATCATATATTCGTTACTATAATTCCCGTTGTCATATAATCTCTGGTTGAAAGATTTTTCGTTACTTTTCTCTTTGTCGAGTTGAGAGTTGTCGCAAAATAAAAACACAAAACATTGAATATAATTTAATTAGAGTTAGAAAAGTCAACAAACAAAAAAAAATGCGCCGAACTAAAAATTTAGAGTATAGAACTTAGATGCAAATAATCGTTCTCTTAATTGAAAAAACAACAACCTGCGTACTTACTGGCAAAGATGTCTTATTTTCTGGCAGTTGGAATACACCAACGGGATAGAGACCATACTCCCCAGATGAATCTGGCAACGCCTTTCTCGAAATAAGAGTGTAATTTCCCTCGGCGTCTCCATTTTCATCCATATACACCATGTATCCCATAGCACCTAAGCAATTAAAACTTAGCTCGGATGCCCAAATACATACAGGATAATTAAATAATTGGGCGATGATGATTGTTTAGCTGTATCACATTAGCTGTATTGGCATAATAAAACATTTTTTTTACCCAACTACTTCACTTATATATTAAACAAAAGTCGCTTAGCTTTAGTAGCAAATGACAACGTAGTTAAAGTATAGAAAAAAAGGAAGGTTTGTTATGTGTAGCTAATAAACAGTCAACAAAGTCCATAGTCCGACAATTTGTGGCTATCCCGTTAATTGACTTTAATATTTTGATATTTATCTTAAATGAATAAAATGTAAATTAGAAGAAGAAAAATAATTTTTTTTTTAAATATTAGCTGTGGAATTTTTAAATGAGTTATATAGTATTTAATTGAGAATATTTCCCATTGACAATTTTCTGAGTAAAAATAATCCAATTGTCATATTTGTATATCTTTATCGTTTAATTGCACTTAGTGTGGATATGAAGAAAAGCTATAATTGGGATAACATTTTACGTCTTATGATAATTCAATAAAGATGCTTTAGAAATAAAAATGAGTGTTTAGAAGTGTGCTCAATGCAAATGTTATTTTTATACATAAATTTATGAGCAAAACATCAGATTTAAATAAAAGGGGCTTTTGTAGACGACAAGATTAATTTTTAAAAATGTAAGACTTATGCAATTGTTTGTTATACAAGCAGAAAACGACTATTTTATTTCAGTATTAATCTAAAAACTAAAGCAGATATATTTACATGCAAATGAAACACAATCGTTCTTTCACAATTGCTTTTTATGCATAATCTATTATACACAAAATGTTAGACAAATGGAAAAATGAATAAAACGTATTCGAAATGAATAGATCCAAACGTAATAAAACAAGCGGTAAGCGTATAATAGAATAATTTAAATGCAATTAAACCTTAAAAGCAGATCCGAACACCTTATTTTGTCAAAAGTTTTATCACTAACGCATAATACCAGTCATTTTTATTATTAAATTAATTAGCATAGCACAAGCTGCGTTCAAATGCATTCCGACAAGTAATTTGCAAATAGGTGTTCTTCGTTTCACACAAAATGTTTCAGTTACATAAATTATGATCGAGATGATTAAAGTAATTAACTGGACACTATGTAGTGTCAAAGTTGTGAGCAGATATACTGTCTCCTGTCAAAAGTTTATTGTGTCATATTAAAATCTACTGATTTACGAAGTACGTTAAATACTTTATCATATGTTACACACCTGTAAAATATTTAAATATGTTTAATTCAGCTTGTAGGTCTCAGAGACTATTTTTGGACACACTGTCAGAATATCTCTTATTAACTATTTTAATTATTAGTTAGATTTTATTTTATCTACCCTTCAAACTTTAGAATCGTTCTTTATAAGGTATTCAGTTCATATATTTCAATACATATTGTATTTGGATATGAGATGCTTATAATTACTGGTCTCCTTTTAATTTAATCATTGATTACATGTATTAAAAATTATTGCAGTGCCAATCGGAGGGCATTTTTCTACTAAAATAAAATAAATTAAATTCAAGTTTTAAGAAGTGCTTGTGTAAATGAAAAAGAGCCTGGGGCCAACGTTGAATAAGGCAGGATTGAAGGGATTATAGGAACGAATTCGTACACTACTCGTATGTACGCATGGCATATTTGGCTGTTCATTTTTATCATTGTTTTTATGTTGCGATTTAGTCGCGCTTTAAATATATTTAATGAGATTACACAATTACAAATAGATAAAATAATGTAACAATAATTAATTTGTCTCCAGCCTAAACCTACGGTTATATCACATCTTCCCTGCATAATATTTTTCTATTCCGAGGCTAAATATATCAGTTGTATATACTATATATATATACTATATATATATATATATATATATATATATATATATATATATATATATATATATATATATATATATATATATATATATATATATATATATATATATATATATATATATATATATATATATATATATATATATATATATATATATATATATATATATATATATATATATCTTAATCGCTTGTATTAAGAGTGTTAAAGAGACGTCGAAAAACAGAGATTGTTATATAAAAATTCACGCTTTTGTAGTTTATATTTTATGTACTTCATACAGGATATTTGCTTTCGAATGACATATAGAATCATGTTATATATCTTTTTATATACCTTCATTACTTGATGATAAGAATCGATTCGTTATTCATAACTATATTCATGTATATCTATTATGCCAGTTAGAATAGTACTGTTTAGAATATGTTTATACTTAAGTTTCATATGAAATCGCAAAGATGTTAAACGATTTTTAGCAAAAAGAGATAATATTAAAATGAAAACGTAGATCTAGTTTCATGGTAAATGTTTTTTTAACGAGTTATAACTAAGAATTGTTTTTAAATATAAATGGAAGTTTTTTTTAACAATTTTTATAATTTCTTAACTAACTTTTAAACATTATACCTTAAAAATAATACTGCTACAGGAAAAATCAATACTGATTAATGTGCTTCAAAAACTTGCATTATTACAAAGATGATGAAGGATTAGGATTTTCTGATGAACACAATAAGGTATGAATCATGCATCCAGAAAAACTTAATAAATTATTTTATACGAATATTTTGAATTATTTATCCAATGTGTGTACAGTACCAACACCTTTTTTAGAGTAAAAGTCTTTTTTTCCTTTAAAAATAATTTCTATATTTCGATATCTTAAAATTAAAAAAAAATACTATAAAAGTTTTAGTAGAATGAAACTTGCTAAGTTATATTCTACAAAAATATTATTGATTTTTAGTTATAGTGAAGGATTTTTATTTGAGATTTCAAAATTTCATTTATACGATTATTAAAAAAAAAATAACCGTTATATTTGGGTTATTTTAATAATACAAAAATTAATTTAAATTGCTTTTTGTGATCTATACACAATTTATTATAATCAGTTTTCACATACTAAGCAAGTCCTTCTTATTTTTGAATAATTTGTTATTCTTTTACGACTTTTACACCTTACAATTCGATTCAGGTATCTGCCAAACGCGCAGAACTGCAGAGGGTCACAGTCTCACCTTTAAATAATATATTCAACACATGATTAAAAAGATTTTCACACACTAATCCCCCAGAAACTTCCATTGTTATACTAATTACGTTTCACCGTAGCGTTGATTCAAATTTCAATCATTCACGCAAAGGAGTTTAAATAAAGGGATAGCGACACCATTAACTTTATGTTTCACAAGTGGACACGGAATTCCAAGAAAGTCACCTGTAGCATCTGATAATTAAGGATATTCCTTGAAGTCGGAGATGTTAACAATTAAATTAATTATACTGTTCTCTCAAGTTGGACTTGTTGCTTTGGAAGCCGCGTCCGAGATTAATTTGGGTTCACTAAATCTCGTTAAATTTAAAACTAGGGAGTGCTTGATACTGAATTGGAATGTTGTTAGTGATTATTTTACCTGTGTTGAATTAATCTGCGATTTGTTTGTGCTAATTAAATGACTTAGTTGGCTTATAAAACTAGCTATTTGAAAATATATAGTTTGATAGCTAGTTTCGGAAAGTATATTTTCATTTGCAGATCCTTTTTATCATTAAATGTTATTTAAAATTGTGGAAAATAACAATGAAAGTTTGATAAATGTAATTTGTAAGTAAAAAATCTGGATGTGTTGAATGTCGTAAAATTATTACAAACAAACCAAACTGCCAACTCGTATTTACTGTTAAGTATTATGTATAAAAAACCTTAAAGTTTATCATTGATATATTATTTATATATATATTTTGACATATTTATTTTTGCAAGCACTGTATTTTTGATATCATACGCTTTTTAAAATATAAAAAAATCCTCTTTGTATTTACTTTGCATTTTTCACCACATTTGAAAGTTCTAACGAATAAATTATATTTTTAAGGATACTTTGAAATGAATGAGGGAGGGAGAGAGAGAGAGAGAGAGAGAGAGAGAGAGAGAGAAAGAGAGAGAGAGAAATAAATATTAAAATATTTAGTTTTTTCATTACATATATTATGATATCTTTTGATTTTATTATTAGTTATATACAACTAATATATTTATTCTACATGCCCCTGCTTAAATTAATGCCACACAAAGTAAAAAAGTTAGAAATACAAAGTCACAACTCACTTTCTCAAATTCACATGTTAATTCCACAAAATCATAATTCATTTTAAGAAAACAACAAAATTCACTTTAAAAAAAGAAAAACATAGATAAAATAAATAGCATAATAGAAAAAAAAGGATTTTTTTTTGCAAATTATCCCTTTAATAAGTTATAAATGAATAACATTTAAATATAAAAAGTACTTATTTTGTATTTATATAATTGCCAAAAAATGCTTTACTGAAATATGTTCTCCCAATGATGTACTCCATTAAATTTTTTCCATCGTAAGGATCTTCATTATTTATTAAACACTCGTTTAATGCTGTGGCGTATACGTGGACAGCATCATACAGGTAAGCTCCTTCAGCTGGTACCTGCAAGAAAAAAAGTTTCCTACTAATTTTTGAACAATTTCATACCAATTATTATAATTTACATCCATGCATAAGAAATGTCGGCTAAAAGATTTGGATAATTGAACACAAATAGTAAATTATTTATTATTGCAACGTGATGAAAAGTTTCATCGCGAGTGCGAAGGGTTAATAGTTATGGGAAAAAAGATATATAACTATTAAAAGTCTTTAGTAAAAATAAATGAAATTTCCACTTTTCAAAATTGCATCAGGAGTATAACAGTTTCAAAAAGAGTTGTCTCTAATACACGTCATTTCCTAATCAAAGTTCATTGGACGTCTAATTATAATAGGTGTTCACACATTTTTGGGTTTGACTGTCTAACTATACATAATTAAACAATTATTTTGCTATACGTTAACTATTTCGTTTGTTTCTGCTAAAGCTAAACGACTTGTGTAAAATAATAAGCAAAGTAATCGGGCAACACTAATGCTGTATTATGCGAATACAACTAAATGTGACACATCCAAACAATTAACATCGTCTAATAGACTTTTACCACCCAGTATTTGAATAGAAATATGCATACTACCGTGAAATGTTGAATTAGGAACACATGAATGGAAATAAACCTTTTGTGATTTAGATGTCTCGCAAATTACTCAAAGGAATTGAACCCAATTGTGCGGTTTAAAAGGTATGCTTTCCTTATTCACAAATAGTGACATTTTACTTGGCAATCCAATTTACAACCTTTTAAAACGCGGAAAGATTTAAAAACGCCGATGTTATTTGTTTGAACTACGCATAATAAATCAAAATGCATAAATGTTACGGAAAAGTAAATAAATATTTAAGTGGCTCCTTATTAGATGCAATTCTGCGATACTCAGTAAGCTTTTATTCAATTGAAAAATATATTTTGGTGAAATGGCACGACGTTTATAAATATATTGTACAATTTATAAATATATTGTACAATTTATAAATATATTGTACAATTTATAAATATATTGTACAATTTATAAATATTTTAGATTTAGAAATAATCTTGCATGCAATTTTTATTATATCATAGATACATTTCCACTTACTCGTTTTTAGCAGTGATATCATTGAATATTTAAATTTTCTAAGCGTTTGGAGAAGTATTCAATTGCCAATTCATTTTATTTTCGCCTATTATCAAAGCTACGTAAATTTTATTTAGTGGTATATTAATCTAAAATGATTCTTTGCATAAAATCTTGAAATAGTTGTAAGTGAATATTAATTAAGGGTTATTTTTCAATGCCAGGCGAAAGTTATGTAATTTTTTTAGTTAGTAAAATATATTATTCTACTAATTAAATACGAATGTTATAGTTTTAAATTTATTAACTTTATCACATTGGAATTAAAAAATAAATTTATTTTAATAAAATTCTATAAATTTTTTTATATTATGGTGATTAGTATTCTGTCCTAGTACATTCATATTAGGTTTATTCGTTTAGGGAATTTTGTTATTAAATATACTTTTATATGTATTTGTTTTTTTAAACACACATCGTAACTACTATACGAAATATGAAAAAATTATTTCGACGTGGCTCTACATCCTATTACACGAAGTTGGTTATTTATTCACATAAACCTATTCTTCCTGGAGTTATAGATCTTTGTACGTGCTTCGTTCTACTTGCAGCTCTCTTTCTTGCATTTTCGGCGAGCTCCAGATTTCTCCGCACTTGAGACTTAAGTTAAGACTTCTTGGTATCATTTTGTTTGCCTTGAGCTGCTCTCTCAACCTGTTTAAGTTTCGTAATTACACTTTAAATTGATATATTGGCTTCAAAGTGAAATCTTCGACAAGTGTACACTTTCCACTCAACACAATTTTCACACAAATGGGTGAAAATGACTAATAGACAAATGAAATTGTGGAAATTTTGGCTCTCTTAAATTTAAGTACATACTGCCCACGATCTGTTGATTGGAACTGAATACAGAGACTAAAGAGGTCGCATTCTGACACAAACTTGACTCATACCCCTTTTACGCGATACAAAGGTAAGAGAGCGAGTGAGTTAATATACAGCCTGGTTGACGCGGCCTTTTTTCATATTCACTATGATAAGTTACTTTATTCCTATAGGTTGATTCCCCCTCGAGTTATGGGGCTTTGAAATATCAACTTTTTATGTCATTCAAGGTTTTGCCGAGTTACCCATACTAGGATTTTATAGACGTGATCACGTGAAAAATTGTATGCCAATCAGTTTAAAGTTTAAATATGATCCCCATTTTTTTAAAAAGAAATTGAAATATTGTGATTTTATCTGTCCTGCAGTTCACAGTTTTCGAAGAAATATGTATATTTTGTTTTATTTCTGTTTTTATTTCTGTTTATTTGTTTGCTATTCACGCAAGAAGCTTTGGATACGACTTTCATTGATGTATAACTTAAAGATCAACTCAAAACAACCTTCTTTTTTATTCCAAAAACAGGTTCACCGAATATACATAAAGGAAATTTCTTCGAATGCCCGGGGAAAAGTCTCTAACCAACTCTGGCATGATTTTTTTTCTTGCATTTTATGGGAGACCTTTTGATTAGTTCAGTTGTATAAATTTAGTATCGTAAAATATTCCTATGAATTCTATTTTTTTAAGAAGTGCATATCAATTTTATTTTGAGATTTCCATAAAAATGTTTGAGTAAAACCCTCAACCAAGAGTATTGTGCAGTCAACACAGTCGCTTTGCAGCAGATGGTACTCATTCCCTTACAAATCGCATAAACCTGCTACAAATTAATCATGTTTCGGTAAGTTTATTGAAAAGTAATATTATCGAACCTTCTTCATTCCTCCAAAACTACTGACAGGATTCGGGAAATTGAAAGGAGGCAGCTGCATGTATTTGTTGACCTTCACTGTAAACTGTTCGAACCCAGCCGGGGGCGAAGGTACCACCCCTAGGTAGGACTGAAAGGCTTTTTTAGCGTCATCTTCAATTTCATCCCTCAACAGTCCTGAAAAGCATGGAACGGAACGTATGGATTCACTACAGAATATTGAATAGCATTTTGTGATAAAATTTCATAAGAGTGTTTTCTTTTTGTTTATTTGAAATACTTAAAAAAGGGGTATTATAAGGTACGAATACGAGTTCATTGAAAACCATAGAGAGGTTTAAAAAAAATATGTATCGCATTAACTGAGTTAGTGTATATGGAAAACTTAATAATTTAATATTTTTTAAATCATTTCGTAATATAGAATATTCAAAATAATACTTCTATTGAACAATTAAAGCAATTCATATATCAATATGTAAAAACATTCGATGTGTTCCTCAATATTTCAGAAAAAAAGTATTTGTAAAGGGATGTTCTTATTTTGGGATTTTAGAAATTAATCCATAAATTAAAATGATTTTCATATTTTTAAAATTTGATACACAAATATTTTATAGAGAAAGGATCTATATTAAAGGTTTTTTGTATCAACTTGCTTATCTCTTTTTTTATATATATCAATCACTGTTGTATGAAAAAGTTGATACAGCATTAAAATATATATTTTCTAAAAAGGTAAATATTTATGAAAGCCAATTTTTACCAATTAAATTCCTTTTTTTGAAATAGCAAAAAAATCGTCAATTATGATTTTTTGTCGCAATATACAATCTTTAAGTACTGAATTTGAAAAATATAAATCCAGTATTTTAAGATAAATGTCTAAAATGGAAGTAGGTAGTTGTTGTTATAGAACTAAAATTGCAAAAAATCTTCTGATGCGCGGGTATTGTGTTGGAGGGCAATGTATAATTGTGATGTTTTGTACACTAAAGTATTGACAATAAATAATTTTTCAACTACACTAATATCATTCGAACCATAATACGTAATAAAAAAATATGCTTTCTTTAATGTATGAGAATGTGAAATTCAAAGGGACTATTGTTTTCAAATTCCATCTCAAAGTACTAGTCTATTTTTATTTTGTCTTCTAGTGCGGCGTTATAGAATTTGTTATACCCGCAAATTCTTGGTGGGAATTGTGTAGCGATCTTTTAGAACGCATGCTCTCGTTGAGAATGAGAATATATGTAACTTATTTTTAGAACTAGCAGGAAAAGTCTTTCTATTTCCATATGAAAGCAGTCTGCATTTATCTTAAAACCTCATCATTTCAGATATAGACTTTGCAAGGTGTTGAAATGCATATTGACATCTGAGAAGCGAGGGACGTTCTTTAAGAGTATTTATATTGTATTTCTGTATTCTACATTTTCCATTCGCATTTCTCCAAACCTTTTCTTTATTATGATGTCCACAATCATAAGCAGATATATTTTTTAACTGTGATACGAACGTATTCCATTTTTAAAAAAGGATCTTTTGTAAATATTTTTTTATACTTCGTTCATACATATTTATTCATGCATACAATTTTATTAATAACAAAATATTAAGTTGTTAAATTGAAAATTCTAAAAATTCAAATCATATTTAATCGAGAAATTTCATATAACTTTGGAACTGTACTATACATGCATAACCAATAATCTTTATATGCATGAGCATATGATATGCACAAGAAACATGCATATTAATTGTAACATATTAAAAATTTTTTGATTCTTTTGCTTAAGTATTACAGTTATGTAACGAACTTAACTTTTGAAAATGTTTTAAACCATTGTAAAGATCCCCAGAGTAATTTTTTTTCTAACCTCATTTAAAAATATCGCATCAGTTTCCATTGATTGTTTGAGTAGCATTCATTTTTTTAAATGAACTTCTTATTATCTAGGGAATGTTAATTATGAGAGTTCTTAACGAGTTATTATGTCTGTCTCTTAATACAATAACATGCCACCAAAAAGAGATAAAAAAAAGATTTTTATAAAAAAATACTGAATTATATTGTGGTAATTAAATAAATTTATTTATAGATCTTTGGTATGTAAAGAGTTGTCTCAAAACGTCGTTGAAAAAATTCCGTTTAACAATTGCAACGAGAATTTTCTTGGGTTAACATTTTCTAATAATGAAAATCCCTAATAGTATATGTTTGGATATATTTCGTTTTCTAATAATACATGTTTTTATATCTTGTAAATAAAAGAACGTCTTAACTTTTACCCCAGTGTTTTACTTTTCATCCATAACTTTTTTGAGTTTTGTAATATTGAGAAAATATTTAATAAAATTAATTCATATAAAACAGAGTTAGTGTTAAAATATACAAATATTGCCAGGGAAAGTCGAAAGTGAATTTCTCATAGTTAAGGCTTCCTTTTCAAATTTGCGGTAAATTATGCCAAACAAAATACTTTTTTCTATGTAAGCTACCTCTTTAGATTTCGACACTTTATTCTCATAAAAAAACATGCAATCAAATATCTAAATAGGTAATTTGAAAAAAAAATATTTTGTTCTTTCGGAGAAAATGTTGATGAGTTAAAATAGGATGTACTTCAGTAAACGAAATAAAAAAAATACTCTTGCTTTACGTTATTTAAAGAAGTGGTATACAAAACTGTATAATATTGCATATCAGAGTTTAAATTATGATTTTTTTAAATATTTATTTATTTATTAATAATGCATAAAGCAAAAACGTTAATTATTTAAATGAGTTTCGTGTAAGGATAACACGTTTAAAAAACCTCTAAGAATTAAATTGCGCCTAATTATTTTATAAATTTACCTTTACCTCTCAAATACTTTTTCGGATTTTGATTTTCATACTGTTCGATGTCCACACCGACGACAAAGTATTCACCTAAATTCAAAAGTCCTCGCTTTTGCAGACTCATCATCATCCCAAGATACTCGTAGTTGTGACCCAAGACGACGTAGACTACAACAAAAAGGAAAGCTAATTAAAACATTCTTTTGTATGTACCACATACTATGTAAAATTTCTTATATACAACGTGATCTCAAATTGTTGGGCGATGGTCAATGTTTGACTGTATCACATTTAGCCGTATTGACATAATAAAATACTATTTTGCAAAACTACTTCGCTTATATTTTAAATAAGTCGCAGAGATTTGGTAGCGACAAAAATGGTTGTTATGTGTAGCTAAAACAGCTAAACAATGATGGTCATAAAAAGTTTTTGACTATCCTGTACATTCCATATAAACTTGAAAACAATAACGGATTCCTTAAGAACAATAATATATATTTCCTAATTATTTTATGCATTCCCTAGACATGAACCAGAGATTATTAGGTCAGACATGAACCTAATAACATTTGATGCGAGAAATAATTTATAGAAAATATATTAGTAAATGTAGTGATTTTAAATGATGTATAGATGAAGCTTCCGATAAAAGGGATAATCTATTATTTTGTAAATATATATAACAGGGAGAGAGAAGAATCCTAGATATATATTGTCTGTTATTTTAAGTATTTCGAAGAAAACAGTATATATATATATATATATATATATATATATATATATATATATATATATATATATATATATATATATATATATATATATATATATATATATATATATATATATATATATATATATATATATATATATATATATATATATATATATATATATATATATATATATATATATATATATTCCCTTTTAAAAAATATATTTCTAACACTCTGGTTAAACTGTGATCTGCATTTCTGGAATGGATGTCTTTTAATTCTATTGGGAATAAATTCAATTCCTTTACATAACTTAATTTGATAAATTTGAATAACTCAATGAAGACTCCTGTAGTCCTCTTATCCTTGAGTGAATACATATTTCAAGTTATAAGTTTCTTTCTAAGCATTTTAAGGGGAAATTAATAAAAAAGGCAAAATCTGAAAATAAAATTCAAACAATTTATTACGGATTCAATTATATTTTATGGAATAATGCTATTATATTTGATTCAATTATATTTGTATAAGGAACTGTTGAAAGCTATATGTAAAATGAGTAAAAACTAATTAATTGAATTGAAAAGAAACGTTAAAAAAATTCTTAAGAAAATGAAGCAAAATTGTATACATTTCGGTTAAAACCTAACTAATTTTAACTGTGCATTGTAACTTTGTACTATTTTGTGACCTATAGCATTTGCTAAATTACAAGCATGGACATTGTCAAAATCTAATGTGGAAAATAGAGAAATTAGTTTATATTTAATGCAATACTTCGAATACTCACTATTTTGTTATGCACCTACTTTCACCATCCTAATTAAAAATAATCTTATTCTTCGTTGCCAGAAGGTCGAACAAATATAGGCCCTGCTTTCGTATGCAAATGAAATTGACTTAAAAAATGCAATCAAATTACATTCCAGAAAATATTTCTTTCAGTCCCTTTCCAGTTGGATGTCTTATGATTTATTTTCAACATATAATTACTTAATTAATTTAGAAAATTGTACAAATGAACTATATTACAATTATTTAATAATATATTTTCGGCCAATAACAATTTAATTAATATAAAGTATGTTATTAACTATTTAAAGCTTACGTTTTATTCCTTCACAAGGACAAGTTCTAATCGTTCCATAAACAAAACTGCAAAATAATGTTAAATATTGTTGTTCAAAAATATTTATTGGAGCAAGTTAAACATTTAAAATTTCTAAATATTAATTACGATTTTTGCTGACAGTTGGTTTCAAAATTTTGTTAATGAATAAGTTTTCTAGCATACCAAACTCTAAATTTTAAACGTCTAGAATAGAAAAAAATAACACTTAGAAAGCTTTTTATATAAAAAAAATTCTTGTAACACTTCCTAAATGAAGCATATTTCTAAACACGCTTCTTGTATTATTATAATCTCAGTTCCAAAAATTAATACAATATTACACATAATTCATTAAGGAAAACTTTATAACAGTCAGAGATCCATCCAGATGATGTCCAACGTTTTTTAAAATTACATTTATGTGACGTTTTTATAATTAAAGGGTCTAGGGGGAAAACCATCCTGAGTGAATGTCATGAAATAGAAAGGCAAAGTTTCTCTTATTATAGGCATACATAGCATTCTGAATTTGTTACGCTATTTTTGATGGACTATCTTCATTTTCCCCAATTCACTATTTGGAACAATGAAAATGTAGCTCCGAAGCTCGTATAAGAGTTGATATCTCGATTTTAATAAAAAAAATTGGATTCTCGTTGTTTTTCCTCTTTAATTTCTTCGTTATTCCTTAATTAAAAAGTGTAAAAAACTATAAAAGAAACATGCAAAACACATTCTATTTTCAAACATTGAAATTATTTAAGGAAAATTGCAGATGTTTTAAAGATTTTATCCAGGGTAAAAATAAAAATTTAAAAAAAAACTTCAAATTTTTTAAAAAAAAATCTTTATAGAACTTTAATTTTCCAATTTTGATGACAGTTTTATGCTGACTTTTTGCAGGGAGAATACAGTCAGACAAATGACCGCCAAGTTTATTTTTCAGGAATTGACCTAAAAGTTTTGAGTTTCCAATACATGGATATATTAGTGTGCTTGCATGACAATGTATATCACTGTTTAGGGTTAAGGTCTACTTATATCATAACTTAGCTCGTCAAGATGTATCCATAAAAAAATAACCATATCATTTTTTAGAATTTTGCAATTGTTAAGGCTACTTTGGCTATATTTGACAATCGTTTCGTTATTTTGGCAAAACAATCCTCACATTTTAACGAAATTTATTTACTCAGATTATTTTTCGGCCTTTTTCTGGGTCATCAGCTCATGTTTGGTTCTTATATTTATATTGTCAGAATTCAAACGAGCCAGCTTAGCCGAATGGACAGAGCGTTGGAGTGGGGAACGTGAGGGTCCGATGTTCGAGTGAGCTGGTCCATATTGAATATTATTTAAAACCCTCCTCATTTTGACGAAATGAATTTCGTTAACAAAGGAATTTTCTCAGTTTGTCAAAATATTTAATCGGAGCATATAGCAGGCGTCTGTTTCGTCGAAAATGACAAAGATTTCGTCAACTATCTGTACTTCAGAGCCAGACGAGCACGAGTAAATTTAGACGGTATTTGAAAACCAACTCTTAAGATGTAATCTGCAATAAAACAAAAATCGCCAAATTTGGACTGGCTCGTCAGGCCCTGAGGTACAGGCATGAGAATGTATTTTTAACATTGTTGATAACCCAAAACAGAGAAATTGGACTTCGTTTCTTTGTATTCGCAGTCCTTCAACTGTCTTTGTACTGACAAAAACCTGTTAAGATAACTCACTTCTGGTATCCATGTAGGATTGGTCCACCAACTTCTCAAATGGATTCTCTCCGTACCCATGGTGGTAGGTTTGCGCCCACGTCCCCTCGAACTTGATCTGTATCCCAGCTTCGTCCAGTGCACTCACTATGGTCCTGGACACCTCCTTGAAGTTCCCGTCCGGGTCCGTGGAGTACAGGAAGGACACCTGCGTCCATCCGAAGGTGAGCAGGACGGAGGACACGGACCTGGATATCTGGGTGCTAGAGGGTCGCGTCCGGGCGAAGGTCGGGAAAAGACTCTTGTCGGACACTTCGCGGTGGGCGCAGAACTGGAGGACGTGAAAAGAAGGTTAGATTGTTATTGTGGGTTGAATTAAAGTTATGTTAATTAAGAATGGAAAATTGGCGACGCGACGGTTCCCAGCAACAATAAAAAAAAGACACCATAAAATCTTCAGCATATATTCCAAAATTGAAGGCTATATAAAGAATATTAAAACAAAAAACTTAATTTTCTAAAAAGTTTTTATTTTCATGCATAAGTCTCATAAAAAAAATTGTATTTCCTCTTCAATAATTTCCTTTTTTCAAAATTAAAGTTTTTTTTAACATGTTTTATATAATATATTGAAACAAAACCTTTAATTTAATAGATTAAAAAAAATTACAGTTTTTATGCATAAAACTTTCACAATTTTGTTGAAAATTGTATGCTGACTTTTTTTGCTGGGTTAGGGATCTATCCAAAACGAAAGACCTTGGAACATGTTCGTATGTTTGAACCATGGTCAGGCGAAGCAGGCGCTTCCTGAGTGGTAGCATGGGGAAGTTAGAACCATGACAGATTTAACGTGCATTAATCCCACATATATGGCGCATGTGTTTTTTAGAACAACCAGAAGTGGAATTGGCAAACTTCTCATCACGAGCTTGCTGCAAATTCAAAGTCAATATTCATACCATTTTTATACTAAAGCAACAAGAGTTTATTTGAAGACAAAAATTCTTTTTGATGGTAGAAATTAGTTGTGACCGCGGTTTAAGTTATTTTTTACCTGATTACATTTGTTTATTATAAATAATATAATAAAGTATGACAGGAGATAAAGTTTGAGTGTGTGTGTGGGGGGGGGGAGGAGGTAGGGAATAACAATTCCGCCATCGTGCTAAGGATAAGTCGATATTCTCCCGATATTTTTTTTTATCCTAAGGCAAAATTGGGTTTTTGACATGTATACAGAAAACAACAAGAAGTCACTTCTAATTGAATCAGTTATTCGAGAAACACCTTAAGTCAAGCCATCTCAACTTTTGGGATATAAAAATAAACCTTTTTTATTGCAAACTAAGTTCAAATTTTCGCTTATTCAACTGAAACCGATTATTTTGAATGAAAGAACCATATTTTACTTGATAGTCGACTTGCGAATTATATGGCTGATTTGCGGACGATTTTTGAAGTGCTATGACTTATAGGGTTTCTTTAATACTTTCAAATTCTGCACGAAATCATGTATGTATTGAATAAAAAAAATACTAACGTTAAACGATTGGTGGTGGGGGGGGGGGAGGAAATTCTTTATAAATATATTTATAACATTTGAATAATTTTAAATGCTTAAAAATTATGAAATGTGGGTCGTTAAAAAGTTAAATTGAAATTTTTGGTAGTTAGTCATCATAGTTTTCAGAATGTTCATTTTCGCAAGTAGGTCAGCATGTTTTTAATTCATTGTAGAAATCTCATCCTGAAGATTGAATAGGATAAGGTTTACCAAATCACCGATTTCCTTTACATTTAATGACTACTTTTCCATTTGGGTACACAGGTATGTATCAGGCAAATGGGTTGCCTAGAACAGTAATTCTGAAAAGGTGGATCCCAGACTCAGGGGAATCCGGCGGGAGGGTATTAGAGGGTCAGCGGGGTCACACAAAAAATGGTCAAACTGCAATAAGTGGTACCCTTTGATGACTTCTCTGATAAAGCGATATTCCAACTTAAGTAACTATTGCAATGTGTTTATGAGTGTAAATGAGTGTTAAATGTACAAGAGGGTAAAAGTAATTAAACTTCTGATTGGGGGTGGTGTTATGTTTTCTATGTATCGTTGGGTGTATCAATTTATGTATCGTTTGTGTCCACATTCTTAGTAAAAGATGTGTAAGATTATAAGACATTACAAAATAAATTTCACAATGGGGGGAGACTATATGAGAAAAAACGTCCTCGATCCTAATTTAGTTTTTAGCTGGTGGCACCCGTGGATTAATGTTAATGGGTAACTTCTGCCCTTGAGTGAATCTCCCCTCAACCACTTCGTTACCATGTTGTTTCTTTGTTTCTCATCCTAAAGATGCGCTTTGACCCTATTATGATATTAACTGCTATTTGTAAAAATAAAGTTTGTGTGTGTGTGTTTTATGAGGTTTCTTAAATAACCGATTTAATCATAAAATAGCTACTAATCTTAATTTTCTATAAACAAAAGTGTATTTAAGTTAAATTATCTAGTTTACTTAAGTTTATTTTATTTAGGATTTCTGAATAAATGTAAGAAGTTTTACTATCTATCTATCTATGGAAGAACTCTTTGGGATAGTTTTAATGAGTCTCTTGAATAAATATATGACATTTGTATGCATGTATACTGAATCAATTATGTACTGGCAGTGAGTTATATTCTGCAATTTAGACATAGGACAGAAACACATAGCGCCAAAATTCTACTATATTCTAACTAATTTCGTATGCGTTTTACAAAAGCATTGTTCCTTTCCCCCTGAAGAGATGGGAGAATTATTTTACGGGTGGATGTGTTGAAGTTATTTCAACACAAAAGATCTACTCTTGAAGATTTATTTTTCCCATCTGTGTAAAGTTTCTTGAAATTAAAATTGAAATGTTAAAGGTTGGTATGAAATTATTCTTTAGATTGAGAAATATAGTTATAATGAGTCTTTTCAAAGCTAAAGAAAAATGTTAATATTTTTCCCCATTATGTGTGCTCAAATTTATTTTAAATGCCAGTTTTAAGAGCAGAACTTTCGGTTTTTATACTTAAAAGATTTCTATGAAACTATTAACTTGACACAAATGAGTTGAAATTGCAATCTCTGTCTTTTTTTATATGAAAGCAGTTGTTGTGATGGATAATATATGACACTTTAAAGTTAACAGATGGATCCACTTGCCAATGCATTATGAAAGTAAAAATTTATCGAGTGATATATTTAAGAAAATTCATTGTAATACTTTAATGCAAAACAAGTATTTATATTTTAAAAGAAACATTGTGTTTCAGCGTTGTCATTACAAACTAATGAGTTTTTAAAAAATATTTTCCATTTTAATTTTCTTGATTTTTGCTTTTTTGATACTCAACTTTAATTTGTATATCACTGACACATCTTTGTTGTATTAAAGGATAAATCTTGGGATGAATGAATTTTAAGAAATATGCAGTAGCTCAATGTGTCTTATCAATTTAGTTACATAAGCCTTTTTTGTAAATATTATTATATGTTCCGTTGTCAATATGAGTTGGAATTTATTAATCACATGCGATTATTTTTATTTTATAAACAACTAAAAAATTGATTGAACCATATTTATCAAATCTTTCTTTTTATTTTGTCATAATATAGTTTTATTTTATTGCATGTTTAAATACATTTCAATTTTATTTTAGATTTTGCTCAAAGATAAATGTAATTTTTGTTATTTATTGCATTTATTATTACAAATACTTTTCTTTTGTAGCTGCAATGCGCTTTGTGTGTTATATTTGATGCGTCATAAACATTTTTAATGTTTAAAAAAAATAGTACTTGGAATGCAAAATTAGATGTCTAATTCTAATTACTGTTGAAAAGGTAAAAAGGCTAGTTGTAAAAAAACAGTAATGAGCTTAAGTTTTTTAAAGTAGTTATTTATGCTGTTTCATTTTCTTTCTCCTGTTACACAGATTTACCAGTAAGTTATACATAAAAGATGGGAATGTACCATAAAATAAATATATTTCAAAGCGAGAGAATTATTTGTAAACATTTGGAACGGTAAAAATGTGAGAAACAAGCAGGTGGAGTGATTTTATTTTTTGCGTTTTAAAATATAAAATTAATTAATAATAGAATAATAACTAATAGAAAATTAATAAACAATTGAATAATAACTAATAGAAAATTAATGAACAATAAAATATTAACCAATGAAAAATTAATGAACAATTGAATAATAACTAATAGAAAATTAATGAACAATAGAATAATAACTAATAGAAAATTAATAATGAAAGTCGAAAGTTTAATATTTTGAACCCATCTAAGTGAGTAAAACCTATATATGTTGATGCGAATATATTGTGTGTTTTAAATATGCAGGTTTGTGGAAATATAAAATGTTTTTTTACTTTGAACAGAATTTTGAATAAGTGTAACTTCCAGAATAAAACATTCAATTTAAAATTTTTTGAATGACATTTTTAAAATTTTAGAAACTTGGACCTCAGTTAAACCCATAAGGCCATTCTACCAATTAGTTAAATTTAAAATTTGCCCAATTATTATTTTCTTTGTTTTACAGATATATTTTTAAATTAACATCCATTGGGGTTTCTAAAAAATATATAAAGGTATTCTTTCTGAAGTTGTTATAGATACTCTCATTAAAACTGTAGAATAAAGTACTGATTGCATTTTGAACTTTAAAACTAACACGAAAATAAAAGATTTATATTAATTTGTTCCATAAAGAAATGCGGTTTTTCTTAAAAAATACATTTATTCTTTTGTGCCATATAACGAACTTCAAAATAATGAACTTCATAAAAAGCTATGCATTTTACAGAAAAGTTAATGAAGAAAAATGATAAAAGGGAACCACGATAATAATCTAATAAATTAAATATACTTAAAAGAAATTTGGTTTGAAAATATTTAAAAGTTTTATTGGTAAGAAATATAAATATATATTCTCTGTTAGCTGAGTATGCATAAGTCATATGTGTTTTTTTTTGCCGAGACTAGAAGTGCAAAATCAATGTATACTGAAATAAATAATTAATAACCAAATAACATGAATTTTACGCAAAACAATTTGGTAAAAATATCATTGTTGATATTTATATCGGTTTGAAATTGCAAAAGTTGTTATGCATACTTTATTGTGAATTCTAATGAATACATAAATTCTTTCTTATGGAATACATAGATACTATTATTTGTATTTCACTATCACAATATGTTCTGGTGTATGGAGATTTCTATTCCTCTATTTATGTTAAAACTACATAGTTTAATTAAACATTTTTTACTAATAGTTCTAGGAACAGTATACATCACGACAAAAAAATAACATGCGTCAATTTTAATGATTTAATAGAACCTTTTTGCCAAATTTAAAGAAAACCAAACAACGCGTTTGGTCGTAACTGCGTAACAAACAAATTTAAAAACATATAAATAAACGAAGTTCTAAAAGCTCGAGTTAAAACAAGGACCTCGCTACCGCTCGGTCAATAATTTTTAAATAGAAAACTGGTTTAATTCATATAAGAAAATTTATCATATTAAAAAATGTAAAATCTTTTTTAAGATAATGCAAACGCATTAAAATCACAATTTTATGCGATCCAGCTGGCAATACATTTGGTGATTGCGATAACACAACATCAGAGATGCATCGCGAATAAAATTGAGGTTGTGTGAAAAGTTTTTATAACCTAGAAAGCATTGCCCATTTGCTTTTTTATAAAATTTAAAAAATAGTAAATCTCGATTTTTATAATGGCTTCATACAAAGATCTACAACGCCAATTAATGAAGAACAATTCCTGTATTTTATTACTTTAAATGAATGGGACTCCTCCCGCGTTGTAATTTATAAAATACATTAAGTTCTCCCAAATCCGCGAAAAATCTTCAAATTTCAAAGGCAAAGAATTTCCAACTCCAAATTGACATTTATTTTTACAATACCGATTTTTTTTAAATATAATATTATGTAAGAATACTAATGGCAGTCTTAGAATTCTAATGCAATGACTTCAAAATGAATAAAATGTTAAGTTAGTTCTCTTCGAATTTATTTTTCTTTTATCAAAATAAGATCCTTTTATATTTCCAATAAGGGTAAAAGAATGTTATTTCTCTAATTGCGAATAAAACCATACACTTTAAAGAAATGGAGCCAGTTTTTCCTAAATATTGGGAAGTGGGGGGAAAAGGGGTTTAGACCCATGGGCCCAACACAAATATACGTCTATAATATAAAAGTGAATATAAAAGAAAAAATTAATACACCCAAACGAATGAACAGGGGGTTGTTTTCAGTTTCAATTTAAAAAAGCTTTTTCAAATATTATTATTCTTAGTAGGATTAGGTTAGAAAAATATAAAAGAGAGCAAAAATATTTAATTCAGCATTACATAATTTATTATGTATTTTCGATGTATTTTGAAATTTAATGTAAAATTATATAAACCTTCTTCCAACTAAAATGTCTCAAAGTGTTTTATTTCCAGAACCTAAATCCTATTTTAGCCCCTTACCTATTCAAATTGTTTATTTCACGGTGAATGTATCTTGAGTCCAAGTAACCCTAAACCGTTGGTTATTTGTCACCCAAATTGTGAAATTAAAATGTTGGTTTGAAAAAATCTATATCCTTAGAAAAATATACTTAAAGTAATAAAAATTAGGTTATCAGCAGAATTAAAATTTTAAGGCTACCGTTTGGTAAGAAATGTACAAAAATATTCACTTATAGGTCAAGTAACCCCAAATTACGGTACTGTTTCAGAGGAGTAATAGTTTTACTTTGATCTACAGTTATTATAAATGTAATCTATAGAACTTAAATAGAAAAATAAATTTTACTTAACTGTAAATTACTTTTTTTTCGACTTTATCTTTTTTTTTTATCGTAGAATGAAAAAAAAAGGCAATAATATTAAAAATATTGTAGGAAAATATATTTATTCTAATTTATTGGTAAGCATATAAGTTCAGAAATCATTTTTAAGGACATTTCTTTTTCATGGAAGTGAAATGCATTTGCAATTGATTTAAAAACATCTAATGGATACAAACGTTTTAATACGTTCGAGAATAACTAGTTTTTCCTAAAATAATTATTCTTAATACTTTTAACAACATACATCAGTTTTAATTAAGTTGTTTCTTGTTTATTTAAAAGCGACACAAAGTCTTTATTTGTAATTTAATTAAAGCTTGAACTCATTAAGATTAGAGATTAAGTTTTGTAACGACCCTAAACGAAATTACATTAAGAAAGAGGGGACGAATTTTAAAAAGTTTACGCAATTCCAACGATAAAAATTCAAATACTCTTTTTACTTAATTTTTCTTAAGCGAAATCACAAGAATAACAGAAATGGTATAACTATTGATTGAATGGTAATTTTAAAGCACATATACTATATTTTTGTTGAGTCAAATTCCCTATTTTTGCTAATTTTATTTAAATCTATGAACATTTTGTTTACTTTTAGTTATTCATAAGTTGAAACCACTGATTAGAAATTCAGCAGGGCAAGGTAGGGTAAAATGGGTAAATTGGAAATTAAATATTAATTACACATTCTTATACAAATGTACAAAATACATAACTTTTAAATCAATAAAATACAGACAGTATGTGTGAAATATTTCCAAATCTAACAAATAGCGAAATATTTCTAATCTTAACAAATCCAAAGTATTAGGTTAACCTTTGAGAGTCCCCTCTAAGTTTAATTTTCACAGTGCACAAAGAGTTATATGCGTCTGGCTACGATAACCCCTTTTGTGACGCACAAAATAAGCTTTATGTTGTGTGTGTGAATAAAGTTATAAAATTCAAAATATCATACAATAAATACTTCTAGAATAAATATACAACGTGGTGTATAAATTTTAACCGTAAGTTACATATATGTACTCTTTAAAGTGACCACGACATATATTCCTTTTGCTGTGAGTCGTTCAGAGGACGACCAGACGTTTAAACATTTGTTTAAATTTTGTTCAGGCATTTTTATGTAACTTGTTATTAATAAATTATTAACCTTTCAGTTATATATTATATTAATATATTATTAACCTAATTAATATATTATTAACCGTATCAGTGTTTTACGACGTTTCAGCACGATTTAATTTGATTTATTGAAGAAATTATTTAGTTACTCTGCTATAAATTACTGTTTTTACTTAATTAAATTTTCATAAATAAAAAGCATCTATCAACACATCTTGATATTTTTTTAATTATACAATCGTGTATTTGTGCATTATTTATGTCTTAGAATATTTTGATTATAGAATTGGGAATTTGCATGTTATTTCATTCTTATAATTTCGTCAACAAACAAATAAAAAGCTTATCGCGATCCACCAAATCACGGTTTTGCACTGCGCATAAATAATTTATTCAAATACTCTATCTTAAAAATAGCTACTTAATTGTATAAGTGACTTCGAAAATGATGTACATGAACAAAAAAATTAACTTTTTACTGTATTTCAAAGCATATATCACTTTAAAAGAAAATAATTCAGCAAATATCTATTCATTTAAAAAGTAAATATACAATAGCATTCTGCTAGAAACGCAATTCTTTTTACTTTAAATGAAATTTATTTTTTGAAACTTTAGCTAATTAAATAAATAAATCAAACGTGTTAAAAATAATGAATTACTATAATAGTATTAAATTAATTTGAAAGATAAATTGACTGTTAAGAAATAAATAACACCATAGCTTGGTAATTTAATTTATGAAGTCCCACAGTTAAATACCTACATAAAGATATTTATTTTTATTTTTAAGGATTATTTTATTTTGTATAATTTATGCTAACTCCTTCCATTTCTCACATTTTACTCCTTGCAAATTTAACAATATTTGCAAAAATGCATGATGATTTAATAATTTGAATTTCCCATGCTGTACAAAAGGTTAAATTTAGTTGATTGTATTTGACGGAGTATATTTTTAAACAAATAGAAAATGTTATTAAATTTTTAACGTAGGTTTTGTAGAACAAAAAATATTTGTATGTTAATTTTTGATAGACGCACTCTTAAATACTCGAAGAATCAGAGACATAAATGTATTATATTTTATTTTAGAAGAGTAATTCCATATGTATGGACGATTATATTTACAATTTAACATTAAAAATATGTTTTTAATGTATAAGGCGTGTACACACTTTACTATTTCTAATTTTTACTTAATGTGGAATAACTAATGTCTAAAATAAGAGTTTACGTTAATAATGCTATATATACAAATAAATCGAAAATATTTTTTAATATCACTTTTTAACGTTCATTTTCATTTTGTAAAATTATAATATTTCATTACCAATTATTATAAGTTAATTGTAATTTTATTACAAGTTTCTGACTATCATTTTAGACATATGTTTAGTCATTAAAAATTTATTGAAACATTTCAAATAAATATTGTATGCTTAAATCGAGTTTAAGTAAATAAAATGGTTACACGAAATATTTAAATTAAGTGTTTTTAGTATGTGATTAATGATTTAACAAATCTAAAAAAATTCTGGATCAATGATACCATTTGTTATAACCACTATTTTATATATATAAAAATAATGTATGCCCAAATAATTATTTTATGCATTGACAATTTAAATTAGTCTTTTAATGAAGTTTATAATATGTTTATGATGGTATGCATTTTAATATTTGACATTCCATTCTGTTAATGAAATACAGTTTATCAGCTACTTTAAAATATGGAAAGTCATAAGCTACTGATATATGTTTCATTAAGAATATGAATTCACTAAGATAATAATTAGTTAAACCTATGGAAATTTGTAGATTCGAGAGTGTATTACGCGTATTATATTATTATGTACTTAAAGTGTCATTTCATTACACGCTTAATTTACATTGAGCTTCTATTAGGTGATTAGCGATAACCTCTTCGATAAATTGAGCAAGATTGTAATTTTGAATTTCTAGAGGAGCTTTAATAAATAGACAGAAAAGTTTGTAATTAATTTTATATTTATTTTTAAATGTAAGTTGTGTCATTTTTAAAATTAATTATAGTGGTATTATTAATTTATATATATTATTATTTGAAAAAAGACAACTTTGTAGTATAAGTATTCTCAAAAAACAGAATTCGAACTACGTTTAAGAAATGTTAATGAAAAATATCCAAAATTCTTTTGTGAATATTCCGGACTTTGTAATATAATATTATCTTTTAAACGTAATTTTAAGAAACTAGCCATGTAAGCCTTTCCCCCGACGATTTAATTAATATTCCATACATATTATAAGGTTTTACATAACATTTAACATATGTTAGAGTTAACAAGTACGCTTTGAAATATAGGTCACTTTGTATTTAAAACGTGGTTAATTATAAAAAAAAAATTAAATCCTTTTTATATAATTTCTTTGCCGATACATTTTTATCTTAAAACCTACAATTATTTTGCTGCTTAAAAGTATATATTTCTAATATTAAAGTTAATGTATCACTGTTAGAATATTTAACGCTTTGCATTGAAATAAATAGCTGACAATTTATTGAACTTATGCGTAGATCATATATTCAACGAAATCCACAAGAAATGCACTTTAGCTGATATTATGAAAGATTTTACATTATTGTAAATTATATAATAAGATACGCAACACTTTTGGTTTTTAGAACAATAAATAGTTTCTTTCATCCATTAAATCAAAAAAATCTTTACTTTGTGCTTAAATTAAAGCTCAAAAGTTCTTCGACAAAAGATTTTCATTTGAAAAATGCTTTTGAAGTTGGTGATAAAAGGAAACATCCTACTTTTTGTCTTTAAAAGTTTATTTGAATTTGTTATTGGAAGATAGTAAAAAAAATTGTATAAAACGCTGAGTCGTTTATGTTTATTTCCTTTCTTAGTATTGGACTTCAATCTAAGGAATAATGTTGATAATAAGACTATCTACTGTATACTACAATATAGAATTAATTAAAAATAAAGTTTTTATTTATAGGTATGAGTGTACCGGAGCACGACCAGAAGAGGCTTACGTAAGATGGCATTTCATCAGATTTTAAAAATCGGTATTGCTCCTCAATAGAATACCTCGTCAACGGAAGATAATAAAAAGCTCTTAAGTCTGATTCACCCCCCATGCCAAGTATGTACTTTGCATTATTTTAGGATTTTACACGCATTGGCGCCTGATTTGCTATCGTACGAGACCAGATAAAGTCAATAGAGTTATTTGTCACGAAGTTATAGTCGCGGACCATGCTAAATGCGTGACATATTGTTTCTATCATGAAACCCTGCCAATATCTATTCTTTATTCCTGTAGTTCAGTTTAAAGACGTTTCCCGTTAATAATCTTTTTGTTGATTGATATATGACAATAATATTTTTCGTACAATCACTTTTGAAAGTATTATAACTTTGCAATATGATATTTGAGATTTTTCTTTAATCCCAAAGTGACCTTGACCGTTCTCTTTTAATTGTATCTAATGAGACTGCATTAAAATAAAATTTAATATTTTTTGTAACTTTAAACTGAAAATCCCAATAATGGGATTTTCAAGGCAATTAAACTAAACAAATCATTTTATAATCCGTAAAATTAAATTTTTATTTGAGAAAAATGATCATTCATCAACCCATTACATGCATGTATCATAATGAATTTTTTTAAGATTTAAAAATTAATATAAATGTTTCGTTTGTGTTTTGATCCTTGGGAAAATAAAAATCCAGTAGCTTTAGACATTACAAAGTGTTGCCCCGTATATGTTTTTAAAAATTATATGAGCTGCATTTCTCTCTTTTACAATAATTTAAAACTACAATTTGCTATGTACAGGGAACGCACAGAGTGGTCACAAATTGTTAAAATATTATCATTGTTTCGCTGTATCACAATTATCTGTATTCCTATAACAAACCTTTATTTTTGCCTAACTACTTTGTTTATATTTTAAACAAGTCGCTTAGCTTTAGTAGTAACAGGGAAAGTAGTTAACGTATAGTTAAAGAACAGTAAACGAATAGTTTATTATGTGTAGTTAAACAGCCGAACAATAACCATCGCCCAACAATTTGTGACCGCTCTGTGTTTGTGTGTAACACAATATCGATTTTTTCAACTGCTTTAATGTATATGGATCTATCACATATTGAATGCAAACACCTTTTACTTTAAGTCCTCTAACACTTACTTTAAAAACAATTTACATTTTTTATTGAGATACTTATTTCACATTGTCATTAATGAAGACCTCAAAATTTTATGTTATTCATTAGTTGCAGCGTTTGTACTTTTATTGAAATATAAATCTCCTTATGTAGAAATATTAAAGTTTTTGTCGCCGAAATTTTATTTGAGTATATGCTTTTTAACAAACAATGCATTTATTTAATTTTAATAAAATAATTTACACAAGGTATAACAAACTACGAACTGAATCATTAACTTTGGGGGCATATCATTTAGTCCCAAAATTACTTTATCATTCTGAATTTTGTATATAGCAATATGTCAGTAGTTTTATGACTTTAAACACAGAGATTTAATTAATTAATTTTTTTTAATGTGGTTAAAAAATTATTAATTTTTCAGACAAAAATATTTTTAGAAAAAAAAGTATGCATCAACTGTTTTATTCCTAAAGATAAAGTGTTAAAAGTGTTACTAAATCAATCAGAAAGGTTTGAGGAATACTTTTTAAGTAGTTTTCAGCGAATATGCCCCCAAACATGTAAACAGTACATTTCGAGAGTAAATTGGCTTCTAAGTTCGTCCGAACAATGCAATTCGATATGTGGGTTTATTAAAAAATATTTTTAAAAAATACTTCCACGTTGCGGATTACTACAAATGAGGTATCATTTTAAACAAAACAATTCAAATTTTGATAAACAGTGAAAATCCCAAAAGAGGACATTTTTTCAGCGTTAAGGAACCACTATTCAATATTCAAAACTACGATTTTGAGTACTTTAATAATTATTTCAAAAGAAAAATAAATATGACTCGAGATGAAATGTACATTTCAAATTACTTTTTTTCACTGATAACTTTCCATTTATCTTCTTTTTTCACTCCTAAACTAGAAAAATTCCATTAACTGTAGGTTCAATTTAAAATCAATCCTTTTGCTTATAAAGTTCACTCGAATCCTCAAGATGGCTGAGAAACTTATTTCCGTTTCAATTTCTCCGCTAGTAAAGGTAATTTTCCAACGCACACTTCAAAAAAACTTTTTAAATTACATTTAAACTTTTTATCAAAAAGAGGAAGAAAAAAAACTCATTTAGACGTTAATATCATTTAAGTAGAACTACAATCTGTTCTTTCCTCGTTTCCATCTTCGTTTACGCTGCGTTACCACGTAAGTCCATTTTAATTCAATTGGACGTGCGTGGTAACATGGCTTAAGCGAAGTATCATTTGAAAATATTGTGAATAACATTGTATCATTTTCAATTATCGACCTTCAAAATCCACGAATCAAGTATATTTTAACTCGATTTTGAAAGAAGAACAACAGCTTTCCATTTTAATTGTTCGCAGTTTACCTACTTAAACGCTACAATGTCGGTTTCACATGAATTGAGTATTTTTATTTTGCTTATTGCTTTTAATGTGGTATTTGGGGATAATTCATAACTATTTAAAATATAAATAAAAAATACTTTTTTATAAAACAGGCTTTTAATATATTAATTGAACAATAAAGTTAAAAATAAAATATTGTTCAAAGCTGAAATGTTTCCAATATCAATAGCATAAATTTAATAAATGTATTATTGAATATAATGTATTAAAAAAATTTACATTATATTTTTTTAAAGTTATTAATAAAACGAATACATTTTCTGCTAAAGCATTAGAAATTAGTAATTTTAATATTATATATTATTATTACTTTATTATTTATGAAAGTTGTAACTGTTTTTGGTTACAATAAAAATAAAGAAACGTTTAATTTCGATTTAATTTCTAACGATTTAATTTAATTTTAAACGATTTAATTTCTTTGACAGAAAATCACTTTATTTTATTTAGATTAATTTGACCTACTATTTATAATTTATAGTATTTTATCGGAAGCTTTATTAAAAACAATTTACAGTCAAACGAGAGATGTAAAATGTATTTCACGAGATTTAAAAACAATCACATATTTTTGCCATAAACATTCAGAAAAAAAAAACGTTTCTTATAATTCTTTTCGAAAAAATTCTAGAAAAGTCAACGATAATTGCAAGCTAACAGCAGTTAGGATATCAAGTAATGCGAGTTATTTTTCGATAAAAATCTAGGATATTTTTTAATGTGTGCTTCCACGGATAAGTGTAGAAGTAAGTTCTGAACTTACTTTATTTTCTGCTTCATTGCCTTCGTAAGGATAAAGTCGTTTGTGTATTTCCAGTTTTTTCAGCAACACTCATAATTTTTATATTTATAAAAATATAAAGTTATTATCACAAAGCTCTTATAGTATACTAGAGTGGTTATCACGCGACCAGCTAATGCTTTTAGTTAGGAAAGAAATTAACCAACCTGGGCGCCGCCATTGTAAGGTAAAAAAATAATTGAAGTGAATTAATTTTTCAGAAATATTTATTTGTTTATTTTTATAGACTCTACTCACGTGACGTCATTAACGGATTAAACGAAAGAACTAGATTTAATTCCGTATATTTTCATGTATAAAAAATATCGTCTGTTGATGCATTTAACAGTTTATCTTTTCTTCGTTTATGTATAAAATTGATTGTTTATATTATTCCATTAATTAATTTGAATTAGTTTATTTACATTACATTAATAATTATTAATGGTGTTTTATTTGGTGTGTTAATCGTTTGGTGTTTTGTTTGTTTTGATAAATGGCAAGAATGTAATTGTTTATTGCAGATGTTAAATTTAGAATTCTAAAAAAAAACCAGTAGAAATGTTCAATGTCTTGTCAATCATTACAGTTTTTTATATTAAGACTAGCTGAAATACCCGTTCTACGCACGGGAAGGAAATAAGCTTCAAAATTGATACAAATACAATATTTATAGCGAAATAAACAATATTCTTAATTTTTCACCCATCAGGGTATTAAGCTCCATGCATCAGGGTATCACAGTATTAAAAGTACTAATTTGTAACGAAATTTTATTGGCAAGGTCCTGCAAGAACTGGAAAGATTGCTAATATGGAGAAGTTGTCTATACAATAACGTGGATATATATGCGTTACTCCCGTTGATCACCATCCATATTTTAACCTTTAGTAACATCCCAAAGATTTAAACAGGAAGAACTTATAAATGTTAATAAAAATTATCTGAAAAAGTTTTATTAGACACTTTTATCAACATTTGTCGTTAAATTTCACAAATTGGTGAGATTATAAGAAGAAAAAACCGAAAAAGAATTTTAAAAGGTTCATTTGCCAAATTCAAGATTTTCATATTTTTTCTTTTTTACGGTAAACCTTATCAATATGCGAAGGGCACGGTTCCCCAGCACTTTTTTTTTTATTTTGTCCACGCACTTTTTTATTATTTAACTTTTTTTAAATTAAAAATAAGTCATATTTTTTACTGCATTGCCAAATCAATTTTAAAAAAAAATCGTACCCTATCCCCCCTAACCACTGCTACGGACGATTGACACAAACCCATTCCTCCTCTGACACTTGTACCACGTGGGGGCAGAGTCTATAACAACAGTTTTCAATTCCGCCTCATAACTCCTCGTATAGGCATACAATCATATAAAGAAAGGTAGGCCGCATCGATCAAGCAGATTATTAAACCATTCCGCCCGCTGACCTTTGTACTCCGTGAAGGCAATGTCGTCCTTAACTGCAGACGATTTCGTTCCCATTACTTCTCGGGGAATCATGGTATGGGCGATAAATGACCTACCGTGGTATAGGAAAGTGAGTCGCGTCGATCAGGTAGGTTTTTAACCCTTTACCCTCTGATTTTTATACCGCATGAAGGAAAATGTCACCCTTGGTGACAGGCAGTATACACTTTCACCCCAATAATTATATGGGAAATCAGCCTTCGTGGATAAATGACATAACATGGAGTAGAGAGAGGTAGGCCGCGTCAACCAGATTGACCATTTATACACTCTCCCTCTGATCTTCCTACCACGTAGGGTCCAAAGTATGCATGAACCAATTATTACGGTACAGAGTGGCTGGTACCTACCCGATAGCTTACTTTTTCTATGTCCACTTTGTACGACTGGCCCGCCCGAAGGCATACAGCGAGATGTTTCACAGAAACTGAAGCTTCGACAGCCGTGAAGGCAACCCAGGCCAACCGAGAGGATGCTGGCGATCACCGGGCCCATGAAGCCGAGCGACCCGTGGTGCGAACTAACATCCACGGGCGACAACGTGTTTTAAAATTTGAAATCAACTGAAAGATTTGCTACTTTGCCTTTATTAACTTTATTACAGAACTTCACTCACAGGTAGAGTGGTAACATAACTGGCCTCTCGGCAGGTAAACTAATAAATAATGGATAACACAAAACTAACCGAGTGCACGGAGGCTAAATTACAAACTTTTATTTAGCGATGGGCTTCCTGTCTTGAACCTTTATATTATTCATACTGTATACTTCTCTTCAGTTTGATAATATATTTTTCGTATGGCTTGCACTTTTGGTCGTAGCATTTTTCGTTTTGTTTTCTTTTTCACAGTTAAATCCCCCCCGGTGCGACGGGCCGGTTTTTATATTATTTTTACATATATGATCAAATTTTAATTTATTTGGCGAAGTTTATTAATTTGGCGACAGTTTTTAGTTATTTGGCGACAGTTTTTAGTTATTTGGCGACAGTTTTTAGTTATTTGGCGACAGTTTTTAGTTATTTGGCGACATTTTGGCGATATTTAGTCATCAGCCAATCAGAATGCTCCTCGTACGTTACATAATATTAAAAATTTCCATTGTTTAAATTTTATATTTTGCATTGTTACATGTTCTCCATGTTAATCCTATGGAGAAGTTTCGAAAAAGGGGTTTTACAACCCCTTAAATCCGTTCGATCGGAACAAAAATAGCTTACTTTTCCTATTTAAGGTATAAGGAACAAATTTGCCAAATTTCATCTTCATAGGTATACGGGAAGTTGGAGAATTAGTGATGAGTGATGAGTGGGTTTTTCGCATTTATATATATAGATTATTCAGTTAAAGAAAAGAACGACAGATGAATTCTTCTGATAGATTTTCGCATCAGTTGTGGAACCGGTGAATATATTTTATATTTTTGACTTGTCGAGTTTTAAACAAAGATGTAATTAGTTACTTAAAATTATTTTATATTTAAAGCTTACTCTCTTTAAATATTAATGTTTGTCTAATTAAAATTTCTTTTGCATACTAAATCTCCTATTTATTGTAATTCTATATTAAAACTTCTGAAATCTATTTTAGAAAGTACGAATTATTTTGTTAATCTTCAAAGCGTGAAAATTTTAATAGTCGCTCGAGCGAACGCACAATATTTCCTTAACACATATGGCACCTTTCATGCCAGAACCATTGAGCTAAAATAATAATAAATACTAGAGCGAGTACTCCAATTGAGTGACAATATACTTCATCGTGCCGCGCGGATGTATACAATGCGGAAGAATGGTTGAGAAAATATTCTACCTTCGTTTTGCGGAAGTCTCACATGACGTCACAGAAAAATTTAAAATTGGATTTTTCGGTTCTTTTTGTCTTCTTTTTTTTGTTAGTAAGAAAGTAAGTATGTCGACACATTTATTTGTATAACATTTAACGCATTTTTGAAAGCCATAAATGCGTATTGAGTTAAAATAATGCCATAAATGCGTATTTAAATCTACTCAAACCAATGCGGAAAGATTATTTTAATGTCTTACCACAAAAAGGTGTAAAATGGTCGCGCACGCTTAGTCCTCATTCCAGTGTCTATTATTATTTTAGCTCGGTGGTTGGAACAGCAAAGGTTACATGTTGGCCATTGTAGTATATTATAATATCTCTGGGATTAAAAAATATTTGTATTATGTTTTAAGGTAACTTTTGATAATCATATGTAATAAAATTGTTTTAAAAAAACGTTTAAAGAACGGTGCGTTGAAGAAATACGAATTAAGTTAAAACTACGTAGCGACTACAGTTTTTATATTACCCTTCTTCATTCATTCAGAGGATTAACATATGCACTATATTATTCAGTTCATTGAATTTCTATTGTAGTAAATGTTTAAGAATGTTATGCTTAAAAAACTTAAAATGTATAAATTTCAACAATAAATGAATGGTAAATGAAATAATCTTACTAAATAATTCACTATGTAGTTTAACAATTATAAATAAACAGCAAAAAATACCTAAGGAATATATAAAATATTACGTATTGTAATACATTTTACTGACAGTATATTTAATGAACACTTTGGTTGTGTTCCATTGCATTAGGTATCTAATGGTTCTATTATAAATAGACCAAGTGCCAGTGGCGGAAGAGTTTAAGATAATAATCCATATGCCTACACGCATATGAATTGATATGTTAATCTATTACATTTATTATAATTAAAGACGAGGATAGATGATAAAAAATTAATAAACTCGTAGAAATTAATAAACTTTTTAAAAGTCTATATATACACCTCTTATAAATTACTAGTTGTACAGTTTCAATTTATCGTGAGATCTCATTAACGTAAAAAGGAAGGTTGAGATAGGAAAATCCCTTTTAATTGACAACAAACTAAGCTAATTTGATCTGTGCATTTGGTTGTTATTCTTTGTTTATTATTCAGGGAATTGCTCTAAAGATATGCAAAGAGAATTAGTAGGGAGGATAAATATAGGTGGGATACATTATTAATGATTACAATAGAATAATTAGTACTTGAAAGTAACAAAGTTAACTAATTAGTCGCCGAAGTATAAAGATAGATCTAATTAATCCCAACAAACAGAGGTGATTGCAACTCAGTTGCTATGATTCAAATAATACCTGTAAATGGTCTATTTCAAACAACATAAGAAAATAAACTCTTAATGAACGTTCATTGTGTGACTTGTACGATACATTTGAATAATGCAAAATGAAAAAATATAGCAATTTATTTAAAAATGTATTTTTTAGATTTAAATTTTAAAATAAAAAACTCAATGAATCTAACAAAGGAAAACAAAATACACTTTTTTAAACCCAGAAGAGCGACAAAAGCAGGAATATCCCTTCTATCATTTATTTTAATTGATACTTGAAATCTAAAATGGGAAAAACAAAAACAAGATTTACAAAGAAAGAAAATTGACTTAAAAAAAGACCTAAAAGTAAATAAAAAAATAATTTTAGGAATAAATTGGAAAAAATTAAATATTTGATATTAATTTTATACTTAGTACAACTTTTTAAAGTTGGTGAAAATCTAAAAACCGTACCTAAATTTTGTCTCCGATTTCAACAAGTTGTAATAAGTATAAAATTAATATTCAATTCAATTTCTTTCACTTGTTGCAAAAATTAAAAATTATTCTTTATTTTTTAGAGCTTTTTTTTCTTAAAGTCGGTTTTCTTTTTTAAGGCTATATTTACATTTATATTAGTTTATAACAAAATTTTAATATAATTTTATTTAAATATATATTTCTCTGATTATAATCAAATTCCAGATGTTTCTGAACAAACTCTTTTCGGAACTGATTCTTGACTTTTAACTAAGCGAAAATCATACAAAATATTCGAAATATTTCACAAAGAATATAACTCCGAGAATTCTATTGTATTTCTCTGAGCGAACATAAGAACATTTTATTCGGCAAATATTTGTTGGCTTTAAATCGAAGCTGAACAAAAATGTAATTTTTTACAACGCAATTTCCTTTTATTCTGAAGGTGTGCAATGGAATTGAAAATAGAAATTTAATTAAAAAGATTAGAATAGAAATTTCCATTTACAAAATGTTCTATTGATAAAATACCTTAAGAATAATTTAAAATGTTGTATTATTGAACACACTCCTGTATATACTATGTAAATTGTAGGATAATAAAATTTTGATTACTCATATATTGGAGACCAATATTTAAATTTTCTTAGTCGATAAATTATAGTTCTTATTCAGAAAGAGTTGTAACTATAGAACCCTTTTATACTAAATAGAAGACGAGTTATACTATAAAAATATTTGGCCTATGTATTTTTTTCAATTGACGTAAAAGTTTAATTTTTTTTCGGAATTTTCGGAACTAATTGGAAATTTCGTTAGACTAATAGCAATAAAACTTTAAAGATCAGTTAAGTAGAAGGTTTCTACTTTTTAAGCTGGCAGCAAACACAGCTGTGATCTTTTATAAGTTCTTAGCAAAAACTATTGAGCTCACGGCGAAACTCAAAGTATAATAAAACCGATTATGTTAATTGTAATTTTCAGGTTTTATTTATGAAATTTAAAGCAATTGAGAAAATAAATAAGGAAACAAAATTGACTAATTCAGTTTGTGAACTATATAATTTGCAGGAAAAACAAAAATACATGCTAGATTAAAAATATACTTGAATTTGAATACATTATAATTAAAAAAACACTTTAATACATGCAATTATAATGCAGAATGTAGACGCACATTATTTACAAGCAAGGTCTGCTGTTAGATGTAGAGAACCTTCTCTTAACTGCTTTATCATCCTTAATATTGGACAGTGAAGGGCTACTTGCGCTTATTTTTATTAAGGCACCTAGCGTGTCTTCATTTAAAGAAGCCTTCCAATCACTTTTTGCAAGCATCGTGACACTAAACATATTTTCTACATGTTAATAAAATAAAACTATATTTCTGTAAGGTAAAAAAGTCTTTGAACAAAAGTCATGAAAAAAAATCATTCAAGAAAAAAAAATGTAAGTTTCAAATACTCGCATCAATGTTTGCTGTGAGAAACAATAATTATCGCGGCAATTTTAAGGTAACTCGTAATATTGCCGCGGCTTTTTTCGAGAAATGGTTTTATTGCAATTTAATTCTCTTACTTCACATTCTTTGGTACGCCTTTATATGTTTGACAAAACGAAAAACAAAATGTTCTCTACGGTTGTGACAATTATTTTAAATAATAGAGGGCGATACCATAATAGTGCAATAAAATATTGTTTTTCTTGGGAAAATGAAAATTTGAAAAACCATTAAAACTACTATTATTAGATAAGTTTTTCACTTAGAATAATACATACACTTATTTATAATATTATGTCCCTTTAAATAATTTTGCAATAATAAGGGATATTTTTCTAGTTAAATATAAAATACTAGAGATAAGACATAACCAACTCAAAGTTTTATCACAAGCATATGTTTTTCGGTTTTCTGTTTGTCTCTTGCAAATGCCGATTCTTCATACTTTCTTTGCAGACCTGCTAATACAACCCAACCCAGTTTGGTGATCAATTATCTAGTTTTGTCTTGTTTATGGTCTTTGCAGATTATAACTACTTTTCTGCTTGAATAATGAAGGCGAAAGACACTGAAGATTTACGCTCAATTTAACTTCCGAAACCTCTTTTAACCTTGTTTTAATTAAATCAGGAATGTTATGGATAAACTCGTGTAAAGAGTCTTTATGAGATTGTTATCGAAGGATCATTAGGTAAAAGTACTCTGAGCGATAAACTTGCCAAAGTGTTGATTGGTAAAGTAAAATATTTTAAGGTTTACAAAAGTGGGAAAAAATTAAATTTTGGTAATTTCACGAATCTGTATTTAAGCGTAAAATTATGAATATATTATATACTATATTATTATAAAATTGCTTTTATTAAAATATTTGCAATCCTATCCGGTATATCTCATTCAAATAAAACCATACAAATGACGAAAAGTAGCTGAATATATTTCGACTGTATTTCCAGAATGAAGTGACATTTTCTAAAGAAAGTTATTCGAAAGTTATTTGAATTATTTCCTTTGTTTCGTAATTTTGAAACACCTCCTGGGACCCAAACCCCTTTTGCGGCAATAGCGGTCATATATATATGACCGCTATTGCCCCAAAAAATGAATTACTTTTGCCCGTTATTGCCTTTTACAAAAAGATAAGTGTGGAGTAACGTGTCAAATAATTAACTGAGCCAAGGCCTGTTTAAAAAATCACTATCTAAATATTATTTGTAGTAAATATTTTTTTATCCCATTAAAAATTATTCAAAATAGTCCTTTAAGGCAAACAAAGTGTCACTGTTAATCAATTCTATATGCTGTGAAAATTTTCTAAATAACTTCGTAATATACCAATATAAAATTTTTGGAATTAATAAACCAAAAAGTTTCTAAAAACCTAATTTCTATAAAAAAAATTGTAAGAAAGGAACTGATATATATATATTTTTAAACATTGAAAAAATACTAAAATTGTAAATTTTGTTTTTGTTTCTAAAGATTATTATTTTCTATTCAAAATAGTTTTTTTTATTTATAATTAAATTTATAATTTTTATTTTCTTTGTTTAAACAAAAATATAAAAATTTGGAATACTTTTTTATAGAGATGGCTTTCGAATTATTTTTCAATGCATTATATTCGGAAAGTAATGCAAGATTTATTATTTTTATGTATTTAAAAATTACTATTGCGGGAAAACCTGAAGGTTAACGACAATACGACTGTAACACACAGAAGGTCAAATATGTAAAAAGTTTCGAATGAAAGATTTGCGTTATGTATTAAGTTATATTAATTGTTACGATAATGCATGGATATCATAATCATTTTTATAATAGAAAATTTTAATTAACTTCAAAATACAGACCTGATTAAATATTTTAAATTCCATATTGACGCATAAAAAAAACTAAAGGATTTTCTTTAAAGATAAAATTGAACAGATTCCAAATATTGGTAGGTATATTTTGTAAAATATTTTATTCTGGTATCAAATGTAAAAACAAATAATAGAATAATCTCGAACGTAAATGCTATTATTTTGCATATTTTTATTCAGAAATTTATTTAAACTACGATTATGCAGTTTATTTACATAACTAATTTCAGACTTTCAGCATAAATTCATTTTATTAAAATTATAAAAATGTTATGAAACACGGATTTATAATTAAAAATCTTTATTTATTTCTTTTTAACGTTTTGTTGGTGGTTTAGACTCAATTTGTTCCACGTTTCCACAAAATCCCTGAATAATTTCAAATTCTATTTATGTTATTTTTCATCAAAATGTTTTTCATACGTTAATAACATTTTAAATATAGGAATGTTTCTCAACTATAAAGAGAGAAAAGTAATTATAAGTTACATTAACATACTGTGTGAAAATAAATCCAAGAATTCCTTTATTAAATTTATTAATTTACTTTTTATTTATAATATGTAAGGTGACATAATAAAATCTTGGTTACAATTTTTTAGGGTCTTTAAAGTTTCGACGTGTTTGAATAACCTAATGTTTTATAAAACAATTAATAAAAATTGACATGTGCATGAACAAAATATTTTTAAATGAATAATTTTATGATCACAAAACTAGCTTTAAAATAAATAGTGTCGAGGCAAAGCGAAATCGAATACCAACAACACTAAGCAAGACAGAGTGTTCACAAATTGTTGCACGATGGTCATTGCTTGACTGTTTAATACACATAATAAACCATTGGCTACACATAATAAACTATTCTTTTTACTATACTTTAACTGCTTTTGTTTGTTGTTACTAAAGATAAGCTACTTGTTTAAAACATAATATAAGTAGTTGAGCAAAAATGCTGTTTTATTCTATACAACTAAATGTGATATAGATAAATATTTACCATCGCCCAACAATGCCCACCCTGTATATTTTCGGAAGTTTTAAATACTTAAGTTCAGTAACACCTATATATAAAATTTCACAGAGCTTAAAATTAACAAAACGGTTTTTATTCTGAGAAAGAAAGTGTTTCAGAATTCGCAATAAATTGGGTAGGTACTCATACTTCTTTAAATTAAGTTTCAGACACCATTTACTATTTAAATATAGATTGAATCTTGGTTTTATTAGATATGTTCTGAAAAGTAAATTGCGTAAAACAATATTTTAAGCGTGGATTTCGTAAAAAATATTAGAGAGCATTGTGTGATAGCGCATATTAATTTTTTAACATAATAAATAATTTTTTATTTATAATTTTTAAAAGCAATAATTATACATTTTTAAAACAAAATCCTCTTTTCTAAATATAATATTGTAATTGAAAATATATAAGCAATACTAACTAAAAATGCTTCGATGATAAAATTGTCATATTATCATTTATTGCAATATTACATTTTTGTTTACAGTTAATATTACATTTATATTACTAAGAAATTTCAACTAAATTTTATTTCAACTAAATTTTATTCTCTTTATAAAGATATGTTGGTTAACAATTCAAATGTAAACTTCATAAATATCTTTCAAATATTAAAGTTTAATTGTACAATATTTATTTATATACTTATATAAAGATATGCTATTTATAATTTGAAGATAAGCCATGACGACACAATGGCAAAAGATAATGCCTATGAAATAGGAAGTATTGAATTAGTTTTAAAAATTAGTCGTAGATATTTATTATTGTTTAGTTATAGGAAGATAAAAATTTTACGAAGCTAAGATATTTATCACATACATAAACCTGTGTTGAGGAGGATACAAAACTACCATTACAAAGATGAAAAAGAAAGTTTCTAAAAAGTTTTTTTCTTCGATTGTTAATTTTCTTTTTATGAAAGTTGTTATTTGAGAGCTCTTCAATTACTTATAATGTTTTCGAAGGATTTTAGATAATTCTATTAATTATTAATTATAAATGGTAAACAATTTGAAATTTAAAATCCTAAATATAACAAAGATGGTAGTATAAGATCATTTGTTAACTTGGTTAATACAACAATATAATTATTTTTTTAAAATAAAATGTATTTTTATACTTTAATTTTTAAAAAATGTTTTTGGAAAGAAAGCTTAATCCCATAAAACTATAAAGGTCTGCGATGAAAAAAATTATTGTCTTAAAAAAATTAGTGTTTTTTTAATTAGTTTTTTGGTTGCTGTTTACGAAAAAAATAATTAAAAAATTAATTCCATCACGTACAGTTTTATCACAAATCATAAGTCTAATATGTATGAATATTGTATATAAAAGAGCAAAGTAATGTTATTTGTTTGAACTTATTAAGCAAATTTAAAGGTTTTAAATAATAATTTGCTTTAAATTAACAAATTACATTAAAACAACAATACAGAAACATTTAGGATTTTGTGAAAAGATTGTACTCTGTTTATTTTGGCAAGACATTGGGGAATCAATACAAGCCTTGGGCCCCACACAAAGTTTGTTCTGTTTGTGTAGAAGAATTCGGTTTGGTATACCAATGGTTTATGCACATGTTGGGCATTCAGTTCATTTAAAAGAGTGCTATGAAAATATTGGACCGATGTTTAATAAAGTTTCATATACAAAACACAAATGATATCCATGTTGCTTGGTCAACAGTTTTCTTACACGAAATTCCCGTGTTTACTTTGCGAATGGGACAGCTGTGATAAAAAAGAACATTATATAGAGAAAGAGTGGCCGAAGAGGAAGAGATGTAAGATAACCTTGTGTCAAAATTATACAAAAAGGAAGTTTGTTTATGCCAAAAAAGGTTTTATTTCCACCGCTTCATATACAATTAAGCCTTTTAAAACTATTTGTTGATGCATCATCAAACGAAAGATAATGTTTTGAATACGGTAGTGAACAGTTCATGGGTTTATCCGAAGCAAAGCTGACGATATTTGTGGGACCTACCATCAGAAAATTGACGGGGAAAAATTGAACTCAAAATGGAAACAAACGAGAAATCTTTTAAACTAATATTAAACAGATTTTTTGGAGACCAAAGTTACCCAATCTACAAATATATTATTGAATACATCTCAGCAAATTTTAAGATTTTTGGTTGTACTATGAACTTAAAATTTCATTTTCGATATTTGCAAAATGGACTGTTTTCTTTAAAATTTAAATGCAAACGATTAGGAAAAAAGTGAAAGATTACACTAAGTCATGTAAGAAATGGAAAGGAAGATGGATAGTCTGATAGCAGAGTACTACTTTACGTTGAAAAAAGACAATCCCCGCAAGTTCACAAGCAGAAAAGCAGAATAAGAAGTTCTGAGGAAAGAGAGTAAACGTTACTATAGCGACTTGTAACCTTTTTCGTAAACTCATTTATCATGTAAATCATGCCAGTGCTAGGATACAAAATTAAAATACGTATTAATGATAAAAATAAAAATGTTAAGTAGTACGATTTGGGTTATTCCCACCCCTTCAAAAATATGAAATCGTTTTAGAAAAAAAACCTTACGCGATAAAAACAACGGAATTCATTTTTGGAAGAATAAGCTCTGAAATTAATATTGAAATCAGTTAACAAAAGTAAAACAATTTTCGAAATAAGTAATTTATTGCAGACTTGTGTTATTAGATATATTGTGACATTTTAGATATATTATGACTTATTAGTTAAATAAACTATATTATATAAACTAGTAAGTTTACTTAAAAGTTTCCTTCGTAAAATCTATTTCAATTCAAATGTTTTATAATTAAAAAATCGTAGTATATATATATATATATATATATATATATATATATATATATATATATATATCCGAGTGTGTATAGGGCTGGTGTACGTTAAATAGGCCGTGGTTTAAATGTTTTCGCGTTTTTCGTGGTGTCAAATATTAAAAAAGAAATATTGTCAAAATTATTTCGTGGTATCAGTTTGAAGAGTGAACCAGATCTTGTGTTGTTCTCGTCATATGACCATGGAACAAAATTAAGAGGCATTGATCCCTTTTTTTCCCCTTCAGGATAGCTTGTGAATCGTCACCAATAATTCATTGTATAGTTTTAGTGAGACTTTAAACGATGTTTATATGAAAACGATATTTTCAACACTATATATTTTTCTTAATGTATGTATGTTTTTATAAATTTGTTAACTATCTATTCAATAATCACTAAATATGTAATACGAACAAAAAAAAATTATTGCATCATAGAGTATTTCATTTTTAAATAATCTGAACGTTTGAAAAGTTCTATCTTTCTCTCTCTTCCTAATATTACTAGTTTATTTAAAATAAATTTGTTTTTAAAAATAAAAGAACAAAGTTTTTAAATGTCATATAAATTAAACTAAGTATATGCTATCAAATGAAAATGAACTGCATTTCATGAATGCAAATTTAAATGGAAATTTCGTAAATCACACGCAAAATCCTAAAAAATTCATTAAAAATAAATTATTAAAATAATTTTTTTAAATACATATATGCCTATTTTCTACAAATTGCTAAATTTAGAAGGTTTTTCATCTTTTTAGTAGTATTTATATCTTTATCAAATTCTATTCTAACTTGTTTGTATGTGCGAGAGATATTCTTGTTTTGACAATTTCTACAAATCAAATTATTCACGCTACTTGATTTCGAGATTTTGTGTGCTTGAATTTTCAAATAAACTCGAAAAAAAAGAATACAAATATACTTAAATTTCTGAATCATATATACATTTTGTGGTTTTGTTTGGAACATATCCCGCAGATTCAAAATCGAGTTCAAGTATTTTCTATAAATTCACACATAACTGTTATCTACATTGAAGTTATTATAGTAGTAAATACATTCAAACTAGCTTGCATTTATTTTTAAGAAACGTGTTGCTTGACAGAAAAGACTTTTGATGGCTACTACGTATTACTAAATTTGATAACTAATTTAAATAAAAATACAAACATATGAAATCCTAATATGCCTTATATTTTATATTTGAAATATTTTGTTAATTTAATAAATCGATCTGTAGTGTTAGAAATATTCCATCCTTTCGAATGCGCCATTGTAGCAATTTACTTTTTGGTCTGAAATAAATGGAGCGAAATTGAGATAGATATTTATTATACACTCTATTAACAAGTACAGGCAAAATAAGACGAACACAACATAAATGCTATCAAATAATAGAGAACATCTGGAAAGCAAATACCCAAAGCTCAAGAAAACGGCGTGATTATCTCCGACAACCTTACCCAAATTTCTTAGTAACTTTGCAAAATTATCAAAATTCGGACCAAGATACCAACTTCGGGATGAAATTTGGACAAATACAATGCTTTTGCAGATTAACAAAATCTTTGCAAAGATTATAACCATTGATCTAGGGAAATAAGTATATCAGTTTGTTTCTTTTTAATTAAATACTTTTTAATAATAAAATCATATTTGTTCTTATATAAGTTCGTTTTTAATAAAATTCACAAACAATGTAAGTTTCTTCTGAACCTATTTAAATTAAAATGCCTCCCTATTATTATTTATCGCCGGACTAAATTATTTTAAATCAAAATTCACCTCCCTTAAGGACACACCTATAATATATTAAAGGATGTCAAATACGAAGCCATTAAATAAACAACAACCGATTTCTGAAGAAATATATTTCATCCTTAAAAATGGTTATTGCGTAAGGAAATTCAATTTATAGCTCTTGATAATGTCTGTAGGCTAGTAAAAAACTTACTGTTTACATTTTTTGATTATCAAGTTATTTTTTGTGTTTTACATAATTTTTATTCTTATAAAAAACTTTGTCGTTTAGATACATCTTCTAAAATAGTTTTTTTGTGCTTGTATAGCTTGTGGAATGCAACAAATAGGAATTATGCAGAGAAAAATAATTATTTTATCTTTATATTTAAATAGATAATATATATTCCAATTTATGAGAATTTCGTTGTATTATTTACAAAAAAAGGTATTATAAAAAAATTTAATGTATCGATGCCGCAAAAATATAATTGCGTAATGGGTACTTCACAGCAGAGAATAATAGTTTAACGTCAAATATCCCATGCTTTTGTTATTTTCAATTTATGACTTTTCGGTAGAGTAAATTACCTAGAAAAAAATTATATATGTACAAAAAAAGGAATGGAATATTCATAAAAAGTAAGTTTTCATCGACTTAGGTTCAGTAATCTAACATTCAATTAATTGCAGATTAATCCTTTGTTTTATCATTAACTCTTTAATCTATATGAACAAATTAAAATACCTAAGTTAATATTCTCGTATTTTTAAAGGTTGAAATTAAATGGGATTTTTTCAAGTTTAATTTATTTTAGCAGTTTTTACGTCAGCATCTTGATAAAGACAGAAAAGTTTTGGTGGAAATGTAACAGAATACCTTATTCTAATGTTTTGAAATCAGATATCCCACATAAATAGTTGCAAGTTAAAACTATGTAACACAATTTTACCCGAAAATACTTTTTTTAACTCTACATTACCTAAAAGAATATGGAAAGTAAAAAAACAAATTTAAACTTCAAAAGCCTTAATACGATTTGGCGGCTTAACCTGTTATCCCAATTTAAAAACAATAAAATGTTATTCGTTGTGGTAAATTATTTATATTTCTTAATTTGTTTAAATTAATAATAAAAATCAATTACTAAAAAAGAAACTTTTGCAAATAATTATTGGTAATTGCATATAATTTCATTGATTATTTAAACATAAAATATTTGTAATTGCTCCATGGTTATCAATGCCAAGTCTAAGAGAAAGTGTATACTTAAAAATATAAGTAGAATAAAATTTACTTTGAATTTCAAAACATTAGATTTATACATGTTTTTACGTTAAAGCTTTTTTTAGGTAACTAGGAAAACATTTGAGGTATAGGCAAAATCTATTCCTCAATAAAGCTTACATTTTCAATTGGTCTCTATATTATTTACCAATGAAAATCCTATCAAGATTCTTTCAAAGATTTATGACGCGTTTGACAAATAAACACTCATTAAACTAATCGTTTTTACATTTTAATATGAAGTGTCTTAGAAAAAAAGATGAGAGCCAACTATTCGTTGAAATCATTGTATCAACTGCGTACGTTAAAAAAAGCTGTACATTTATTATACTAAGTTGTGAAATGAGAAGAATTATAGTATAAAAAAAAAACCTTAAAATATAAAACTTTTGTATATGTCCATCAGGTATGGAAATGTATTGTACGTTTTTCGTTTTCAACACAATCATTCCAGGTGGACCATCATCGTCCTTTCCCTGGACCTTTCATAAAAATATAAACACGTTTATTGTTGTTAGGCTCATGATCTCGCCTTTTAAATCATATATTTTAGTTTACTTTTTGAGTAATATTCAAATTATACAAATTGGAAATAATGTGGCAATTATATGAAAAAATTTAGCAACGTTCAATTTCAGACACAAACTTCGCCAAATATATTAAAATTTGTTGAGCAGACTATTTTTAAAATAAAATAATATTAATAATTTGATAATAAATTTACAATCAAATCTATTAAAATTATATTATTTTGATAGAACGTCAAAAAAAATTATGAACTACAAAAAATTGTTCCCTGAATATAAAGGAATTCCATTTAATATAATTTTATTCGCATGTCTTATCTCAGTTTCGAGTTAAAATTACTCTATTAATAATTGTCAATTAATTAGTTAAAGTTTCTTGGCTTTCATTATCAATGCTTTAAACTGCTAAAAGGTTTCCTAACAAAAGGTAATTAACTAATAAGGAACTTGTAGTAAAGATTGCCGAGTTTTAATTGATCATAAGCACTTGCATTGAAAACTCAATATTGCATTGCAGTTACAATTTATTGAGTTCACTTAATATAATATAAATATGCTCTATTTTCTAGTACGTTGTCATCCCAAAACAAAGAGTTTAAATAATAATGGTTTGGGCTTACATTCTATTTGTTACAAATATAAACGGTCATAAACACAAATAAAAGTGATATTTTAAATGATTGTGAGAGAAGTGACATGAAATAGTTAACTATAATAAAAATACTCAACCAAATACTCTACAAAAAACTAGAAATGTAAGGAAATTTTTTTAAATAGCTGGATGAAATTTAAAAAAAAAACTGTTTTTTTTCTACATGAAGTAGTATAAGAAATATATAAGTAGTAGGTAGAATTTCATCATTGAATTTTCTGTAACTTCGTTTGAATATTTAAAATACGTATATGTTAAAATAAAGTTCTTACATTATTAAGTAATTTTTACATTTTTGATAAGAAATCAACGACAAAAATTATATAAAACGAATTTTAGAAATATGCAAATTCCATTAAATTATCACAAGAATCTAAACCTAATTTTTTAATTTATTGTTTAATAAATTGGAAATAGAAAGAAACCATTACGCGTTTTCTTTCATGACATGTCATTAAGCCAAGCTCTATAAAATAAAGTTAGGAGATTTTTAATTTATATCGTTAACTAATTGAGATGTTGACGTTTGAAAAAAAATATTTTTCACTTAGAATTTAATCCTTTATATTTGTACTTTGAAGTTTCTTTTGACGTTCAACAGAGCTATTAAAAGTTTAGTTAAATTCCATATAAATGACCGATTAAAATTTGAATTTAGAAAATGTCAAACTAATAAATTCTAAGTTAAACCCAGAATATTTTTTTAATTAAAACATAAATGTATTAATAAATTAAAATTGAAATTAAATGAAAATGATTTTTCGATCAAAACTCACTATTTTGCGTAAAAGTAAATTATAATATTTTGAAAAACTATTTTTTATACTAAAAATACCGTAAAATTTCCGTAAACTCACAATTACACAAGAAAATGGTTATTTTAAACTAACATATATTAGATTTACAAGTTCTATAAATTAATTAAATGAACAATTTCTTCGTAAAATCCAAAAATATTAAAATCTTGACTTGAAACTTATGATATCTTTATAGATTAATTTGGTTTTGTTAATACCTTTTAAAAAGTAATATTCTGCAATTACATTAGAAAAGAAATTAATATATTTGAAATAACCATAAATAAAAACTTAAAATAAACGTTATTATTAAAGAACATATAACAAAAATATATTTTTGATATAATATATACAAAGATATAGAAAGATTTGATATAATATATACATTTTGAAAATATATATACAAAGTATTATTTAAAAAAAAACTAATTAAAGGGGGATTATATTAATTAAAATGATTGTATTTTTAAAAAATCTCAACTATTCTTTTTCTGGAATGGTTTTCAAAATGAAACTTAAAATATCGAAAAATCAGTTTTTGGCTTAATACATAAATATTATAATTAGTTTTTTCAATTGGATTTTTATTAAAAATATAGTGTTAGAAAAACAATCTTTTTAAAGGAGATCAAAATGAAAAAATATAAATTAGAAGTTCCGTTTAGTAATTAATATTTAAAAAAATTGTAATAAAAAAATGATGTGATTCTTTTAAAACATGTAATTATTGATGTTGAAAATTGACTTGTATATTAAAGATAGTTTTATAATTATAAATCATGTAGAAATATAACGGATGTATTTTATTTATTTCACACGTTTACTTTAAGCAAAATATTGCATTTGCAAGAAGGGTTCAAAATTAACTTTTATTGGTATGTAAGCAAATGATTACAATCTTGTGACCTGGAGTAAATTAAATTTCCAAAATTGCAGCACTTATTATAAGGTAATGTTATTGTAACAATTTAAATTTGTATTTTTCATTTATTAATTAAGTAAAATTTATTTTTCTAAATAAGCACTAAATGTCTTAGGAAATATTTAAGGACATTTAACTGCCGTTTAACGATAAAATGCAACAAATAAGGATACCTTTTCTTTCGAAAAGCAGTTATTTCACGACCTTTATATATTTATTACACTACAGTAAATAATGTAATTATTTTAAATCATACTTTATGCTACACGCAATGCAAAACAATTTATGAACTACACTAGTGATACACATTTAAAATATTTTTTTGGGAGAACAAGAAACAAATTAAAATAATGGAGTGTTTTCAAAAACTGTTCAGTTAATTGGCGACACAATTTAAAAACATAATAACTCAATCAATATACTTGAGATGTCATATGAATAAAAATAAAAAGCTATTGGATAATGTTATCGCCTTCGCCCCTTTAAAGTGTAAATTTAAAAAAAATGTTTTATCCATTTATCCATAAAATAGTGTTTACTATCACCACCACATGGTGTAACTTTTGAAATAAAAACAATTTATTTTGCTCTATGGTCAATACCTTTCGCAAGAATTTATTATTATTTTACACCATACCCAAGAAGAAAAAGGAAACGATTACAGAAATTTGTCGACCTAAAAGAACAGTTTAGAGACGCATCTTATCCTGTATGCAATGAAAGTTACTGCATTGAGGTGATAAAATTCCTTTAGCAAGAGAATTCAATTGAAAGTCACGCTTTTCCTAAAGTATCTTTAACAGAATTTAAGGGGCTTTTAAAGATTTTCTAAAGAGATCGATATTTTTTTGCAAATCAATTTAAATCTTCTGGTTCAAGATATTTTTAGTCAGAGAAAACTTCGTAATGTGAAAACTATGTTATATATGTAAAAAATATTATAAAATTGCATGTATTAGGGGGCTTAAAAGGTGTTTCAATCGAACTTAAAAGGCGATCAATGTGAATCAAATCCACACAGGGATAATTATTTAAAACAATCCATTTTGTGTTCCACAATCTCAATGAAGAGTATTTTAAATTCAAATTTTCAATTATAATTTGTGAAATTTGTTTTAAAATTTTAAGTATTATAAGAATTTTATCTTATCAATATTTAACACAAACGTTCTTTTTATTAAAAAAATCGAACAATTGGAAGTTTTAGAATATATTTAGTAACAAACCGCTCTAAACATTATAAACAGTATCCGTTAAATCATATGTTTAATTTTGAGTATGTAATATTAATTAATTTTTTTATTTTAGTACATTAGAAGGGGAGTTTAAGAAGTAGTTCGCATGTAGAGTTCAATTAAAACCAAATTTTATCACTCTGAACAAGTAATATAAGTTTTTCTCATGACACATTTCTGCAAAATTTCAAATACCGCAAAAGTTCAATTTAAGTTAAAATAGAAGCAGTCACGAATCCATCTCGTTAAAATATGATTACCGTTTTTCATTAAACAAAACAAAATATGACTTTTTTGCTTTTTCAATAACCGCCACTCATATATGGACAAAGAACAATATTGTAAAATATTATTCGATCAAACTGCTATATTATAAAAACTTGTCAATAATTTGTCTTGATATTAAAAATTAGTAGAAATAGTATTTTTTAAATTTGAATTTTTTCAAATTATAGAAATATGAATTAACACATTTTTTAAAAAATATTCTAATAAACACTCTTATTAGTTTGTGTTGTAAAACTTTTAGGATGTTAAGAGTTATGATTTATTTCGATATTTTGTACGGAATTAAATAAAAAATTCTAAGAACATATTTTTTGTCATTATAAGCGAACGTCATAAACATTAACGCTTAAATACATACAAATACCACTATTATTTGCATGTAATAAAAGTCAATACTAATGCAAATTCTTAAATTATAGTCATCCCTATACTTTCAAATGTACTTGAAATGTTCTATACATATTGTATAATAATGTTTTCTTATTTGAAATGTTATCAATGAAGGTAGTGTAAATAAAATTTACATTTTTATTTCATTTCCCTATATATTTTTATTATTCTTAAAATAGTTTTTTTTATTATATTTTAAAAATTTATAGTTATTACCATAAATAATTTTTTTAAGAAAATATTAATAAAATGCTGTAAATAAATACTGATAAAATAGGCATTTGTATTAACGAAAGATGTATGTTTTTTTTTCACAAAACAAATAAAGTTAAACATTGTATTCTTATTTTATAATTTAATTTACAAGTTAAATATGTAAATAACTTCATAACGCAGAAAAGATTTATAAATACCGCGCTCTTTAGTGTTGTTTTAAACAAAATTATGTTTCAAAAACTAAAAGCAAATAATTTTTTTAATAATATTTTTGTGTTTACTTTAAATATATATGTAAAAATTTAATATTTTTGAAAATATTAAATTTTTGAAAATCTTTTACATTTCTAAAAAACATGTAAGTACTGGAAGTTAATTTATATTATAAAAAATATTTAATAAGAAAAATAAACTATTTTTAAATTAATTGCAATACACAATAACATTACGACACTAAGGCCACTGAAAAACTGATTGATCATTACCATTTTTTTTTATATTGTAAAGCAAAATCATTAGCATTAAAACTCCATGAGCTTAGTTGTCTGTAAACAGTTATCAAGAAGTTCCGTAATGAAAATAAACTATTCCAAGACCTCTTAAGTTTTCTTTTTGTGTCAAAATTTTTATATAAAAAAATATATTATTAAAACGGTTATGCTAGTTATAGATTTACATTGAGGAGAGAGAGAGAGAGACTAGCGGTAAGCAAATTAAATTAGTAATGATATTTTAAGTTGTGGTTATTTATTAAATGAAACACTAATTAAATACATACCACGACTTTCAACGATGCCGTATTAAATCATTCTAAGTCAAATAGTTCTGAGGAATTTATCAATTAAATTATGGTATTTTGGAGGTATTGGGTGATTAAAATTAAGAATTGTGAATACTTAATGAATTATTTTGCAACCCTCTTAATGATTCAGCAAAATATTATTACATTATAATACAGTTTATTTCTTATTTGCAAACATTTAAAATTGTAATAATTCTACAAATTAAGACCATTAACATCTTGTTTTATTTCAAAATTAAACATAGTATCACTGTTTGTAATTCAGGAGAAATTATTTAATACGTGCCGTATCACATTAAAGTGATTCGTGGGAAAACACGAATAACTTTACGAATAAAATACATTGACTTACACATGAATTCCAGTTATTAATTTATTTTTATTGTTTTATATTTTGTGTATTAATAAAGTCAAACATTTATTAATTTATTTCTAATTGAATATAAACTGTTTTGACTAACTACTTCATTATTTAAAATACAAGTTATGCAACGCATTGATATCGAGATAATTTTACTACTGAAGTTATTGTTTTGATAGATTTGAAATCTGATTAAAATGTCCAGCCATTTAAATAAATTATTGTGCGTTAAAAATGCTTTTTTACATGAACAAAAGTTACGATGGATCCCCAATACTTAATTTTTTTTAACGATATATAACCCATTAAACAAGTTTAAATGTGAAGCTTCATTTGCTTGAATAATTTAATCCGTTTAAGTAAAATGTGAGGATAAAGAGATTCACATATACAATATGCGTAATGAACTGTTTATACAGATAAAGCGCATATAGAGTCGCCCAATTCCAAAATGTCCCCTGTACACTTTTTTTTAGTGTTTTTTTATTGCTTACTATTTATTTATACCATCTGATATACAATCAACAACATTTCAGAAAAAAACGTCTTCTTTCTAATTTCAAATAAATGGCAAATAAGGCACTTATTTCCCAAACGTTTTTGTCTGTTACAAGAAAACCAACATTTCGGTCCAAAATTTTACAAAAATAAATCGCCCTCCTTGCCATTCGAAACATACATCAAAATGGCTCTCCAGTTCCAAAGCGTCTCTTTTCTAAATCTGAGTATACTCGATTTCAATATTTTTTTTGCTTTAAACCCAAGTGATATTTAATACGTTTATATAAAGAAAAAACGTTGTGGAAACACTGCTTAACAGTTGTAACATGATTTGAGTCATTTTAAACGTGGGAGTGTAGAAAAAAATGCAATAAAACGTAACTTCTATTTGTGTGTGTGTGTTATTTTAAACGTATCAGTTTTATAAAGAATGAAATATTATTTTACATATTAATTTTGAGCAATATTTTTTGTGTTAGATTGGAAAGTGACGTTTTTACTTAATACTGCTATATAAAGTTTGACCTTAAATCGGTGCACATGAAGAGATTGAAGTGCTGTAAGGGTGAAACTTGCGGCTGAAGGTAAGGCATGTAAGGAAATGTGGAATTAATCATAACAAATAAAAACAAAGTGTTTCTTGTCTATGTTATTGAGTTTAAAAATGTCTCTTGTCCATTTTATCCAATTCAAATAAATCTCTTGTCCCTAATTCAGTTCCAAAATTCTTCCAAACAATTTTTTCAATATAGTGCAAAATATAAATTTTCCAGCTGTTTTATGATTTTTAATGTGTTCATGTATTTGTTTTACACATTAAACAACAAACTTTTTTTATTCCAGCTGTAGAAATAATATTTCATGTGAAAAATGTCGTTTACAGTAAGTTTTAAAAAGTCGAAAAAAAAGACGTTTTTGAACTTGGGCGATTCATATTATACATAAGGAATTAACGGACAATAGTGGTTTAATTGGAGTACATTAATAATAAGCAGTTGTAAATTTAAAATAAATAGTCATGAAAATGACTTTTCTCTTTTGTAATCTATCTTTTAAGAAAAGCCCCATAGCAAATTTTAATCTAGACCCCATAAAAATTATTAAAAAACATCTAATTTAATTCTCAAATGTAATAAAATTGCTGCAAAAGTTCAAACAAATCCCTCATCAGTTGAAGCTAAATGTTGCAATGTAGAGATGAATCGAGTTTACGATTTGTAGAATGTAAGGGACCAGAATAGGCAATGTTTCTACCATAGAAAAGCCTTACAACTTTTTTGTATAAAAAATATATTTAAAATTAAAATATTTCTTAGAAAAAATTAAGATATTTATTAGAAAAAAGAAGTAAGATTGTGAATGTCGATTTAATTTTCGATTTCAGACTTCAATTTTATGATCACAAATGGACAGTCGTATATATAAATTCTGCTTAGAATAAACCTTGTCCTACACTCGACACATTCGAGTCAAAATAAATATTCCCAATATTATTTTCAGTACGATGCATTCCAAAATACTTTATTTCACCTATTATATGATGAAATGTATTTTTTATTAAATTTAAGTTAGAATATTGAATAGAGGTGTACAAAAACAATTAATTGGTGGGGAGTCCTTTCAAAAGTCTGTCAATATTGAATAAAGTATTAGCGGAGTCAATTGTCAAGAGACTGCCAGGCGCGTTTCATGAGTAAAGCAAACACCACATTGAAACCTTAGAAATTTTGATGAAAGACTGTATATGTTCACTTTATTGTGGATTGGTTCTTTATTTTGCTACGGTAATATTGGAGAAGAATCCTTTCACAGTTGAAAATGCGATGAATGTAACAATCCATTATACTGTAAGGTGATAAATCACAATAACGCTTAAATACGTTAACAATTGCTATAATATTTACTTTATCACTCATGAGGATCACTTTGTGAAGTAATTCAGGGAGTATTTAAATTTTTAACATTATCGAAGTGATCAGTCATTTTTCCGAGATATTGATATATTTTTAAAACAAATTATTTTTTTACTTAAATTAGATTGTTATACATCTTTTTGTGTGCATGTAACTGAGATCTTACTTAAAATATTAGAGAATGTTGTAATAGGGTGACAACAAAGGATCCATCTTGCTATATTGCGTGTACTGGTTTCTAAATATATTACAATAGGATTTAATGCACGGAAATTGCGCCATCTCAACGATAATTTTCCCCATGATGAACTCCGAGCAAATAACCACCGGTCATCTCAAGAGTTTTGTACTCTCCAGCCAGAATAAATAAGGACCGAATTCTAAATCATTCCTCATAGATTAAAATTTAATATCTCAAACGTATAGTTTTAAGAGATATTTGCATATTAATTTAATGTTAACCTCAAAATGTAAACATATAAAATATTTCCCCTTTAGCAATTAATTTATTTCGCAACTATATTACAAAGGACCCAATGTGGTCAAATGGACCCAATACTGTCAAATTGAAGACTTAAATGTCAAAAGTACGCAAGTACATCCGCTGTACTTGAGTGAAGGATTTCCCTTGGCGATGTTTTCCTTTGCCTAATCTTGGTTGGCATCAAAAAAGTTTTGCCAAAACCGGTGCTCGCCTATTTTTACATGCTTTTATTTAACTCACACTGTCTGGTGTGATGTGTCCTCAAATCTTGTAACTCAATTTAAACCCACTTCCAATTGTCATAAAAATTTGTTTCCTATAATTCATTATCTAGCATTTTGGTTTGAGCAACCCTTTTTTAAAGCCAAGGTGAGACAAGTGAAAACATCGTTAAGCGAAATCCTGTACTCAAGTACCGCAGATGTACTTACGTACTTTTGACCCTAAAGTCTTCAATTGTTACTAGGTCTGCTTTAACTACAACAATAGAAAGACACGTATTTACTAGTTTTCCACTGTGGTCATGTACAATCTATGACTGTTGGTTGCAATATTCACAGATCTACGATTCACTTTTATTATGATTCATTTTTATTTATTAATAATATTTTATGTGATATTTTGTAATTTTTATCAGTTGATAATGTTTTATAGTTTTTATTTTTATGGTAATATTTTATATAATATTAAGACAAATATAAGTTTTAAATCTATTGTTTCACAACAGGAAACTGAAGATAAATTATTTGCTAATTCTCGGGTTCTATTCTAATTAATTATAACCGACAACACTCTGTTCGATTGCTTTTCTTTCCACTTAAATTCCCGATACTGAAAATGGAGTATTGTGTAGACTTTGTTCTTTTATATTAAATATGCGTGTCATTTTCTATTCAGAATTCCTATAAGTTTTCATCCTGAAAACTTTTTCTGATTATTGATAATAAAAGATTATTGGATTTTTTAAGAAAAATATTTACTTATAAATATTTTATCTTTAAATGGGTGGATCTTTAGTTCAGCTATGAAAGGCTTAATTAAAATTTTGGAGATATGTTTTTCACACAGTAAGATATGTTTTTCACACAGTAAAACTATTTCCTATTTCTTCCCATCTTATTATTTAAAAAGGGTATGGTTTTGTTTATCAAAAAGTAACCAAAACACAGATCGAAAACTTTACCTGCTTTTATAATCTAAATAACACATGTGAAACTCATTTTAGAGCATTATTATTTTTTAAAAAAATTTCAGGCTTGAAATTTCACCAAAAATGAAATTATAATTTTGCACGTATTGAAAAAATAAAATGTAATGAAGATAAATCAACGTGCAGTTAATTTTTTTTTTAATTCAGCGTGCTTTTAGCTATATAACTGCCTATTTTTTTTATAGCAGGTTTCGTAATTTGACCCTTTTAAAAATTAACTGCAACCTTATATTTATTCTCTACATAGCCCTCCCATCTTAGGCCCTTTCGTGGTCAAGCATATTTAAAAATAAAACAATACTTGAAGAATATCCAAGAAAATATCGAGAGACAGCCTTTTCGGTGGGACAATGGGCTAGTAGTCAATAGTTAGTTAAATAGTTACCCTGTAATCTCAGCAAAAGTGCTCTACCTTATTATCACACTTAACTATAGATTGTATTTAAAAATAAAGGTATACGGAATATTAAATACAAATATTTAAATTTTTGTGCAGACACTATGTATATACAGCTTTTATTTAAAAAAGGATTCAGCCAAATAATTCAGATAAAAATCACCGGTAAATTTTATCAGAAATAATTGTTTTATAGATATATGCGCAGACAATAAAGCAGTTGAAGAGTAGAAAGAAAATATATGAATTTAAATTTCAGTATAAATTAAAGAATTAAAAAAAATATTTTTAACTTAATTATACTATACTAAAGATATATATTTTAACTTAATGAAATAAAAAGTATATATATTTTAACTCTAGGTATATACGAGTATACTTTATATACTTTAATAAAGTATACTTTACCGAGTATACTTTAATAAAATAAAAATATATTTTGTACTTTAAATATACCTTAATGAAATAAAAAGTTGGTATAAATATAAAGAATGTAAATATATTGGATATAAATATAATGAATATAATTTATATAAAATAATGAATATAATTTATGTAAAATAATGAATATAATTTATATAAGTATAATAAATGTAATTTATATAAATATTCTGAATAAAATTTATATAAATATATATATAATGAATATAATTTATATAAGTATAATAAATGTAATTTATATAAATATTCTGAATAAAATTTATATAAATATATAAAATAATGAATATAATTTATATAAGTATAATAAATGTAATTTATATAAATATTCTGAATAAAATTTATATAAATATATATATAATGAATTTAATTTATATAAATACATATAATGAATATAATTTATATAAATACATATAATGAATATAATTTATATAAATATAATGAATATAATTTATATAAATATAATGAATATAATTTATATAAATATAATGAATATAATTTATATAAACATAAATAAATATAATTCGTATAAATAAATATAATATAATTGATATAAATAAAATGAATATAATTGATATAAATAAAATGAATATAATCGGAACAAATAATAATGAATATTAAAATGCCGAAAAAGTAGAGGTATTGATTTATTTTCAAAACTATAATACAAAACTAAAATTCATTTACTAATAATAAAAGAACTAAATCAAAACTTACGTAAGAAACCATGGGCAGATTGAAGCTGGACGCCATCTTAGCCTCATGGACGCAGGTCTCCTGTGGACCGATGTAGGCGGCCACCTTCCTTGTCCACAGGCGGGCCACCTGCAGGATGCTCTCCCCCTCGTCGCCGAACGTCTCGGCCACCGAGAAGTTCAACAGGTTGCCCCCTAGAAGCGGATGCAACCGGTTGATCTCGTCCACGGCCATCGTGATGGCCCCGGATATGGTGAGTCCCGGACGATGGTAGTTGGTGTCTCCCGGACTGCGCTGGGATCCGGTTAAGTAGCCGATTGTGAATGTTTCGGCTGAGATTAGCACGATCATTGTCGTGAAATAGATTGGTAATGCTTTCCATGCCATTTTGTTAATCTTATTATCTTAGGTCTATATGCTCCTATGATACGACATCTTTTTGTCGTACTTATACTTGTCCTTCACAATTCTTGGTATATTGATAGGTTAGAGTGTGTGGTGTTTGCAATAACAGGGTACATTTTTCAAGTATTTTTGCTTTGAAATGTTAGAAGCGTATGAAGTTTTTTTTTTTTAGTTGTTCTGTCGTTTAGGCGGTGAGTTACTGGAAACAACTTGCACACTTTACACACCACATATGTTGTTATTGACAATTCTTGAAATTAGGGTGTAAGAAGTTTGGGATAGCACATTAAATTTTTCAAGTGGTATGATTACAATAGTTTGCTTTATTTTAAAATGTTAGGAACATTTAAAGAAATATTTTAGTTCATATGTTTAACATTTTGATGACGGTTTACTTGAAATAACTTATTACAAATATCACATTCTATTTTTGTACATGTTAAATTATTTATTTTAAAGTATCGAGAAATTTAAGCAGGATTTTTTATGTTCAATTATATTCAATACCTAAAACACTATAAGTTTTGATGCATTAACTCGTTAACTAATGGTATTTCCCTTTTAGATTAATTTAAAATAAATAAATAAAACCAGTTTAAATTTGAAACTTTTTAAAAATATATCTAACTGGATATTTAAAAAATATCCCGTCTTTAAAAAGATTTAGTCCACAAAAATATCAATTTCTATAAAATTATGTTGATTAATATTAGTAGTTAGGAAATAAATTACAAGTTTACTAAGGTAATGGAATATTATTAATATTTGTTTTAAATTCAATATGAGAATTGTTCAGCTAATGCATTTCAATTTATTAAAGCCATATTTTTTTATTAAAAAAGTAAGAATTATCTATGTTGCAAAAAATGCTAATGCAACAGAAAAAAACATTCATCTCAGAGTTCTAACACATTTTTGATATTTTCACAAATCTAAAATATTTTTTTTACAAATCAAATTTAATAGAGAAAATAGTAAGATATAAAACTGCTTACATTTTTAAATACCAATTCTTGTTGCTACACAAAAATAAAAACATAATACCGAGAATAATCCTAAATAAAAATACTTAGAATTGAACTAAAATGAAATTACAAATAAACGCAAACTAAATTACTGTCGAACTGACGAATAATATATTTTCATAACAATCTTTCACTTACTATTTAATTTCACTACAAAACTTGACATCGTTGTCGGAAAGAAGCGAAAAAGGAGCGGGAAATTCGCACGCGTTGTAGCATAGACCATCTCAAATATTCTTCTAATCTCTCGTATTACCTGAGAGCCAAGTGTGGGAGAGAATTGTGTTTAGAGCTTTTCCAAGTCCTCGTCTAGGGGAAAACATATCTGCACATGCGCGAATCATGTTTTGAAAAGGGAAAAGAAAGCTCGTAGCTACAATGCGAGATTTAGTTTTAGAAGAGGTTTGGTCTTTCTCAGTAATAAAATATTGTTAGATTTATTAACTTGAATTGATAAAAGTCAGTATTTAATATTTTTATTGTTTTGTAGGAGAAATATAATTTGTTTAATTAAAATGTTTGGAGTTTTTTAAACTCAAGAATTATATATTACTTTGATACATACCTGCATGTATTCTATTAAATAATTTTTTAATGAAATACTTTCAATGCTAATATGTACTATTATTTTTGGCACTCTGATACATGTTTTATAATTAGAAAAATTAAATAACACCATACTTTTGCTGTCTTAAAATTAAATCTTAAAGAGTTTTAGGTAGCAAAAAAAAAAAAACATTACGCTTATAAAAAATTATTATTTTTAATTATTTTTAATTAGATAAACGTTCATACATCTTTATTGATTTCGCTAGAATAACTCTAGTTATTATATTCCAATTAATAAAATGGAATATTTTGTATAATCAAAATATATTTAGCAAGGGTTTTTATAAATGGTTTCAATTTGTTTTAAAGAAAAAATAAATGTTTTCTAATTTACTATAATAATATTAATAACAAATTTATTAAACCATTTTTATTGTACTTTTGGTTAGTAGCTTTATAATAATTGTTTATGATATGACTTTTACTCATTTACTTTATTTCAATGGAATTTTGTTCGTGTTCAAAGAATACCAATAAACACTTTGTAATACATCTACTATTATTCAAGTATTCGTATTTCTATTTTGATTACTTCCTTTTAACTTACAAATTATTCTAAGATATTAATATTATTCAATGATATTAATATGTTGAGATGATTTATGTAATGATTAAAATTTACTTTCTGATTCATTTTTTAATTTATATGTTATCGTAATTAAAAAATAAATTCGCATTTAAAATACTGCAGTACTTAACAATTTAATGATTTCGAACGTTAATAATAATATTTATTTAATGTATTTCACAAAGTTCACTTTAATAATCGTATTATTTGAATTTACGCAATAAAAAACGTGGCAAAAGGAGTAAATTAAACATAGTCTAACATTGTAACGCACTCCTATGTATTATCAACTAACTAAACAATTGTTCAACTAAACACTTTTAAATAATATTCGATTTTAAAAATTCTGTTCCATTTTAGATATTTTTGTGCATTGATATTTCTTATTTTTGAGTAAAATAATTACTTTTTCGATAATAAAGCTTTCATGAAATAGTATAGAATTAACCGAAATTTTTTTTTTAAAAATTACAAAATATTACAAAATAAATAATGATGAAATTATAAATGGTGATAATGACATTAACTTTCCAAATATAATCTAGTAAACGCTTTTACGTGTAATTATTTTATATAAATAATTAATGTAACTGTTGTAAATAATCTTTTATAATGTAAATCTGAACTAAAATGTAAAATTAAAAAAAAATAACTTTAAGGCTACACAGTGCTCCCTCAAAAAAATGTAGAAACTACGATTTTCTTTATTTGCTAAAATTATAGTTTGGGAGCTTCTAAATATGCTTGCAAAATTCTAGAACTGTATTTATGCATTTTAATGAGTTATTTGAGATTTTATGCTGGATTTTCATGCATATTTTTCAAGGAATAAAAATTTTATATCGTTTTTTCACTGTGTTTAGTTTTCTTTGATATTAAGATTTCGAACGCTAAGGCGTTTTTTTATTATTAATGTATAATTTTTTAACCATATGTAAATTATGTGTATATTATAAATTGACCTTCGAATTAGCTATATGAGTTATAGTTTATATTTATTATTAATATAGTAAAAAAAATTAAAATTTTGTGTTATTATGAATAGCACTTTTTCTAAAAATCAAATATAGTGTAAAAATTTAATGCCAAATATCTTATGTATTATAGTATAAAGGATCTGAGAAAAAAGTATGGAGGGGAATTATAAATATTTAAAAAAGCTTTAGATTTAAAAAAAACTCTTTTAAAAATTTAAAAAATTTAAATTTTTAAGAAAAAAAATAACAAACAATTAAGGAATATTTTGGGGTAAAATGCTGTTCTCTAATATACATTTACATACAATACAATAAATATTTTAATCAAAAAGTCAAAATTTAAAAAAAAAATGCAGTCTTTTATTTATATTCATTTAATAATTTATTCTTGAAACAGACAAGTTACTGATAAAGTTATATTAAGTATTTCCTTTACTAAGGCTCAAAGTGCATTTAATAAATTAAATTTAATTTATGATAATTACTGTTTTGAATAGAAACTAAAAAACTATAATGAAAATAAAATCAGATATAATAAATTTTATATTTAAACTACTGAATTATTTTATTATAATAAAGTTTTCTTTAAATTAATATTTTTTTGCAGAATTAAACTAAACTTCGATCTTTCTTTAAATAAATGTTAAAATAAATCTGAACTAAAAGGTATCATCTTAAAAAATTCCAATCAAGGGGAAAGCAATAAATATATGAAACGTTAAAGTAACAAAGAAAATAAATGATAAATTAAATATTGTTCTTATACTAATATATCCTTCTTAAATCAAATACTTTAAATGAATACTTCAAATAATTCTAAATTGTTTTTTTTATTATCATCTATCTTTAAGTAAAAATGTTCTTTTTCATTAGTACGTGTAATTGGATATAGTTCATATTTATTTTTAAAGACTTTTCTATAAAAATATATATAAAGACTTTTTTTTTATAGTTTTTAATCACAGTTTTATTCATTAATCAGTGTTCCTTTTATTCTTTCCTTTAAAAAAATACATTTACAAAACTTTCAGAAACGGGGAACTAATCGGAGATTAACGATGAAAAATTTATATGGAGGATGAATTGTACTTCTATGGATAAAATATCCATAATTGAGTAATAGTTTAACAGATAATCAATTCATAAAAAATAAGCGGATTTCTTTATTATTTCGAATTAAAATATAAAAATAGGCAAAAATAGGCAACGCTACATACATAAACATGAAATTCATCTAAATTTCAAGTTCGATCAATGCAGTAGTATTAAATAAAAACACACATATTTAAAAGTTTTTAAAGTTTATTGATCAATAATAACTTAATCGCTAAAGCTTCAACGAAAGTTTTGTAACTTTGTACACCAGACTCTTTCTGCCTATTTGCCTTACATTTGACAAGCATGTGGTTATTGGAAAATATTTTTTTTAAAAACAAGAAGTCGGATTTTCCAACAACGAATACAAGTGGACAGTTAGACAGTTATTCTTACAATTTTTTTCGTTCCGTAATACGGAAACTGCAAATTTACTTTTTCTGCGTAAAGTCTCTTTGGAATTGGTAAAATGCTCTAGTAAAGTAGCGCAATTTGTATTTCCTGTAGAAAAGAGGAACATTTTCCAAAAATAGCATCTAAAAGAAAATGTTTTATAAAATATGTGTCTTACATTTCTTTGATTTAAAGTTATTTATTTTCATTCAATTCTTTTATTAAGTTATACGTTTAGCAATAAATTCTGGAATACGAATTCAAAGGAGTAAAAAGCGGCAATTAAAAGTTTTACTTTCAATGATTAATTAAAAGCTTTTTCCTCTAATGATAAAATAATATAAAAAGGTGACTAGAATGTTGGAATTTATTCAAACGACGAATGTTTCATCTAGCTCTAAAGATATAATACTGACATTGTATAGGGGTTTGACTTAGGTCTCATCTTGAGTACGCGGTACAATTTTGGCCATCTTATCAATACTTATATATAAGAATGGAGTGTCTGACTGTGGAATAGAACAAAACCCTTCATTTTGAGTTTTCTTCACGAATTAGGATACACTGATTCAGAAAATCACATTAAATTTTTTTTGTCTGTCTGTCAGTCTGTCTGTAAGTCTGTCTGTTTGTCCGGATTTAACTCAAAAACTACTGCATGGATCTTTATGAAACTTGCACCATTTGAACAATATTATCTTAGTTGAAAATCTGCACCTTGTTTCATGTGGTAATCAACAACCATTCAAAAGTTATAGAACTTTTTCCATATTTTCTAACATTACTCCTATGTGAAATTTACATATATATCTTCCCTTCATAACATTATTGTTAAAAATCACCTTGGCGAATAAAAATATTTTTCGACAATACTGGGATAAACGATTCATTTTGATTGTATGATAAGTAAATGTCGCCAAATGAATTAAAAATGTTGCCAAATGAATTAAAAATGTCGCCAAATGAATAAAAAATTTCTCCAATTGAACAAAAATATTGCCAAATGAGCTAAAATAGAGGTCCTATATTTAAAAATATCATCCCAATGGAGAAATTACTGTCCAAATAACAAAAGTAACGTCGTTAACAAAAACCTCGCCAACTGAAGGAGGAAGATAAACCAGCTCTTTCGACTGAAGCCATTTGTATTCATGTTTCAAACAACCTAACTTTATGACAATAGTGCTATTTGTTACGGAGTGGAATATTACTATGGTGTTGAAATGGGCCCTTCTAAAAGTTTAACTTAAAGTGTTCTATATTTATATCTCCATGTAGCTTATTTTTAAATTTTCGTCTCAAAAACATATTATTGGAATTCAAAAATTAATATTTGATAATTAATTTTTATAAGAAATATTGTCCGTAAATATTGACCCATATGCAATTATGTTGAAAGAAGGATATATAGACCCCGGTCGCCAATTGGCGCAAAAAAAAAACCTTCACCAAATACGATATATTATTTCGATTTGGAAGAATGCAATATATTTCATTGATATATTATTGCGTCATCGATATTAAAACTAATGAATGTGAAGTTTACTACATGTGTTTATTGCCACTAAATGATTAATTTTTATACAAAAAATATGCAATTTAAAAAAAAATTTAGGAATTTTTATTTCACAAAAAGAAACATTTTACAAAAACATCAGTTTAAATAGTAGTCGTAATAGCATGTAAAGTCGTGAACATAAAAATAGATTTAGGTATATCAAAAAATACTCAAAGTAATTTAATAAATCTGGATTTTGATAAAGTTTATTTTTCACAGTGCACAAAGAGTGATATGAGATGGCTACGCTGACAAGACAAAATCGCGCATCTCTTACTGCGCAAAGTGACCACGAGCGAACGCCGGGCCATATTGCTAGTCTTAAATAAAAGCGTGTAAAAATATATCGATTTATTAGACCGCGTTCAACTACGAAGTTGGTTCAGGGAATGAAATATAGTTATAGGCTCAGATTTTTAAACATGTATACACTCAGGGAGAGGATGACTTAAGGGGACCTTATCCTACTATTTAAATTTATAAAATCGGATGATGTTGAAGGCATTAAATTTAATACAGGCAATGGGCCTAGAGGTCATGGATACAAGTACAAACCACAATTTACTTGATAAGGCAGGAAGCATTACTTTTATAACTTAGTAATAGAATAGTTTGCATTCTAGCAGGGGCTTAGACCCTGTAGTTGGTCGTCATAGTTTCGTTTATACAAGAGTTTTAAGTTTATGGACCAATTAAAAGTTTTAGCTTGATATATCAATTGATAGTTTGATCGTTAATGGTCATTTATAAAATAATCTTTCTAAAAAAAAGGAAAACCGACTTTAAGAAAAATGCGCTAAAAAGTAAAAAATAATTTTTAATCTTACGAATGAGTGGACAAAATTGAATTATTGAATATCAATTTTATACTTAGTACAACTTTTTGAAATCGGCGCCAAAATTTAGATATGATTTTTGTAAATTGGCACCAACTTCCAAAAGTTGTATTACGTATAAAATTGATATTCAATAATTCAATTTTGTCAACTCATTCGTAAGATTAAAAATTATTTTTTACTTTTTAGCGCATTTTTCTTAAAGTCGGTTTTCTTTTTTTTTAGAAAGATTATTTTATTTTTCCCTTTTTAGTTTTTAATTTAGCAGGGGGCTTCGCCCCCTATTCACCAAGAAATTCTAGTAGCAACTTGTGCTCAACAATGTAAATTTTAAACAATCCCTAACAAAGCCAATAAATGCATGTTAAACGAAATGTCATTGTTGTACAATTTCCGTTAAACAATGAAAATATTTTGAAATCGGATAAATTGTTTTAAAAAACTCCGGTTAATCGGCATTTCCGGATATATAACAGCCGGATAATCGATTATTTTTTTTGCAGATTTTGCCTAAGTGGATTTTTCTCTATCAAACAAAAAAAGAATTTTCGAAATCGGACGACATTTTTTTTTAAACGGTCCGGTTAATTAAGAAATCCGGATAGTTAAATCCCGTATAACCGGATATTTTTTTCAAATTGCTTCCCTTTGAAACATCCCCTATCCAACAAAATTTTTTTTTCCAAATATCTGAAGTAGAATCAAAATCCCGCGCGCACATACATAAAAAAAAAAAAAAAAAAAATACAGGTCGAATCTATAACCTCTCGACTTGGCGCGCGTTGGCGGTTTTAATTTAAATTTTCTTGCGGTTTTATTTTGGAGTTTTGGTGAGCGCGATGGGCAGTCGGTTAAAAAGAGCTTTCTTTAATCAGTCAATAGTTTTAACACTTTTTGTCATCAATCAATAATTTGATATTTAGTGTTCAATTAAAGATTTCAACTTTTATATCTATTATTTCGTTGCATTTTTTTCATTGATAATAACTTTATTAATAAATTAAATGTTTTATGGTTTTACGTAATACCGATTTAAATATTGAGTGTTATTGAACAATAAAAAGTCTTATTAATTTAGTTAAATTAAAAATGTTTATCTTTAGCAATAAGTTTATAAATTTTAATAAACAGGCTGAAAAGTATAAACTTATTAAAGTTCATTGTAATAACTTTATTGGATAAATATATTGCGTTTACAAAGTTTTTGAAAATGAGTTTTACAATTAAAAATATTATTTTCCACTTACTAATATAATTCGAAATTATACATTGTTAGAAATAAGACATTTAATAATAAATATTTCATAATTTAATTTTTTAATATGTTTAGTGTAATTAATTTTATGCATTGTATTTTCGTATTTATTAAAGTATATTTTCATTCAATTTTTTTTTAATATTTGATAAACAATAAGCTTTTGTTTTTGAAAGCTTCTATTTCAATGTGAAACTTTCTTACTTAAGAAAATGTAACGTTTGAAATAGAATTGAAGATAATAATATGTATGTTATTACTGACACACATTGCAGCTATACATCCTCAACTGACTTACACGTCATGTATCAGGTGAAGCAGGATTGCGTCCAGCCTAATCTAGGACAAATTACATCGACAGATTTATAAAAGTCACAGTAAAGCTTTACTCGAAGCATCATATTTTATCTGAAATGCAATATCTATGTAAATAGCCATGGATTAACCAAAATGAGAAAAAGAGAAAACAACCAAGGTGGAAAGTTTTCAGCTGTAACTATGTGTAATGTAAAATATTTCTTATAGTTTGTATAAAAAATTGAACCCATTTCATGGCTTTTTTAACGCTTTGAGAACTAAAATCCGAAACCGCATGTGTACTCGATGTACTTTTAATAGTTTAGCTGTCGTCTAGTCTTCAGAAAAATAAAAATGATAAAAATATAATTTTCTTACAGTATATTACATCACTACAGAATATATCTTGAAATAAATATAAAAAGGCGTACTTCATTACTTAGTAATTAATGGTTTATAGTATATATCGGTAATATAAGTTGCTCTCTATGCTGCTGTACACAATCATTAAAAAAATGTCTGAAATGAAAATTTCTTCGGTTAATGAACTGTCGGAATTTGTGAAAACTACAATAAAATTTCGTTTACATGGCATTTGTAAATCGAATAATCTAAATATACTACCCAGGGAGGAAGAAAACAGAAAAACAACTGGAATTTCCAGGGGGGGGGGGAAACTAAAAAAAGGGAAAATAAAATAACCTTTTTAAAAAAAGAAAACATACTTTAAGAAGAAAAAATGTGAAATAGGGAAAATAAATTAATCTCTTTTTTAAAGAAATAAAACATACTTTAAGCAGAAAAAATCTATAAAGTAAAAAATAATGTTAAATTTTACAAATACGTTGAAAAAATTTAAATATTTAATATAAATTTTATACTTATTACAACTTTTTGAAGTTGGTGCCAGTTTACAAAAACGATCGAAAAATTCAACTTGTTTGTAAAATTAAAAATTAACTTTCTTATTTTTTAGAGCTTTTTTTCTTAAAATGCAAACTTTATGCAGACTTAGTGCGACTATTATCCTATATGAAACAAGGAAGACATTTAGCCTACCATTTCTGTCATGAATTACTTAATCATTCTTCATAATCTCCCTTAAACTTTGTTTGGTTTGGTTAATTTACATCGCACTAGAGCTGAATATTGGGCTATTGGCAAAGGTTTGTGGTTAATATGGAAGGAAAGACATGGGAACAATCCTCGTACTTTTGAACCATGGTGAAATGAGAATCCTGAGCCGGCACCTAAAGCAACCCCAAAGGCGTCACTTAAATTTTGCGATGCATTTTTTTAAAAACATTACGCTTTGCTATCTGGCAATTCTAATCTTCTTTTAAAATATTTGTTTTTGTAATGAAAATCACTGAATGAAAATAAGTCGTATGAATGAAGTGGTTTACACGTATAATTTGAATTATATTTGCAGCTAAAAGGTTTTTTAATAATTTTTATTCAAATATAATCCCTTCATTACAATGGGCTTCGGTGAGTATTTGTAGCCAAATGGAGATAATAATACTTATATTAATAATTGAAAATGTAATGTCATACTAATTTTATTGTGATATTATTACTTTTCTGATGTTATACACCTTCATTTTCTCTGGTTTTTCACTCGGAATAAATATATTTTCTATACACAGTTATATATCGATTTTTTAACGTGCTTTTTGCATAGATTATTTACATTTATTTCTATAGGTTCTTCAATAATAGCTAAACTTAAATATAAATTTTGAATTAAGCCATTTTTTATCACCAATTTTGCTGCAAAAAATGTCTTGCATTATCATTTTTAAATTCATATGTATATAATGAAAAAAATGAGTTTTGTGGAAGAAATAGCATAAGAAAATATGAATAAAATATGTAACTTTATACACTTGCACCTGGAATGAAAATGCACATTGTATAAGTATTGCATTGAGCCTCCCAAATAGTAGAAAAATCCACCTTGGTGATAGTAATTTACTTGCCTTACCAAAGTGTACCCGTATAATGAACTTTAATCACGGTAATGTTATTGTTTTTTTGGCACAATAAAATTACGTTAATGTAAAGTGCATCAAATCTGTAACACATACAGAGCTAGTAAACTGAAGTGGCAATTACAAGAAAGGCTGATATTTTTAGATAGGAATGAAATTAATAAACTTGGGCATTGTCGTATGTAAGTGATGTGTAGTAAATTTTCAGAAATAGATATTTACTTTTGTATTTTTTATTTGTTAAAAGCCATAGAGTTAGGAATAATTAAAGATGGTGGTTATTGTGCCACATGTAGTTTTCTGGCATAAATTTAATTCTACAGAATTTACACAAGTTCAAATACTTCTGGAATAAAGGTTACAATTTATTTAATTTTATAAAAATTATTTTAGAATTAGCACTAATATAAGATTTTGTTTTTGTTGAAAAATTGTAACTGAAATAGGTTAATTTTACAAAAGGTCATTATTCTTTAAAAATCAATAGTGGCTGAAGTTTTTGCTATTGAAAATATTGTATGTTGATTAGATATGGTTATTCTCACACAGTAAATTTTTTAAAGGAAATAATTTATAATTAATATATACAATTACTAATAACTCAATTAAATAAATTTAAAATTTGTGCTTAAATAACTTTTTTAAAAGTGTGCTGAAATTAAAAGATATTTTAATTAAAAATTAATTTGCATGCAGGTTATTTCAATGATAAATTTAATATTAATCCTAATATATTCAGGATTAATAACATCTTCAGTTGCCCCCTTCAGTTGGTTTCGGTTTAACAGATGTAATTGTCTTATCTTTGCGATACATTAGTAGAGCCAATCAGTATCATTACATAATCTTCCCTTTTCTTATAGAGTAGTAAACATATAAGTAGTAATAGTATTTCTAAATACAAGCTCTGTGTTTAGTCTTTCTAAGCATAAGAAATACATTAACGATACATTCCCAGATATAGGTAGTAGTGGTAGTTTTGGAAGTTTAATGTTTTGTAACAATTTTAAACTCTTTCATGAGATAACAATTTCATTATTTTTTAATAAAATATGTATGAAACATACTATATATTACTTAACTATTTCCCTCTATCTAAAACATTAAAAATAAATTAATTACATCCTTCCTCCTCCACCTCGCATGGTAATCATTTTTGTTTGGTTACAATATTAAACTTTTGCCAAGATTCTTCCTGTAACTAGAAATTGCCAACTTGAATTTTAATTGGATTTATTACCTATTTATATGGTAAATTTCCTAGTGTACAGTGCCCCGTTGTCGCCAAGTCCAAAAATTGGCGCCAAAAATGGCGTTTTTTTTGTCGCCAAATCGAAATGGCGGACAATGCGTTGGTCCGGGCAGTTGATCATGGTGCTTGCAGGTGATCCTTCGGGCAGTCGTTTGGGGCATTTCGACGGACCTCTTAAGTGCACACGCATACCGCGCGCTTTAAGTCACAGACTCCTGCTGCCGATTTTGTTGTCACCTGCCTACGACTACTCAGGATCACATCCATGACCCCCTCCGGGCAGTCGATCATGGTGCTTACAGGCAATCCTTCGGGCAGTCGTTTGGGGCATTTCGACGGACCTCTTAAGTGCACACGCATACCGCGCGCTTTAAGTCACAGACTCCTGCTGCCGATTTTGTGGTCACCTGCCTACGACTACTCAGGATCACATCCATGACCCCCTCCGAGCAGTCGATCATGGTGCTTACAGGCAATCCTTCGGGCAGTCGTTTGGGGCATTTCGACAGCACTCTAAAGCGCACACGCGTACCGCGCTTATGTCGCAGACTCCTGACGTCGATTTTTTGGTCTTCGGCCTCCGACTACTCAGGATCACATCCATGACACCCTCCAGGCAGTCGGATCATTTGCTACATAATGTATCCATGGTTCAACCCATTTCACAGTGAATTGCAGCGGGGCCAGCTCCATGCACTTTCCGCATACCTTGCACGTTTGCTTGTTAGACAACAATCCGGCATCCATGCAGCAATCAATCACGGCACGTTTGCCTTTCATTTCCAACTCCCACAAATACCTACTATTTAAATAAACGTCGTCCACGTATACATCCATCCGCGTACACATTAAAATCACAACTACGCGAGTCGAACGTCGATTCAAAAATGGCGATACCACGTGAAACACGCAAGAGGAAAAGATTTCGGGTTGCCATACAACATGATATTTTAGCACGTTATCAAGAAGGGTTGCCAAAATATAAACTTTATTGCCCGGACACTAGGAATTAACCATTTATATATAATGTAAACTTTTTCTGTGTAGATCCACTGAAAGAAGAACGGGAAGGCAAAGTGCGAGAAGTAGGAGCACAAGCTGTATGGTCACTGTCATCTTGTAAACCTGGTATAAAACTTTATTTTAATAAATCATTTTAGAAATATGCATATTCCTATGATTTTTCTGCAAGTTAGCCAAAATCTTTGAATTTAGTTTTAGTTGGGTGACAGATTTCAGTGAATGATATTTTAAGCTTATTTACAATTTGTCATTTATCTAAAACCATTAAAAATTATTGTTAATTAACAAATGTTTAGATTTTTTTTTTATGTCTATAAAAATTTTGACTTAGATTATTCTCAAGCTTAATATATAGTATTCACTATGCCAATTAAAGCCTCGTGGTGTGTTGCAGACACGTATTGATCAAAGACACGTCTGCAGTCAAATGCCGGCATCATTTAGAATATACGTCAATATCCTGTGTTGCAGACAGATTTGGCATGTCTGCAATACAAATTAGTTTTCTTCTCCTGTCGGAAAACAAAAATTTGTGTTGCAGACATACCGCATCTGCCTATCGGCTTCATGCTGTCACTCACGTCGACCTCAGGATTGGCATTTTTAAGGCCAAATTTGTCCTTCTTTAGAATTGATTGGTTCATGAAAATAATATTTGGCCTCAAATTTAGCTTTATTCAGAAATTAAAATTTTTTTTATTAAAAGACTTAGTGATTTTAAAAATTTTATATCTGTTACAATTATCTTTATTTAAACAGCTCACTTTCACTGTACCAATCTTTAGCTTTTAACAATTGTCTCACCCAGTACTTTCATATTGGGTAAAGATGTTGAATATGGGGTGACTTGGCGCATTTTTGAAAAGCGGCAAGCGATGGCGACGACGTTTCTCGCCTGCCAACATCAACCAATAAAGCGACCCGATGTTTACGTCACAATCAGAAGTGCTATGGTTAAAGCCTGAAAAACTCCTTCTTTCACGATTGGATTTTGTGTTCGAAGGGTGAAATCTGGTTATTCCATGTGGGTCATTCCACGTGAAATCACCCAACGGGTGTTGCTCCATAGTCACCGATTTTTATAAAATTTATACCACTGTTGGATATCACATTCAAACCACCAAATCTCAAATATTTTTTAATTTTATTGACAACGAGCCGAGATAAAGCCATTTGAAAATCAGCCATTTTTCTCAAAAGGCGGCCATCTTGGATTTAACTACAATGTCTATAAATGCTTGTAATATAAGAACCAGAGGCTCTAATTCTACAAAATTGGTACAAAATAAAAGAAAAATAAACAAAGAACACATATTTAATATCTAAACACTTTCTGGTATTCATTTTAATAGTTTTTACTATATTCAAAGTTAAAAAAGTGCTTTAAAAATTGGTCCAGTTTGAGGGGCCATAAAAAAAATGATTCACTTTTTATTTTGCTAAAACTTGGTAAATATATTATTTGATATGTCTTTATTTAATACAAAATAAATCTGGAGGGTATTATTCTTTATTGCAAAAAAAATTTATATTAAAAAAGTTATTTATAATAAGGCTATTTGCAACAAAATCTGGCTATTTATTGCTAAACCTCGCTTTTTTTTTTACTCTTTTCAAAGTTGAGAACTATGAGAGATAGTATGTTATGCATAACATATAATGAACATCTGCAACATATTGCAAGGTCAAAGCAATGAATGTCTCATTGCAGGGTTTTTGTTTTAGAATGTATGACTTCATCTTACATTCTAACCAATCAGATCAATATTACATAATCTTTTACACTAGTGTGAGCAATTCCTTTCAATCAAGCTCATTTGAGTTAGTTTTGTCTAGATGTGAAGTTGTCCAGATATTGAAGTGTTGTAGTTTAATATTAAGTGTAATGCAGAAATGGCTTGTTTTGTTTGTAAGAAAATGTGACATTTAAGTTTGTTTCAGTGCTTAAATTTTCTTCGAATGATTTGGAATATTAAAAAGGAGATTATATTATTTAGAAATCGATGATGAATGTTATGTTAGTGGAAAGAACTGCAAGACTCATAAAGATAATTACTTGAAATGGTACAAACTGAGACATAGTGCATGTTGTGACCCACTTAATAACCATCCTGGCAACAGCAAAACAAAATCTTTGAAAACAATTGCCTTAAAATTATCAGTCATCCGGGAGAACTGATATCAGGGAAAAACTATGTATTACTTGTTATTCACATTATAACTCATTAGTTGATATAGTGTCTGCTCCTCCTTACCCTGCAAATCAATGCACCAAGGATCAATATTTCAATGATTACTTACTGTTGGTAGAGCAATTGGATAAAAGCTGTGAAATATTAGAAATATCATCAGTAAAGATGATGAGTAGAATAAGCTCCAAGAGAAAATATAATTACATGCGAAATAAAGTTAAAAAATTAAGCAAATGTGTTGCTACTAAAGCAGCCACTATACTAGGTTATCGAGATTATTAATGATCAAAATTTACTTGACCTAAGGAATGTAAATGTTCAGAGTGCATGTTGTATGATAGAAAAAATATTTCATAAGTTTAGGAATGCATCTTTTAACGAAAAGGTAGGAGATTTTGACGAAAGTCCTAGATTCCAGGACAATTTTACGAATAAAAAAAAATTTAGCACTGCAAAATATTTAGTGAAAAAAATTTACATACTTAACAAAAAAAAACATGTATATCATTAATAACCAGTGGGGAAAAAAGTGTCAAATTAAGTTTAGATACTGAATATAAGGTAATTGATTTTTATAATGATGACACCAATAGTCGGATATTACTCATTCTGTGTGTGTGCATTTATTATCAAAATGTCAAACTTATGTTCCATATCAATGACTATATATCATTATTGAAGAAACTAGTATGTTCTACTGAGTCAGAAAAGTGTATGGTAAATAGGTGTGAAGTGTCCATCTCCAAACATTTTGAAGGAAGAGTTAATGCTTTATGATTATTTAGAGACCAGTTTTGAAATAACTTAAAAACAGTGGGATAAAACTGATCTGCCGAGTTTTAAATAATTATTACACCAGTTGATACATTAATCGCGAAATTGATTTCCTTGTGTGCACATAAATTTTTTACAAAAGCTCAGAGTAACTACTTTAAAAAATCTAATGCCGAATTATTGGCAGATAAGGCTATTATTGTTGCAGATTTTTCAGAAAGTTATGCATGTGTTGGGCAAGAGCTATTCAAAGTGTCCATTGGGGAAAAGAACAAGCAACATTCCACCCCTTTCTTGTCTATGCAAAAGATAGTTTTGGAACTATAAAAACTATTTCTATGTCCATAATCACTGACCATCTTATACATGACACAACAACATTGTGAGATTGAAATTGCCAGTCAGAAATTAGAAAAAAGATATGCTTTAGTTGACACAATTCCAGGAACTAGAACAAATCACTGTTTTGTACCAATAAATCAATCACAATTAAAGATTTCCAGAATATCAGGTTCATTGTCAACTTTCATAGCTACTATGGCATTTGAAGAAAATATAAAACCATTACATTTAAAAAAAGAACAATTGCCTTTGTTTTACGGAAATAACTGGTGGATTGGGAACATTTTGGGATTTTTAGAAGAATACCGATGACTATAAAATTATGTTCATGCATCCTCATGGCCCAAGTTCATACATGTGGCCAAACCCCACAGATGTATGTTGGATTCCATATGAACACATAATCAAACCTGTGACTCCTCCAACGACAACTACAGGCAAAACATATCAGATCACAAAAATAGAGAATAAATCAATTAACATGTTATTCAAATCTTGTAGATTGAATATATTGGCTTTTGAAGACTACAAAAAGTATGATTAAATATTATTTTTTAGCTTTATTTAATTTATACCTGTATAAACATTTTAATGTAATTGGTATTTGCAAACATTTTCCAGAATTAGGGTCATATGTTTGGCATGACTTGTTTTTGCTATGAAACATAAAATAGTATAAAAAAAGCCAGGTTTAGCAATAAATAGCCAGATTTTGTGGCAAATAGCCCTATTTGGGTATAAAATAGAGAACTTTTTTTATATCAATTTTTTTTTTCGCAATCAAGAATAATACCCTCGTGATATTTTTTGTATTAAATATAGACATATCAAATAATATATCTGCCAAATTATAGCAAAATAAAAAGTGAGCCATTTTTTTATGGCCCCTCAAACCTGACCAATTTTTAAAGCAATTTTTTAAATTTGAATATAATAAAAACTATTAAAATGAATAACTGAAACAGTTTAAATATTAAATAAATGTTCTTTGCTTAATTTTCTTTAATTTGGTACCAATTTTGTTGAATTTGATCCTCTGGTTCTCATATTACAAGCATTTTTAGACATCGTAGTAAATCCAAGATGGCCGCCTTTTGAGAAAAATAGCTGATTTTCAAATGTCTATAACTCGGCTCCTTTTTAATAATTTTTTTAAATATTTGAGATTTGGTGGTTTGATTGTGATATTTAACAGTGGTATAAATTTCAAAAAAAATCTGTGACTATGGATCAGTAAATTAATTCTGAAATGGGTGTTTTCATATGGAATGACCCATGCATGAATTTTAAAATGCATCGGAACTGGAATCAAAGAGATTCGAACTCGTGTTCAGTGGTTTCGCTCATTTGATGAGTGGTCTCTTATTACTCTCGGCCATAATGTCTTTGGTGAAAGAGGAATGTTAACCTACACAACAAAATTCGAGTTTATTTGAAAGAAAATCGTGTAGGTTATAAAAGGATTTGTTTTTCTTAAAAGAATTTTAACTAATTAACTAGTAGATTATCAATATTTCTTATTGTTTATGGTGAATACTTCGTGCTCGCTGTGATACGAACACGCAATCTATGGCATCGTTCTGTTGGGCGGTCGCTTAAATCTGTCGACCATGATATCTTTGGAGAAAATAATTTTTAAAACCTTTATATAAAAATATTGGAATTTATTTAAATGAAAACCATGCAAGTAAAATATGTTTTAAAACATAATTATTATATAGAATTTTTTATTCACGAAAAATCCGATCTAAATCCACTTGCGTTATATGGAGTTCGCTCGGATTTTTTTATATGGAAAGCAAATATATTTTTATTTCATTAAATCGAACTATAGTACACATAGAAAAATCTTTTTTAAAAAAAGAAAAACCAACTTAAGGAAAATGCGCTAAAAAGTAAATTTTTTTAAATTTTTTGACCAAGTTGAAAAAATGCACTTATTAGCCATTATAACTTACACAAAAGAAAAAAGATTATAATACAGTAACAGAGTGTAAAAAGTAACATGTCAAAACGCTTCTAATAAAGAGTACTTGTGCCAATAAACTTAGTTGGACACAAATGTGCACCTAGATAAAGTTTTCCTCCAAGCTACATTTGTGTTATTGTAATCGACATCATATTAACATATGAGACACTAATGGTGTGTTCTCTCAACTTATCACGCATATTTTTAAAAATGAAACGCTATCCTTAAAGTTTACCACTATGTTATTGATTTATCTATATAATTTACTTAGGAATACATTGGTTAAATTTGGTTAGTAGGTTTTATTGGAATGTTTTATCTTATTTATTATAATTTCTTGAAGTTTATAAGCTCATTTTGAAGTAATTATTGTTTTCTTAAAAAGGTTTCGGAGTTGACCAACTTCGAGACAAATGGTTGGAAACATACTGGCAATCTGATGGACCACAACCCCATTTGGTAAACATCCAATTTAGAAGAAAGACTACAATACAGTTTGTATATCTGTATGCAGATTATAAACTAGATGAGAGCTACACTCCTAATAGGTAATTTTTACTGAAAAATCAAATTTTGCATTTGCTGTTTAAAATTGTCTGCTGGGCAAGCAAATATCAAAGTTGTAAATAATTTAAATGCCTATATATATCTAGCTTTTTTAATTATTTTTTGTTGCTGTCTCATAAATTCATTCTCTAAATAATAATAGAAATATAGGGAAAAAAAATATTTTATAACCATAATAAAATATCTTCTAAATTGCAAATATAATGCAATGTCTTTGCTACTAAATATATTGATTTTATTACTGAAAGTAGGATTTTTTAACCTTGCATTGAAAACTTACTCTACATTACATCACTTAACCTTTTGAAGGCGGGTGTATGTAGTTTTTACATGAGATTCTGGCTCAATTATCTGTAAAGATTAAAAAGTAACATCCTTTTTTCTTCTTGAGACTAACATTAAAATTTTACTTTAGTGTGGGGAGGGGGGGGGGGGAACATTCTTCTAAATAAATCATAGAATTCAGAAAATGATATGTTGTGTCTTATTACTTGCATTTCATTTAAGCTTTTTATAACCTTTCTACTTTGCTTTACTTAAAACGTCATTTACTTTCTTTGTGTTATACAATTTCAATAAATAATTATCATGATATTTTTAGGATTTCAGTTCGAGCTGGGACCCATTTCCATGATTTACATGAAATCGAAGTCACAGAGCTGAGTGAGCCGAGTGGCTGGGTGCGAATTCCTTTAAAAGATGCCGATGAACAGCCAATTAGGACTTATATTGTGCAAATTGCCATTTTATCAAACCACCAAAATGGACGGGACACTCACCTCAGACAAATAAGAGTGCACTCTCCCGTGGAAAACCACTGTTTTGCGGCTATCAAATTTCCCATGCTGACAAGTATTGAATGTGCCTCTTATAGTACTGTGCGGTAGAACTGAAGAAAAAAAATTGTATGATAACTGCATCTTTATGTAGTATAAGAATATGTATTTTGCCTGTGTTCTTTGCTTATGGATGTAATTTTTTTACAAATTTACTGTGTTTGTTTGTATTTATTATTTTGTGACCTAGGAAAAAATTCCACTGCATTTGTTATTGAAACATACTACATAAATAAGTCACAAATCCACATTTAATATGTTTATAGAGTTTAATAAAAAATTTAGTAAATTAAACAAGATATTTTTATACATTTAGTACTTTCTTTATTAGTTAGGATTCTGTTACTCATTAGCAATTAGATATTCTCAAAAATAATTATTGTAGAAAGATAAGCTCGAATTTTATGTACAAATATTCTGTTTGACTTGTCTTGTAATCCTACATAAAATCTTGCAATATGCCAATTTTGCACGACGTGTTACAATGTATTATTTGTCACTCTTTCTAAAGCGTAAATAATGCATTGTTTCGATTAAAAATAAACTTGTGAACAAAGGCTCCTCAACTTCATTTTCTGTCCTCATTCATTCAAGATGGAAAACTGTTCTATGGAATACTACTGGCATACAGAGGTGTGGTGTGTTCTTATCTATGATATAGGTATTAAATATAGAGATCTAGAAAGATGTGTGTTATACTGAAAATTACAAAATATTAGCAAATGAACATTATTGCTCTATTAAATAAAAATAATACAACTATAAGTATTACTATTAAAATTAGCTATTAGTATATAAGAAGTTTTTTCTGATGGAAGTTCTAGTGATTTGAAAAGTTGAACCAATTACAAAATTAATCTTGCTACTACTTTTAAAATACGAAAATTATTTACTTTTGCATTGAAACCTTATTTGGATATATTTTTAGTGCCTAAGAATCTAGTTAATTTAAATAGACAAAAACTGTTAAATATAATGCGATTTAAAAAAAAAAAATATCACGCTCACATTTCTAAAAATTATTAAATTAATATAATGTTGAAGTAATATATCTCAGGTATATTAATTTGACAATTTTTGAAGCGAATATTTAACAAAAATATCGCATTAAAATTTAATTTTTGGGTGGATTTAATTTATGAAGGTAGTCTTTTTATAACAATTAGTACATAACGTTAGAGTACAACTTTAGTTTACTAAATGTTTCCTTTAATGCAGTGATAAAATTTAAAAAAAATAACTTTTGTGCATGTATTAGGGTATATATTTTCCCCCACCATTATCTCTCTTTTCTCGACAGTTCAGTTGTTTCCTCGTCATCTGACCATGATTCTAAAAAAACGAGGTGCTTGTATGAATGTGTTCCCGGGTCTTTCCTTCGAGATAAACCCCGAATCGTCGCCAATTGCCTGCTGTGCAGCTCTAGTGCGACGTTAATTAACCAAAACACAATAACCTGCAAAATGGGCTATTGACGACGGTTCGGATTCTATCTCGAAGAAAAAAACACGGAATTCTGCCTCGTATTTTTGATGTCTAAAAATGTCGCACTAGAGCTGCACAGTGATTCATTCTATTGGTGACGGTTCGGGATCTATTTCGAACGAAAGATCCCTGATGACATTATAGGCCAAGGCCTATTCAACGAAATGTGTTCCTTTTGCTACCAAAACTTCCATGAAATGGACTTGACATAGAAAAGTAAAAAAATAGTGATCTTGCGATCGGAGGGTGCCAGCTCCGATACAAAAATACTAGAAAGTCGTCCAGAATATCCAACAAATTATACTGGCGTGTATACGGGACTGGTGCACGATAAATCTGATCGGGGTCCAAAGTCCCGACGTCTATTGAAGGCGCTGGGTGCCAGTTCAGGTGTTTCCTCGTCATCTGACCATGGTTCTAAAATAACGAGGTGCATGTATGAATGTGTGTGTGTATGTGTTCCCAGGTCTTTCCGAGCCCCAGTTTCTCAGTTGATAAGGCGTTCAGCTACTAATCAGAGGATTGGTGGTTCGAATCCGGGAAATGGACTTGACATAGAAAAGTAAAAAAGTAGTGATCTTGCGATCGGAGGGTTGCCAGCTTCGCTACAAATATACTAGAAAGTCGTCCAGCATATCCAACAAATTATACTGGCGTGTATACGGGACTGGTGCACGATAAATCTGATCGGGGTCCAAAGTCCCGACGTCTATTGAAGGCGTTGGGTGCCAGTTCAGGTGTTTCCTCGTCATCTGACCATGGTTCTAAAAATAACGAGATGTATGAATGTGTGTGTGTTCCCGGGTCTTTCCTTCGAGATTGACCCCAAACCGTCGCCAATAGCCCACTGTGCCGCTCTAGTGCGACGTTAATTAACAAAAACCAAACCATCCCAGGTCTTTCCTTCGTTTGGTTTGGTTTTGTTAATTAACGTCGCACTAGAGCTGCACAGTGGGCTATTGGCGACGGTTCGGGGTCAATCTCGAAGGAAAGACCCGGGAACACATACACATTCACACACACATTCATACATGCACCTCGTTATTTTAGAACCATGGTCAGATGACGAGGAAACACTTGAACTGGCACCCAACGTCTTCAATAGACGTCGGGACTTTGGACCCCGATCTGATTTATCGTGCACCAGTCTTGTATACACGCCAGTATAATTTGTGGGATATTCTGGACGACTTTCTAGTATTTTTGTAGCGAAGCTGGCAACCCTCCGATCGCAAGATCACTATACTTTTTTACTTTTCTATGTCAAGTCCATTTCCCGCATTCGAACGACCAATCCTCTGATTAGTAGCTGAACGCCTTACCAACTGAGCAACTGGGGTTCCGGTCTTTCCTTCGAGATTGACCCCGAACCAATAGCCCACTGTGCAGCTCTAGTGCGACGTTAATTAACAAAACCAAACCTACCAAAACTATCCACATTGAAGGACTGGTGCGATTGTATTCCAATGTCCTGACGCTTATTGAGGTTGCGTCAGATACCAGCACAGGTGATAACCCCGTTTTCTGATCATGTTTAAAATATTCGAAGAAATGTTCTCGCGGATCTTTACTTCGAGATATACCCCAAGCCGTTGCAAATAACCGACTGTGCACTTCTAGTACAACGGTAATTCAACCAGCCCTCCAATAACCAGATTGCTCCACTCTTGCTGGGGATAGAATAGCCCACTGTGCAACTCTATGCGACGTTAATTAACAAAACAAAACTTTGCTGGGGATTGACCATGTCGATTAAATTGCCCACGCGTAACATTGCCTTTACAATTCAGCAACCACCAGCCTCCATGTACAGAGAACAGGTTTACGTCAATCTCATTCATATTAAAAAAAATTAAACACATGCTTTATGAATAATGAACGGTATTATTTATACTAAAGGTACTGTTGATTTGAAGACAAGTGCTTTTATTTATCGGTTTGATGACGTTTTTACATACAGTTTATTGCGACTTTTACATTAAAGAAGCTGAAGGTAAGGCATAAAAGGAAATGAAATGAAAAAACACAACAGAACTTAAGAAAATATTTACTTCTATCTTTGTGGATGTACCAATTAATTTCAGTCTTAAGTATGTCGTCTGCGAATATTTATTTTCATTTCAAATTCTTCTTCTTTATTCTTAAATGATATATCAGTAGCATTTCATACTTTGTTTTATATTTGAGATGTGCAGGATTCAACTTTTGACGTGTGTTTCGTTTTGCTTCTTCCCTTCACCATGATGTGACGTGACGCAAGAACTAGAAATATCAATCAAAAGGAAATTCTTCCATCCACCACAGCTTAATTCTTGAACGCTATCTTCCGAAATGTCTCAATCAAACGAAGAAGTCTACCTAAAAGCTCTCTGCAACGACAGACTGTGCCAGTCTGTGATGTACCTCACCTCTGAAACTCCCTTTGTGGACTGCTTTCGCTGTGGACAGCAACATTCAAGGAGCTCACTTCAAAATCTGCAACAACTGGCTGACATGGAGGGTGAGAAAAATGCGATAGAATACAGACTCGATTCCAGCTCTCTACCCAAGCGAGGCCATGACATGGTGAAGGTGCTGGGCTTGTCCAATTACTACTGCAAACTGCTATCCCCTTTCCTGACAATGTATGGCATGGACAAAGCGACGGGACAACCAAAGTTGTTAAGGGACATGGGTAAAGGCGATATCTTTGACTGCAGTTCGTTGTCTTCCAGAGCTTTTCTTATTGATTCTAAGCACATTTCTATTCCGGGATTTGGAAGGGATGTCACAGGGAGCATGGATTACCTTTCGGAAACTTTGCAGCTCATCAAGCAATCCAATGGGGATGAGGAACGCCTACTGCCAATTTATGCGGATGGGGACGGGCATTGCCTCGTCCATGCAATATCTCGAGCGCTTGTGGGAAGGGAGCTCTTTTGGCATCCACTGAGATCGTGTTTGAAGAGGCTTTTTGAAAATAATCTCGATAAATTTAAGGTAATTATAATTATTTGGTCAAAGTTGTCACTAACATGTTCTTGCTAACAAAAACGGGTTTTGTTACCAGTCAAAGAACTCCTTCATTTTCTGTAGAAATGCTATAAAGGGTAACCAGATTTATCAAATAATCAGAGGGAATGGTCAATACATAATTGAACCCCTTTTTGGTAGTGATGCAACGGATATCAGTATGACTAGATAGTCTGCAGGAATTTCAGTCGGATATCCTGTTATCCTTTTCTTTTTGTTAAATGTTTTTAGAATTATCAGTTATTACTAATTCATTTTTAAAATTTCCCATTAACATTTTCCGTATATTTTTCAATTTCAGTACCAATATTTTAATTTTAAAATAATTGCATTTGTTTTTAAATCATTACTTATGGCATGTTAGTATTTCAATTAGTTTAATAATAAATAGTAAAAAAATAAATAAAAATGATGATTCAGCTCTCCTTCACAAGAGAGATAATTATCTTTTGAAACCAATTATTGAAAGAAAAACATCTCTTGTTCAAATGCATTGACTGGTCTACACTCGGGGACAACCTAAGTTGAGCATAAAGCTATTGAATATTTATACATATACTTAGGTTGTCCCCTAGTATAGATGATTTTTTAAAAATCTGGTTACTCTTTTTGGAACCCTGCAGGGGGTGATTGATTGTCAATAAAATGGTTTATGTTGCCAAGAATGTGCATTGTGAATATCGCATTTTCAGCCAAGTCGTCAAGGTGGACCATTCAATGCATTTTAATCAACATCTCCATTCAACTGATGGGAAATCTATCTAGCTGATTCTCCTACTTTATCAAAATTATTGGAATTATTTATTCACCAGTCAGCAGTATATAAATTGGGAGAGTATTCTCAGAGGCATGATTAATTTATGAAGAAACACAACTGGGGTCAGGTTTACTGTACGGTCACCCTTGGTGCGATTTTTCCGCATTTGGCGATAATTTTTTTTAAATGGCAACCTCCCTCCGAAACGGCAAGGAATTGCAGCAACCCTATTGGACAACAGTCGCCAAAATGGCGACTTTTGGCGAGATTTTGAAAAAGTCGCCAAGGGTGACCGTACAGTAAACCTTTACCCACAACTGATTTTTACTAAAAAGGGCTTAACAATTTCTGTTTTTGCACCAGAAACAAATCTTTAAAAAGACTGAAATGCTTATTTTGTCTTTAAATATTTGTTGTATGATAAAAATATAGGTATTCTGAAAAATATCAAAAATAAACCATTAAATTTTTTATATTTATTATATATTTATCTTTAATTTCTCATAAGTATATATTTACAGGCTGGATAGTTGTAATATTTGGCGTATTTGCCGGATAGGCTGGATTCTGTATGTTTGCCATATATATTCATTGCATCCCTACGTTTTGCTGGACTTTGAAATTTAAAAGAAAGATGAATAGAATACTATTATAACATATCTTTGATTAAATGCTAAGCTTAGTCACTATAATTATTAATAATGTTATGTTTACATCCCTGTTACGATTATTTGGTCCAATCTGTTTTCAGGAACTTTTCGAAAACTTCATCGGTGCCGACGAGTGGCAGACAATAATCGAGGAGTGTGATCCCGATTTCAAACCTCCAGAAGGTGACTTTCACGGGTTGAGAAATATTCACATATTTGGTCTTGCAAATGTCTTGAGGCGTCCGATTATTCTACTAGACTCCTGGGAATGCATGAACAAGTCTGGAGATTATTCAGGTATGCTAACTAAAATTAGTGTTTGGTGTATAGTTATGTGTAAATTTTTTCAATTTCAAGCATGTAACATGAACTTAATAATTTTAAATAGGTTACTTACAATAATTTATTTATAAATGACGTAGGTTTATATGTACTATTTTTCAGGAATCATGATATTGTTAATTACTTGCCATTAATCAAATAGTTGAATAATGTAGTTCAACTAACTGTGAAAAGCCATTTAAGCCAAAAAAAATGGGCACTGAATTTACAAAGAAAACATATTTTTCTCATTGTTAGCAAATCTTTGAAAAAGGTCAGGAAAGGAAAACCAGTTTTTAATTATCTAAGATTTTTTTTCCGAAAAGAGAAAATCACAGAAAACAGTTCAAGATAACTGGTTTTTTTACCCTAAAAAACCCTAGAAAATTGTTGGTGGTTTGGAGTTTTTTTCACTGAAGTGAACAATAAAATGTTTTTACTAAAAGGTCAGGAGAAAATGGAAAGAAATATAGGTTTCCCCTAATGAATTGTCTAAAATCAGCAGTGACTTTATAAAATTTAAGATCTATACTCTGTCTCTACTTGCATATTGAACACTCTTAATAGATTCCTTCTATTTTATTATATTTTTATACTTCATTTGCTGGATGATAAGACCAGATAATATCATATTTTAAAATTAAAAGTTTTGATAATCATATTATTAGTGAGCATTGTATAAACAGGAAAATCTTTTAATGAAATTAGCTTATATAAAGTCAGTCAATGCATAAATTTTTACTACTCAATTGAGTATGTATGTTTTATAAAATGAATTATAAATAACAATTTTTAAATAAAGTGTTGTAGTTTTATTTTTTTATGCAAGGATTCTTAATTAATTTAAATGCACCTAAACCTGACACTACCTAAATATAGGTGTCAGGTTTAGGACTTAGGTACATCGGTGTTCACTCTAGAAATAAAAAAGGGCAGGGCGCTGTTGGCTGTAAAAGGGCACCCCGTTTTGAAAAAGACACTTCTTGTTTTTAAAAGGGCGCTTTTAAAAAAAAAAGTTTGAGATTGGGCGTGGCCACCCGTTGATGTATTGGACTCGTGACCAAAAAAAAAGTTCCGATTTGTTGATTGATATTGCGCAAAAGCTGCATAATGGTGACGATTCTGGGCTTATTTTGAAGGAAAGATCCGTACAAAATTGATGTCTCTTTATGAAGATACTACTTAAAATCCAAAATTTGAGATTGAAAAATTTATGTTTTCGATAAAAACCAAATCTGTAAGTAGCCCTAATCAGACTCCTTACAAAACTGATGAAAAGGTTACTTAAATCTAAAATTTGGTAATAAAAGGCCTAATATTGTGACCAAACCATCGTCACATTAAAAAAATGCGGGTATAGACAACCAATAGGATTCGTGAAATGCCCCGTGCTCGAAATAACCGCGGAATCATCGCGATTACACAACACGCATAGTTAAAAAGAGTTTGTTTTTCTACTGTCATAATTCACTTAATTCCAATTTACAATTTATTTATTTTTAATCGATGCCCTTTTTAAAGACGGCTAGGGAAGCAAGGACGCTTGTACTTGACTGAAAAGGGCAAGAGGGGCGGAATTTTTTCAAAAGAGGGTGGTATTTTTGAAAAAAGGGGCATGAGGGCGCTATTGAGATGAAAAAAGGGCGGGCAGGGCGGACCGCCCTTTAAAAAACGCCTAGAGTGAACACTGGGTACATGAAGTGTTAGCTTTAGGTTCATCACAAAATGTGGGCATCAGCTTTAAGGAGCACTTCAAGGGTTATAAAAGAAATAGTTTATTAAAAATTAATGTTTTTCTTAGAAATAACTTTTATGACGATTTCTGGCATAAAAGTTGTTTGAAAACTTATATAAACCACTGATTATAGCCAGACTGAGATTTTTTATTCAAAAAATTAATTTTATTGAAAATTATTCCTTAAAGTGTCAGGTTTAGCTGCACTTTCCTTATGGTATTCCCTTTTCTTTCGAATTTTTTTCAGAAAAATCATTTGGGACAAATAATACATCTGTACCAAACAAAATTACTACTAGCATGGTTACTGTCAATAGTAACCACTAATGGATCGGAGAATTTCAATTCCAACTGTTTTAAAGTCTAAAATGTTTTATAAAATTATAGAAATGCTTTTTGAAAATCATGCTTGTTTTTACATTTTGTGGGCCTGTTTATAATTGCAAATGGCAGTGTTTTTTTTTTTATCATCAAACTAAAATATAAAAATAATTTTTATATTTGTTATTTTTGAAAAATTTAAGAAATTTAGTACATGAAAGACACCTTTTAGAGTTTTTCCAGCTAGCTTCTATTTTGGGATGCATAAAAAGTTATACCAAATTACTGTTTGTCATTACATGCCTTTCTCCTTTAATTTCTTGCATTATAAATGTATTATTAAATGATTGCACATTCATAATTTTTTATAGGTCTCTTCCTTCCTGGTTTTGTTCCACCAGAAAAATGTAGAGGAGAGGATAACACTTTAAACAAGCCCATCTGCATAGCATGGAGCAGTAAAAGTCACAACCATTATATTCCATTAGTAGGGATTCTCAACAGTAAGTGGAGATGACCTTTTTTTTTAAAAAGAAAACTGGAGGTATTTCTTTCAGTATAATATAAAATTGAGCGTCATGTTGTGAAGTATATACCAGATTCATAATTTTAAATTCATGCAAAATAGAATATTATTTTTAAATTATATCTATTTTACAAAATCAAAAGTTTGAAATAAGAAACTGAATTGTAAATGCATAAAGTTTTATTTTTAATCTGTATTATTTAAAAATGTCATTAGGAATTGAGGTTGTCTGTTGTTTAATGTCATGGTGCCAATCATTTTAAAAATAAGTAATTTACTATTGATAGGATCAAGTGTGTAATTATTTGTTTAAAATATATAATTTCTGAAGGTATTGAGATAAAATTAAATATGAAAAATATTTTGAATGACTAACAGTTATTGATGATTTAAGTTTTGTAATGTTTTAATTAACTATCTCCGCTCTATTATCCAGAGAGAAAAGAAAAGTACAAATTTATTTCAAATCATCATCACCTTTATAGTTGCAATGTGTAGGTGTGTTTAGAAGCCTATCAATTTATTTGAGTATTTATAGAAGTTCATCCAATTTGTAGAAGCCCATTCAATTATTTGAGTATTATGTATATAAATAATATTAAACTAACTTTTCATAATGTCGCTTAAATACTACAACTAGATAACCACATAAAAAATTACATAGCAGTTACTTAGTTATAGTATTTACTCTACAATATATAATATGGTTTTGGAGATTGAAGCAGTTTAAGCTTTACATTTAATTAAAACATGTAACTAGAAAAGAATATATATGCTATACGCTAAGATGACTTTTTAAAAATTTGTATCAAAAAAGTTCCATCAAAATTCTATTAGTAGTTATGTGATTAACAAACAGACTTACTTAACTTAAGAGCACTTACTTTGGCTTCTAATAGTTTATGAAAATATTGGTTATAAGTTTACTTTCTAAATCTTATTTTTATTAAAGCTAAAATTAGTTTTAAAAGGAATTTAGCTAAATTATTAAGTCTTGTGAAATCAAGTTTAAAGGAACACTGATAGAAATTGAATAATAAGATAAATATCTGTTTTGCTCAACTAATGTTTCCATTTATGCATTCTATAATTTGTTACATTTTATTACTATTTGGACTGTATTATATATAATGCTTGAACTGTGTTTTTTATATTGTCTGAAAACTAAATGCTTCTATCTATTCTGTTTTTGTCCAGTGCCTCTTCCAGTTCTGCCTCGATCTTTGATCCCCAGTGTTTTTCGCATGCCTCAAACTGAGATTGCCTCTTACATAGAGTTTGATGAAAGCGACAACTGTGTCATCGGGGGCAGTCGAGTTTTAAGTGATAGCTACATGCAATGCTTGGTTTTCGCTATGGAAACTCAGTTCTCTAAAACTCACGGAGTTAATCCCTCATTGGTTGCAGATGCTAAGCACTTCTTCTATTCAAATAATGGTTTGTGTGCCTTTTCTTAATTATTTTTAAGAAAATCATTTTAGCAGTTTAGTTTTATTAAAAAAAGTGTTTGGAGCTTAATTTGATATATTGATTTTCCCATTGAGTATTGAATCTGTTAGCAAAATTAGAGAACAGAATATTTTTATTTTGTTCTAAATTAGCTTTAATTATTCTCTGTACAGCAGAAATGCGTTGAGATTTTAGTAATATATTGTGTAATAAATATGCTTATCTCCTATATTTCCATCCAAACTATTTATAAGGCATTTCCATTTTCACCGACATCATAACATGTGAGGTATATAAAAAAGGAGAATTTTCTGAAGCGGTGGCGAATCATACTTTTGTCTCATGAATATTGAAAGTTTTTTTTTAATAATTATTTTCTAAGCAGTTTTTAAATAAGCCATCTGTAGTGCTGTCATCTACTAGTAGAACTAATAAACTTTTTTTTTTAATATTTTGGCTATAAAAAAATTCTTAATATCTTTCACCCTTACAACCAATGTGTGTGGTGGGGTTCGGGGTTCATGCGATAATTATCGCATGGGCATACTAGTTATTTACTTAATGTTCCTCTTTATTTTTTGTGACATTTCCTTTTTTATTTGCTGAAGGAAATCAGTATATTTACAAATTAAAAGTGCCTTGTAACATCATACTTTTGTTTCATGAATCAACCAAGCAAAGTAAATTATTGAGAAAAACATTGAATATTTTGTAAATGTAAATTTTGTTTCCACAGTAGTTTACCTCAACACATCTCTTGCAACTGTAATACATCAAGTAAGAAATATGGCAAATGAAGGTTTTTTGTATCGCTGTTCCTCCTGCACAGCTCTGAATGAATTGAGTTTGGATCCATCCTGGTTTCGCTATGGTGGTGTGTTATACACACTTCTCTTACAAGACCATAAAAAGCTTGTTCATGGATCATCTTATATAATTTCGTGGAAACAGGGTAACTGTAAGTATAATTTTTTTTTTGTGAATATTTTTTTTTAAATACTAGGGAGAGATGCCTCCCTTTCTTCGCCAGAACACCACGACTTCTGATAGGGAGTGGGCCTGTAGCCATTACAAAAATATATTTTCATTCATTTTCAACTTCCTCTTAATTAGGGATGAAACGGATATCCGGTAACTATCCGGCCTATCCGGTAACTATCCGATATCCGGAAGTAAAGTGCCGGATATCCGATTTTCCATGCCGGATATCCGGATGAATAAAACATCAAAGATTTTTTTTTGTGGCGATCAATTTTCTTTGTTTTTGCTTTAAGTATTATCCTGAAAATTCTACCAATGTATTCACAGTGTGCAGATTCTGCCTTTAACCAATAGAGACTTTAAAAAACCCACTTTATTTCAAATTTTTAACTTTAAAATTATATTTTTAACGAATTGTTATGGTGGAGGGTCATCACATCTCACAACTAATATAAAGTTGAATTGAAAAATAAATTTCTCAAAAGTTTAAGCAAACTTGAGTTTTTATGTTTGGAATGAAAGGGCATATGGTAAAATTACAATTATTCAGAAATTAAGTGTAAAATGTACAAAACATACGACCATTGCTAGCAGCACCCTAGAATAACCCTTTGTAAATAAAAAAGTGTTTTGAATGTTTATTCAATTTTGGTATCACTTTAAAGATAAGGAATTGGAAAATATTACAGAATAAAAAAAATATTTTTCAATTTTTGACCGATTTCCGTTTTTTCTAGTGTGTATAAGAAGTTATTTTCATAAAAAATAAACTGCCGGATATCCGGCAAAATCCAGTTCGGATATCCGAGTAGGGATCCGGTTTGTAATGTGCGCCGGATATCCGGTATCCGGCAAAACCACTATCCGGTTCATCCCTACTCTTAATGCCTTTCAATATGTGACAAGGCTCCAATCTTGAGTATTTCTACGAAGTTACCTCTTTACTTCTGAAATATTGTTTATCCTTTTATTTCCTATTAAGAAAATACTGCACTAATTGTTTATCTACAACACATTTGCCATCAAAATTAGTGATTTGTCCTTGGCGTATTGTGGCTACAGTTGTTGGAATGCCAAATGGCGATGATTATTTTATGTAGCTTTAAAACAGTTCATATTAAAATTTAGTTTTAAAAAATTTAACACTTCTAAAGCCAGAATAACATTAAAATATCAAAGTTTCAAAAAGTATAAAAAATAACATTAAATTCTCGAATGAATGAAAATAAATATTTATAACATTAATTATGGTTTTAATAAGCTCCTTCTTTTCTACGTCTATGCATTGGAGTTGTAAAAACTGTATTTTAACGCAAAACTGAATAAATTGGTCCATTTATCTTAATAGTTTGCATATGTATTAATTGTGGTTGTAGGAAATTATCTTTCAATTTCTTTTAGCTAACCTTTTTATTAAAAAAAAATTCGAAACCCAAACCAAATACTGTGAGTTTTAATTTATCTTCCAAATCACTGAATTTTAGAAGAATTTTAATATTTTGCAATAAATAATTTTAAATTAAATTTCTAATATTAGTTGTATATGTTTTTTTTCCCCTTTAGAAAATATATGCCAACTCTTATATATTTTCCCTTTAATTTGTGACTTTTCACTTCTTTATAAAGTTTTTTTGAAAGACTTTGAGAATTACTCTAACTGTTATTCGAATATATTGAAACTTATGATCGTTTTTACAAGTTAACGAAGTCTATAAACCAAATTATATTACTCCGATATAAATTGAAACTTATGACACGTAAAAGCATCTTTAGTAATATATTTTAAATAAAGTTACTGGCATAGTATGAAATTTTTGTGTGCAATATTTCCGAAAATATTTTGAACAAAATTAAATTTTGTAAAGACTTTCAAACTTGCAAACACAATGAACTTCCTTACTTTCTGTTATTAAAATTTGTATTATACTCATTTGTGCTATGTAATGCTAGTGTCTCATTCTTTTACTGGCAACTTGTACTATTAACAATAGACATTCAAATTAAAATAAATTAGTAAAAATATATTTAGTAATTTGCTTTTTTGCTTTATTATTATTTTTAAAAGACCGCCAAATGTTTGACTTTCAGTGTTTAAACATTTACCTTATCTTCTGGATTATTATTACTTTCATTTTTATAATAGAATCATAAAAATTGCCTGTTTTTAATAAAAATATTAATTATGAAATTAAAATATTTTCAGATATTTCGTGCAAGTATGATTCTAGGAATGATGTCCTTGTTCCGGACGTCAGTACTTTTAAAATGGACAAGTGCAATTATTGTCAGAGGTATTTTAATGTCTATAAAACTTTATTAGAAGATATAGTAAAGTGTTTTATGTATATCATATTTAAAAAAAATCTGGATAACTCTTTGTGTTGAGAGTACATTTATTTTCACCTATAAAGAATTTAGCCATTTACTAATCTAACTTTGTATCATACAGAAGAAAAACATTGAAAAAGTAAATGTTTTTAATAATATTTGAAGAATTTTTTCTAGTGTTTTTAGTTTGAAATATTTATAGTAATAGTTATTTGTATTAAGTACCATGTTTCTTGGAAGTCTTGTTTTGTTGAAAATATTTTATTTACTAAAAGGCTTTAATTCATATATCATAATTCCGAATGCAATATTGTCCAATATTAACCCCGTAATATACATTATATCACCTCCAAGGATCTCCAGTTTTTCCAGCAATGCTACGAAATGTCAATTTATAAAAATACTCCCTTTTACAATATTTTTTCAATGAGAAGGTTTGAAGTTCAACTTTCAAGCTATCTCTTAACAGTGAATTATTTTTAAAAAATAATATAAAATAATATGCATACAAAACAATTCAACTTCATTGCAGCGAAAGAATTTTTACATTTCCAAAAATCACTGGAGCGTTAGTGGTTTAAAATCAGAAATTAAAGAGAAAAAAAACGTTATTTGATGCATTAGTATAGTTGCAATGTTAACCCTCAGCACGTTTGAAGTTGTTTTCTCTCTAAATAGTTTACTTTAGATTTCTAATAGCATATATATTACATATATTTAAAAAAAAATTATTATTTTAATAGATATTGTTTCCAAGAAACCCCCCAATACTTTATATTTGAAAAATATTTAAACATGGAATATTTTTATGAATTTCAAGTTTATGCATATTGCTAGAAAAACTAATAATCCGTAAATGACGCAAGTTGTTCATCTCCTTCAGAGGGTTAAACTCGCATCTGTATTGCAGGCCTCGCTACCGGTCCCTTTTCCCCCTAAAAGTCTTTTTTGTTACTTGAAGTACTTAAAAGTTCTTTTTTTCAAAATATGGTCACTTTTCCCCTTATTGTAGCAAAAAATATTTGTTTTTCCCCTTTCTGCCTATGATAATACATTTCTTGCCCTTTTCCTTTCCTATTTAACCAAAGATTTATTTTTTGCATTTTGTAATGGCCATTACAAAAATCAGTATTCATGTTCGTATTTATTTTAAGTCTATTAATGGGGTGTTGCAACTAGCGAAATATACTTAAACTAGGAGCAGACTTGATGTTTTTGTCTTTACAAATGTAATTAATCACATTGGTGTAGATTGTAGACCTATATGTAAGCAATTTCTGTCCTTACAGGACCACCTGATATCGTTTATGCATTATATAAAAACAAAATGTAAATTAAGACTTTGTTCTAGGGAGGAATGATAAATAGCCGGTGCAAGTGTAAATTGTAATTATATATATTACCAGCATCTCAGACTAAAAATCGATTATTTGACAAAGTTGTTAGCGCAGTATACAGCGAAAGGATATTTTGTCCAATATTTACATGTCTGATAATTGCTAATTGAGCAGATACAATTTGAATTTTTCAGTTGTATGCAACTAAATAGTTCAGTTGGATGTCCGATAGTTGTCAGTGCCACGGCTAATTTGTGTTGTTTCATAGATTTTTTTATTTTTTTTTAATATTTAAAACTGTAGGTCCCTTTTTTTAAGATGTTTGGTCCCTTTTTCCCTAGGGACATATGTAAAAAGTGTTGCGAGCCCTAGTATTGTGTTTGTCACTTTTTTATATTACCAGCTTAAATAGCTCAAGCAATGATTTTATTTTTGATCCAGGATGGGAATAAGGTGTGTTAATCACAAAGTATGCCTTTAGTTTTGTTACCAAATGAAAATGCATTCAAATCTGTCTACTTATAAATTATTTTGAATTTTTTTGTCTTTTCAGATCTTCTTTAAAAAGGATTGAACGCTATGTTAACCAAGAACCGAAAAATAGTGGCTCGGGCGATAAAATATCTATTGCTAAATCGGACCAAACTTCTGAAAAATCTATTCCTGATCATCCTCAATTGTAAGTTTGCTGAGTAACTGTTCACTGTGTAATAGTTATTATGGAGAGTAGAGCACTATTTATATTTCTTTTGGTATATAAATTGCTTATATGTCGATTCCAATTTAAATGTTTTCTGAATCTGTTATAAAATATTTTTATTTATTTAACTAAAAGAAACTTTGTGATTCTGTGATAATTGTCTTAATGTGTGAAGATTTATTATTTTCAATAATATTCTCCAAGTGTATATTAAATTAATTTTCATCAGAAGTTTATTACAAAGTTACAATTCAATGTTAATATTCTTTTGATCAGGATCTATTCATATGAGTTTTAAACGAATATGTTTTTTATACCAATTTCATGGAGCATTAAATGTTGCTCTCCCAAAGAGTCTAGCAGCTGCACTATGGATATAATTTATTAACCAAAACAATACTTAATATAACCTAAACTGTCAAAAAGACTATATTAAAATGCAAACATTTAAAGTATTATATACCAAAATGATATTTGACTGTATCTTAATCAATTGATAGTTTTTTCAAATAGACTTTTATATTTCAAAAGCCATACAGAGCACAACACATAGCTATAAATCTCCTAACAGCACATTTTTGGATTTGTGTCCTTCAAACTGCCAATAGAAAGTATTTAAAAAATGTCTTATATATTTCCCAGTTGAAATACAATTGCTTTTATTTATACAGCATATATATATTTCAGTTTCCAATTAAAATGTACTACAGTTAGTATACACTTTGATTTACTATTTATTATTGTGCAATAAAGAAATTCATCTTGACTGTAGAATACTATAATTTTTTTTAAAAAATGAATAATTCACTTGGAATTTTAATTTATCTATTAAATGAACACCAATGGAAATGTGTGTATTAAAAAAATAAATCGAAAGTTACCATTATATTAAGGAATACCCAGATTTTGATTTTTTTTACTGAATATCTGTTTTAACCATTGATTAGTAAGTTTTATTTAAAATTGTCCACTCTACTTATAGTATTTATATATAAAGTATGATGTTTGTATAAATAGTACGGTGGGTCAAAAAAAATTTAACACACTTAAGTACGGAAAAGTTGTTTCTTGTAATAATAAGAAAAATTCCGTACAAAATATTGGTTGATATCTTTCGTTTGTACATCATGTAAAATATTAAAAAATTGATAATTATCAACAGTTTTCTTCAAATTTTTTTGTAAAACCATTATTATAGACGAGTGATTTTATAATTATTTCTATAGGCAATCTTTTTTTTATGGTATGAAAGCATTCTAAAGAGATTAAATATATGAAACTTTTAAAAATTTTGTAAATTCCCTTTTATTGAACATATTGTGCAACTGGAAAACATTGAAATATTAATGTTTTAATTCATTGAATCATAAAATAAGCATAAACAAACTATACCATCTCGATTGTAGAATTTTAAGTAGTAATAAAAATGTACAATTTTTTTTTCAATCTTATCAATTTAGTTAGTGCTATGCAATTGTTTTTAGTGCTATGCTTTACCAGAAGATGTTAACCAATTTTTTTAATATATTATTTTTATTATTTTTATAAGAGCACAAGAAGCATTTTGATTTTATAACAGCAAAAAAAGCATTATTTTTCGCATGAAGGCGTTTTTTTTTTATTATTCGACTTGCCTTTTTATAAGCTTTGTTATTTTGCTTAATTCTGTAGACCGAGAATCAAAGTCCAGTGGAATGATGAAACAGTTGAAGATGTAATTCCTGATTTCCAGCTCATTAATGAAGAAATTCTTGCATCAGAAGTGGATAAGATAGTTGCATCTTTCATTAAGAAACATTTCACAGGTGACATTTTTATAAGTGCTAAAATTAAACTGATGTAATTTTATAGTTGATTGTAAAAATGGAGGCAAAATATAGTATTAAAAGGTAGGTTTCTTTTTCTAAGCTTTCATATAAATATGTTCATCACTAGTTGTTAGAGATAAGTAACTTTCAGCACTTAAAGAGAAAAAAAAATGAAACCTCAGTGTGTTATGGATAAAACATTTTTGGAATATTTTATTGCAATTTTTTATAAATATTTTTAAGGGTGAAAATTGAGTCTACTGTATTCATATGAAAAAGAGGAATTATTAAAAATTAAAATAACATAAAATATGCAATTACAACAATTTTATTCAATTAAATATTATCATTCATTAAATAAATTAAATTTTATATTATAAATGCAAGTGTCAGCGACTTATTTTGTATGTTAGCTAATTTTAAATCACATGTTTTAAATTCTTAATGTTGTTGTTTTACAATAGGAGATGTGGCTGATAAATTATTGCAAAGTTACATCTCTGGGGAAATATATAAAACTCTAGGAAAGACACCAACTGCTAAGAATTCCACACCTGATTTGTCACAAATTTCAAACGAAGAATCAAATATGGAAATTGAGAAGGTATGTAACTTTATTATTTATACAAATTCAGATGTTTGTTGATTCTTTTTTCTCATTTACCATCTTATGAGTGTGAGAGGAACACAACATACCATAGATATATAAAGTGCCTCATTTTATTAGAAAAATTTAAAACATGTTTGTTCATATTTAAAAGTTTATTACCCAATTATTATTTTGTCAAAGCAATAATTTCATTTTGAATTGAATAACATGAATATATATACATATGGAATTTTTCGGTTTTGTTCATTAAGAACACATATTTGAATACTTTTTTGTAACTCTAAATTTCTTATAAAATATAAACTGATATTTTGTAGTTTTTAGTTGTGAGTGAAACACATTATAAATCTGTTAAATCATTAATTATAATTCGGGTAAGCCATTTGTACATTGCCTTTTCAGTGGGAATTTTGTACTAAAATTTTGCATAGACAATAGAAACAAGCTAATGCAATACAATATAAAGCAATTTACACATTCAGAGTAACATACTTGGTACATGGAAAAAAATTATTTCTCTGTTTTTTCTTCTTTTTTTTTAAATGTGAACAAGCACCTTTTTATTATATGTTGTTTGTGTATTTTTTTTCCGTCTTATGTATAATTTACTTGGATTTTTTTTCTTTCAGCTTTTTGTTTAATTTTATCTGTAACACTTGCAATTTTGATTGTTTTTAAAAGTTAGATAAAACATTCCCAAGATAAAATGTATTCTAAATTATTAAAACAAGGCAGTAAACTTTATTTTAATGAGTAGAGGATGATTAAGTAAACTGGAACCTCACTCTAGATAAAATGTCTATTATTATAAAAACAGCTAATTTTTATTCATTGAATTTTAAACCATTTTAAATGTTATCAACTTGAAACTGGGAGTACTAGTATAATCCCAATCCTAATACAATTTAATTATTAATAAATTGCATTAATTAATAATGTGTTGCATTTTTTATTGGAAAATTGTACAATTGCAAGTTTTAAATCCACATCATAGTCACAATGCTCTAGCCACTTGTACTACATAAATGTCTTTTGGAAGAACAGCTTTATGAAGAGCATTGCAAATTAATGCTATGTTTTCTTAGCTACTTGAAGTCCATATACTGTGTGATTAAGGTTCAGTTGCTTTAATATTAGCAGCCTCTGGTTTAATCATTTATGACTGACATGATTGTATTAAGATACGTATATATAATGAGTTCCATTTGATAGATTTCTTGTTTTTGTGTCTACTTTAGTCATTGTTCCAATTTTAAAATTTACAATATCAAATTAAATATTTTAAATTAAGGATGTGTATTTAAGCATTATTTGTTAAAGTGTTCTCTTTTTTTTTAGGCAGTACTACCTGCGGATAAAGTGATTGAAGTCTCCAACAACACACAATCTGAGCCTTTGACGTCTCAAATGCAGACTGTGAAATTAGTTTCAATTAGTGGGCGTCAAGTAGGTTGAAGTTAATAAATACTTTTTTGCTACATGTTTGATTAGATGTTTATTTGCTGTGTAAATGAAAATCATAATTTTCTTTAAAATTGGGGTTGTCTTAATTTCAAATATTAAAAAATAATTGTAAAACATAAAAATAATACAATATAATAAAACTTCATAAATTATATTTTATTCATGGAGTAGTATTTGCTATCCAATTTATTGAATATTATGAAAAATGTTGTAATACTCAAATGGTTATCTTTATACTTATTTGTTACATTGATATTATTTCATTATTTGATAAGTCACCTACTCCAAGTGATTTTGTAATATAACATTATTTCAAAGATTCTATACGCCGTTAGTCGCAGTGTTATGTTCATAATTTTTCTGTACATGAAAGAAAATTCTGTTTGAAAGAAAATTTAACATTTCAAATTTACTCATATTATGTATGTAATAAAATGGGATAGATGTATTTAATAAAATGAGAACTCAAAGGAGGAAATAGTATTTTATACTAAATAGCAAAAACATAAAATATCAAATTAAAGTCATGACTGGGTCCCAAAAAAATCAAATTACTGATTTTGTGTTGATAATGTTTATATCCGTTTTCAACTCCTGAAGTAGAATATGATAATTCTTTAAAATTACTGTATAAAAAAAAAACAGTCTTACTTAAAAAAAAACTATACATAGAAATCTTAAATTTGTGTTCCACATTAGAGTTGCATAGTAGTTAAACAGCAAATAACAACAATAGTAAAATATAAAATAATTTAAAGTGTATGCAATCAAGCAGTTTACTGATATGTCTGTTTAAGTTAATTTGAAAGTTATTTACGGATTTTAAATATAAACAAATTTTGTCTGAAATTACCCTAATAGAAAATCATATTAAGAACTATGTACAGTTGCAAATAAAACTGTTATCTGATCACAAAAGGAAATTTTAATTACTCAGGTGTGAGGGTGGATGCTTGACAAAATTACATTTTCCTCGACCGACCTTATATATACACTCAATTTCTCTTTACTAATAAGTTGTGGGTAACTTCATATGACTGATACACTCATTGGGCTTGAGTGATCATGTTAGCCTGACTGTTAGAGTATCCCCGTAGCATTCACAAGGTCCTTGGTTCGAATCCAATTGACTGCCAAGTGCATTGCGCTACATTGGGCATTTCTGGACTGCAGATCAACACAACCTTCTAACAAACACTTGTAACACCACATTGAAACAACCACCACAACTTCAACCATTGCCCACGTGATAACATTTCACAGGCATCTCAATCATTTGTTCCTCCGTCCGACTCACTGACACAGTGATACTTTGGGGGTCACTTCATATGCTCGATACTCCCATTTGGGCTCGAGTGATTACTTTAGTCTGACTGGTAGAGTAATGGTCCATAATGCAGAAGGTCCTTTGTTTGATTCCGAGTGATTGGCCAGTGCATTGTGCTACAAAGTATTGCTTTCAGTATTTATAGTGAAAAATGTTAGGAATTCAAATATTTGATCAATAACCCAATATACTAAATTTTGAAAGTTTTAAATTGACACGTTAACTGCGGTCAAAATTTATATATATTTAACTCTACATTTTAATACAATATATATATATATATATATTTAAACGTTTTTTAGGTAACTCTCGATCTCAATGAAAAGGGGATATCTTATGGTCAGTTACAAGAAATAATAAAAAGCAAGTTTTCGATTCCTGTCCCCAACCAAAGGATCAAGATGGGATTTCCTCCAAAGCTGTTGGAACCCCCACACGGCAATGAAGGACAGGCTTTACCTTTGAAGCATGGTGATAGGTTGATAATTGAAAACCATGCAATGCAGGAAACTAGGAGATTTGCAAGTATGTATTTTTGTGAGATACGACTATATTTAATTTTAAATTAAGCATTGTTCTTAATTTTAGTATTGTTCTTCTAAGATGATTGTAATATGTTCGGTTATTTGAACACAAGTGTTACGATATTGGCACAGGCTTTAGGAATGCCTTATTTTGAGATCTTATTTTCTTTCTCGGTTGGTTATCCCAGACAAATAATGGTCCAAAGTCTTGTGAATTCTTTAAAAAATATATACAATTTTTTGTTTCATTTTTAGTTTTAATGTTAAAGTAGAATCTATAATTAGTTTTACCAGTTATCTTCTTGACACAAATATAAAAAAAAGTAAGTTTTTCAAGAACTGGAGTAGCATTAACCTATTTTTTCCATATGTTTTAATGAACTTTGGGAATGTAAGACAGACTCCAGTTCCTAGTTTATGGTTTATTAATTGATATTGATTTTTTTATATATATGTCGATACATCACAAAATTTATTTTATTTAAAATGTATATTTCCTGATCTTGAGGAAACACTCTTTAACTCACCTTTCTGGCAGACAACTTTCTTATATGAAAATGCAGGACGCCTATTTGGAGAATGTCTAAAGCTCTGTAGCTTTTAAAAACAGCATATACCTTTCATATACTCTATGTATTAAATTAAAAACAAATTAATATTTAACATGCTAAATGTATTATGATTTTTAGGCACACCTTATATCAGGAATAATGCTCCCTTGAACCGATCTACCGAGTGCAATAGTGAGTTATGGAGAGCTGCTAAATTGCAACCCCACCTATTCAAAAGAGGGGGACTGTATTTTGAAGAGGCAAATCAGAAGCACATTTTGTGTGATTTGGCTCATGTGGGTATAGAAACGTTTCCAAATAAAGTAAGTATTAATCTTGTTAAGTATTTTGATGATGAGTTTCTGATTTCATTCCCTACTATTGTGAATTGTCAAACAATACATAACCAGTCAAACATACCCTATGAGCGTATTCATTGTACTGTGCTTAAGTTTGCAGAGCCATATTTTTGCCATGGATAAAAAAAATCAACAGTCAGTTTTTTTAATAGCTTTTCTTTACAAGTTGCTTGCAAAACAAAACTTTTGTGGGATTTTTATTGCTCATTCAAACAGAAAGGAATTGTCAAAAATTACAAAGGTTAAGTAGTTTTGAATTTTAATTACTCTTTAAATCAAATGATTATGTAGTCACAGTGTAGAAATAAAAATCGGACAAAAAAAGTATTAGTGTCCAACTCTATAACAACAGAACTAAATTAGGGTGAATGTTGTTAACTAAATGGCTAGAAAGTATTGTATGAAAGTAGGGTCTTGTAGATGGCCCCTTCAAATAGTTTATAGCATTTTACATTTGCAGTCATTAATGCCTGAATATTGCACAAAGAGACCATTGGGTGAACATTTAGAATTTTTTTTTTATAAATTGGTTGATAAACTAGACAGTGAATACCATTGAAATGTGAATTACAATCTACCTACAAAAAAAGTGCCTTTTATTTATTTGTCAAATGGACGGATTTCATTAAAAATAGGTATAAAGTCAATACCAGTAAATATAGTATATTTATTCTCACCTACATTTATTATATGAAGCTTACAGTATGAAAAAAAATATTTTGTGTTTCTCTAATGTACTATGAAAATATTTAACTTTGAAACTATTTAAAGAATATTTTAACTAATTAATTTGTATTTCTTTTTAATATTTTTTTTATATATACTTAAAAGTAATCTAGCTTTAAATGTTATATTACCTTAAATATATTTAAATGTATTAATGTTATTGCTTTGATATTGTTCAGTTTGCACAGATGATCATAATTTTCCATTAAAGATGTTATAAATAAAAGTTTCCATACATTTTGAAATAGGTTGGAAGTATTAAGTTTTAAAAGTAATTGAAGTAGTTAAATATTTTTTTCTATTTTTGAAATCTTTCTTAGGAACATTTATAGAAATGCCTTACTTTCATATGTGAACATTGTTTATTATTCATTCCAAAAGAAAGTATAGTTAATTTTAACCAATGATAAACTATAATTAGGTAAAATCTAAAGATTGTGTTCTGAAAATGAGATTGAGAATAAATCATATTATATAATTTTTGGGATGTAAAAGCCTGAAATTTTGATTTTTATATAGAAAATATAAAAATGACTTGCTGTATTGCAATTTTATATTTGACCACAATTCGAAAAATGACCCTCGAAACCAAATAGAAATTTCTTACCATAGTTTTGAAAAAACAACTAAAAGTCTCTAAATGACCTTCACATGAAACTTTTTATCTGTTAGGTAATTCATGTAAATGAAAATATATTTTTCTGCTTTGTATAGTTTTCGAATCATTATCGAAAATAACCTTATGCCCACTAACTGATTCTGTTTTGCTGAATTTAAAAACATAAGTCATGCTGTTCAATTCAAACTATGATGTTTGGTTAAGTTATCCACATGATGTGCCCCAAACCCATAAGTAAATTTTCTACAGGATTTGTCATTGGTTTCTATTAATGTAAAATATTTGTGAAATCAGATACGTGGGGTATTTGCATAAAAACAATTTTGTAATGGTTTTAGTGTGATCCATTCCAAAACTAATACTCTGTGACATACAGCATGATTGACAAATAATCTTCTGTTTATTAATCTTCTCTAGTCGAAATTTCGGGTAAATCCATATTTCTATAATTTGCTGAAATGAGGTTTCACACGAAACCATTCTAATTAAGCTTCGACATAGCCACATCTAATTTACTATTTTAACTCTTATTGTTTTATAGAATGTGAAAACTATATTTCTTTAGTAATAATCTGGTAATTCATCTATCTTTACATCCTCTTCTGATATTCTTTGAGCAACTTAACTCATTACTTTTGTCTTTTTAGCAATTTTCCTACAATTATAAAAGTGACTGCTTGGAGATTTGTCTAAAGCCTTACGGACATTTTGAGATTGGTGTAGACTTAGATAGCCGATCGGAACTAGTTATGAAAGGAGAGTCTGTGAGGGGTTTTCGAATGTGCCCGATCATGCTTCTGAAAACCGGAAGTAAGGATACCATATTTAAAAAGAATGCAGAGCATAATTCAAGCTCAGCAATTGAAAACAATATTACTCCACAAACCTCCGCAGAAATTGGAAGAATAAGAAAAGGGCCAGGGATTTCTGTTTTGACTAGTCCAAAGTCATCTGATATGGATTTATCATAATATTTTTGTATGAATTTTTTTTATTTGTAAAAGTTTTTATACATAATTGTACATATATATATGTTTTTGCATTAAAGTATAATATATTGTAATTTTTTTTAAAAGGTATTAAACATGTTTTAAAATATAGATGTTTATTTCTTAATTTTCACCAATTCTTATTTGATGTTTATTATTTAAATAAATGAAAATAAAACATCAAAACTTGTTCAACTTTGAGCATAATATTTTTATAGTCATAAAATAATAAATATAATTAAGTGTATATATATAGTTTTTTCTTAAATTATCTTTTCAAATCAAGATTCTATTAGATTCACATAAAAGGATGTTTTTTTTTTCTTTTGAGATTTTTTTCCCTCGGACATTTATTTAGAATTTTTTTACTTTATTTATGTATTGATTCGCAATTCACAAAGTATTAGCTATAGTCTCATTTTGGAGAAACTACAGTTTTATCCATTACTATAGTGAACAATTATAGACGTGGGTGCATGAAACAGACAACTCCACTTTATTTTTCTGATTTACACTTTTTCATATAAAGAAAGAAAAAAAATCCTCTATTGGTGCACGACCAGACAGCTGTGAACAATGACTATAGATATATAAAGGAAAAGGATCTGTACTTTTGTCTCGAATGATGCAAGAAACAAAGTGCTTTTAGTTCATCCTGAACAATTTTTAAAAAATGGAGCTGTCCGGTTCTTACACCCACCTCTTCAATTGGTCTAATTAATAATACTCTAGAAGTTATTATTTATAAATGTTTTCTCTCTTGTTATATTCCTTGAAATTTAAGCAGGGTTTTATTGTATTTATTTATAAACATAGTCGCCATATGTGATTGTTATGGTTTTCTTTTTAAAAAGACTAAAAAATATGTTCTGTAGAAAAATTTCAAATATTAAATTGTTATTTAGATTTGAGGTGGGTGTGTTTTGTTTGAGATACTCTATTTTATTCTACAATGACTAATGTTTTTAAAAATTATTAGTAATTTCTAAAATTTAAATAATAGAATACATTTTAAAGTTTATTAGCTCTGAAAGGTCAATTTCATCCATTATAAACTTTTTATTACCCTAGTTTTTAATGAAATTTTTAAAAAAAAATTTCAAGGAAAATTTTTAAACATTTATTTATATTCTGAGATATGCTACATCTAAAAATATATTTAATTTTTGTTTCTTCAAATTTGCAGTAAAATCACAATGGCAAATCTCTTGAGACTGTTATTAAATACTTTTAACATTTTTCAGTAGAATTGCTCTTTTTAAAGCAGTGATTTCCAATATGTAGATGACCATAGATAACTTTCTTTTAAATTGGACAAGGTGCAAACCACCAACTTTTAATAATATTAAGTGACATTTGTGTAGTAAATAAAATTTAAATACTAAATATAATTTAGATAACATAACTCAGGCGTATTATACATACCTATTTATTTGTAAGTAGATTTTTTAAATGATATATATTTTATCTTTTTAATTAGGGTAGCACTTCAAACTATTAAACAAATTTGTGATATTTGAGCTTCACCAATTTTGGGTGTGTACAACAATATACATGTATTTATTTAGAAGCGGGGGTGGGGTTATTAAAAGCAAATGTAAGGATTATACGTTTTGTTTAGAAACACATTTTAAATGCATATAAATTTATCAGTACGTTGACACTATTAGAGAAAAAAATCGTTAATTTTCTAACCAAATTAATATAACTCAATTTTAACTTCTGTTATAGTAAAACAGGGTGGCAACATAACCTGGAAATCAGTGAAATATCAGGGAATTTTTCAAATTTGGATCATTAAAACGTCAATTATCATCTTTTATGCCCTCCATTCTGGGTAATTTAGTTGTCAATATTTTCTTTTAGTTCTGAAAAGAATTAAAAAAAAAAGCATGGTTATGCGCATTTTCATATATATAATTATAATTTTTCATTTATAATGTAATATATTTATTGTAGCATGGATACTTTGTTTCTATACAAATCATGTATTACACCATTTCTTAATGTAATTGTGAAATCAGGGAAATTTTTGTGACACCATCATGGAAATCAGGGAACTTTTTTTTCCAGAATTTTGTTGCTACCCTGTAAAAGCAATCGTATGAATTTATTAAAATAGGGGTACCAAATCGTATTAGTTTTCCTTCTTAGGATATTTAAATTTTGTTATTACAATTTTGTTATAAAAATATATCTAAAATAATTCCTCTTTAAAAAAATGTGAACATCTATGTGAAGGAAAAATAGCATAACGGACTACTTTGGATCCTCTCGCTGACCACCAGTGACACCAATTTTCATTAAATTAAATAAATTAACATTTTGAATATTTATTCATCATGGATAAATTTTTTGCCAAGGTGATTTACTTTTTCCTGCTAATTATTTCAAATAGTGTTCCAAAGATTTTTTTTTATTTGGCGAGAATGAAGTACTGGCGAGAAATCGGCTCACATCTGAAAGATCTTTACAGAATGACTTGTTGAGAAACTGATTTAAAAAAAATATGCAACGCTTCCATAAATCGTAGGACTCAAATTTATTGAAGTTTTCAACCAACATCTTGTACTTAATTTCATTCTAATTAGTTTAGTTTACGAGAAGTTGGCGCTTTAGAATAAAACTGCTAATTATGCAGATGAAAAGTTATTCGAATATTAAATACCATGACGTGAAAGCCACGATAATTATTTTAACATTTATATTTTAATTGAACATCTACTAAAGAAGGTAGAATTAAATTTTTCGTCCAATATGACAAAATATTTTGTTAGTTTTTCCCAAATGACCAAATATTTTAATATTTTTGACGAATATACTTTTGATAGATTTTTGACGAAAAATTTAATCGGAGCATATTTAACGAAACTGTTTTCAAATTTAAGAAGAAAAAAAAATTAACAGTGTGAAGATACAAACGTTTTAGAAATTTTAATTTTCTATCTTTAAATATTACGGAAGACGGCGACCGACTTCTACTTGTTCTGTTTGAGACTCTTGATGTAACCATAGTAACAGATTATAGAAAATAGAAACGCGAATGGAAGGAAGTTTGTTCTGCCAGTAGATTAACTCATCTTGAAGATTCTGGATATATTTTGGTATGTTTGTATTTTTATTATTGCTTAATTAATATTTTTAATTTTATTAAAAAAATAAAAGCCCTATTTTTTTCTAATAAGCTGTTAGGTTTTAGTAGAGAGTAAATATACTATCCATAGAAAATTCATAGAAATACTTTATTTAAATTAAGTCTCTTGTTTGTAAATACATAAGAATGTTAATTTTTAATTAATATTTTAACTCTAATTAATAAGCAAAATGTTTAAAGAAATAAGTTTAATTTGAAGTTTCTAATGTAATTATAGTAATTGTTTTTCACCAAAGAGAAGTCAAACTGTAATTTTTTTGACAAAACAAATTAAATAAATATCGTACTTTATATATAAAAGTTTATAGTTTTTGTAACCATTAATGCTAATTTTTTTTAAAGAATTGCCTGGATTGTTTACATATAAGCCAAAATATTTTTTGAAATCAGTTTTCAATTTGAATAGCGACACTACAATTTTCTGTCTACCTAAATTTATAAAAATAACTCTTACACATTTGTGTTTGGATCCTTTTATTCTGTTATTTTAATAATCTTCTAGTTATTCATTATTTGTTTAAGGAATGTGTTTTATTACAAGTTGTAATATTGTTCATTAAGCTATCGGAAAAAAGTCTTTGCACAACGGTAATATTTTTGCATAACGTATTACATAACGTATTTTGTTGTTTCTAAGGTAATTCGAATTTTGTATGAATGAATTAATAGTTTGAATTTTTAATTTATGTATTTTACACTGTTTATTAAAATATAAATGTTTTCTATTTTAATTACATTTTATTTTTATACTCATAATTCCTCTATAACGGTATATAAACTTTCATATATATTTATACAATTGTTAACGTTAAAATTATTAATATATTGTATTTTTTTTTTACTTATCCATATATTACTTTAGTTCATTCCATAACATTCAATCTAAATACTACATGGAAAAAAATAACTTTGATGTTAAATTAAAGAGCGCATGTACGCATTACCTCTTAAAATAAATGTAAAAATCCAGTGCCGGTTTTACATTTTAACATAGTTGGATATGCATATTCTCGTTAGTTCCATGATTTTTTTTCCAATTATACTTAATATAACTATATTAGTACTCGTGAATAATTTAATAAATGCTCATCTATACTTTAATCCATCTACTTTAAATATTTTAATTTTTTGGCGTTTTTAAAATTATGAAAATGGATCTATCTGGTTTTGAAACTAGACGGCTCTTGATATAAGTACAACTTATACAGAGTTGTCACAAATTGTTGGGCGAGAGTCATTGTTTGGCTGTTTAACTACACATAACAAACAATTATTTTGTTTAATACTTTAAAAATACTTTACTCATAGTACATTAATAATAAGATTTTATAAATAATTTGTGACCTAAAAGTTTTCCGTGTAGTTTTCCTAAGAATGTATTGTTCAGCCCCTTTCCCGATGCGAAGAAACACTACCAATTAGACATTCCGAAATTCAAATATAGCAAATAGTTTATTGTATAATTATATTATCATTGGTTTTTCAGATTAGATCCTTATTACATATTTTTCTGGACCTATCCCAGCCCTCTATCAACTATATTATACCTTCAAAATAGTACCGAGTCTTCTAAACTTGGCCTTATACTTGTGTTTATAATATTAGAGGATAGATTTAACCATACAACAAACTTAATAAGAAACGTTCATTTATTACGGCACACTATTTCTCATTCTTTTGTACACCCTATCCTATGTCACGCTCTGCCACGTTAGCTTAATCCCTCCCCTCTCGCATGTTACGTAACGATAAATTTGCCGTTAAAAACATTTATTAAAACTTTTATTCTGTGTATTTTATCAACACACTTTTTGAAAGATAGTAATTTCTATAAAAAGTGATTACATCAAAGTTTGTGAATGAAATTTCAGCATTATTTCTACACCATTTTGCTCGTTACGCAACCTCTGAGACCACTTCCTTTATGTCACGCCAGTCACTTTTGATAGAGTGGCTCTTCCCCTAAGGGTGCCTGCTGATGTAATAAATTAATGGACCTATCGCCATACATTAATGAAACCACTTATAAAATGCAAATTTTTAAAAATATATTCTTAATTTTAGATCGACTGTAAACATGGTTTACAAGCATTTATTGAACTTTTGGCCACTTGTTCCGGCTTTGGATTTAGAAGAAATTGCAACATTATCGAACGATTCCATCCAAGACAACAGTACAGTTAAGTATTCAGATGAACCATTCCAATTTTATAAATTAAAACAAGCCATTACCGAAGCTGTTGGAAAGGATGTTGTCGAAAAGGACTTTGATTGCTTATTAGTAGGCAGCAGTTTGGGATGTTTATTAAAAACGTTATCTCGCGCAGGTAGACACGGATACAACAATTTAAATTTGTATGTGGCCGATATTTTCCCTGAATCCCTTACTCGAGGTTTAGTGCTTTTGTCATTGTTGAATGATTCTTCGTCTAAATTCAGTTTACAGGAAAAGTCTGAAACTTTTTTAGAAATCTTAGGAAATGCGTATGTTCGATCTACTACGGCAGATTACGTAAAAGATTGCTCATCCGATTTGCTGACGAATATCGGATGTCTCGAAGAACACGTGCCCATCATATCGCTGGATCTCATGAAGCAGAGAGAGATCGATGAATTGGTTCGAGTTCTAACATATTTAAAAGACAAAGAAACGTCTTTCGATATTGGGAAGGCATGGGAACAAGCTCTACGCTTCTACTATGGTCAGCGATACGACAGTAGAAAAAATCTTTTCGATTACCACTTCAATTTGAAGCTGAGTGATTATGGTATCATCAATAAAAAGAAGTATATCGAATGGTCTGAAACGGGAGTTGCTTTCAAGTTTCGGAAAACCAAATACAATGCACCCAATAAAACTATGCGCGTCCTATTACGCGACAGTCGACAGAACAGTAGTTTCGCAAATACTTTTGTTGGCGATATAGCGACCAGTCCATACTTGGTGTTCGGTGTCGAGACTGGAAATGCTGAACTGCTCAAGAAGGTCAACAACGAATTTGTCTGCACTGGTGAAGACATATCCAAGTTCAACGTCGTGGACATGATGGAGGAGTATACCGTGTCCAGCAAAACGAGCAGTCATAAATCTGTTAAAGTTCATTTGAGTTTCTTCAATACTCTGTGTAAAAGTCGGAAGTTTGAGAAGTGTTTCGATGCGATTTATGTTTCTTGCGATATGATGCCCTGGGCGGATAAGTTGCTGCCAAAATTTCTGAAAGAAGGTGGTGTCGTGGTGTTCGAGACGATAAAAAATGTCGTCAACTCAACCAAAGAACAGAAAGCGAAGCATTCGGAAGAAATAGATTCATTAGCGGCGTCTAGTGGACTAAAAGCGATGAAAAATGCCATAGATATTGATATTGGTAACTTTAAAATATTTACTAAATAAGAGACTGGATACGAAAAATTGTAAATGCATTCTTAATGTCAATAGAATTGTCATTAAGTATTATTATATTTATTACTTCTTGAGATATTGATATTAATATGTACCCAACATATTAAAGAAAATTTATACATATAAACTAATTAAGTAAACTATTTACCTAATACCGCTCTATTTCTTATTCCGAAGACAAAACTTTAACTTTATTATTAAAATGTAGTTATTATAACTTAACATTTCACTGGGTTTTATGTAATTGTCCCATTATGTACGTGCGGTACGAGTATGGTTTATTTGTATATGTTTTTCATGAACGTGTGAATAATAATAAAAACATTTAAAAATTGATTTAATCATTTTTATGTTGAATAATAATGCTTGATATTATGTTTTTATATCTATGATGTTATTTGCGGACTATGAAAGAGAAATATAATTACAGTTAGAATGAAAATATATTCTGTTAAAATTCTTATGAATAAACACATTCAGATATAAACTTAAATATGAAAAGAACTTACGTTTAGAAAGATGCTTTTGTAAACCCTTATAGATTTGGAAAATATTTTTAACAAAATTGATAAGCTTTTATATGGAATTGGAAGTTAGCTGTCAATACGTGTTTATTCTTCCAATTCTGACAGAATGATTTATGTGTTTTCTCTAAACATACACATATAAAACGATGAAAGTTGAAAAGAAATTAAACTTGTACACTTATTTCGCATTTTAACCTATATAAAGGATATTTAATAAAGCCATACTTTTTAATTGTTCGTATTTTATGTACCGGTCAATTCACTATCCAAACGTTACGTTACTGTAAGAATATTCTTGTGATTTGTAGTACCATTAGAAAACAAGCAATATATTACAGATTTAATTTCTGTTGAATTTTCAATGAATAAAAGATTCAAAATAACATTTTAGAATAAATTAAAACATGTAATGATACATGTCTTTTATTTTTGAAACATATAATAGATAATACCTCTCTTTTTCTTGTGGCTTTAAAACTATATATTATAAATTTATGATATCAGTAACATTTGACATCATAAGCAAACAGCCTTAGACATAAGTGTATATTATTTACTACTTATTAAAATACTTATAAGGTTAAATAAATTCAAAAAGTTGATTACAATTGCAAAAATTGTATGGTTGACTAACTACAACAGGTTGTCTAGATCTGTTCATTTGGCCAAGCGTTGTGGATCCTAGTTTAATAAGTTTGATTTGATTAATTAACGTCGCACTAAAGCTCCACTGTGGGCTATTGGCGACTCTCTAGTTTAATAAAATGCCCAATAATGAGCTAATTGGTCATATTCCACTTAACATTATAGCCTAGACCAATTTTAAACCGTCTTACCTGGGAACTATATTTTTTTGTGACTTACGACACTTGGCAGCCAACCCGCCATATAAGTATTAATTTCAACAGGCTTTAATATGAATTAATATTACTTATTTTCAAACATTGTACTAAGTCTGTGAAATTTTGAATATCGTTTGGAATAGTTAGAGAAGTCAAGGGGTTTTCACCTTAATTTTTAAGTGGTTATAGCTACCTTCCCTAATTAATATGGAATTTAAATAATGTGTTTAATATAATGTGAATGTTGTATTGTTTTGTTATTAAGGTAAATAATAATAAAACAAACCAGAGACAATTTTACAAAATATGGAAATTTATCAACAGCAAATAAAATATATATTAAGCAGTTTCATGGGCATTTAAAGAAAACTTTCTTCTGAAACGTTATTTTGAACATTTCTTAGATCATTTCATATAGAATTCTAGTGTTAGTCATAATTTACAGCAATAGTTATATTTAAATTGTATGGTACGTGAGCATTCACCAGTCAGGATATAAAAAACGATTTGAGCATGGTTACCCGTTCTTTTCACAGTAGAAAACACTTGATTTCAAAACATAAAACAAACACAGATCTCACGGAAACTACGGGTCGTCATAAATGTCTGCTTCAATGATTTAAAACAACGACGATTCGTTCTTTACACACAGCGAAGGACAACTCTTGGAAGAAATTGCATCCTAATAAGCAAAATAATGCATCATTTCAGCATAGCACGTGAAACACAATGTCTTGCATCTAGCGATCGATATAAATAATTTTAAAACTAAATTTGGCTCTCATTCTGAGACTTTGATCTTCAAGTAGATTCAGCGGTAGTTTTTCATAAACACACAATGATTAGACGACACATCTTCCATTCACTCTTTTAAAAGACCACCTGACGAGTTTATATCCTACAAGTTCTTTGTAAAATATTCACAGTTGTCAATGGATGACATTTCGAATTCCATTATCGTATATACACCTAGGTTTACATTTCACACAACAGACGCAATAAGTTGTTTATCTCTGTATTCTTGATTTAATCTTCCACTCAGCAGTTTCTAGGGGACATTTCTGAAAGACAAAAAATATCATTAATTTATGAAACCAATAATTTAAAAAAAAAAAGAAATATTAACATACAAGTTGAATAAAATATTTTCAAAGAATATTATTATCTCATAGTAATAAATGTTGACAATAAAGTCGATTTGAAATTTTAGAAAAATAGAAAATTGATTTCTAATAATGTATGCTTAAAATTTTATACTACAATAGAATTTTTTACTTTCTTAAGTATAACTGGAATTAAATTAGTATAACAACTTATATATATAATAATTCTATTTTGAAATCTTCCTATTGGGGAGCTTTTATTTCTTACTTCACGCTATTTTCAACATTTTATACCCCCTCACTATGTCACACAGAGTTACGTTAACCTTACCCCTCCCATTCCCAATGTTATGTCACGATAACTTGTTGCATTTAAAAAACTGTCATTAAAACTTTTATTCTGTGCATTTTACCTCATCAAGCAAGATAGTAGTTTCTATAAAAAGTTACTTAAATATGAAAGTTAGTAAAATAAATTTTGCATATTTTCCACAATGTTTTTCTACGTCAAGTAAACCACTGAGACCCCCGCCCCCCTGTCACGCATGTTAGACTCCCCTTCCCCTCAAGGTTGTGTGACGAAATAAATGAACGGCCCCTTACATGCCCGATGCATCACAATAATTAAACACTAAAAATATTTCAAAATTATCATTATATTTATATTGTAATAAATGAATTTAGGTTACGGTTAAGAAAACTTATCTATATACATGTATAATATTTCTCGCATGCAATAGTTAAGTACAATGTTCTAATTTATTTTAATTCAGAATCGATTGTTATATTCTTAACAGAAACCTCACATAACCGTAGTTGAATTTATAAAAAAGTTAAATAACAGATTTTGATAATATCTAATCAAGTTCGACAAGCGACCTTTCGCATAAACTTTCAATAATCCTTTAAGTTCATTCCTTATCTATTATGATCGTGTGTTGTATTCGAAATCTATTATGATCGCGCATTCCATACTCTTCAACGGAAAGAAACTTATCCATCAGCAATGGAAGAATGCAAGGAAATGCAAGTTTCAATCCTTGGAATTGGACACGCTTTCTACACACAGCACATTCGCCAAGGGCCTCTTATTGCGGTATTGTATATTAGTCATATCTATCATCTTACTTTCATTAACTGGAGATAAATTCTGAAAAGCCGTAAGGAATTACAATTATTTTCTTCGTTCAATTATTTGCCCAATCGTCCAAGATTGTGTATTAGGAATTACAAATTCAAAAGTTACCAATCGAAAAGAACAGAGAAAGACAATAATATTTTTTTTAAAAGAAATATTTAAATTTATGTAATAGTTTTTCTTTTTTGAATTCTTTAAACTTATTTTTAAATTTCCTACATATCGTAGATCTTACACCCTATTTAATTGTATATCCTCAACATTCCATTTTCTCTTTGGGATTTTTAAAAAAAAGCCTTTTGCGGCAATTTAATTTAATTTTGGAATGAATTAATATTTCAAAAAATATTTATTTGATTCGGGATAGTGAATTTGCTATAAATTCGTAAAAGTGGATATATAAAGAAGAAAAAAAAAGGTCCAGGTGGAAAATGACAAGGGTTTACTTTTTGTTAAAGTCGCGATTCCAACGGCTACAGATCTAAACTTTCTTTGTACTAAGTTGTGAAACGGGAAGAACTGTTAAGAACTGTCCGCCCAAAAATAAAACTTTATGAGACCAAAATATTCAGTATGTATATGAGCCATGAAATTTTGTTTGTTTTTTGTATATTCTCTCTGTATGGAACGTCATCTTTCCTTAAAATTTCAGGTACACATGTGTATGATCTAGGTTAAATGTCGGTCGAGTCGCTGATATTTTAGTTTGAGGGGTATATTTACTATGAAACAAACGATCATAATAGCGTTGATAATAAAGTTTCGTAATTGAGACAAAATGTTTTCGGAATCTGTCGGAATATTTTATTTTCTATAGTTTTAGATGAAAATTTGTTTCCATGATTGAAAAATATAAAAGAAAATATTAGCAGTTCTCAGTATATTTTGCTTTCATCTCGGCCGTGAAAAGGATAATTAATGTTTATGTGACTGAAAGTTGAGTTCTTAATCCCTGGCATTCCTACACCAGTGGTTAACTAGTAATGAAATGAATGATTTTTAAATACTTTAAAAAATAAAAAAAATAATTTCATCTACATATTTCCCTGAAACGTATCAGGAAGCTGTGTTTCGCTGATAATAAAAAAGCAGGTATTTAATTGAGTGTTATTTACTGTCTGAGAGCTGATAAATTATCCGGAGAAACACGCCGAACTTTTACACCAGGGACGATTTCGTTATCGAGAAGCTGTTCATGAGTTTCGTGTTTTAATTCACAGCAATTGGGTAGTTGTTGTCACGATGAGAATCCTCATGCGTGTGTACACTTACATACATTTTAAAAATCTCCAAATTCAAAATAAATAATAAAAACAAATCAAAATAAATATCTCATAACGGATAACTAAATAATGAGTTTACAGTAACTGAATTTTTTTTAATTACTGTAACTTTTTTAAAATACATTCTGTTAACGGCTAACTTCCAGTGAACATCAAAGCCCTGTTTTGTATGTGCACAAAAACTCAGTCACGTGTGAACTGGACGCTAAAGATAGTAACTTTTTGACACGTCTATCAGATTTCCGCCTTCACACTTTCTAATCCCCATTAGGTTTAGATTAGGGAAGGAGTCGCGGTTTCTTTTTTTAGGAAATACGCTTTCTAAATACGCTCTAAAATAGGACCTGCTGGGTAACTCGGACTTTTTGTGGAAGTTCAACATTTATGTGAATTTTTATACTTATAATAGATCTTGTACATTCATATTTTAAAAGTTTTTGTGTAATTTTTTTAAATTTATGTTGTTTTGAGAATAAGATAATGCGCGTTTGTGAAATACTATCAATATGTGTTTAATTTAGACAAACAAAAAATGCAAATATAGAATTAAATTGGATATATTCATAATAGTCAATATTTAAAATAGAAAATTCTTAATATTGAAGTATTAATTTTAATACATATAATAATCAAATTGGGATTTTCTTAAAATTCAGAGTTTACTACATTCCTATACAACAACCATAAATGCTAATTTTTATAAACATCAGAAATTTAACAGACCTTCACTTTTTGTTATTCAACAAATGTAGCAAAATGTGTTCCTTCATACAATAACCAAAATTTCTCCAGAAGAAAGTAGTAATATTTTATGATTAACTCATTTATGATTGAGGCTTTTCCTTCAAGTATTCTAGAAAAATTGTCTAAGTACATAACGTAAAGGATAAGATTATTTCAGGCAAAATAATGATTTTTTTGTTGCGGAAAATATTGCTTTAACATTAAATATTGTTATGGTAAAATATAGCTGTTGAATTTGAAAAAAAATCAATGAATTTAATTGTTTCGTTAAAGTAATACGTTTAGAATCACTGCTAATTTTAATTACATATCTAAACAAAATATAGAAAATAAAATGTAATATTTCTGGTTCAAAAGTTTTAGAGTTGGGTTTATCACTGTTTCTTCTATATTTAGTCCAAAAAATTTATCTCAAGAACAAAACTGATGGGATAAAATGTTTGGTATATAATTAGCTCAGGCTAAATGGCCGCTGTTACATCACATTGTTTATATGTTTTAGATTATCCAATTGCTCAATTCGCTCAAACTCTTTTGCTGATTCATTGAAACTAGCTTAAAGGAGCGTTGACCATCCACTAATTAATCGGAGCCAGGCTATATATAAATGTTCATGGACAGTGTAGACAAGTTGTGCTCATCAATCGAACATTCAACAAGTATTCGAACATTCAACAAGTTCGATTTTGGATATTTAGCTACGGCTTAAACATCTTCTTTGAAATTGCTATGTCAAATTTGTGTTACATGTGATAAATGATTATATGAAAAATTTGTGTAGAAATTATCCAAGGTTGTCAAACTTTAGGAAAAGCTTTTTCTTAAATTGTTAAATTAATTACTGGTTATGAATTTACCATTTATATCACATCAAACTTCGTTCGAAAAAATTAAATACCGAGTTTGCGTTAAGTCAATTCAGTAGTTTTCAAGGAAAACTCCAGCAGTTTTGGTAAGCAAAAGTTCCCTGACGAGCGGACTGGATATTAAAGGCCATAGAAAGTTGCGTGATATTATAGTTAGGCTTTTGTTAATGACCGCTGTGACGCCCCATTGTTTATACAGTTCAGACAAGCTAATTGGTCAACTTTTCCAAACTCACTTGTTAATTCGTTTAAACAAGTTTTAAGGGTCGATCCCATTCGTCAATTTATCGGAGCCACACTAAACAAACTATTGTTTTTCTTTTTTTTATTTAAGTCATTTTGTTTACTTCAGATAATTTTTTCAATGCATATTTTGAAGCAATTTAAAGATAATTTATAATAAATTACAAAACATAATTGTAATGATTTAGCAATGTCTAAATGGTCGCTTTTACGTAATATTATTTACATGGATTTGATAAGCGATTTGGTCAATTTGCTGAAACTCGTTTGTTGATTCGTTGGAACCATTTTAAAGGGGCGTTATTCGTACGACAATTCTTTTTTGTTAGTACAGTTCAAATGTGTAATAATGAGAGACTTAAATGTCGAGAGAATAACGTAGATCATATGCCTTCTTCAAAATGGAAACTTTATGGTTTGCTGATCGCGAGCAAGGATCATTTAACGAGATTTACGAAATTCGTGTTTTCTCACGTATTTTCGGCCTCTTTAGTCTTTAGATGTAGGACACTCTCATGGGATGGATCTCTCAAATTCATCCCAAAACCGTTCATTGGAACAAATGTCACGCATAGCTTTAGTTTATAGAATTGTCATTTCCCAGACTATTACTGATCTGGTTAAGAGTATTTATGGCAATTTCTTTTCTTCAGTTTCTTGAATTGTGAAACAGTTGACAACGAAGTCGAAAGAGGGATTACGTAAAACATCTAGAACCATTGGCCAAATTGGCTTAATTGTTGCAGGATAGTTTCATGGTTTTTTCTCCACCAGGAACACATTTAATAACACAGAAAAAGTATTGCAATCTTGACAAATTAAAATGTAGAAATATCCCAAACTTGTAGGCTTAAAAATACAAATTACCACAGTTTTAAAATCATTCACAAAAGAAAAGTATTTATCCCTGGAATTTTCTTCTCTTTAGGTCAAGTTTGCCTATTACAAAAGTTTTCGAACATTATTTATTATTAATTTATTCTTTAACAACTTGAATGCGTTTATCGCTTAATATTCTTTATAAAGAGCTACAAATTTCCATTATTTATGACAGAAGAAATTTCTGAGTATTATCTAGAACTATTTCTAATATTTAATTTCTCAATAAATACACATTTGGCAGAAATTTATGAATTAAAATTTAATGGAAATTAGTTTTCTTTTGTAAATTTCATTGAAATATACTCAATTGTGATCAAAATTGGTAGTAATAACACTTAGATTACTCCAAATGAACTGATATCGGATTTTAAAAAGATAAATATCAGACTAATACGAAAATATAAATTTCTGAATGGAACAAAATTATTTTCCATATTCTCTAAAAACATTTCAACCTCCTACTCAATGCATCAGAGTTGAATGAACTATAGTTGACTACTTTCAATGTTTGTATCTTCAACAACTAACGGTGCATGTTGCCTCACTTCATCAGAAACGTGAATCATTTCAATCAAACATACAAACGAACCCTTAGTCATCAGGGCACTATGCCAAACCGATATGAATACAGAGAGAAAAGTGTGAAACATTTTAAATGGTTCGTTCAATTGTATTGGCATTTTATGTTACTATTTCCAAAACAAGCAGCACCTTTTGCATTCACCGGTTTCCCCGCTCTGCGAATCCCCTAATCGTCCAATCGCCACCTTAAGACAATGTGAAAACATTCTCCACAGTTCATGAGATTCTTAATTTGTGCCAGACTTCCTCATCGCTGCTGTGTGCCGTGGAAGATCTCCCTTTGTGCAGGTCAACTGAGACGACGGATTATGCGAGTTCAGAGAGGAGTAAGCAGCTAGCGACTCTGATGGAGGCAGCAGGAATTTCTTCTTTTTCTTTCTTCCGACCGCATTATACGGAGGAAGACTTCTTCTTCTTCTCCTAACTCTTTTTTTCTTTCTTCTTTTCTTTCTTTTTTTGTTGTTTGCTTGTTTATTTCGTTTCGTCGATCGTCGTCGTCTGCAAGGGGACGGAAGTCAATGAACGATGTGTGCGAACAGCCTTCGGAACGCTCTCGGAATCGGGGAGTGGAAAGTGGTTTTTTTTCGTCGAAAGAAATGTTCTGATTGTCAATATTTCCAATTCAGAATAGAATACTATATTGTATTCAGGGTGCACCCATATGGAGTTGTAATAAAGTGTTTTGGTATCGGAATTGTCACCATGCAAAATATTTATCTTTTGAGCAAAGTAGTAAGATATTCCATTTATCTTTTGAACAAAATAGTAAGATATTCCATAAAAATGAATATTTTCAGGATGGCGTGTTTGTAAAATGGTAAATTTGGATAACTGGGGGAAATCTTTGGAGGGGGGGGGGGGGGAAGCAGTAACACCTGTCCCAATTGGTTACCGGCCCTAACCATGAATAAAATGTTTCGATTAGTTTTACTAAATGATACATAAAATGTCTCATAAAATTTAAATATTTATGAAAATAAATATACGTCCGACTTGAAATAAAGAATAAAATCATTGAGAAATCTAAAATAATTTGCAGATATATTAACTTTAATACATATTTTCAAACAGCGTTCAGACGTAAAACTCCCATCGAATATTTACAACTTAAAATAAATTTCAGGATAAACCTTTTGTATTATAATTAATTATTATTACTTAACAACAAAATGATATAAAAAAAAATAATAATTTGGACACACACTAAAAACTGTTTCAATAAATAAATTCACACAAGTGTTGCTTAACGGAATAAAAGATATAAATTGTATAGTATAACTCAAATTCAACTTCTGCTTTTGAGTAACTATTTAAGAATTACTTTAATGCCAAGACTGCGTTGAAGTTATTTTTAGTAACTGCTATAAAGTTTCAAAGTTAAGTAAATTAAAACTGCCCTTAAATATTCCTGAAAATTCAAGAATGTTGAAGTTTTATATATATTTTTATTCATAGCTAGAGAATAAATCGTCAATACAAAAAAAAAAGTTTTTTTTGTTTATGAGAAAATATCCGGATACAACTATTTTGCACGTTTTTGTTCGAAATTGAGTATATAAAGATATAAGAGTTATAAAACAAAATATACTTTTGTTTCTTTAATAGCGTTATTAAGAGTTATCTACAAAAAATTCAAATACTTAGCTCTTTTAATTCATAAAATTTGCGTTAAAAGTTTGTTTATTCGATTTAAAATATTCCTTGCATATGTTTGAGAAATACCAAGTCTAAGTATTCCTTTTAGAGTTTTTAACACATGGACTCGACCCGATGGTTGATCAAATTTGACATGAAGCATTTTTATATTACTTCTGCATCAATTTTATCAAAATTACAAGAAAATTGTTGTCTATTCGTTTCTGCTTATTTTTATTAAACTTCAAATACTTGTTTAAATGAATTTACTTCAAATACCTGCTCAACGTCCACTAATATATTTTTATTAATGATCAAATTGCATACTTTTATTCATTAGTCAGTTGTAAGTTTAGTGTGGCATATTGCATCTTGAAAGTGTCACTCTATTAAAACGTACAGTGTTGTCACAAACTGGTGGGCGAGGGTCATTGTTTGGCTATTAAACTACACGAAACCACTCTTTTTATGTATTTTAACTACTTTGTTGCTGTTAAAGTTAAACCGATTTGTTTGAAATATAAGCGAAGTAGTTGGGCAAAAGTAACCATAACCATCGACCAACAAATTGTAACTATCCTACATGAGCAAAACTACTTGTGCCCAAGGACCCCCCCCCCCCCCCCCCTCCTCAAATGATTTTGATAACTTTGCCTGTACATGGTTTGTCTAGATATGTTAAATCTATATGAAATGTCTATATTTCCCAATTGCTGCTCTAAGTAATGTCTGCTTTTTTAAATAATAAAACACTTCACTTGCAAGGGTGAATACAAGTGGAAGGCGCAAGAAATGCACCCCTCCCGCTTCTTAAAATATTGTTTAAAAATATTTTGTTTTAGAGATAGGAGACGTATAAAACTTGCAATTTATTGATAATTTTTTAAATAACTTCATTCCTAAATTAAAATATACTAATATATATATTTTTTATCATAATCTATTAATGTTTAATAAGTGACAATGAGTGACGTTTTATAACTAATTTATTTATGATGAAAAATAATTATCGTGTAGTTTTTGTTGGTAAACATTGTTGTACATTCTACCTTTTCCGACTAGGACGGAGAAAAGGAAGCCCCAGTAAGAGACTGACTTTAAATATTACGCAAAATTAAAAAATTATTATTAAATTTAAGAAAATTCCCCTTATCATTTTTTTTCCGGATTGGATTGGCGATTGGTCCCTTTCAACAACACATTTCGCCATTTGTTGATGACATATATTTATTTTTATAATGCATTTGCGAAATATAAATTAAAAGTGTGTTCTTACCAATTTCTAGAACTTTTTTTACCTGTTTCCATCGAATGTTATAACAAAACAATTAACATTCGGCTGTAATCACATCTGAAGATTTTTTTACAACTGTTATTAAGCAATCCTATTCTTATCCTCGCGCAATTGTCATATACGTCCCCCGATTTGAATCGCACGATGAATTCAAATCCAAAAGAGTTAGAAGAGTAGAGAGATGAAGGGGTATTTTATTGGTTCATTAACTTTTGCTGGAACAAACGCTTTTGCATTAATGCAACGAGGCGATCAGGGAGGGTCTAAAAATCCCAAGGAATGTCGCCGTAGACTTCGTAGAGGGGGGAAGAAATACCTCTACTTTCACACCCTCCCGTTCAGAAGAGTCCCAAACCTGTTCTGCATAGTGTTGCAAAGTATCAAAGGAAACAGGGAAAGTGTGGAGTTTGAGTGTCGACTCCTTGAAGTAGGGATGTGAAGTTCTTTTTAGGAAACAGTTGCTGGTAGTACCTGCTGTTTTAACATGTTCTTTTTGAAAAGTGTTTTTTTACATGTAGGGGCAGCAGAGATAGATTAGAAGAGTTCGTAAAGAGGTGTTAACTTTTCATGATTATTTTGTTCAAAAATAAATGTCGTACAGATAAACTAAAAAACTCTCCTGCAGTGAAGATAAATTTACAGATACGATATTTTGCTCATTCCTCAGAAGATTAAACTTCTTAATTTTTATATGGGGCATCTTGTAACCGATAACGCTTCTTACACTCAATATTGGACTTAATCAGCTGCAACACAGGTTTGATTAATTTTGAAAATTCTAAAAATCGCTTAAAGAACTGGCACTTGAAAATGTTTACAAAGAAAAATGCATACACATAAGCATTATGAAACGATGTAAATTCTCATACAACGTAAACAAATTTTAATAAAATATTAACACATTATATTACAAATAAAATCTTGTGGTATTTGTCTTTAATAAATATAAACAAAAAGTGACGGCGAGTAATAACCGTTATATACATCTGCTCTTGAAATCGGAGGGGGGAAATTAGGTTAAGTTAATATTATGTTTACAAAGCTGAATATAGAGTCAAGTCTCTACATACAAGACGACAGACACAATATACAAGATGGCAATAAACCATAGTATACCATGTGAAAGACAATAAATCGGAGACATCTGATTAAGAAAAAAATAGAAGAAAAAGGTCATGGTTTTCTTCGAATTCCAGAATATGCTTATCTCGTTCATTTGAAAGAACAGGGGAAAAGAACATGGTGTTATTTAAAAAAAATGTCTTTCTTATGTAGTGGGTGAATTTCTTTGTGACATCAGAAACCTGTCCCCACCCTCTCATGTAAAGGTGTTCCACAAACTGGGTGTTTTGCAGTTTGTCAAGGATATGTCAATGTCTAAAAGGTGTTTGTACTGGCAAGAGATGTGTATAAAGGGTTTTCAAGTAAGAATTTTAAAAATGTGTTACGCCAACAACGCCAGATTTACGAATACATGTAAATAGACACATGAAACCTGATGTGGGTTCACGTACAAAGCCAATTCTATAAAAGCGGCAAATATAAAATTTATTGTTCCTTAAACATGTATTGTAAGCTATACTGATTATTAATTATTACACTAAATAAAATAATTGAAACAATAGAAGAAAATTAAAAGAATTAAAAAGAAGAAAATACCAACTTGCATTATTTACAAAATTTCGCCTTTCATGTATAATTCCTGTTCATATAAAAGAATTGCAAAAATAAAAATTTTAAAATGCTATTTTTTTATATTCTATCTTTCTAAACCATAAAGGGCATTACAAGAATATATATATTTAAAAATACTAATATCTTAATTTGAATCAATAAATATTGAATTATTTGAGAAATTAAAAAAATAATTCACATTTTGTGATTGTTAATTTAAGGAACTGGGGCCTATTTTGCTCAATGGGAAAACTAAGCAATTTTTCATATTTGGAGAGCTGAGTTTAATTTAAAAAACTATGGAACCTAAGACAATACAGCTATACAATTAATGGGCAATGAGAAGGGGTTTCCTACTTATTTTCATTAGTACGAAATCCCATACACGTCATATTGTTAAAACATAGTTTTTATATTGAAAACAAACTTACGTTATATGCTACTTTTAATGGACTCCCAGTTTAGAAAACGATACTTTTTTTCAGATATTAATTTACATTCATAATTTTCAAAAAGTAAATATTCAACATCGTTCTGCCATTTTAATTGAAGATACGTTTTAATGAATTATATTGTAAATGTAGGCAATGAATATTTTAATATGCTGTGAGATAGACAAGGTAGAATTGTAATCAAATACAGAAAACACTTCCAATTTTCCTCATTATTATCTATTACCTTAAGAGGAAGCTAATCGCCACAAATTGGCACGCACCGCCAATGAGAAAATAGAGTAACTTGATTACATTGTTTGCTCTTTAAATTAGGTAAGTCAGTGTTACTGGACCATAAGACTTTTTGCCAGTTTTGTTTTTGTATTTCGTTTGTGATAACACAAGCAGAAAGTAGAATGTCAATAATTATTGTTTTAAATGTCCTATTCATGAATATGGAAATGAAGGGTCCAGGGGTAAAACCACTTTAACATTCAAAATTAGATTTTGAGTAAAACTAATTTTAAAGTGGAGATATGCGGCCCCCCCCCCCCCCCCCCCCCCAGCATACTGAAACTTGATCGCTTTTTTTTAAAACTTTTTTCGGTTTTAAAGTGGTTTTACCCCATCAATGAAGGCACGTGGTAATAGTACCCATTGAAAGCTACATATGGCCCCGATATAAAATTTTAGAAAAAAATAGATTAAAGGAGTTTTACCCCTAAACATTTCAAATATTATTAATTAGTCTGTTTTTTTGCAAGTGGAATAATTCAAACAAAAAGTACTTTATATACATTGTAAAAGAAGATACTTAAAATGAGTACCTGAGTATACTCGTTTTTCTTTGAGTACAATTGCATCGTAAATAAGCGATGACGTACTCAAATGTAAGTAATCGTACTTTCTCAAAAATGAGCAGCATAAAATATTGTTACTCCCAGCTTTTGTTCAAGTCATCTTAACAAAGCTAATTGCAAACTTAAAATAATTTCTTAGAAAATGGTTTTCTACACTATTTGATACCGATTGTTTAAATGGAAACTGAATTATTAAAACTCAATTATCTTACTTCCCATGCTTTTGGCACACCTTTTTAACATTTCTTCCGTTTATAACTTTATGTCGCTCTGGCAGTACAACGGATAAGGCACTGGACTGCGGTATCTGAGGATCTTTTTATTGAAAGTGATTTATGAAGGCAGCCTATGTAGGCTGGCATCTGCTCTTTTTACCCATTGTACTCATTTTTGAGTACATATCTTTTCCAAAAATGAAACTTATGTATTCGGAGCTATGACAAGCATAGAATGTACTAAAAAATTAGTAAATTTTACTTATTTTTGAATACCTATTTTGAACAGTGTAGTAAAAAGTACTGAATGAACCTTGCTTCCTTCTTTAATGACAACAAAAAGTTGATGAATTGTGTCATCTACAATTTGCAACCAAAGTAAAAGCGCTTACTTTGCCAATAAAGGATAGATGCTATGGGATCTATTACAACAAGGTGTTTCATTCTAAGAACTTTGTGTGTCTTTCTTCTCATACAATCATCCCCATCTGTGAGGCTTTATTTTCTTAAAGAGAAATTCACACCCACAGCATGTGACTCACTCCCTTATTGTGTGTTATTTTGCGAGTGGATATCAGCGAGAGTCATTGGCGGATGTGGGCTTCAGCAATTTGCAATACAATGTGCGGGCGTTACCAAAACTATTCGAAAGTAATATAATAATATTTGGTGGTTGCAAAACGGCTCTCCCCGTGCGCCACGCTTGAAGTCTTTTAGAAAGTTTTTCAAGCAGAGAATTCTAGAAAGTCAACAGTGTCTAATAAAACAGGCTGTTTGTCGTTCAGGTGCGTCAAAGTATTTTAATTTATTGGGTAATTTTTAATCGGGTTTCGAATTTAAGTTGACATTTTTAGGAAGTAGTTGTACTTGGTTGATTTAAACTTTATGGCATATTTTCCATATTTACAACTTTTCTGGTTTTACTTTTTATGTAAAAGTAAACCAAGACTATTTTTTATACAATTTAACGTTATGTTTAAAGTAAAGTGATATTTTAACCAGTAAAAGTTATATTTTTAAAAACATTATCAAACTAAATTCAGTAAAAATATTCAGTAGTGTTTAAATAAGAGCCACAGTTGTCTGCTGTTTTCTCTAGCTGAAAATTAAAAAAAAATCCGAGTTGGAATACAGATATACTGACTGGGTGGTCACCCATTGTTGGACATTGGTCATTGTTTAGCTGTTCAACTAGTAGTTCTGGGAACAGTAGACCTCGCGACCCTAAAACAATTCTTTAAAAAAAAACATATACGGCGTTTTTAATGACTTCAAAGAACATTCATGCCACATTTGAAGAAAATTGAACAGCGCGTATAGTTGTAACTGCTTAACAAACAAATTTACAAACATACGAAATGCAGAAAGGTCGAGTTGAAACAGAGGCCTCGCTAACGCTCGGTTCACTACCAATAATAAACTTTTTTTTTGCTATACATCAACTACTTTTTTTTTACTAAATCTAAGCGACTTGTTTAAAATATAATCGAAATTGTTGGAAAAAATAATGTTTTTTCATGCCAATACAGCTAAATGTGATACAATGACCATCCCTCAAAAATTTTTAATACCCTATATGTATTTGAAACATTTCTAGTTTTAAAAGCTCACTTGTATATTTTTTAAATATGTTAATGCACAAACTCAATGCGGAACAGTTGTAGAGGTATTGAACAAACCGTGCTAATAACTAAATTTTTCACAAAAGCTTATTTTTTAAAAATATGACCTTAACGATTTCTCCTATGAGATTGTAAATATTGTCATATTAATAGTATCAAAGCATGGGTAACCTACAATTCAACTCACGTTCAAATCATATAAAAAAAAAATCAACGTATTTGGAAAATTATCAGCAATTTTGAGAGATAGTTAATTGATAAAGGTATATGGATTCTGCCCTTAATGTAAGAATAAGTAATCACATAAATAAATACATTTATGCCCAAAACACATAGAACACACAAGGCTAAAAAAATATTTCAATCAGGAATGCAACCTTAAATACGCCCGAATAAAAAAGTTTTACATTGCAGAAATATACTCAATTTTATTTTTGAGATAAGTCCATCAATAAATACCCACATTATTGTAAATAGTCGAAATGGTTAGTGAACAAAAAAAAAGTTGTATCATATATATTATTTCTATAGTATAGATCCCTTTTACTACTCTTACATGCGACAAATCTTAACAAGTATCAAAATAAAAAAAATTTCCCCGAGCACTGACAAATCGTACGTTCATCTCATAAATATCAAGAATTTGTTTAAAAATTTCATTTAAAAGAGTTATCGAATAGAGAAGCATCTTAAAAAATATTTCCGAAATCCAGCTAGAGTGTGCTTTTGTAGCGTTGTCAGAAGCGCAGAACTTCGGAACAACAGGTTGTGGGTTAGAGTCCTGACGGGGGCCTCTCAAATTTCTCACCAAGGGTTCCCCTGGAACGCGTGGCTACACAACTACCGGATTTTTATTTCAAATTGAAAACAAACGACAATATCACCGTGATCTCTATTAAAAAAATAAGCTCAATGATACAATTTCTATATACCGTTTAAAATATAAAAATCCTCATTCAGATTTTATAAGTAAACGATTCTAGTAATATTGTTTGTTAAACATAAAAGAAAACGTTCACGATCGCATCTGTTTTGAGACCTGGTCCTAAATAATTGTTCGACTACCATTTTTACATTGATGGGCAATACATTTTTACAATCTTGATGTTTACACCATAATACAGCCCATTCATTTCAGCTTCGAAAGTGATTATTAAACTCCCGAATCTCATGCATTCATTGTTATCTAGTCAATCGGCGTGTTCTTTTTCGCGTCGAAATCCCAGTCTGAAAGATCGCCATCATCTTTTGGGGCAATCCACTTACGCACCAAAGCGTGAAATTTTAATTGTACGGTGGACAAATGAACGTCGCCTAAGAACTTCTATCTCATCTGCGAATGGTACATGATCGCGTCGGTGTTTCACTGAGCTCCGTTTAGCGCCTTTTTCTGTTATAATCGGGAAAAAAAAAAGGAAAACGTTATGGATCGGCAATATACGGGAAGTCAATGACTTTGAGAAAGTGTGACGAGGAGAAAAGAGGAAACGAGCAGAATTTAAGCGTTTTTTCTTTTATCGAATTACTAAAATAAACCACATTTTGCTAAAATATTAATATTTTCTTTCGTTTAAATGCTAACTTCAAACTAAAGAAATCTATTAAAAATTGTTTAAATAAAATATATATTTTAAGTGTAATTGCAAGAATTTTTGCGATAATTTTTCACTTATAAAACATGTGTGGTGCATTAAGAGACAAATTGAAGACACTAGGTGCAAGAACAAGGCAGCTCCAGTTTTCAAAATTGTCCAGGAAGAACGAAAAACACTGAACATTTCTTGTATCGTATAATACAAAAGTACAGCTCTTTTTCCTTTATATCTATAGTGCCATTGCTTAGAGCTGTCTGATTCTTGCACCAATCGATAGAGGGCTTTTTCTTTATAGAATAAGTGAAAAAGTGTACATCAAAAAAATGGAGCTGCCTTGTTCTTGCACCAACGTCTTGAATTTTGATTTTTCAAGCAGATTTTAAAGTATATTAAACCTGTTTAAAGTACCTCCCAGAATAATGCAGTACAAGTTAAGCAATAAATGGTTAAACATAACTTGTTTCGGTACTTAAATGCATTTGAACGGATAAAATGAGTTTTTTTATTTAAATTGTTTAAAGGTTTATGAAACCCACCTTAAATACTGGTAACGAGTGAAAATGTTGACTTAAAAGTTATTAAAATACTTAAAATATATAAGAAAAATACACTAAGTCTCTAAAAAATTAAACAAATTTTGTTTTTAGCAAAAAAACTGAATGCGAAGCAGCAAACTTGTTCTTAATAGACAACCCTTATCAAAAGACTAAACGACAGGAAGAGTTTTCCACGATTTTAATTTAAGAAACAAAATTAGTTTTACACTAAAATTCAACTTTTTTAAAAGAATCTTTTTGGATAATTTCTATCAAAAGTTAAATTTTAAAATTCCTAAAAATAGGTCAAGTGTTCAAATGGTAAAAATTTAGAAAGTTTATCTGAACTGCAATAATATAATCAAAAACTATTTTTGAGTTCCTTATTATAACCTAAAAATAAAATTCTAAATCAATGGATTACATCCAAACTTTTGATGGGCAGTCCAGAGCCAGGAACTCTAATATTATATGCCATTTCAGTATTTTTAAAGATTTTTTTGTTGCAAAATTAATACTAATTGCTGATGGCCGTATTTACATACGAAGAATCAGGATACGTATTTTTGCATGCGGATAAATATACGTAACCTTATGCTTGACATAAAAGCGAATTATAAGATAATCTTATTATTCATTTGAGAGTATAAATTAGTTTTTAAATAGTTTTAGTTTACATGATAAATAAAATAATAGTTAATAAATCTATAAAGAATGAATAATAAAAATTACCATATGTAGAGAGAGATGAATAATCAAGGTAACGTAAAGATATGTCATTAGAATATTCCAGAAATTTTTCTTATTTAATTAAGGAAAAAAAAATTGGTAGAAATTCAGAATTTCGTTGTTCTTCTTAGAAAGAACACATGGTTTTTACCAGAACTGACATAAAAGAACACCCAATAAAACAAACACTTGATTGTTATTATCAAGGTGTGTGCATTCTTGTGCCGTTACCTTGCCATTGTTTTATCTCGCTGCTGATTGTTCTGACCTTGCAATGCAGCTCATGGACAAAGGCCGCAAACTAAAGGGTGAACTATCCGGAAAGGACGTCACTAGTGATGCGTTTGCTGGAGTCACGTCAAAATGGCGAAATTGAATTTTTGTTTGGCCACCCTTCCACCGCACACGAATCAATGCTCTTTCGAAGGAAAAACGCAACCATTTTTTTTTTGCGAAAGAATTCATTTGCTGCCATTGTTTCAGGGCTTGTCATGTGAGACGATATATATTTCGTATAATGAGCGGGGCTCGAAAATTGAATCGAATTCGCGGGTTTGGAACTATATTTTGTCCATTCGGAAGTGATCAAGACGATCAGACAGAATCGTTGCATTGTTCGAATGGGAAGGGACGTAGTTTCTGTTGATGTAAAGCATGCTTTCAAAATCGTGACTGCTCGAATATACGGCTTTTACTCACTGAGGTTAGCAGTTGTTGTCCATTTTATTCATGGAGACGCATTCAAAAGTACACGATCTAGTGTTGATTTTAAAATCCGGAATGTTTCATGAACCGTTAGAGACGATTCAATGGCATAGACCTGTCAGATTTCTGAAAAATCTAACCAGGGCATTTTATGATCTTTAAAAAAATTAGAAATTAAAATATCTTAAGATGTTAAAACATTAAATAACACAATATAAAAACATGACTTACATAAGAAATTTTGTGTATATATTATTTAATATCCGATATATTCATTGATATATTCCTTGTAAATTAGCAGAAAAAATGCAAAAGTTTGTTTTGTAAAATATATGGCACAGCCGCAAGAATGAGGAAATTACTATGTTTGTAAATAATTTTGCAGTGATGTAACAGAAGGAAGTTGAACTGACATACTGGTCAGGACATTATTTTTTTCTGTAAGTATAAATATAAAAAAAATTCAAGTATATCTTAAAAAACATTTTGATTATTATTATTTAGTACACGCTTTGACAAAACAATGTTCCTATTACAAAGTAAATTTGTAATTCTTAATTTTATTTACAACGGTAGTTCAAGCTGTATATATTCAGCTATTATGGATTGTTTGCGATCCTTTCTTAAAGAAAGATACAATTATGGTTGTATTACAAATTTATTTCGATCATAGTGGACTTCTTTATAACGAATAATTGTTTAAGAGACTGACTGGTAAGGAATAATTTTAATAAAACGATTGCTGTTAAATATTATTTTTACTAAAAGTAGCTATTTTAATTTTTGAACGGCAGATTTCCCTTAAGTGGTAAATACTCAATAGTACTAAATATCAAATAAAAGTTGTTGTTCTTTTATAATTTTTTTTAATACTAAATTATTATTTTGAGTACAATTTTAAAACTAGACTTATTTGAAAACATTTACTCTTTGCTTGTGAACAAATAGTTTAAATGCTTATTAATCTACTTTTCATATTATTTATAGCTGCTTCATTTGACGATTTTTACTGTATAAATGGAGTTATGATGTCAGAATTTCCTGCAACAAGTTTTCCGTTTATATTTCCGGCAATTGCGATCCTCTCTTTTGATTTCCTTAAGTAAACAACCTACGTTTTCCTTGATTTAAAATAATCTGATAAACTTAAAATATTATGTGATGATAAACATTTATAAATGCCTCATTATAATGCCTCATTATAAATGCCCATTTATAAATGCCTCAAAATACAGTATAATTTTTTTTTAAATAATTTAACTATTACTTGTTTTAGATATTTTTTCAAAATAGTAAAAGCGAGATAGGTGATGAACTTGGTAAGAATGTGAAAAATTTAAAGTCGAAGAATATTTTATCAAAGAGATCCTATAAAATATTTTCTTTAAAAATAATTGTACAAAAACCATTACTTTCTTAGCATTAGTTATTTGTTACTTGTTTGTTTACGTTATATATGTTTTAAACTGTAGATGCAATGTACACATTTATAATTTTCACATATTTCAAGATTACAAACATTAATATTTGCCATTAAATAAGTTATATTAAGAAATCTAATTATTGTTTTAATATTTTAATATTAGTATGTTCGCTTACTATAAACAATATTCCTTTTCCCATTCTTTTTATTTGTATTTTATTGGAAAATCCAATTATATAACTAATTATTAATTGAGTGTTTTATTCTAAACGAAGTAAGTTATATTTATTTTAATTTAGTTTTGTTTGTATACATATTTTTAAAAGTGTATATTAAAGCCGTTTAACCCACTCCAAAATATATGTTTTTATAAATTTGAAAAGTTGATAATTTTTAATGCGGTGAAATTAATCACGTTTGATTGTTTTGTGATTTGAAGAATTAACCCTTTGCACTCGTAAGGCGCCTCTCAGGCACCAACATAACGACCAGTTATTTTGTTTCCCTGTTCTTTAAAATAAACGAGAACAGCAGGATATTCTGTTAGAACATCAATCTTTTTTGCAACTTGTTCTCTTGCAAATACAAAACAGATTAGGATTTTTTTCCCTTTATGATTATAAAAAAAAAATCTGTGTAAAAGACGTAAAGAGGAATAACTGTTCCATAGAAATAACACAAATCGCAAAGTGTTCGCGGAGTGCAAAGTGTTAATAATTTCTTTCGAAAAAAAAATCAAAAAATTTCTTTAAAAATTTTTCGATTTAAAATTTACTTTTAAATCGATTTTTCCAAAAATCTAAAATATTTTGTAACATGATAACAACCAATATTTTAATTTATTTTATAAAATTGCATATATTGTATAATTTTATCAATAATTCAATTTCATAATATTCGTTTCGTTATAATTTTTCAATTTACGTTTTTAGTCTTAAAGACATCGAGTATATGAATGTTTTAATTGGGCGAAGAGAGCTCTTAAAGTTAATTTTATTATTGACTCCATTAGCAACATTTATTTGGCGCCAAAATAGAAATTTCAAAGATAAAATTTAGCTTACTTAATATTTTACATCAGGATACGTTTTAGAGCGGAACATAGAGATCGATAAGATCCATTAAATCATCGAACCACACAATTAGGCAGGTAAAAATACTTCAATTGCTTCCTTAAAATCACACACTCTGTTATTATTAAGTACAGTTGAAAAGAAAAGAATGAAGAAGATTACTATAGAGCAAGGGTTGGGTGCGTCCGAAGTCAGTCAGAGGAGAAAAAATTAACACGACATTAATTAATTTTCGACATACTTTATACCGAGGGAAAGTCAAGTGAGGGAAAGTCGAGTTTTAGAAATTCAATACTCTCGTTATAAAAAACCCTCGTGGGACAAATGCTAGTGGTCGTTTTAACGAAAAAGTCGTTGAAATGAATAAAAAACTTTATAGCATTAGAAAATAATAAATAGGTTGTGACTTTAAGTGTAAGTCGTTATAAAGAAGAGTTCGCTATATCGAGTCGTTGTAAGGATAATAATTGTTTTCCCTTACTGAATAACAACATATAAACTTTGATATTCACTTACGTTTTATAAGAACTTTTATCAACCATGAGTCGGCATTAACCTGATAATTGAGCCGTCTAGTTTAAAAACCAGAACACTTTTGACAAATTTTTCCAAGAGAAACAACACAACTAATTAATTGCATTATTTATGGAAGATTTTGCATTATTTGCATTATTTATGGAAGATATTATTTTATAAATTGGTATTAGATAGACACAAACCAAATTTTAGCTCTGTATAAGTATTACTTTGAGAGAGAAAAAACGATATTTTAGATCTATCTGGTTTTGCAACAAAGCTGTGGGAAATAACTCGGATACTGTGCTGCGATCGGTGTGCAGCAGTTGCTTTATCTGATTTTGAAACTGATTTTTTTACCCTTAACGTATCTCGTTTTGTAACCAACCGCTATTTCACACCTTAAAATGAATAGCATCTAGTTGTCGTGGAATGTTATGAATTCGCCTAAAGATAGATCTGTAGGAAAAATGAAACGAAATGACATAATCTGAAAACCGAAAAAAATGGATCTTTCTGGTTTCGAAACTAGACGGCTCAATTCTAATCTATATTGGACTCTGGCAGTAGCGTACGCAGAAGAGGTATCTAAGCGATTATGTTCTTTTTTATTATGGGCAGTGTGGCAGCAGTTAAAAAAATATGATGGAAGGGAGCTCAACTAGTTCCATACCCAGGATATTTTTCCAATATAAAAAAGAAACGTCAATTAGTTATACTAATTATTAATTAATTGTTAATTAGCAATTGTTAGTTCTCAACAATTCGTTAATTAATTCCATAGTTTCTTAAGAAATTAACATTTTTTAGGATTAACCTAATTTTTATGAATTGTATATTGTGGGGGGGGGGGGACGAACGAACACTGCTGAGCCTCTCATTTTCTATTTGAGGATGGCTCATTATCCCTCTTAATAGTATTGGCATCTACTACAAGCCAATTGGAAGGTTTCTGCCCCCTCAAACCCCTCCTCGGGTACGCCGCTGGGTCCGGTCATTTCTCAAAACGCTTAATTTATAAAGTAGTGCTGTACGAAAGTAGTGCTGTACGTTGTGCATACCACGCCAATACTTTAAATTGGGTTAAGCAATCACTCATGTCCGAGAAAAAGTATCGTGTATTTGATTAAGACTTCAAAACAAGGGAAGCCCGCTTTAAAACGGGAGCTCCCGGTTCTCAAATAGAACATCAAATCGAAATTTTACATGCAATAAAAATTTATTGAAATGCGTTAAAAAATTGAATATTCCTAATCTTTTGAATTCATTAAGTTTTTTCTTTCTTTACGAACAGATTAAACCACACATTGTATTGACGACTTTATTTACTAAACTAAGTTTTGTAAATAAAAAAAAATTAGTAAACTAGTTTGGGATGTAAAGTAGGGCCCTTTAGAAATCTAAAGTGTAAGTTCGGTGGGCTTCACGGGGGCTTATTCGGTAATCGTACCTTGTATATTTGAAGTGAACACCATAGTACATTATGTGCAGAGGAGTAAAAATTATAATTATCGGAGAGGGGGGGGGGAGAGGGGGAGGAGGCTCATGCCTCTAGTACAAGTTTACGCCTATGATTATGTGTCAATTTACTAATCTATAAAGTGTTAATTGAGTGAAAAGCGTGGGGCAGCAAAATATTTCTTCCGGTCGCAACTACTATCAAGCCCCATTATGGCACACGTAATCATTGGTTACACAATGGTGTTGTTTGATCATAAAAAGGCTATTATTCCCTCATCACCTGAGATCGCAACTGAGCAGGTAACCAATTTTTCCGCCATATCCCGCGAGGAGGCACCGAAGTTTTGGATCACCTGCGGCCACTCTCTCTCCCCATTGAGAGGACAGATGTGGTTTGACTTCTTTTCCCCCCAACTACTTCCTGGATTTTCACGAATGGAAGCGAATTCCTTCTCCGACGTAGAAATACCTCAACAGGTTTTGATTTCGGCCCGACTCGGCGGCTTCTTTGCAAGAAGAAAAAGATATTTTGGCTTGGGATGGGGACATTAGCATAATCGGTCAGTGGTGCCAAAATTGAGGAAAATCGCCTATCAGGCGATTTTATTTTAGGTAACCCGGATTCAAAAATCCTGAAAACTGTCGATTTTGAGATTTTATATTGTTTCTGATAACTGCTTTTTTGTTGTTTACAATGATATATGGCATTTTGCATGACTCTTATTTTATTTTTCTTATGGTAAGTCTTATTGAAAGTTTATGATAAGTGATGCGTAAAACACAAATATCTCAAAACTAGATTTTTGATGTACCACTTCTCTCTCTCAGGAATTATAACATTTACAATAAAAAATTAAACACTCATATATTCATTCCGTAATGATTGGTGCATACTTTAAGAAAGATTTTTAGTAATATCAATCCTAGTAAAAGAGTAATACTGCTTTAAATGTCAATAAATGTTTTTTTTTAAATTTTGTGTCTTTGTCCTAGGGAAAAAATACGTTTTTAAGTAATAAGACTTTATATTTAAAAATGCCTATGTTAAAATAATAAATGTTTGGTTTACCGCTACAAAAAATTTCCAGTCAATAACTTTTATAGTTTTTTAGAAAAAAATAGCCATAAATTAGCATTGTTGTCTATGGGATCTATGTTCTCGAGTAATTTATAAATCAACATTTCATAAATTTTTCAAACTTTAAATAAAACAGTACCGAATATCAGACAACATTTCAAAAATCAAATTCGTGGAACTTATTTTCATTACAATTTTGTTTAATTCGTGTTAAATATGAACGATCTTTTTGTAATATCATCTAAAATAAAAGCATGCAAAACGTCAATAGCTAAATTATTAAAAATTAATGTAGACTTTCAAAACGGTCTAAAATCACTATTATATTCAATTTTTTTTGCAATAATGTAAGTTAATATATCTATTAAAATAATAATATATTTTCAACATAAGAACACAACATGAAACTTTCGAATCTGATAAATTTAATTAGCAACTATTCATCAAGTTAAAACACCAATTTTTAAGTATATGTATGTAAAAATTATTCAGTAATTATGTGAAATATATTACTAAACAATGTTTACATACATTAAATACAGTATTATGTTAGTTTTTTTTAATTAAAGAATAATACACGCGAGTCAATTAAAGATGTTTATGATAAATGTTTATTGAATTTCTTATTTTTTGTGATTTAAATATACTTAAAATTGTCATCGGCTGAGGTAGGTGTATTTAAATGAAGGATAACCAATAGCTCTTTTTAATAAACACCATTTTTCTCTATTTTCCTTATCTTGTTTAAGAATAATCAAATTTAAGAATGTAAATTACAACTTCTGCTATCACGATTCAAGTATATTTTTATTATTATATGTTTTATTGTTTATATCGGTTTCTTAGTAACTTTGTAACATGTTTATTTAAAATAATGCAATTTTCTCAATTAGTGAAACTTTATTATTGTTTGTATTTTCAAATGTACTAGAGTGTTAATTTTCTTTATGGATTTTCTTTATAATGTACCATAATATTGTTTAAACATATTTAAACACTTTCTTGGATGACTACTAAATGTATAATACATATATTTTTGTGAAATATAAAATTACAACGAATTTTTTTTTAAAAAATTACATAAAATAAGATTGTCACTCAAACTTAAAAATACTTACAAGTTTATTAAAACGTTTCCAAGGATTTGTTATGATATTTAAAACGCATCTAAAAATTTAAAAACGGAATACTCGGATTATTTTGAAACTTGTATAATTTCGCATATTCAAAAATTACAATTAAAAAAAATATTAATATTTTTTTCCACATTTAGCTCATCTTTATAATAAATCAGTTATACTGTAAAAACTTTAAAATAAATGTTTAAAAAAAACCCGTAAGTTTTTATATAGTTCGACTCCTGTTAAATGGCAGTTATGACGTCACATTGTTTACGTGTTTTAGATAAGCTGATTGGTCAATTCGTCCAAACTCGTTTGCTGATTCATTGGAACCAGCTTACAGGGGCGTAACCCATCTGACAATTAATAAGAACCAGACTACAGTGCACTCACTACACGCTTAAATTTGATTCCTTTATGGAAAGGGGCGTATTACTTTGTAAATTTACAAATATGAAATAAAGTAATTTAATGTAATGAAATGTGATAATTTAACTATACATTTATTTAACAATCCATAATATTTTTGAAGGGTTTTGTTGTTTTTATGATTCAATTGGAACTTTAGCTGTTAAAAAAGTGTTTTTTTTAATAAAGTGAAGTATATCATGTAAACTGTGCAATTTTATAAGATAATCTTACAACCGTACAAAATTGTTAAAAACCGTACATTGTATGGCCAACAGGGCAGGTGCGAAAATTTTGTCTCCTGTCAGTCATTTCTAATAAGAGTTTTTGTTTCACATATTATTAATCATTCCGTTCTTAAAAAATGAAATCGTGGCTATTTGTGGATGTACATAACGAATTTAAAAAATAAATAAAATTTATAATGTCATAAAAATACTTTTTATTTGCATTGAAAAAAATGGTTGGAAATACGGGGGTTGGATGTCTTTGGTTGAAAATGCTGGATTAAGAACCAATGTTTGGATGAGTTCCTTATCACATTATAGAGATCAGAATGGCCTATTTCCGGATCTTCTCCAAGCGGTGCAAGTTTCTGCTATTTTATATTTATGTATACTTCATTACCTAAAGACCCCACCTTTGGATGAGGAGTGGGGGAGGTAGTTTAGCTACTTTGAAAATTCCTCAACAGAATCAATTTTTATTAATTTCTGATTGGATATATTTTTTTCCCTGATAATATTAAAGCAAGAAATTGAGTTTCTGAATTTTGTACGAATTAAATTTTTGCATTTTGGTGTGAAAGTTATTATAGTTTTAATACGTTTTCGTGCTTCTGCGTAAAATTTTATTTTTTTAATAAAATATGTCATATTTTATATAAATTTAAACCTTATTCATCAATTTGGCGATGTCTATTGGCGATTTAAGAACTCGCAACTCGGCAGTCCTGTAATTGTTTCGCTGGCAGGGCTGCACGAGTGTGGATGACACGGCGTCGCTCTCAGCCATTTAGAATGTTATTTTTCGATGCACTTCTTCTTCAAATCTAGTTCTACAACTTCGTGGCGTTGTTTTTAGTAATTATTATTAGGCTCGTTAGAGACGATCGGGGCAGTTACATAAGAGTTAAGTTGACGTATCCATCATTGAGAGCAGTCCGAGATCACAAACAGGCTAATGAGTTTTCTTGGAGGCCAATATACAATCAAGGATCTCCATTAAATACAGTTAAAGTTATACGATAACAAATTGATAAGATATTCTTGACATTAGTTATATAAAAATATTTTCATTTTGTGAGGGAAGTTGTTCGAAAATAATTTTAGTATTTTTTTTTATTTCAAATTCTTAAATCTTTCAAAATCAATAAAATATAACATCTAGTTAATCAGAAAATAAAACATATATGTAGGAAATTTATTGTTAATATTACCTAAATAAATCAGGATTTATAAAGAAAACTATTTTGAAAGACATCGCCTGCTTATCGTTTGCCTTCAACAGATTATTTTTTAAATAAAAGAGATCAGCCATGATGAGTGACACCTTGAAGGGTATATATTATCACTAATAAATCATGACACTTTTCTTATTACTTCATGACACTTTTCTTAATAAAGTATCATTTCAATCACTTCATGACACTTTTCTTAATGAAGTATTTAATATTTATGTAAGAAATATATTAAATTCAGTTTCCAAGTGCAATATAATTTTTACTACAAAAATATATTAAAAAGCAAAATATTAAAATGCAAATATTTTAAATAATTCTTTCCATTAAATGAGTATTTTTAATTTAAAATAATTTTTTGATTTTTTTTTTGCTCCGAAGGAAAACAATTCCACATTTGGAAAATTATAAAATATTACAAATGAATCCTAAAATATTTTAATAATATGAATTTAAAAAATGCAACAAAAATGGGAGTGAAATATTTCAATAAATTGCACTTTAAAACCAAACGAAACATTTTATACACAGATAAAATGTAAGTTATTAGTAAAAAGACAGACAATTGCATTAAAGAAATATATAACATTCTCAATTCATTTATTTATTTCTCAGCATATCAAATAAATAAAGCGAAAAGCTCATTTCAGCTTTTCGTTTATTCATTAGGAATTACTAATTTGCTGCCTTCCCGTTATAAAAATAAGTTTTTTTATTATTATTTTGAATAAATGAAAGATAAAATTTGATGAATCACAGAAAATCATAATTTTTTTAAAGTGTTCCTAGTTTAATAAAACAATGAAAAGGATATGAGAAAATATCTATAGTATTCATAAAATTAAATCATATTAATTATCTTCTATATTCGATTAAGTGACCCATCTAGTTTCAAAACCAGATAAATCCATTTTTATAATTTTTACAGGAGACGCCAAAAACGATTGACATCCACGTTCTTTTGAATCTAAACCCATAACTTTGAATGAATTTTTAGACTGGATTCAGGCACTTTGCGACAATACCGCTTTGTAACATGATGTAGTGCATTGAGAACTTGTTAAAAGTATATAAAAAAGTGTTTGCGAAAAATGTGAATCTACCTGGTTTTGAAACTAGACGGCTCGAGTGTATTCTGAATAAGCGTATTTGGGATTGCTAATTAAGTATCCAAAATTATTTACAGTGAAATTAAACTGTTATTTCTGATCAATATATTATCTCTAAACGGAGAACAGAAAGAAAATACAGGCCAGTCAAGTTTTCAACTGAAACTACTTAATCTTCTCTTTTTTTCGATTTACAAGGTAAGTGTCCCAGTTTCAAACTGAAAGGAATTTTAAGTATCCGAATACGAGGTTAAGTTTCCCTCACCTTGGACGCATAATACTTCATTTAGCTCCAATACGTGACTTTACGATACTTTGACTATATTCATAAGAAACAAAACTTAGTCTCCGAAATGTTTTTCTGCACATATTAGAAATTGTAGACGGAAAAGTTCGAAATAATAAAAATTAGCCCTATTTATATAATTTCTTTAAATTACAATACCTGAACATAAGTTTTGAATGACAATATTTAACATAATTACGTTTAAATGTTCGGAAGAGTCAAAAGAAATATCGTTTACGGAACTCTATTAATTTTTCTAAAATTTAAACGGATGTTTTGAGATACGATTGATAATGTTTAAAACGCATTGCAACTACACGAAGAAGACATGAAAATAAAAATATATATTTGTGAAAGATTTATGTACATTCTGGTATCAATATTTTTATGGAATGCAATAAATAACAAGAATCTTGTTAAAAATAGCTCTGTTTTTTATAACATGGAGGGAATAACCTTTTATTAATTATAGTTTTCCGGTTTCAATAAATATCTTTTTGTTTACAGGAATTTAAATAGGAAAAATATGAGAAACATTTTTTTTTTAAGGTTTGTGGCCATTTTTACAATCATCTACAAATTAGATGCTAATTTCGAAAGGTTATCAGATTTTTAAAGATAGACAAAAATTAAATTTAATTCTTAATTAACAGTTTTAACAGACTTTTAAAGATAGACAAAAATTAAATTTAATTTTTAAAACAAATTGTAATTTAAAAATTAAGTAACATTTTACAGTATTATCCACAAGAAGTTTGAAAATTAAATTGTTTTTTCGACATATTTGAAAACAGTTTATTAATTTTTTTAATCCGGAAAACATTCCTTCACACATCACTATTTTACAAGTGCTCAAAGACATATTGTTCATTACATGAAAAACGCCAAGTACGAATTAAAAATACATTATTTAAATGAATTGCATAATATAGTGTTTAGAAATCATTTACCTAATCGCGTGTCTTCTTTCTGATTATATGTATTAAATTTTTTTGGATGGAAATTTCATTTAAATTATCTGTGTTTAAGCATCTATGAATTTTTTTTACAAATGACAATATCATAAAATAAGGATGATTTAAATTAATTTTGGTATACCTTTACATTTTACAGGAAATTAATAATGTATTACTTTTTAAAAACGAAGTAATGCATAGTATCGTAACAAACATTTACTTAAATAATTTTTTATTGCATGTTACTTTATAACTATGTTTAAAAAATATATATGTTACCGTTAAAGTATGAAATCCGTTATTTCATAGAATACCTAGTTATTCCATGAAATAACTGATCGTGTCCGTTAAAGTGGTGTAAAACTCTCTTGTATTTCATGGTTTAACTAGTTATTTCATAGAATAACGATCTGCAGCCCGTTAAAGTGCAAAATAATCTATATCATATATCTCGCACGACAAATAATTAATAATAATTTATAATAAAATAATTAATAATAATTTTTAAAATGTTCGTGTAAAACTCAGTGTGTCAACAAAAAATGTTTTTGTTTTAGAAATAATGTTCTTTGTAATTCCAAGTGTCATTTTAGTAATCCTTGTTGTAACAAATGATTTTATGGTACGTTTCCATAAATACCATTTATACGCTGCATAAATTAGATAAATTGCTTCTTTTTCATTTTAATTGTCTATCATTAGTTTAATTTCATTTTAGATAAATTGTTTATTTTACACTTTAACTGTCTCTCATTAGTTAATTTATTGAATACCTAGTTATTTCATAGAATAACTAGTTAAAGTGTCAAATTAATAACATATTACACACTTTAACGGACACGATCAGTTATTTCATGGAATAACTAGGTATTCTATGAAATAACTGCATTATATACTTTAACGGTAACATATACATTAAATAAACGTAAATCATACGTAAGTAAAAAAAAGTTTAATATATTTTTCAGGAGTGGTCATCGAATACGAATCCCATCGCTGAAGGTTGCTATTACTGTTTTTTCAATCCGAAAAAATCAGGTGTTCGGTGATGGTTTCGAAATGCAACCGGTTCCGACTGCATTTCGTATATTTATAATAAAAAAAAAAACTGTTTCATTCGAGGGAAAGACGAAAATGGGTTAATTCAAATCTTGCCTGGTTGGTTTTTGTAAAGTTTTGAAGTTCGACTTATGCGTCACAATAGTAATAGGCAGTAAACGACCTGAAAGGGTTTAAGAGAAAGTGCGCAAATTCAATTATTTTAAATTTGAAACCAAGTATTTTTGATTAGTCTTGTAATGAGATGTGTCATTTTAGAAACTATTAGAGTAAAACGTCTCTGGATCGACTGCTTTTCATAACAGAAACGCATAGAAACTCATTTGGATATGTATATTTTAAAGAAGCCAGACCGTAGGTTTACCGGGCTATACTCAATATGCCTTAGGGGTTTATAATATTTTTCAATTAGTTGTGGCTGGATAATGTGTGTGACGTTTGGTCCAAGTGCCTAAGTTTGAACTTTGTTAGTAATCATTCTCCTTGATGAATCTGAATTGTCTTAAAAGGAATTTTAATTTTAGGAAAGATAATCTTTAATGGACAAAGAAATATTCTGTAAATGCTTTGTTGAAGTATTTAAATTTGTATTTACATTCGGTTACAGATAATTTGGGTAATTTTCAATTTTTTAACTGGTCCAGTATCTATATGTGTAAGTATTCTTTATTAATTTACTCACAGCATATATGTTAAAAGTATCAATAAAACTTGGTAGAAGAAACTTTTTTTTTTGTAATTTTAATCTCCAAAAGTTGTAATAATGTGTTCTTTTTTAAATAACACATTTGCTAATTTAATTTGTTTAAAAGGTAAATACAAATTCTAAATGTTTAATGACGTTTGTCGATTGGGTACTAACAATGGAAAAGGAGGGTAAGTGAATAAATTTATGGCACCGCAATATTGCTTTTTGATCTCTATCACTCTTCCTTATAAATTTATATTAGGATCACCTACAAAGGCCATTCCCCTCAATAATTTCGAATCCCGATTTATTGTCTATGCTTTTAATTTAAAGCTAGTGTCTTGCGAAAGATTTATGCCTTTTAATCTCTATATACCTCTTATGAAATATGGCTAAACATTAAAAATTATTACGGTGAAAACGTTTCACTTTCTCTCAAATACAAATACAAATTTGACGACCAACAACAGGCTCAAAGCCCAACAAGGTTGGTCCATCTAAGTATCTCTTAACTATCCCCCAATGAATATATCTAACTTCTTCTTAAAATCCGTTACTCCCTTACAATTAACAATATTCACTGGCAAGTTGTTCCATTTGTCTATTACCCTATTATAGAAATAGTGTTTTCTCCCTTCCCGATTAAAATGGGATATCACTGTTTGTTTAATTGATATCACTGCTGATATCACTGTTTGTTTCAAACAGAAAGTTATAATGCCTTGTAGTGTTTTTTTTTTTTTAAATTATGTTAATAAGTAAATTTGAAACATTTTGATACAATTGTTTGGGAAGAACAATTTTAGTGTAAAGAGCTATTGAATCAATAATATTTTTATATATGGCGCAAGGACATAAACAATATTTCAATCTACAATATATTGCTTTAGGAAATTTAGTTTTAATTTTGTTCTTTGTATTATTACTTAAAAACGAAGGTGGATAGAAATTTATGAGACGATAATGATAATTATTGCGATGACAATTTTATATATACGTTGTAAAACTTAAAATCCTTTAAAAACATACCTGATTTGTGTATTAAAGTGAACGAATTAAGCATTTATAACGTAACGATCATTGTCGTATTTTTAGTTCTTGCAAAGGGTGGCTGCGCGTTCGAGAAAGTGTAGGAGCATCATTGTCCGGCACTGGGAAAAGCGTTTATTTTTGCTTGTATTTGGGTCGCCGATTCCTTTTGTGAGTTGCGTGCGGGCGTAGGTAGCGTGACAAGCCATGTAAACAAGTCTTGAAAGAGAGTATCATCTGTGGGATCAGCAGAGAGAGAGGAATGCGTTTAAAAATATATATGCACTGTGAAACATTATCTTTTCAACAACTGTTATTTAGAGATGGAGTAGGGTCGTCGGACTTTAACGTGAAGCCGCTTCGTACTGGTTTGCAGCTGATGACAAGAGACACAGCTCGGAAAAAACTGCTTCGTATTTAATACTCTTAGTTCTTTTATTTACCCAATATTTAGGAAACCATTGAAAAAATTTCAATTTTTATATAGTTGAAAATTTTAATTTTTATTAATTTTATAATAATACATTTTAAACATTTAATCATAAAATGAAAAAAATTAGAACAAGATTGGATATAATCAAACTTATAAATTATTATTCTTTTTAATTTACAAATTTTAGTTATATAAAAAATTCATATTCTTTTGTTTAGTTTGTTTTTGTTTAACTATCAAGTAGTAGAAATTCCAGTTGATATATTGTTAATTTAAAGATAACAAAATCAAAATATAAAGAATTTTTTTACTTTATATGACGAGTCGTTATTTTTTAAACATAATTGTTATTAATTGAATATATGATAATTTTCATTTAAAAAGTTATACACAAGCTAGAAATACTTTTAGCGATTAATTTAGTATTTTGTTAAAGTACTTCTCTTTTTGAATAATTACAAGACTTAACTTATAAAGAATTTACTTCTTATTTTAAATCATTTTATTTTTTTCCAAAAACAAGATTTCTTAAAGGTAAATTAAATGAATTCCAATATTCAGACAAAGCACTGGAGTGATATTGATTTGCTTTGATATACAAAAAACTTGAAATGTCACGGAATTTGAGTAAATATTTATGTGTTTAAGTTGTTGAATTGTCTTACTTTGAAGATATTAGATTTCCATTACATCTTTTGGCTTTTTCCTTGAGCTTTTCTTTTAAGGTGAAATTAGAAAAGCAAGAGGAAAGAGTAAAGACCGTTTGATTATAAAAGAATAGACCTCTTTCAGTATTATAAGTAAGGGTGAAGAACAATGAAATTATGATTGTTTACGAGTAGCGGAACGATAAAAGAAATTTCAAAGGAAAATCCCGAAAGAAACTGATACCAAACAATGAAAATATCAGGAAGAATTTTTTTATGTCTGGAATATAAACAAAAGAACCAATGAAAAGTCTTAAGAAAGAGAGGAAAAAATCGAATATTAAAAATGGAGCAGACAATTGTGAGCTTTCAATAGTTTGTTAACCTTTGTTTTATTTAATAAAAGTAAATGATGTAATCTTTCGATTATTTTTTCATGAAGGAAGGATAGGTCCAGCACTACCTCTTTCATACCTAAGGTGTACGTGTTTTAAAAATTTATAAATTTAAACACTTTCTTAGGTAAGTTTACATCAAAACGAAAAATATATTTTGAAAAAATAGTTGAAAAATCCTTAATGAGTTATTTATTATTATTTTTTTTGTAGAAAAAAAAAATTGTTAAAAAAAGAAGGGCATTTTTCGATTTATTAAAAAAAATTGTGCTTTTTTTAATCTACAGTTATTTAAACATACTACTTTTTTTTAATATGACATCAAACAACTAAGAAAAATGCGTCTATATCAGAAGCTTAATAAGGAAAATATACTGAGGGGTTTAAATTTAATTTATTCTTTCTCTTAATATGTACAACAAAAAGAAAATTTGTTAATAACGACAAAACATAGTTTTTTTTATAATAACCTGAATGAATCAATAAGGTCTTTAACTCATAGTTATAAATATAATTAGAAATCAATCCTATTGTAAACATTGTCTTATCAATATGAAGAAAAAATATTTTGGGTTGGTTAAAATAAAGAAATAATATATTTTTTTTCCCAGAATAATTAAAAAAATTATTTATCATTTAAATTTCTGGAAAATTAAGATGAAATAAACTAAAAACCAAATAATTTTTTTAATTAACCTGTATTTAAATATAGCCAATTTTTAACGAAGAAAAGCTATATTTAAGCAATTTTATTTAATATATTTTTAGATTAGTTATTATATGAGGGACCACATGAATTGATTGATCTTTCGACTTAGTAATTACAATAGAACGAATGATCCTTTTGGTCACGTACTGTGTCTGTGCAATTATTCAAATCTCCTATTTTCATACGCAAAACCAACAAAAATATTATAACTTGGGAAAACTAACAATCACATTTTATTTTGAAAAATTCGGAAATCATCCATTCTTTTATATGCAAATCCCCTAAATACTCCCCCTACACGCACAGCTTCAGATAGGATAAAACATCAATGGGACTCAACAACCGAATGTGGATCAACTCGAAACACCTAGTCAGTTCGGTTCCAAAGCAGCAGCAGCAGCGGTGTGGGTTCAAAATAGGTTTCCGGTCCAAATCACTGCCCAAGTAGACAGAGTAGGTATCCGTAGGTTGGTTTGTTTTGTGGATTGTCTTCGTATTGGCCGTGGGAGAGCCACATTTGGCTCGTTATTGCGGCACGTCACGTTTGTGGAGCCTTGTGATCGTTATTAACTTGTTTGATATATTTTTTTTGTCTAGCACTTAGGATACGTAACTTAAACACGCACTTCCTTATCTCGAGGATTTAATGGTTGAAGGACAGCTTTTTCAGGGCATATTCAAATATGAATTTTCTAGTTGATATTAATTTAGGATTATTTAAGCGTTGGACACGTGTGAAGTGCAACGTTATATGTATATTTTTTAATAATGTTTTGGGGATTTTGTATGAGACATAACAGATTATTCATAAACTTTACTGATCTAGAAGAAATCCGTGAAAAAATGTTTATGGGACTTTTTTTCGAAGTAATGATTGTATTTTTTTACAGCTTGAATTCTGATATCCACTTTTAAATATGAATTATTATACAAGTTTGGATTAATTATGATGTTAATATTATACCAATGTAACAAAAGCTTTTTTGAATTAAAAAAAATAAAACATATAAAAAGAATCTTTTGCTTTTTGGAGGGAAAAAAAATCCATTAAATTTTTCTGCTAAAACTCTTTTGAATTTTTTTTTAAATATTTTAAAATTTCAATCAATATAGAGAATAAATTATAGTCTATATAGAGAATAAATTAATGAAAATATTTAAAGTTATATAATTTTATATTCTGCTGTAAATGGTACAGTAGAAATCGAAATCATAATATTCATAATTAAATAAGTAATTTGCAAATGAACTATAAAATTCCTAATTTAATTTTTTTTATTATAAAAATTCTTTACTTATTGACATTATTCTTATATAACATTTTCAATATTATTTAAATATAGAGAATAAATAAAAACTATATATGAAGAAATACACACACTGAATAATTCTATATGAACACTTTTAATAGTTAAAAAAAGTAATTGTAACTTGTAACAAAGACATCCTTTTTACTGTCTATTATAAAAAGTAAAAGCTATAATTTATGTTATATTTCTTATTTAAAATTTTAATAATTAGTCTATAAATTAATTTTAAGTACCTAAATGCATAATTAAAGTAGTTAAACTTGGAACTAAAATATTGTCATTACTTACTTTAAGAACAATAACCCTTCATTCTCAGAAAAAATAAACTAAAAATAACTATTTAGTTCTACATACATATCAAGCTGAAAACACTTCTGTCACTAAATCACCGAATGTAATGTAGACATTATTTGTTGGTATTCAGAGTAAAATCTTTTATTAAAAAATGATTTAAAAATATTTTACTAATTTAATAAATTTGCACGAACTGCAATAAGGATTTTTATATTAATTTAAAATATCTACTAACCTCAATTGCATGTTCATCTCTGATATACAGCCGGTTTTTTCTTGATAAAATTCGACTCTCCCCTCCTACTGGACGTGGACCCCGGCATCCCCCCATTGTCCTTCAAGTCCAGTCCGCTGACCAACTGGGCCAGCTCGCGCTCCTTCCGATCCTCATCCCTGGACCGCTCCTGCCCCTCCCCCCCGTCATTGTTCAGAGAGTTGTCATTGTTGGCGAAGAACTGGAGACTGGCCAGGCTGTTGGACCTGGACCGGTGCTCTTGTCGGATGGAGTACGAGAAGGCCCTCTCGTTCAAATGACCCTTCTTCTTGTAGATGCCCGTGTTGAAGGGAGACCCGTCCGGGTCTTCGGAGCTTCCAGCATCTTTGTTGTTGTCAGGGGGGTCCACCACAAAGGACGGTTTCTCAGGGGGAGAGTGGAAGGTCTGCGGCTGGTAGTAGTGCTGCTGCGGCACAACCTGTTGCTGCTGCTGCGAGTGTCTTCCTCTAACAGGAGGACCTTCCCTGAACTGCATGTTCCTAGGGGCTGTACCATACTGCATGAAGTACTGTTCATAGGGGAATGCTGCCGGTTGGTATGTGGAGACGGGACTCAGAGGGCGACTTGAGGATATGTAGATGGGTTCCTCGTGTCCTGGGATTGGCAATCTCCCGTTTTTATGTATCCGACGTTCGGTGTAGTATCCTTGATTCCTGTATGGTAGCTGAGGGGGTGGTGGGGCCATGGTTCCGTAGTGACCCATCACTGAGACGGGTCTCATCCCGTTCATCATGCGACTGGAGCCGTTCATGAGGATCTGCTGCTCCTTCTGTTTCTTCTTGCTCTTCGATTTGGACGGTTTCGAATTTTTGTTGCTTTTGTGCTCTTTCCCGTTAAACAAACTCGGGGAAGGGGGCGGAGGTGGGCGAGGGACGCCGCCGCCTCCTCCAGCCATCTGACGGATCTTCGCCTGGGCAGATCTCAGAGTGCCCGTGGCCGATTTCATGCTGCGCATGGTGCCCGTCGCATCGACGTACAGCATTTCTCGCTCTGTCGGGGCGATTCCCGTCCAGATCTTGTAATTATCATCGTCTTGGTTGACCATGATGCTGTTCCTCGGTGGAGGATTGGGCTTCACACCGTTGCTGCTCGACTTGTGAGTGCCGTTGGTGTTCCCGTTCGTGATGGCCGATCCCGCGTCCCCCTTGGATCTCCACACTTCCACCTTCTCCAAGGTGTTCAGACCAGACAGGGACTGGGATCGCCTGTTCTCCATGTAATACGGGTTCTCATCCATCTGTTTGGCCTGCATGCTGTCGGCGTACGAGTGGAAGCAGCAGCGGACTAGAGCATTGGCGGCCGCCTCCTTCTTGCAGATGAACGCGTGGCATTCCAGAACCTTGATCCCGGTCGTTCTCCTGAGGATGCAGGCGAACAGGGGCGGGTGGCTGGGATCCGCGTACCTTGCAAAGGGGCTATCCAGCGGCAAGAATTTTTCCACCTTCTCCCCATTATTTCCTGGAACGACCACATATCGAATGGCTGCGCAGTAATGAAGGGTCTCGATGTTGAAGAAGCGAGTCACCTGTCGCATGGACTCGTCGACGTTCTCCAGAAGGATCCCGTTGCTCCACACGCTCAGCCAGGAGTCGATCCCTTTGGCCGAAAAGGACCCTTGCTCCGGATACAGATCCCGGAGCGGCTCCTGGATGCCCTGCAGGCCATCCTTGGTGATGTGCGGGACGGCCGAACCCAGGTACAGCACCCTGCACCTGCAGATTGGGGTGGTCATTGCTCAAGCAATCAAGCACAATCCATGCACGGTCCCACCCTCAAACACAATCCATAGAGCGACGTTCTTCTATTTCAGAGAGATAAACAACAGCGGGAACTCGGCTGTCAATAAGCGATCAAATATGGCGATGCCTTTCCGAAGCCGAGAGGGAGAGACGACGTGTCCGCTTTCAGCTCACTAGTACCCACTATGCGATGTTGCTTGTTATCCCCGCATCGAAGCCGATTGGCGGGTCGTACCTGGTCGAGCAGGTGGGCCGGCCAATGGGAGCCCGGCAGGCAACTTTTGCAGAAGTATGCACCTCGTCTCTCAGTCAGTGAAGGTCAGCGCTTTTTTACCTACCTGTGCGAGAGAGATGAGGGGAAAGAAGGGGGGGGGGGGGGGGGGAGGGTACCTGAAACCGGATTTTCTCTCTCTCTCTCAAACTCGTCGTCATTTGGCTCCGAGGCAGAACAGGGGATGCGTTTCCACGAGCGGCTCTGTAATTTTTCGATCCCGTTTTGCCGACTTGATTTTCGCCAAGTGGATAGTTATCCACGCGTGTAAATGAAAGCGTCTTTTTATTATTTGGGAAGAAAAGGATTAGGGATGACGGGGAACCGTGGTGCAAGCCTTTTTTTTTAATTTTTTTTTTATCTCAAAAGATTTTTTCTCACATCTTTTTTTATAGATCAGTTTGTTTCTGACAGAGATGGGTTTAAAATTTGAGTTATGTTCCTGACAGTAAAAATATTAATTCTGGTTTTATTGGAATTTTTTTTTTCAATATTGTTTCTGAAAGATTTTTAACAGTTGTGGCGCCAGGAATCGCCCGTCGGGGGGAAGCTTTCACCCCCCAACAAAGGGGGCTATGTATCCCCGGCCGGCGCAAATTTTGTTGATTAAATTATTTAATCGTAAACAAGTATCAATATAAATTGGAATACCTTTATAACGATTTTATTTGTGACTAAATGTTTACTAACTTCTATGACTTCTTGCATACACATTACGAAAAGAGTTTTAATACTTTGAAAAAGGTATATGCACATCCATTTAGAGGGCTAAATTTATTACGTCACGTACCCTTGAGGGAAGGGGTAGTTCTACCATGCGTGATATGGAGTAGAGGGGTCTAAGTGTTGGAGTGACGTAGCATAGAAGTAATGTCTTAATATCAGTGGGTCTCAGTGGTTGAGTGATGAAGAAAAAAATTGTAAAAAATATTGACATTTATTTCACAAACTTTGATATCAGTTTTTGTAGAAATCACTCTTTCTAAGGGAATGTTTGGTAAAATACACAGAATGAACATTTTAATGACGGTTTTTGAAATGCAAAAATATTTCGTGACGTGACATGGGGAAGAAGAAGGGGGTGGATGGGAACAAGGCTAACGTGACAGTGAATGAAATAGGGGGAAGGGCGTGTACAAAATGATGAAATATAGCGAATTGAATGGACGCTCCTTTAGGATTACAGTGAACCCTCGGTTTAACGACTCCTAACGACAGAGACTTCTCCCACTTCGTTACAACGCAAAGGCGTTCTAAGATGTAAAAATATTTATTGAATTCGAAACTAATCAACCGACTCGAGCTTTCAGTGGCTGTCGTCATAATGAAAGAGTCGCTGTATAGGGAGACTGTTGAAGAAGGATGGGCTACTTCATTTTGCATGAGGACCATTCCGTGGTGTTGTGTCTGTGATTTACCCCTCCGTAACTTTTTGTTATTTTTTTATTATATGTTTAATTAATGTAAAATGAACCCAATTTTTTTAACACTAACTAAACTCCACTAAAAAAACTCTCCACTAAAAACTAACTAACTCCACTAAAACAATTGGGTTTATTTTGAAGGTGGCAACAAAATCCTGGAAAAAAAAGTTCACCGATATTTCCCTGATTTACATGATGGTGTCACAAAAATTTCCCTGATTTTACAATTACATTAAGAAATGTTGCAATACACGTCTAGTATAGAAACAGTGACCCACGCTGCAAAATATAATAAATATATTGCATTATAAATGAAAAATTATGAGTAAAATCAGTTAAAATAATAATTTATGGATACTACATACAGTTATAAAAGTGCGAGAAGCATAATAGTAATTAAACATGTTCTCTGGAAGCAGAGAATGCCAAGGAAGCAAGTTTTTTTTTCAAATTATTTCTTCTGTCGATAATTTTAATGTTTTATACATCTACTATTCCAATCTTCAATATTTTCATTAGTCCGGTATATGTTTATATGTTGCTTACAATCCAAATTCCAACGTGTTTTGTTTTCATTTTTCCTCCAGCAGTGGTTCATGTTTCTATCAACAACGAGACTGTGCATACGATTTTTTAAAAAATTCTTTTTCAAAAGTAAAAGGAAATAGGGACAACTAAACTACGCAGAAAAGACGATAATTGCCGTTTTGGTGAACCGAATTTGGAAAATTTCCCCGATTTTTTGTGAAATTTTTAAATGTTCTCCGATATTTCCAGAATTAAAAATAATTTCATGATAATTCCTTGATGTCCCGCTTTTTCAGGTTATGTTGCCACTAGGATTTTACGTTAATTAGCATATTATAAAATAATAGCAAAAAGTTGCGGAGGGGACAAATCACAGACAAATATCGTGGAATGGTTCAGAGAAAATTCCCGTTTAATCATACCTGAGACAAATGGCGACAAACTTAAATTGTGCGTAAATAGTTTCGTAAGAGGGAAAGTAAACAGTCTCTAAATTACTTTTGTTAATTTCTCAATCTAAATGAATCGTATAAAAAGGTTTTCTCGACCCGCTCTGTGAATGTGAACGGAATTGGTTTTTCCATGGAATATACGACTCTGGACTAAAATAGACCTCATTGAAGGAAACTGTTTTGAGGAGTCCTAAATGGAACAGCGCACATTCTAATTTTGATGACCATGCAGACGGAACTTCTTTTCCGTTTTTTCCACCCAAATTCAGTTTTGAAGAAAAAGAGCCTTTCAGGTCTGGTAATTTGCATTTTAAATAATAGAAGTTTGAAATGTCAAATTTCGATTAAAAAAATATTTTACAAAGGAACGAAGTGTTTTGTTTCATTGGTGGAAGTTCAGGGGTCGACCTTACACAAAATGACAAAAGTTTGGATTTGAGTTCCAGATTAGAATACAGGTATGTTAGAACCACCTATTCCATTGTTTTTTTTAATTTAAATTCTCTGATTGAATTGTGGATTTTGATAACCCGATTTCCATGCTTACTGGTCATGAACAGTTAACTTTAAATCAACACTTTGGGGCGATATGCTCCGATGATCCTTTTTTTTCTTCAAAAATAAAAGAAGACTTCCACCCTAAAAATCTCTTTTTAAATAAAAGGAGATTTTGTATGACATCTCGTGAACTAATAATTAGTAGTCCATTTTTGAAGAACGGTTTTAGTGTCAATGTTTTTTTGTTTGGTTTTTATTTTAATTAGAATAAGAGTTATAACTATAAAAATATGATTCCTAAGTATTTTTCCAAATGATTTAAAAGTAGTTTTTTTTTCGATCTAATTACATTATCTTTTGGACAATCATAGTGCTACAAGACAAGTTTAAAAAAGTAGATAATAAGAAAGTTTTCTACTTCATTTTGCATAGTCATATTAAAAAAAGAGTCATAAGAGTTATAGCATCTTACTTCTCAGTGTTTGGCAGAACTTTTTACTGTGGTAACTTTTTTAAGTGATTAAAGGTGGGGTTAAACAGCAAATTTTCCGTGAAAATACTTTTTTTAGAGACATTCTTTGAAGAAAATATGAAAACCTTTAAAATCACTATTATTATTACATTTTTTTATTAAAATAATGCATTATATTTATTATTTATTTTTGTAATGTATCTCTTTAAATATCACTGGGCAAAGTACGAGCTGCTATGATAGTTTTAAATATTTTCTCGACATTGCACGTTAGATATGAGTACCCAATTTCCTGTATCACTGATATAACAAAACAAGATTTCAGAAAATTGGATTTAACGCATTATATTAACCATAGAATACTACCACGGCCAACTAGACAAGTTGGCCGTGATACTACACACAGTGTTAGAGAATTTTTATCAGTTTACTTCTCCTACGAAACAAACGCACTTAAATGCTGTTCATTTATTACGTTACGCTATTTTTCATATTTTTGTACCCCCGCCACCACCAGTTACGCATAGTAACATTAGCTTTACTCTCGATTAGTTTCAAATGCAAGAATTTTTTTTTACATATTCTAACGACGACTCGTATTGATTCCGTATGATTTTAAGGGAGCATTCATTTATTACGTCACGCATTTTTAATCACTTCCATGCATTTTAGCTCAATTTCTAATATTATTGGTATGTTGTTTTAGATATAATTAACGTTAAGTCATAATTTACCATAAGCTATAAGCTTGCCTACCAGAATTCTTTAATTTAGTGAGTAGTAACGTCTTACAGCAGAGTTGTAAAATGTAGTTACTAGTAGGAATGCAGTAGTATATGAATGCAGTAGAGTTGGGAATGTAGTTATTAAAACTACCAAAAGATGGTGCCACCCCAATTTTTCGTTTGTTTGCAGTTTACATATGTTTTACAAAACTTATTTTATTAAATATAATAAGGCTGATATTCTTTCTAATTTAAGCTGACACCATCAACATTTGTAAACAAACTTGAGGTTGCCATTCCACAGAGAGAAATACTGTATTTTCCAATCATCGCGTAAGATAATTATTGTCCATTGATGGAAACACTACAATTATGAAGACAAAATGAAGGAAGCATTTAGTATAAATATTATATAAGTAAAAATATTATAAATAGTATCAGTATTATAAATGAAAAGCACTCATGCAAAACTGAATAAGTTTAAAAATATAAAACTTGAGAAAAGCATTGAATTCTATAAAAAACGATGACTTTTATCCGTTTTGTATTAAAAAAGTCTTAATACTTCTAAGATTTCTCGTAATACTTCGTCTTTAATTACAACAACCCGGCATATAAGACAATGGACAAACCGAAATCATTAGGTATTCAAGCGTACAACCTTGCTTCATTAAAATGTGACATTGTAAGGGTATTAAGACGGTATCGGCGCGCTAAGTATCGTTTCACGAGTATATAAACTAGGAACATCGGTATTGTTTTAAGACTCAAGGAGAATCGTTAATTGCTTTAGTTTGACCTTTAAAATGTGTCCACTTCAATTAGGGCGAGTAGCTTTATATTTAGAAGTATAATGTCACGGTCCATGCTTAAATAATTTTGCAGCCTCGTAGTCCCATTAATGGACATTAAAAAAATTATTTGATGATGAACTGTAAAAGTGAAATGTTTAAATTGGTTTTAACTGCACAGTTAAGAACGGCTGCACATTTTTGAAGGAAATTTACAAAAGAGTAGTTTGCGAAATGCTCTAACTAAGAAAAAAAACTAAGAAAATGTTGTCATTTTTTACCGCGAAATTTATTTCGTCAAAAATGAGGACAATTTCGAATAAAAATAGACGGCTCGAACCATTTGATCTTTTGGTTCGAAGTCTCACGCGCTACCAACAGAGCCAGATAAGCTTCTTCAAGAGCCGTACAAATACGTGAAAGAATCGAAATTAGAACTGAATATGAGCTGATATCACAGGAAAGGAATCGGAGTAAATTGCTTTCTTTAAAATTTTTTGTTTCGTCATAAGTCACGTGATTCAATGACGAAACAATTGTCATAATTGACAAAAACAGACTTTACGATCGCAGGATGTTTAAAATTGAGAGTTTTATTTCTGGGAGTAGGGGAGTTTCCGTTTTGAGGTCTTTGCAAATTACTTGCAACAACTGTGTCTCCCTTTTATCAAACGTTTTTCCTACTAATCACATATCATTCCCACCCCCTAATTTAATATTTACGTTATTATTTCATGTTTAGGCGTTAGTATATGCCTTTTCCTTATAATCTTAATTCTTTACTTGGGATTGACACTGCTCTAAACTGAACTGGACTACTATAAGGAATGCTTTAAGAATTATCATTTCTTAAAAAGGCTTTAAATTATTGTTTATATCGAAACTTTTCAAATTGATACTTTCAAAATTCAGGTATTGAAGAATGTTTTGATCGGAAGTCTCGTATTTTCATTATACACATTTTGGTGAGTTGGAAATTGTGAAGAAGTGTTGCATTTTATTTATCTCTAATCATATACTCAAGGTATAATAGATTTTACGCGAGAACAGTTAATTTTATATAATAGGTGATTTAAATTTTAAATAATCTATTGTGAAAACTGCAGATGTGATTTTACGCGAGAACAGTTAATTTTATATAATAGGCGATTTAAATTTTAAATAATCTATTGTGAAAACTGCAGATGTGATTTTACGCGAGAACAGTTAATTTTATAAAATAGGTGATTTAAATTTTAAATAATCTATTGTGAAAACTGCAGATGTGATTTTACGCGAGAACAGTTAATTTTATATAATAGGTGATTTAAATTTTAAATAATCTATTGTGAAAACTGCAGATGTGATTTTACGCGAGAACAGTTAATTTTATATAATAGGTGATTTAAATTTTAAATAATCTATTGTGAAAACTGCAGATGTGATTTTACGCGAGAACAGTTAATTTTATATAATAGGTGATTTAAATTTTAAATAATCTATTGTGAAAACTGCAGATGTGATTTTACGCGAGAACAGTTAATTTTATATAATAGGTGATTTAAATTTTAAATAATCTATTGTGAAAACTGCAGATGTGATTTTACGCGAGAACAGTTAATTTTATATAATAGGCGATTTAAATTTTAAATAATCTATTGTGAAAACTGCAGATGTGATTTTACGCGAGAACAGTTAATTTTATGTAATAGGTGATTTAAATTTTAAATAATCTATTGTGAAAACTGCAGATGTGATTTTACGCGAGAACAGTTAATTTTATATAATAGGTGATTTAAATTTTAAATAATCTATTGTGAAAACTGCAGATGTGATTTTACGCGAGAACAGTTAATTTTATGTAATAGGTGATTTAAATTTTAAATAATCTATTGTAAAAACTGCAGATGTGATTTTACGCGAGAACAGTTAATTTTATGTAACAGGTGATTTAAATTTTAAATAATCTATTGTGAAAACTGCAGATGTGATTTTACGCGAGAACAGTTAATTTTATACAATAGGTGATTTAAATTTTAAATAATCTATTGTGTAAACTGCAGATGAGAGTTGTGAGGGAACACTTATGCAAATTTGTTTTTTAAACCAGCGATTCTCGACATGTGGTACGTAGGGATACGTGGTGGTACGCGAACAAAATCGGTGACGACGGAAAATACCTAAAATAAAATATAAATGAATGTGTAATAAGTCAAATCTAATATAAAAGCCTGTAAATTTGAGCTGTTTGATTAACTAACCAGAAACTTAACATTACTGCCTAACAAAAAGAAGTTGTTTTTCGTAGAGGGATTGGTAAGGTCAATGAGAGAAGGGCGCAATAGCCCAATTGCGGCCGAAGGGATCTGGGTTACCATATTCTTAAAGAAGAACATATTTGTTTATCGCCCAGACAAAAGGTTGCCATGGGCCGCAATTGGAACTTTCCGGAGAGAAGAGGGTGCTCATAAATGAAAAGTTTTAATAAGAGGTACGCGAGAAAAATAAGTTGATAACCACTGTTCTAAACGAAGTTTACAACACTGGTTTGGGAGGATATTTCAATAGTAATGATTTTTTTTAATTGCTATATACTTACATTTGGTGACGTTTTGTCGATATTTTTTCATTAGCCAATCAAATGTATCGTTTATCCCTCTCATAGGTTACATTAAAATTGTACATTGTTACAAACTTGAAATATTGCATTTTTACATGTTCCCCATATTAATCTATGGAAATGTTTATAATAAAATCGTCATTTTGGCAGTTGAAGTTCGAATTTTTAAAAATCCTTTCTTAGTGTAATCCTAAGGCCCCAAGATGAATCCAAGTACCAAATTTAATTTCTCTAGGTATTTTGGATATGGACATTTCGTGATCAGTGAAAGAGTGGGATTTGGCTTTTATATATATTTATAGATTTGAATTAAATATAAGTCATTCACATAAAAATTCAAATTTAACGATGCATAGTTAAAAGCGCTTTTCAACTTTTAATTTTCTTATAAGTTATTATTTTTATTTTCAAAACAAACTATATTTCCCCATATTTATGAGGAGCGAAAACAACTACGAGTCGCATTGCAATTTTTAAATGAAGTTGTGCCACTCCAAACCGGAGAGTACCGGTTTTTAAGCCGGATCAGATCTAAACCACATTCAATGCAACCTCCCTATTTTTATTAAATGACATACTTTTTTTTTAAATTCTATAAAACGGAAATAAAAATAACATTCGTCATTTGATTTAGAATATCAAAAGCATTTATTTAAATAAAGTTTTAATGGCATATAATCGTTCTATACAATTATATAACTTGCCAACGAAAATAAATATAAATATTGATATGTAGAAGCAGTAAGTATTTACTTATCACCATCATCTAAACGTGCTTCTACCTATTTTTATTTACATTTAGTATTATTATTACCTTACTATACCTTATACCTTAGTCTGGATTATTATACCTTATTATCTAGATTATTATACCTTAGTCTGGAAAAAATATCGCCCTCTTTAAAAAAAGACTTAGTTAGTTTTCTAATGATATTTTGATATATGTGTGTAGGTTCATCATATTTGTAGTTTTGTTGCTTTCATAGAACGGTTCAGATAATATGTACTGACCTATGTGATGTGACGGCAAAAAAAATTTAAAACAAGAACTGGTCTTTTAGAGAAATAATTTTTCCTCAATAAACCGTCAGAAGGCTTATGTTAATTCCATACGTACAAAGGGGCTGCTTCTGCAGAATGCGGAAAATGCCTAGTTCCAAAACGGAATGAAAATTGTTTTGGCCTAGAAATTATTTCTGTTATAATTTTTTCTAAAGAAAATTGTTTGTGTGTTAATTGAACAAAATAACAACTAAATAAACATTAAAATTCGTCAAAAGCATTTTCAGGTTTTATGTGCCAAAGGCAAGGCGTAGATGAATGTTTTTCACTACGTCTAGTAAGGAAAAAAAAATTTAAGATGATGTGATGGAACATTTAGATGTTTATTTAGTAATTTTTTTTTTTTTTAAAAAATAAGGAAGAGCCTGTTTTTTTTTTCAATATTTGAATTGAAAATTTCGAAACGGGCTCATCCCGAGATTTTTTCACGTATAAATATAGACCGATATTTATGTGTGAGAAAAGCTCATATATGGTAAGTATAGAGGTGAAATAGTAAGGGGAAACGTGACTTTCTGAAATAAATTTCAATGCATACTTCAATATATTTCGAAATGTATTGAATACATTAGGCACCATGACTCGATATAATACTCCTCAAAATAATAACAGTCTAGAAATAGGATTTATTTCTTCACGTGGGCGCTGTCCTTAACAAGTGGCATTATTCTTTCAGATTGTTCTGTTTCGCATCATTTTCAAATGACTGTATTCGTGCCAATGATCCTGAAGAAATGGAGTTACACTTACCTTGTATCGCAGCTGTCCTTGTCTAAATAAAAATATATAAAATGATATAATTTCTACTAGCATATTGTCAGCCAGTCACATCATAAAAAAATAACATTTCTTTTCCTCAGAGAGGCCACTCTTTTTAACAACTGTGACAGATTTTGCGACCATCAAGTTTAATGATAGTAATGTCTATTCGTATTAACTTATAAACAAAGTTGGTGTACATTCTGCACTAATTAAGATGTGGGATACATCTGTTAATTGGCGATTACGATTACCAGCAACAATTAATATTGTCTCCTAATAATAAAACCTTTTAGAAATAGGTAGTGAATTTCAAGCTATATATATATATATATATATATATATATATATATATATATATATATATATATATATATATATATATATAGTATGTATGTATGAAGGCTGCTTCAAAAAAATTTTTATTGTTGAAAAGGACGGTTCTTTCCGATGTAAAGAATCCGTTCATTCTGCTTTATCTAAGATTCAAAACGAAACTATATCATTTTTAAACAACTTAAGCGCGCCAACCAATACTATAAAGTGTGCCAAAGAAGAGGTTATCAACTCTTCTGGTATTTTTTTTATGTGTGTTCATGCATGAGTTCTGTTTTAATAGAGATATTTGGTTAATTTTTTGTTGTTTGATAGGGATGTCGTCATTTGGAAACCTTTCGTAGCAAATATTAGGTTGTTCGGCATTTAACTATCCGGAATTCTCAAATAACTGCACCGTTTGAAGAAAAAAAATCTGATTTTGAAGTTTTTTTTTGTTGGATAGAGAAAAAAATCCACCTTGGTTCAAAATGTAAAATAGATTGGTCACAAGGCTATTAAATCCGGAAAAATCGATAACAGAACTTTTTTTTAAATTTTTTTTCTCTGATTTAAAAATTATCATTAAAATTGTTAACAACAAATTTGCAAAGGATAATTTCTATATGTTCATAAATTATCAGTAATGGCTGTAAATTATCAGTAATTATCAGTAAGACAACGTGTTCTTATTCAGGTATATTAACAATTGCTTAGTACAATTCCTTCACATTTTCAGAACTTCGAATTTAGCTGCACAATTTTTTATATTGATTTTTCTTATCACATCAAACTTGCACTGTTAAAAATACATGCTCATATTTGAAGAAACTTAGGTCATTTTTGACAAAACAGAACCCTGCTATATCCGCTGATAAAATATTTCGTCAAACTGAGGAGATTTATTTCGTCAAAAATGAGGACTATTTTAAATGAATATCGACAATCCGACTCGAAACGCGGATCTCTCGGTCAGAAGAGGCCTCCATGGCCGCGCGGTTAAAGGCGTTCAGCTACTAATCCGAGAATTGGTGGTTCGAACCCGTGCGATGGACTTGACAAGGAAAAGTAAAAAAAGTAGTGATCTTGTGATCGGAGGGTTGCCAGCATCGCTACAAAAATACTAGAAAAGTCGTCCAGAACATCCGCAAAAATTAACGGCGTGTATACGGGACTGGTGCACGATACATCTGATCGGGGTCCAAAGTCCCGAAGTCTATTGAAGGTGTTGGGTGCCAGTTCAGGTTGTTCCTCGTCATCTGACCATGGTTCTAAAATAACGAGGTGCATGTGTGAATGTGTTCCCGGGTGTTCCCTTCGAGATAGACCCCGAACCGTCGCCAATAGCCCACTGTGCAGCTCTAGTGCGACGTTAATTAACCAAACCAAACCAAACCTCGATCCGAAGTCCAATGCTCCATGGACCATGCCAAAATGGTTCGTTTGAATTATGCCAATTTGAGTTTAAGAAACAAAACCACCAGAAAGGAATCGGTATAAATTACTTGTTAATAATGTGAAGATTCATGTTTGTTTCTGAGAGTACATGTATACCCTAATGTTTTCAAATTGACCTTAGAACATCACATCGAACTTTTACCGGCATTTCTTACCACTTATTTTCATTGAAATAAATCACATATTATAAATAATATAATTAAAATAAATTAATTATTAATAGGTATTCTTAATGTTCTCTATGTTCCGAGATATTTTTTTTCTAATATTCAAAACAATAAAATACAATAAGTTGTAATTTTTTTCCTTCACCAAAATGTTTATTTCTAAAGGTTTAAATGTTTAGGGTTAAATGTTAAATGTTTTATTTCTAAAGGCAGGTTTATTTCTAAAGTAGATTTCGGGATGTTATATAATATATGGGCGATTTGAGAATTCTCCGGAAATATGCAATTTCAGCCCGGGATTCAAGGGCCTATTCGGTAACCAGACGGATTTAGGAATTCAGGAGCGGAACTAGAATTTTTTTCGGAATGGACAATCTTTGGTAAATTTTATAACGTAGATAGTTTAGATACTAAAAGTTTCTCTTGAGTTCTCTTGAGTAACTTAATAAATGCGGTGGCCACAGTGAGAGTCTGGGATCCCTTTTTTTTTTTTGTAAATTATAGATATAAATCCTTAAAAAAAGGCTTTTACGTCTTCAAAAGAATTTCAAATGTATTTTAATCATTTGGACCCAAGTGTCGACTCTCAGTCGCCAAAATAACAACCTGTTCTTTTGTTTTCTGTTCTTCAAATTGAACAGTAACTGCCCTTACTCGTTCATAAAAAACGCCTTTCTTTCGTTGGCTCGTTATTTATCTAATTATTTGTAACTTTTTAAAATTTTGGCGAAATTTCTTGAAATTTAGCAGGAATCCTACTTACTACGGGAAAAGTCTATTTTTCAAATCGAAAGTATTCAATCAAACAGTATTTGCTTAATTACAATATGAGGTAATGGGAAATTATGTAATTCCAATTTACACTTTCACATGCTATTTTTTAGTCTTCAAGATTAATTCCATTTTCATCAATAACATTTGTTTTTGATGCAATGTATAAACAAGATCCAGTGGTCCTGGAAGGACAGTTTACACTTATAGGCCCACATTCCACACTAATGTGATTAATTACATTTGTTAACCACAAAACAGCAAGCCTTCTTCTGGTTAATGATATTCGAGAGTTGCAACATCCTAGCAGCAGATTTGACACATATACAAACATGAATGTAATGACCAGTACAGAATAAAAAAAAAATGGTTAAATAAGGAGAAGAAAGGACCATAAATGTGTTGTTATTGTCATAAATTGCGGAAAAATATTTTGTTAAAATAAGAGAAAAAGGGACCATATTCTAAAAAAAAGGACTTTTAAGTACTTCAAGTAACAAAAAGGACTTTTAGGGAGCTGTTGCGAGGCCTGCAACTATCCACCCTAAACGTAAAAAGAACACGGTAAAAGAATACATTTTTAAAAAGAACAAGAACGGGATGCAACTGTTCCGTAAATAGAACATAATAAAAAATGTTCCTCGAGTGCGAAATGTTAAATGGTTTAAATTTAATAATTTACTAAGTTTACAATTTTTCAATCCTATAAGTGCTTTTAAATAAATTTTAGAGTGCCCTTTTAGGTTGAAACCAAACATAAGAAACGATAGCAATATTATATTTTACAAAATAAGGAGCTGTTAAGAGTCGTTGCTTATTTTTAATTTTTAAAATTGATACCTTCTATTAAAAACAATTCAGTTTACTATCTTTTATTAATTGAAAAATGGTTTGTTCAAATAGCGAACTACAGGATATAAAATATACAGTTACAATATAATTAATTGAATTCTAAAAGTATTTACTATTATAATAAAAGTTTCGTACGTAGTAATCTCGTTTGTGCAGGTTAACGAAGTGCATCAAATTAATGACATTAAAAAGGTAGACAAGACTTAAATGCAAAAAATAAACTTTAAGGGTTTGGTACTATTTTTAACTAATAACACATATTTTTAAACTTGGTTTTCTTTACAATATTTTGTTTGCAAAATATTCTAATAGATGGCAGCACTACAAAAAGTTGCCACTGTTTCCGGGTGAACAATTATATTTGATAATAAACTAATATTTTCTTAAATATTGAAATTCTATTAAAATCAATAAATATATTGTTGTAAAAAGAAGATAAAAGAATTTTTTTTTACATTTAACAAATTTTTCAAACTTAGTTTTCTTCCATGTCTGTCTGTCCTTTCTGTCATGTTTTGTTTGCAAAAAATTCTAATAGATGGCGGCACTATACAAAGAAGCAGATTTTACCATAAAATAGGACGTAGTAAAATTATTTGAATAGTTTGTTTGTTTTTAAAAAAATTTCGAATTTATAAAGCCAAAAAAATTTCTGCCTTTGAAAGAATTCGTCTTTAAAACATAGGGAACCAAATAAAGTTTATTGAGTTATCAAAAAATATTAATATTAAACCAAAATTATTGATAAATGCAGACTTGGAATAGCTTTGATATGACATAGAATAATAATCTCAAATTAATAAAAAAAATATTATATATATATAAAAACACGTAAGTTTTTTTTTTCTTGCCAACAGTTACGGACACTTTTGCTGAACGAATTTCGACGATTTTTTTTAAATGCCCTTGTGCCTAACAATTTTAAATAGTCGCTCCATATGTTATTTATTTGCTGTATAATAAACTTTCGCTGGAGATCGCACATAATTTCAAAATCTTTCGCTTACTATTTTGACGGAATTAAAAAAAAAAAAATTGCCTTTAGTTACGCACTTTTGCGAGACGGAAATGGATTAAGGCTCTCGCAGGAAGTGGCTGATCCCGGTCAATCACACATCAAGAACAGGCATTCTATTTAGACTAGCCCGTGCCATAGACAAGACAGTCGGCATTCCTCGAGCTGTCTCTTACAAAAAGGTGATATTTACCCAAGGATAGTGGAGACTATATATAAAAGGTGTGCTGGTACTCTCGCTTTCTGATGGAGGGCGGGGAAAAGAATTCTTTTGACGTCATAGTGACGCCTCCGACTTCTGCGGGCGTGTCTAATGCTCTCGTTTGTATAGTCGCTTTAGGAGCAATTGTCGCTATTGACAAGGAGTACTTAATTTAACAAGAATTCTTGTTTTTAACTAATTATGAATTTATTTAAAAGAAAACAGTTACAATTTGCTTCAAAAAAACAATTTGAATCGAGTTTGCAGAGTTGTTTCGTTAATAAAATATTTCGAATCGATTTGAACCAATGGTTCTTGACGTGCTGCCATCTATTTGTTTTTTTGTAAACTATTTAAAAGTGATAATCGTTAATTATATTTAGAATTTGCTAAATTTTAAGTGTTTAAATTATATTTTAAGGATTGTATTTAGTATGTAAAAATTGCAAAAGAGTTTCTTAATAAATTAAGCGTATTAAAATAATATTAGCATGTCCATGAATTTTGAAAGAGTAAAAAATGGGAGTCGAACCATCATGTCTATGCATTTGTATTGGACATATTAAACGAGTTACAATTTCAATCAAGTAAAATACGGGGACATAACAAAATAAGGACGGATTAGCAGTGAAGCTACCTGAACACAATTTTTTACAGATATTTACATTATTTTGCCAATTAAAAATTAAATCACCAGTTGTTACCCAACCGGGGATCGAACCTAAGTAGCAATGCTTGAAACATACAGCCAATGAGAATGATCAAAAACTCATAGTAAGGCGGAGCTAAAATGACGTCAAAGAATTCTTTCCTTGCCCCTTTCAAAACGCGAAACACGAGCACACCTTATATATATATATATATATATATATATATATATATATATATATGGTCTTCACTATCCTTGATATTTACCCTTAAATGACGAAATTAAAATGTTAATTTGTTACTATGGCAACCGTTATTCATGGAGTCTTATTATGGAGTCTACAATAGCGTGGCCATGCACTCAACTATGCGGCCCCGGCACACTGTTTATCTCGAATATCTGTTTTCGGTCTTATACCGCTTGGTGGCTAAGCCGTCGACGTCCATTTATTAAAAAAAAATACCTCATAAAATTAAACCATCTCAAACAGAATACGTTTTTTGTTTGAAACAGAAGACCAGAGATCACACATCCACGGAAGAATAAATTCTTAGAAATGCAGACGAAGAAACTTCTTTTTAATTAAATGGGCTTTTGCCGGCAATAGAATTGCCTGATACCTGGAGTCTCATCTCTTGTTCTAAATGTTTAGGGGTTTATTTGGTAACCCAGGTACCAGCCCCTTCCCTAAACTCTGAACAAGGGAATCGCAGACACGCAAATTGAAAGTTGTTCAGCAATTGCTAAGTGGTTACTACTTTTATATTATAACTCAATGGCATGTGTACATACCATGTGTAATTGCTGCCTAAAAGTTTAAGTACATTTTGGTTTACGTTTGCTCTATGATTTATTTAAATTTTATTCCGAAGACATCAAACTGTCCTTTAGTCAAATGCATAAAGTATTTGGTACCGATATTTCTCGTGAAGTTCTGTATATTAATTTTCTATTTTTTAACGTTGTTCTTCTAAATAAATTCTAAAAACCAATTAATAAAATTAGAAACTGAAAAGTATTAGAATCATTTTATCAACACATACTTTAATGCCAGAAGAGGGCTAACAAAACGGTTTAGACTTACTTAATTACTATTTATGGAGGTATATGCAATATACACTTATGGGGTCGTATTGTCGTCTAAAACATTCATAAATAAATTTTAAGAGATTTATTAAGAAACATAAAAGCCGTATAAATTTCTAATATAATTTATATCGTAGTATCATTCGAATTTAGAATCGCATGAGGAGGGGCACCTCCCTTTCAAAGATCCAAGAATTTCGTTTCTCACATGACGTATTTCAACTGTGCTTCGTGCAATATGAACGTTCGCCCCCTCTGAATAATTAACAAACGACGGTTAAAAACACACAAACCTGAAAGTACAAAATAATATGTATTTTATTAAACATTCCAGACTCAGTGCAACTTTCCAAATGCTTTGAGCCTACCAGACTCAGCTACCTTGGCTAGGTTAACATTAGATTCCTAGGGGGAAATGAACCACTGTTTATTTTTCGGAAACTATTCATCGTTGGCAAACCATTCTGTTGGGAATAAAGTATGCTACAAATATATGCAAAACATTTGCAGGAGGCACTGTCTTCATATTAAAAAGAGCATTAACTTAAAAAAAATTTCATAGATACACCTACTTTTGAATTGTTCTACGCCCTCAAATTAACACATACATAAATTTCCGTTCATTTTCTACAGTTACGTGCGGAGATCCAAATTGCTCGCATTTGATTGTCTATCAAAATGCATATTGAACAGAGTAAGAGTCGACTACGAAAGGAAGGACGCTTGGTAGCCGTGGTTTCCGATCATGAGGTTTCCGCCTAGTTTTATGATCGGACTTACGTTACAACGTCTAACGTTTTTTTTTGTAAATTAGCGAGTTTTTCGTAAATATAGTTAAAATTTGATATATTGAATTTTGGTATATGAATATTTAGTACTTTGAATCAGGTACACTCTAATCGAAGTATCTTTGATTGAGAAATGGATTAAGTGGCAGAAATTTAAAATTTCACTTAAGCTATGAAATAAAAATTTGGAAGTTAATAGGTTGCCGGAGACCCAGTTGCTCAGTTGGCAAGGCGTTCAGCTACTAATCAGAGGATTGGTGGTTCGAATCCGGGAAATGGACTTGACATAGAAAAGTAAAAAAGTAGTGATCTTGCGATCGGAGGGTTGCCAGCTTCGCTACAAAAATACTAGAAAGTCGTCCAGGATATCCAACAAATTATACTGGCGTGTATACGGGACTGGTGCACGATAAATCTGATAGGGGTCCAAAGTCCCGACGTCTATTGAAGGCGTTGGGTGCCAGTTCAGGTGTTTCCTCGTCATCTGACCATGGTTCTAAAATAACGAGGTGCATGTATGAATGTGTATGTGTATGAGTTCCCGGGTCTTTCCTTCGAGATTGACCCCGAACCGTCGCCAATAGCCCACTGTGCAGCTCTACTGCGACGTTAATTAACAAAACCAAAACCAACTAATAGGTTGCCAATAAATGTTTATATTTTTTTCTGGAAGATCTGAAAAATAATTACAACTAAGTTTGATCCTCGGCTATTGGGGAACCCGTTAAAGCTTATACATAGGGGAAAAAATTAGTTACCCCGTCGGGACTTGAACCCGTGAACTATCGTTCTGAAGTCCAGTGTGCTGTCAACTAAGCTTCAAAAGATCATGTGCGAATCCTGGAAATATTATTAAAGATGTTACTTTATGCAATATTTGTAACTTTTTCAAAATTATTTAAAAAACTAAACAAAATATTACAAATCCGACCTTTAGGAGTAATCTTGAGGATGAATAGTGTTACATACACATTTTTAATATTTTATACGCAGGGGAAGTAAGTGGAAGAGTATCACAAACATAACTTTATTTATTATTATAGATTTTTGAATTTAATGTCGGTGCAATTAAACCACGCTACCCCTCAGCTCAAATAACCCTTCAAAGTTATCGCACTCATTCGGATACGACCCGTTTATAGGGCGATCACACACACACACACGGATACAACCCGTTTATAGGGCGACCCCACATACACAGATACAACCCGTTTATAGGGCGATCTCTACATACATTCCGATAAACTTTTCAGGAAACTCAAACATTTATCACAAGAATATCCTATATCTAAAAAGCAATATCGCTATAAAAAACAAATAACCCTTCAAAGATATCGCACTCATTCGGATACGACCCGTTTATAGGGCGATCCCACACACACACGGATACAACCCGTTTATAGGGCGACCCCACATACACAGATACAACCCGTTTATAGGGCGATCTCTACATACATTCCGATAAACTTTTCAGGACACTCAAACTTTATCATTAGAATATCCTATATCTAAAAAGACATATCGCTATAAAACACAAATAACCCGTCAAAGTTACCGCACTCATTCGGATACGACCCGTTTATAGGGCGATCCCACACACACACGGATACAACCCGTTTATAGGGCGATCCCACACACTCAGATACATCCCGTTTATAGGGCGATCTGTACATACATTCCGATAAACTTTTCAGGAAAATCAAACTTTTATCACAAGAATATCCAATATCTAAAAAGCAATATCGCTATAAAAAACAAATAACCTTTCAAAGATATCGCACTCATTCGGATACGACCCGTTTATAGGGCGATCCCACACACACACGGATACAACCCGTTTATAGGGCGACCCCACATACACAGATACAACCCGTTTATAGGGCGATCTCTACATACATTCCGATAAACTTTTCAGGACACTCAAACTTTATCACTAGAATATCCTATATCTAAAAAGACATATCGCTATAAAACACAAATAACCCGTCAAAGTTACCGCACTCATTCGGATACGACCCGTTTATAGGGCGATCCCACACACACACGGATACAACCCGTTTATAGGGCGATCCCACACACACAGATACAACCCGTTTATAGGGCGATCTCTACATACATTCCGATAAACTTTTCAGGAAAATGGAAACTTTTATCACAAGCATATCCTATATCTAAAAAGCAATATCGCTATAAAAAACAAATAACCCTTCAAAGATATCGCACTCATTCGGATACGACCCGTTTATAGGGCGATCCCACACACACACGGATACAACCCGTTTATAGGGCGACCCCACATACACAGATACAACCCGTTTATAGGGCGATCTCTACATACATTCCGATAAACTTTTCAGGACACTCAAACTTTATCATTAGAATATCCTATATCTAAAAAGTCATATCGCTATAAAACACAAATAACCCGTCAAAGTTACCGCACTCATTCGGATACGACCCGTTTATAGGGCGATCCCACACACACACGGATACAACCCGTTTATAGGGCGACCCCACACACACAGATACAACCCGTTTATAGGGCGATCTCTACATACATTCCGATAAACTTTTCAGGAAACTCAAACTTTATCATTAAAATATCCTATATCTAAAAAGACATATCGCTATAAAACACAAAACACCCTTCAAAGTTATCGCACTCATTCGGATACGACCCGTTTATAGGGCGATCCCACACACACATGGATACAACCCGTTTATAGGGCGATCCCACACACACAGATACAACCCGTTTATAGGGCGATCTCTACATACATTCCGATAAACTTTTTAGGACACTCAAACTTTATCATTAGAATATCCTATATCTAAAAAGACATATCGCTATAAAACACAAATAACCCGTCAAAGTTACCGCACTCATTCGGATACGACCCGTTTATAGGGCGATCCCACACACACACGGATACAACCCGTTTATAGGGCGACCCCACACACACAGATACAACCCGTTTATAGGGCGATCTCTACATACATTCCGATAAACTTTTCAGGAAACTCAAACTTTATCATTAAAATATCCTATATCTAAAAAGACATATCGCTATAAAACACAAAACACCCTTCAAAGTTATCGCACTCATTCGGATACGACCCGTTTATAGGGCGATCCCCCACACACATGGATACAGCCCGTTTATAGGGCGATCCCACACACACAGATACAACCCGTTTATAGGGCGATCTCTACATACATTCCGATAAACTTTTCAGGAAAATCAAACTTTTATCACAAGAATATCCTATATCTAAAAAGCAATATCGCTATAAAAAACAAATAACCCGTCAAAGTTACCGCACTCATTCGGATACGACCCGTTTATAGGGCGATCCCACACACACACGGATACAACCCGTTTATAGGGCGACCCCACACACACAGATACAACCCGTTTATAGGGCGATCTCTACATACATTCCGATAAACTTTTCAGGGCACTCTTACAAACTGTCAATAGAATATCCTATATCTAAAGGGACTTATCGCTAAAGCACACAAATAACCCTTCAAAGTTATCGCACCTATTTGGTTAAGAACAGTTCATTGGTTTCAACGCTAGAACAAAATATAACAACTAAAAGTTGTGCACAAGTTAGGGCCTTTGTAAAATTAAAAGAACAGAAAAAGTTAAGGCCCGGCTAGGGTACCTCGGGGTTGCCAAACCCGTACTCACAAGCTGTGAGCCCCTGAGGGAAACACACAGGGATACCACCCGTTTATAGAGCGATGATCTCTAGATAGGCTGCAATAAACTTTTCATGATACTCTTAAACACTAGGAATAAAATATCCTATATATAAAAAGCCATATCGCTATAAAAAACAAATAACCCTTCAAAGATATCGCACTCATTCGGATACGACCCGTTTATAGGGAGATCCCACACACACACGGATACAGCCCGTTTATAGGGCGATCCCACACACACAGATACAACCCGTTTATAGGGCGATCTCTACATACATTCCGATAAACATTTCAGGAAAATCAAACTTTTAACACAAGAATATCCTATATCTAAAAAGCAATATCGCTATAAAAAACAAATAAACCTTCAAAGATATCGCACTCATTCGGATACGACCCGTTTATAGGGCGATCCCACACACACACGGATACAACCCGTTTATAGGGCGACCCCACACACACAGATACAACCCGTTTATAGGGCGATCTCTACATACATTCCGATAAACTTTTCAGGAAACTCAAACTTTATCATTAAAATATCCTATATCTAAAAAGACATATCGCTATAAAACACAAAACACCCTTCAAAGTTATCGCACTCATTCGGATACGACCCGTTTATAGGGCGATCCCACACACACACGGATACAACCCGTTTATATGGCGACCCCACACACACAGATACAACCCGTTTATAGGGCGATCTCTACATACATTCCGATAAACTTTTCAGGGCACTCTTACAAACTGTCAATAGAATATCCTATATCTAAAGGGACTTATCGCTAAAGCACACAAATAACCCTTCAAAGTTATCGCACCTATTTGGTTAAGAACAGTTCATTGGTTTCAACGCTAGAACAAAATATAACAACTAAAAGTTGTGCACAAGTTAGGGCCTTTGTAAAATTAAAAGAACAGAAAAAGTTAAGGCCCGGCTAGGGTACCTCGGGGTTGCCAAACCCGTACTCACAAGCTGTGAGCCCCTGAGGGAAACACACAGGGATACCACCCGTTTATAGACCGATGATCTCTAGATAGGTTGCAATAAACTTTTCATGATACTCTTAAACACTAGGAATAAAATATCCTATATCTAAAAAGCCATATCGCTATAAAAAACAAATAACCCTTCAAAGATATCGCACTCATTCGGATACGACCCGTTTATAGGGAGATCCCACACACACACGGATACAGCCCGTTTATAGGGCGATCCCACACACACAGATACAACCCGTTTATAGGGCGATCTCTACATACATTCCGATAAACTTTTCAGGAAAATCAAACTTTTATCACAAGAATATCCTATATCTAAAAAGCAATATCGCTATAAAAAACAAATAACCCTTCAAAGATATCGCACTCATTCGGATACGACCCGTTTATAGGGCGATCCCACACACACACGGATACAACCCGTTTATAGGGCGACCCCACATACACAGATACAACCCGTTTATAGGGCGATCTCTACATACATTCCGATAAACTTTTCAGGACACTCAAACTTTATCACTAGAATATCCTATATCTAAAAAGACATATCGCTATAAAACACAAATAACCCGTCAAAGTTACCGCACTCATTCGGATACGACCCGTTTATAGGGCGATCCCACACACACACGGATACAACCCGTTTATAGGGCGATCTCACACACACAGATACAACCCGTTTATAGGGCGATCTCTACATACATTCCGATAAACTTTTCAGGAAAATCAAACTTTTATCACAAGCATATCCTATATCTAAAAAGCAATATCGCTATAAAAAACAAATAACCCTTCAAAGATATCGCACTCATTCGGATACGACCCGTTTATAGGGCGATCCCACACACACACGGATACAACCCGTTTATAGGGCGACCCCACATACACAGATACAACCCGTTTATAGGGCGATCTCTACATACATTCCGATAAACTTTTCAGGACACTCAAACTTTATCATTAGAATATCCTATATCTAAAAAGTCATATCGCTATAAAACACAAATAACCCGTCAAAGTTACCGCACTCATTCGGATACGACCCGTTTATAGGGCGATCCCACACACACACGGATACAACCCGTTTATAGGGCGACCCCACACACACAGATACAACCCGTTTATAGGGCGATCTCTACATACATTCCGATAAACTTTTCAGGAAAATCAAACTTTTATCACAAGAATATCCTATATCTAAAAAGCAATATCGCTATAAAAAACAAATAAACCTTCAAAGATATCGCACTCATTCGGATACGACCCGTTTATAGGGCGATCCCACACACACACGGATACAACCCGTTTATAGGGCGACCCCACATACACAGATACAACCCGTTTATAGGGCGATCTCTACATACATTCCGATAAACTTTTCAGGACACTCAAACTTTATCATTAGAATATCCTATATCTAAAAAGACATATCGCTATAAAACACAAATAACCCGTCAAAGTTACCGCACTCATTCGGATACGACCCGTTTATAGGGCGATCCCACACACACACGGATACAACCCGTTTATAGGGCGACCCCACACACACAGATACAACCCGTTTATAGGGCGATCTCTACATACATTCCGATAAACTTTTCAGGAAACTCAAACTTTATCATTAAAATATCCTATATCTAAAAAGACATATCGCTATAAAACACAAAACACCCTTCAAAGTTACCGCACTCATTCGGATACGACCCGTTTATAGGGCGATCCCCCACACACATGGATACAGCCCGTTTATAGGGCGATCCCACACACACAGATACAACCCGTTTATAGGGCGATCTCTACATACATTCCGATAAACTTTTCAGGAAAATCAAACTTTTATCACAAGAATATCCTATATCTAAAAAGCAATATCGCTATAAAAAACAAATAACCCTTCAAAGATATCGCACTCTTTCGGGTACGACCCGTTTATAGGGCGATCCCACACACACACGGATACAACCCGTTTATAGGCGACCCCACATACACAGATACAACCCGTTTATAGGGCGATCTCTACATACATTCCGATAAACTTTTCAGGGCACTCTTACAAATTGTCAATAGAATATCCTATATCTAAAGGGACTTATCGCTAAAGCACACAAATAACCCTTCAAAGTTATCGCACCTATTTGGTTAAGAACAGTTCATTGGTTTCAACGCTAGAACAAAATATAACAACTAAAAGTTGTGCACAAGTTAGGGCCTTTGTAAAATTAAAAGAACAGAAAAAGTTAAGGCCCGGCTAGGGTACCTCGGGGTTGCCAAACCCGTACTCACAAGCTGTGAGCCCCTGAGGGAAACACACAGGGATACCACCCGTTTATAGAGCGATGATCTCTAGATAGGCTGCAATAAACTTTTCATGACACTCTTAAACACTAGGAATAAAATATCCTATATCTAAAAAGCCATATCGCTATAAAAAACAAATAACCCTTTAAAATTATCGCACCTACTCGTGAGTTAAATTAACTACCATATACCTAGAAGTCAATTTCTACCTGAATATTACACAAATTAAATAAAAATTAGGTTCCACAAAATCCAAAAGCTACTATTGGGCATTACCAGAAAAATATTGAAAACATTTGCCTGAAAGAAAAATTATTCCCAATAAGAAAAAGAAAAAGCTCCAATCTAATTATCCGAATAATAATAGGATCGTACTGATTTTCCTCGTGGCTTTTGCTGCATTATATTGAAAATAGTTATAACACAAGAATATTGTAAAATATAAAAATATCAACTATAATCTGCAGATTTATAAAAATAACTTAACACCTAACAAATTACTAGCAAAAGAAAATATATAACAAATAAAAACATTAGTAGTAATATTAAAGGTTTTAGAAACGACATTTCAGATAAATATTGAAGTATTTTTAAAGGTTTTAAATATGCATTTATAAAAACAATTATTTAACAAGAAAAGAAAATTAGTTAACACGAATAAATATCCTTTGCCTCTAAATTTGTCTTTCATTATGGAAATTCGATTAATTAATTTTTCCTAAAACGAGTTATATAAGATAATGAAAATTCTAAAAATAAAATAACGTTTTGTATTATCTTTTAAAAACATCCATCACAATTAATATAATGCTTCTTGCATTTTAGAAAAATATATAGACATGTAATTTCACTCGTGAGTTAAATTTCACTCCGAGTAAGAATAAACTCCATGTCATTACACTCCCATAAATGCAACAGAAACCATGAGGAAAATCAAATTTAACAAAATACCTGAAATTGTTTGCAAACAAAAATTATGGAATATTAAGAATTTTGCTGTTCTCACTTTTCCCATTTCTACGTAAATACCATTCCAAAAAAAAAAAAAAACTACCGCAACTACTGTGAAAATGCTAAATACTACCCCCAACTAACCTTAACAAAAAAAAAAATCTTAAGGGAGACGCGAAGCAGGCCCTTCGGAGACCTCTTCAGAGCACAAGTGAGGACGAGTGCCCAAGTGACTGGCAATGCTTGGGTCCCCCCGTGAATCGAAGAAGCCGGACATAAAATGGGGACGATCCGAGGGGTGCCTAGCTCTGGAACTAGAGAAACCCAACGCCAAGTCGGATCGGTAATGGAGAGACAGGGCAGGTTTTCACGAACCGGTGTCGGGTCCAGAGATCCTTGCTATTTATAACCAACGCCAAGGTCCATAAAAAGTGACTGCCCTGTCCCATGTCCGCGCAAGACGTATACAGGAGGCTCTCATTCCTTCTCCTCTTCTCACAGGCTCAGCTCCCTTCTAAACAATTAGCCCTCAATAAAAAAAAAGTTTCTCTTATAATTCCAAATAAAATATCATACAGAAAACCCAATGCTACAAAAATATCATTAAATAAATTTACTACCATATTCCTAGAAATCAATTTCTACCTGAATCTTACACAAATTTAATAAAAATTAGGATCCAGAAAATCCCAAAGCTACTATTGGGCATTACCATAAAAATCTGAAAAAATATTGAAAACATTTGCCTGAATGAAAAATTATTCCCATTAAGAAAAAGGAAAAAACTGCAATCTAATTATCCGAATAATAAAAGGTTCGTACTGATTTTCCTTTTGGTTTCGCTACATTATATTGAAAATAATTATAACACAGGAATATTGTAAAATATAAAAATATCAACTATAATCTGCAGATTTATAAAAATAACTTAACACCTAACAATTTATTAGCAAATTAAATATATAACAAATAAAAAATTAGTAGTAATAGTAGGTTTTTAGAAACGACATTTCTGATAAATATTGAAGTATTTTTAAGGGTTTTAAAACTGCATTTATAAAAACAACCATTTAACAAGAAAATAAAATTGGTTAACATGAATAAATTTCCTTTGCCAATAAATTTGTCTTTCATTATGGAAATTCGATTAATTAATTTTTCTTAAAACAAGTTATATAAGATAATGCAAATTCTAAAAATAAAATAAAGTTTTGTATTCTCTTTTAAAAACATCCATCACAATTAATATAATGCTTCTTGCATTTTAGAAAAATATATAGACATGTAATTTCACTCGTGAGTTAAATTTCACTCCGAGTAAGATTAAACTCCATGTCATTACACTCCCATAAATGCAACAGAAACCATGAGGAAAATCAAATTTAACAAAATACCTGAAATTGTTTGCAAACAAAAATTATGGAATATTAAGAATTTTGCTGTTCTCACTTTTCCCATTTCTACGTAAATACCATTCCAAAAAAAAAAAAAAAACTACCGCAACTACTGTGAAAATGCTAAATACTACCCCCAACTAACCTTAACAAAAAAAAAATCTTAAGGGAGACGCGAAGCAGGCCCTTCGGAGACCTCTTCAGAGCACAAGTGAGGACGAGTGCCCAAGTGACTGGCAATGCTTGGGTCCCCCCGTGAATCGAAGAAGCCGGACATAAAATGGGGACGATCCGAGGGGTGCCTAGCTCTGGAACTAGAGAAACCCAACGCCAAGTCGGATCGGTAATGGAGAGACAGGGCAGGTTTTCACAAACCGGTGTCGGGTCCAGAGATCCTTGCTATTTATAACCAACGCCAAGGTCCATAAAAAGTGACTGCCCTGTCCCATGTCCGCGCAAGACGTATACAGGAGGCTCTCATTCCTTCTCCTCTTCTCACAGGCTCAGCTCCCTTCTAAACAATTAGCCCTCAATAAAAAAAGTTTCTCTTATAATTCCAAATAAAATATCATACAGAAAACCCTATGCTACAAAAATATCATTAAAAAAATTTACTACCATATTCCTAGAAATCAATTTCTACCTGAATCTTACACAAATTTAATAAAAATTAGGATCCAGAAAATCCAAAAGCTACTATTGGGCATTACCATAAAAATCTGAAAAAATATTGAAAACATTTGCCTGAATGAAAAATTATTCCCATTAATAAAAAGGAAAAAACTGCAATCTAATTATCCGAATAATAAAAGGTTCGTACTGATTTTCCTTTTGGTTTCGCTACATTATATTGAAAATAATTATAACACAGGAATATTGTAAAATATAAAAATATCAACTATAATCTGCAGATTTATAAAAATAACTTAACACCTAACAATTTATTAGCAAATTAAATATATAACAAATAAAAAAATTAGTAGTAATAGTAGGTTTTTAGAAACGACATTTCTGATAAATATTGAAGTATTTTTAAGGGTTTTAAAACTGCATTTATAAAAACAACCATTTAACAAGAAAATAAAATTGGTTAACATGAATAAATTTCCTTTGCCAATAAATTTGTCTTTCATTATGGAAATTCGATTAATTAATTTTTCTTAAAACAAGTTATATAAGATAATACAAATTCTAAAAATAAAATAAAGTTTTGTATTCTCTTTTAAAAACATCCATCACAATTAATATAATGCTTCTTGCATTTTAGAAAAATATATAGACATGTAATTTCACTCGTGAGTTAAATTTCACTCCGAGTAAGATTAAATTCCATGTCATTACACTCCCATAAATGCAACAGAAACCATAAAGAAATTCAAATTTTAAAAAATACCTGAAATTATTTGCAAACAAAAATTATGGAATATTAAGAATTTTGCTGTTCTCACTTTTCCCATTTCTACGTAAATACCATTCCAAAAAAAAAAAAAAACTACCGCAACTACTGTGAAAATGCTAAATACTACCCCCAACTAACCTTAACAAAAAAAAATCTTAAGGGAGACGCGAAGCAGGCCCTTCGGAGACCTCTTCAGAGCACAAGTGAGGACGAGTGCCCAAGTGACTGGCAATGCTTGGGTCCCCCCGTGAATCGAAGAAGCCGGACATAAAATGGGGACGATCCGAGGGGTGCCTAGCTCTGGAACTAGAGAAACCCAACGCCAAGTCGGATCGGTAATGGAGAGACAGGGCAGGTTTTCACGAACCGGTGTCGGGTCCAGAGATCCTTGCTATTTATAACCAACGCCAAGGTCCATAAAAAGTGACTGCCCTGTCCCATGTCCGCGCAAGACGTATACAGGAGGCTCTCATTCCTTCTCCTCTTCTCACAGGCTCAGCTCCCTTCTAAACAATTAGCCCTCAATAAAAAAAAAGTTTCTCTTATAATTCCAAATAAAATATCATACAGAAAACCCAATGCTACAAAAATATCATTAAATAAATTTACTACCATATTCCTAGAAATCAATTTCTACCTGAATCTTACACAAATTTAATAAAAATTAGGATCCAGAAAATCCCAAAGCTACTATTGGGCATTACCATAAAAATCTGAAAAAATATTGAAAACATTTGCCTGAATGAAAAATTATTCCCATTAAGAAAAAGGAAAAAACTGCAATCTAATTATCCGAATAATAAAAGGTTCGTACTGATTTTCCTTTTGGTTTCGCTACATTATATTGAAAATAATTATAACACAGGAATATTGTAAAATATAAAAATATCAACTATAATCTGCAGATTTATAAAAATAACTTAACACCTAACAATTTATTAGCAAATTAAATATATAACAAATAAAAAATTAGTAGTAATAGTAGGTTTTTAGAAACGACATTTCTGATAAATATTGAAGTATTTTTAAGGGTTTTAAAACTGCATTTATAAAAACAACCATTTAACAAGAAAATAAAATTGGTTAACATGAATAAATTTCCTTTGCCAATAAATTTGTCTTTCATTATGGAAATTCGATTAATTAATTTTTCTTAAAACAAGTTATATAAGATAATGCAAATTCTAAAAATAAAATAAAGTTTTGTATTCTCTTTTAAAAACATCCATCACAATTAATATAATGCTTCTTGCATTTTAGAAAAATATATAGACATGTAATTTCACTCGTGAGTTAAATTTCACTCCGAGTAAGATTAAACTCCATGTCATTACACTCCCATAAATGCAACAGAAACCATGAGGAAAATCAAATTTAACAAAATACCTGAAATTGTTTGCAAACAAAAATTATGGAATATTAAGAATTTTGCTGTTCTCACTTTTCCCATTTCTACGTAAATACCATTCCAAAAAAAAAAAAAAAACTACCGCAACTACTGTGAAAATGCTAAATACTACCCCCAACTAACCTTAACAAAAAAAAAATCTTAAGGGAGACGCGAAGCAGGCCCTTCGGAGACCTCTTCAGAGCACAAGTGAGGACGAGTGCCCAAGTGACTGGCAATGCTTGGGTCCCCCCGTGAATCGAAGAAGCCGGACATAAAATGGGGACGATCCGAGGGGTGCCTAGCTCTGGAACTAGAGAAACCCAACGCCAAGTCGGATCGGTAATGGAGAGACAGGGCAGGTTTTCACAAACCGGTGTCGGGTCCAGAGATCCTTGCTATTTATAACCAACGCCAAGGTCCATAAAAAGTGACTGCCCTGTCCCATGTCCGCGCAAGACGTATACAGGAGGCTCTCATTCCTTCTCCTCTTCTCACAGGCTCAGCTCCCTTCTAAACAATTAGCCCTCAATAAAAAAAGTTTCTCTTATAATTCCAAATAAAATATCATACAGAAAACCCTATGCTACAAAAATATCATTAAAAAAATTTACTACCATATTCCTAGAAATCAATTTCTACCTGAATCTTACACAAATTTAATAAAAATTAGGATCCAGAAAATCCAAAAGCTACTATTGGGCATTACCATAAAAATCTGAAAAAATATTGAAAACATTTGCCTGAATGAAAAATTATTCCCATTAATAAAAAGGAAAAAACTGCAATCTAATTATCCGAATAATAAAAGGTTCGTACTGATTTTCCTTTTGGTTTCGCTACATTATATTGAAAATAATTATAACACAGGAATATTGTAAAATATAAAAATATCAACTATAATCTGCAGATTTATAAAAATAACTTAACACCTAACAATTTATTAGCAAATTAAATATATAACAAATAAAAAAATTAGTAGTAATAGTAGGTTTTTAGAAACGACATTTCTGATAAATATTGAAGTATTTTTAAGGGTTTTAAAACTGCATTTATAAAAACAACCATTTAACAAGAAAATAAAATTGGTTAACATGAATAAATTTCCTTTGCCAATAAATTTGTCTTTCATTATGGAAATTCGATTAATTAATTTTTCTTAAAACAAGTTATATAAGATAATGCAAATTCTAAAAATAAAATAAAGTTTTGTATTCTCTTTTAAAAACATCCATCACAATTAATATAATGCTTCTTGCATTTTAGAAAAATATATAGACATGTAATTTCACTCGTGAGTTAAATTTCACTCCGAGTAAGATTAAATTCCATGTCATTACACTCCCATAAATGCAACAGAAACCATAAAGAAATTCAAATTTTAAAAAATACCTGAAATTATTTGCAAACAAAAATTATGGAATATTAAGAATTTTGCTGTTCTCACTTTTCCCATTTCTACGTAAATACCATTCCAAAAAAAAAAAAAACTACCGCAACTACTGTGAAAATGCTAAATACTACCCCCAACTAACCTTAACAAAAAAAAATCTTAAGGGAGACGCGAAGCAGGCCCTTCGGAGACCTCTTCAGAGCACAAGTGAGGACGAGTGCCCAAGTGACTGGCAATGCTTGGGTCCCCCCGTGAATCGAAGAAGCCGGACATAAAATGGGGACGATCCGAGGGGTGCCTAGCTCTGGAACTAGAGAAACCCAACGCCAAGTCGGATCGGTAATGGAGAGACAGGGCAGGTTTTCACGAACCGGTGTCGGGTCCAGAGATCCTTGCTATTTATAACCAACGCCAAGGTCCATAAAAAGTGACTGCCCTGTCCCATGTCCGCGCAAGACGTATACAGGAGGCTCTCATTCCTTCTCCTCTTCTCACAGGCTCAGCTCCCTTCTAAACAATTAGCCCTCAATAAAAAAAAAGTTTCTCTTATAATTCCAAATAAAATATCATACAGAAAACCCAATGCTACAAAAATATCATTAAATAAATTTACTACCATATTCCTAGAAATCAATTTCTACCTGAATCTTACACAAATTTAATAAAAATTAGGATCCAGAAAATCCAAAAGCTACTATTGGGCATTACCATAAAAATCTGAAAAAATATTGAAAACATTTGCCTGAATGAAAAATTATTCCCATTAATAAAAAGGAAAAAACTGCAATATAATTATCCGAATAATAAAAGGTTCGTACTGATTTTCCTTTTGGTTTCGCTACATTATATTGAAAATAATTATAACACAGGAATATTGTAATATATAAAAATATCAACTATAATCTGCAGATTTATAAAAATAACTTAACACCTAACAATTTATTAGCAAATTAAATATATAACAAATAAAAAAATTAGTAGTAATAGTAGGTTTTTAGAAACGACATTTCTGATAAATATTGAAGTATTTTTAAGGGTTTTAAAAATGCATTTATAAAAACAACCATTTAACAAGAATATAAAATTGGTTAACATGAATAAATTTCCTTTGCCAATAAATTTGTCTTTCATTATGGAAATTCGATTAATTAATTTTTCTGAAAACAAGTTATATAAGATAATGCAAATTCTAAAAATAAAATAAAGTTTTGTATTCTCTTTTAAAAACATCCATCACAGTTAATATAATGCTTCTTGCATTTTAGAAAAATATATAGACATGTAATTTCACTCGTGAGTTAAATTTCACTCCGAGTAAGATTAAACTCCATGTCATTACACTCCCATAAATGCAACAGAAACCATGAGGAAATTCAAATTTAAAAAAATACCTGAAATTGTTTGCAAACAAAAATTATGGAATATTAAGAATTTTGCTGTTCTCACTTTTCCCATTTCTACGTAAATACCATTCCAAAAAAAAAAAAAAAACTACCGCAACTACTGTGAAAATGCTAAATACTACCCCCAACTAACCTTAACAAAAAAAAATCTTAAGGGAGACGCGAAGCAGGCCCTTCGGAGACCTCTTCAGAGCACAAGTGAGGACGAGTGCCCAAGTGACTGGCAATGCTTGGGTCCCCCCGTGAATCGAAGAAGCCGGACATAAAATGGGGACGATCCGAGGGGTGCCTAGCTCTGGAACTAGAGAAACCCAACGCCAAGTCGGATCGGTAATGGAGAGACAGGGCAGGTTTTCACGAACCGGTGTCGGGTCCAGAGATCCTTGCTATTTATAACCAACGCCAAGGTCCATAAAAAGTGACTGCCCTGTCCCATGTCCGCGCAAGACGTATACAGGAGGCTCTCATTCCTTCTCCTCTTCTCACAGGCTCAGCTCCCTTCTAAACAATTAGCCCTCAATAAAAAAAGTTTCTCTTATAATTCCAAATAAAATATCATACAGAAAACCCTATGCTACAAAAATATCATTAAAAAAATTTACTACCATATTCCTAGAAATCAATTTCTACCTGAATCTTACACAAATTTAATAAAAATTAGGATCCAGAAAATCCAAAAGCTACTATTGGGCATTACCATAAAAATCTGAAAAAATATTGAAAACATTTGCCTGAATGAAAAATTATTCCCATTAATAAAAAGGAAAAAACTGCAATCTAATTATCCGAATAATAAAAGGTTCGTACTGATTTTCCTTTTGGTTTCGCTACATTATATTGAAAATAATTATAACACAGGAATATTGTAAAATATAAAAATATCAACTATAATCTGCAGATTTATAAAAATAACTTAACACCTAACAATTTATTAGCAAATTAAATATATAACAAATAAAAAAATTAGTAGTAATAGTAGGTTTTTAGAAACGACATTTCTGATAAATATTGAAGTATTTTTAAGGGTTTTAAAACTGCATTTATAAAAACAACCATTTAACAAGAAAATAAAATTGGTTAACATGAATAAATTTCCTTTGCCAATAAATTTGTCTTTCATTATGGAAATTCGATTAATTAATTTTTCTTAAAACAAGTTATATAAGATAATGCAAATTCTAAAAATAAAATAAAGTTTTGTATTCTCTTTTAAAAACATCCATCACAATTAATATAATGCTTCTTGCATTTTAGAAAAATATATAGACGTGAAATTTCACTCGTGAGTTAAATTTCACTCCGAGTAAGATTAAACTCCATGTCATTACACTCCCATAAATGCAACAGAAACCATGAGGAAAATCAAATTTAACAAAATACCTGAAATTGTTTGCAAACAAAAATTATGGAATATTAAGAATTTTGCTGTTCTCACTTTTCCCATTTCTACGTAAATACCATTCCAAAAAAAAAAAAAAAAACTACCGCAACTACTGTGAAAATGCTAAATACTACCCCCAACTAACCTTAACAAAAAAAAAATCTTAAGGGAGACGCGAAGCAGGCCCTTCGGAGACCTCTTCAGAGCACAAGTGAGGACGAGTGCCCAAGTGACTGGCAATGCTTGGGTCCCCCCGTGAATCGAAGAAGCCGGACATAAAATGGGGACGATCCGAGGGGTGCCTAGCTCTGGAACTAGAGAAACCCAACGCCAAGTCGGATCGGTAATGGAGAGACAGGGCAGGTTTTCACGAACCGGTGTCGGGTCCAGAGATCCTTGCTATTTATAACCAACGCCAAGGTCCATAAAAAGTGACTGCCCTGTCCCATGTCCGCGCAAGACGTATACAGGAGGCTCTCATTCCTTCTCCTCTTCTCACAGGCTCAGCTCCCTTCTAAAAAATTAGCCCTCAATAAAAAAAAGTTTCTCTTATAATTCCAAATAAAATATCATACAGAAAACCCTATGCTACAAAAATATCATTAAAAAAATTTACTACCATATTCCTAGAAATCAATTTCTACCTGAATCTTACACAAATTTAATAAAAATTAGGATCCAGAAAATCCAAAAGCTACTATTGGGCATTACCATAAAAATCTGAAAAAATATTGAAAACATTTGCCTGAATGAAAAATTATTCCCATTAATAAAAAGGAAAAAACTGCAATATAATTATCCGAATAATAAAAGGTTCGTACTGATTTTCCTTTTGGTTTCGCTACATTATATTGAAAATAATTATAACACAGGAATATTGTAAAATATAAAAATATCAACTATAATCTGCAGATTTATAAAAATAACTTAACACCTAACAATTTATTAGCAAATTAAATATATAACAAATAAAAAAATTAGTAGTAATAGTAGGTTTTTAGAAACGACATTTCTGATAAATATTGAAGTATTTTTAAGGGTTTTAAAAATGCATTTATAAAAACAACCATTTAACAAGAATATAAAATTGATTAACATGAATAAATTTCCTTTGCCAATAAATTTGTCTTTCATTATGGAAATTCGATTAATTAATTTTTCTTAAAACAAGTTATATAAGATAATGCAAATTCTAAAAATAAAATAAAGTTTTGTATTCTCTTTTAAAAACATCCATCACAGTTAATATAATGCTTCTTGCATTTTAGAAAAATATATAGACATGTAATTTCACTCGTGAGTTAAATTTCACTCCGAGTAAGATTAAACTCCATGTCATTACACTCCCATAAATGCAACAGAAACCATGAGGAAATTCAAATTTAAAAAAATACCTGAAATTGTTTGCAAACAAAAATTATGGAATATTAAGAATTTTGCTGTTCTCACTTTTCCCATTTCTACGTAAATACCATTCCAAAAAAAAAAAAAAAACTACCGCAACTACTGTGAAAATGCTAAATACTACCCCCAACTAACCTTAACAAAAAAAAATCTTAAGGGAGACGCGAAGCAGGCCCTTCGGAGACCTCTTCAGAGCACAAGTGAGGACGAGTGCCCAAGTGACTGGCAATGCTTGGGTCCCCCCGTGAATCGAAGAAGCCGGACATAAAATGGGGACGATCCGAGGGGTGCCTAGCTCTGGAACTAGAGAAACCCAACGCCAAGTCGGATCGGTAATGGAGAGACAGGGCAGGTTTTCACGAACCGGTGTCGGGTCCAGAGATCCTTGCTATTTATAACCAACGCCAAGGTCCATAAAAAGTGACTGCCCTGTCCCATGTCCGCGCAAGACGTATACAGGAGGCTCTCATTCCTTCTCCTCTTCTCACAGGCTCAGCTCCCTTCTAAACAATTAGCCCTCAATAAAAAAAGTTTCTCTTATAATTCCAAATAAAATATCATACAGAAAACCCTATGCTACAAAAATATCATTAAAAAAATTTACTACCATATTCCTAGAAATCAATTTCTACCTGAATCTTACACAAATTTAATAAAAATTAGGATCCAGAAAATCCAAAAGCTACTATTGGGCATTACCATAAAAATCTGAAAAAATATTGAAAACATTTGCCTGAATGAAAAATTATTCCCATTAATAAAAAGGAAAAAACTGCAATCTAATTATCCGAATAATAAAAGGTTCGTACTGATTTTCCTTTTGGTTTCGCTACATTATATTGAAAATAATTATAACACAGGAATATTGTAAAATATAAAAATATCAACTATAATCTGCAGATTTATAAAAATAACTTAACACCTAACAATTTATTAGCAAATTAAATATATAACAAATAAAAAAATTAGTAGTAATAGTAGGTTTTTAGAAACGACATTTCTGATAAATATTGAAGTATTTTTAAGGGTTTTAAAACTGCATTTATAAAAACAACCATTTAACAAGAAAATAAAATTGGTTAACATGAATAAATTTCCTTTGCCAATAAATTTGTCTTTCATTATGGAAATTCGATTAATTAATTTTTCTTAAAACAAGTTATATAAGATAATGCAAATTCTAAAAATAAAATAAAGTTTTGTATTCTCTTTTAAAAACATCCATCACAATTAATATAATGCTTCTTGCATTTTAGAAAAATATATAGACGTGAAATTTCACTCGTGAGTTAAATTTCACTCCGAGTAAGATTAAACTCCATGTCATTACACTCCCATAAATGCAACAGAAACCATGAGGAAAATCAAATTTAACAAAATACCTGAAATTGTTTGCAAACAAAAATTATGGAATATTAAGAATTTTGCTGTTCTCACTTTTCCCATTTCTACGTAAATACCATTCCAAAAAAAAAAAAAAAAACTACCGCAACTACTGTGAAAATGCTAAATACTACCCCCAACTAACCTTAACAAAAAAAAAATCTTAAGGGAGACGCGAAGCAGGCCCTTCGGAGACCTCTTCAGAGCACAAGTGAGGACGAGTGCCCAAGTGACTGGCAATGCTTGGGTCCCCCCGTGAATCGAAGAAGCCGGACATAAAATGGGGACGATCCGAGGGGTGCCTAGCTCTGGAACTAGAGAAACCCAACGCCAAGTCGGATCGGTAATGGAGAGACAGGGCAGGTTTTCACGAACCGGTGTCGGGTCCAGAGATCCTTGCTATTTATAACCAACGCCAAGGTCCATAAAAAGTGACTGCCCTGTCCCATGTCCGCGCAAGACGTATACAGGAGGCTCTCATTCCTTCTCCTCTTCTCACAGGCTCAGCTCCCTTCTAAAAAATTAGCCCTCAATAAAAAAAAGTTTCTCTTATAATTCCAAATAAAATATCATACAGAAAACCCTATGCTACAAAAATATCATTAAAAAAATTTACTACCATATTCCTAGAAATCAATTTCTACCTGAATCTTACACAAATTTAATAAAAATTAGGATCCAGAAAATCCAAAAGCTACTATTGGGCATTACCATAAAAATCTGAAAAAATATTGAAAACATTTGCCTGAATGAAAAATTATTCCCATTAATAAAAAGGAAAAAACTGCAATATAATTATCCGAATAATAAAAGGTTCGTACTGATTTTCCTTTTGGTTTCGCTACATTATATTGAAAATAATTATAACACAGGAATATTGTAAAATATAAAAATATCAACTATAATCTGCAGATTTATAAAAATAACTTAACACCTAACAATTTATTAGCAAATTAAATATATAACAAATAAAAAAATTAGTAGTAATAGTAGGTTTTTAGAAACGACATTTCTGATAAATATTGAAGTATTTTTAAGGGTTTTAAAAATGCATTTATAAAAACAACCATTTAACAAGAATATAAAATTGATTAACATGAATAAATTTCCTTTGCCAATAAATTTGTCTTTCATTATGGAAATTCGATTAATTAATTTTTCTTAAAACAAGTTATATAAGATAATGCAAATTCTAAAAATAAAATAAAGTTTTGTATTCTCTTTTAAAAACATCCATCACAGTTAATATAATGCTTCTTGCATTTTAGAAAAATATATAGACATGTAATTTCACTCGTGAGTTAAATTTCACTCCGAGTAAGATTAAATTCCATGTCATTACACTCCCATAAATGCAACAGAAACCATGAGGAAATTCAAATTTTAAAAAATACCTGAAATTATTTGCAAACAAAAATTATGGAATATTAAGAATTTTGCTGTTCTCACTTTTCCCATTTCTACGTAAATACCATTAAAAAAAAAAAAAAAAACTACCGCAACTACTGTGAAAATGCTAAATACTACCCCCAACTAACCTTAACAAAAAAAAATCTTAAGGGAGACGCGAAGCAGGCCCTTCGGAGACCTCTTCAGAGCACAAGTGAGGACGAGTGCCCAAGTGACTGGCAATGCTTGGGTCCCCCCGTGAATCGAAGAAGCCGGACATAAAATGGGGACGATCCGAGGGGTGCTTAGCTCTGGAACTAGAGAAACCCAACGCCAAGTCGGATCGGTAATGGAGAGACAGGGCAGGTTTTCACGAACCGGTGTCGGGTCCAGAGATCCTTGCTATTTATAACCAACGCCAAGGTCCATAAAAAGTGACTGCCCTTCCCCATGTCCGCGCAAGACGTATACAGGAGGCTCTCATTCCTTCTCCTCTTCTCACAGGCTCAGCTCCCTTCTAAAAAATTAGCCCTCAATAAAAAAAAGTTTCTCTTATAATTCCAAATAAAATATCATACAGAAAACCCTATGCTACAAAAATATCATTAAAAAAATTTACTACCATATTCCTAGAAATCAATTTCTACCTGAATCTTACACAAATTTAATAAAAATTAGGATCCAGAAAATCCAAAAGCTACTATTGGGCATTACCATAAAAATCTGAAAAAATATTGAAAACATTTGCCTGAATGAAAAATTATTCCCATTAATAAAAAGGAAAAAACTGCAATATAATTATCCGAATAATAAAAGGTTCGTACTGATTTTCCTTTTGGTTTCGCTACATTATATTGAAAATAATTATAACACAGGAATATTGTAAAATATAAAAATATCAACTATAATCTGCAGATTTATAAAAATAACTTAACACCTAACAATTTATTAGCAAATTAAATATATAACAAATAAAAAAATTAGTAGTAATAGTAGGTTTTTAGAAACGACATTTCTGATAAATATTGAAGTATTTTTAAGGGTTTTAAAACTGCATTTATAAAAACAACCATTTAACAAGAAAATAAAATTGGTTAACATGAATAAATTTCCTTTGCCAATAAATTTGTCTTTCATTATGGAAATTCGATTAATTAATTTTTCTTAAAACAAGTTATATAAGATAATGCAAATTCTAAAAATAAAATAAAGTTTTGTATTCTCTTTTAAAAACATCCATCACAGTTAATATAATGCTTCTTGCATTTTAGAAAAATATATAGACATGTAATTTCACTCGTGAGTTAAATTTCACTCCGAGTAAGATTAAATTCCATGTCATTACACTCCCATAAATGCAACAGAAACCATGAGGAAATTCAAATTTTAAAAAATACCTGAAATTATTTGCAAACAAAAATTATGGAATATTAAGAATTTTGCTGTTCTCACTTTTCCCATTTCTACGTAAATACCATTCAAAAAAAAAAAAAAAAACTACCGCAACTACTGTGAAAATGCTAAATACTACCCCCAACTAACCTTAACAAAAAAAAATCTTAAGGGAGACGCGAAGCAGGCCCTTCGGAGACCTCTTCAGAGCACAAGTGAGGACGAGTGCCCAAGTGACTGGCAATGCTTGGGTCCCCCCGTGAATCGAAGAAGCCGGACATAAAATGGGGACGATCCGAGGGGTGCTTAGCTCTGGAACTAGAGAAACCCAACGCCAAGTCGGATCGGTAATGGAGAGACAGGGCAGGTTTTCACGAACCGGTGTCGGGTCCAGAGATCCTTGCTATTTATAACCAACGCCAAGGTCCATAAAAAGTGACTGCCCTGCCCCATGTCCGCGCAAGACGTATACAGGAGGCTCTCATTCCTTCTCCTCTTCTCACAGGCTCAGCTCCCTTCTAAACAATTAGCCCTCAATAAAAAAAAAGTTTCTCTTATAATTCCAAATAAAATATCATACAGAAAACCCAATGCTACAAAAATATCATTAAATAAATTTACTACCATATTCCTAGAAATCAATTTCTACCTGAATCTTACACAAATTTAATAAAAATTAGGATCCAGAAAATCCAAAAGCTACTATTGGGCATTACCATAAAAATCTGAAAAAATATTGAAAACATTTGCATGAATGAAAAATTATTCCCATTAAGAAAAAGGAAAAAACTGCAATCTAATTATCCGAATAATAAAAGGTTCGTACTGATTTTCCTTTTGGTTTCGCTACATTATATTGAAAATAATTATAACACAGGAATATTGTAAAATATAAAAATATCAACTATAATCTGCAGATTTATAAAAATAACTTAACACCTAACAATTTATTAGCAAATTAAATATATAACAAATAAAAAAATTAGTAGTAATAGTAGGTTTTTAGAAACGACATTTCTGATAAATATTGAAGTATTTTTAAGGGTTTTAAAACTGCATTTATAAAAACAACCATTTAACAAGAAAATAAAATTGGTTAACATGAATAAATTTCCTTTGCCAATAAATTTGTCTTTCATTATGGAAATTCGATTAATTAATTTTTCTTAAAACAAGTTATACAAGATAATGCAAATTCTAAAAATAAAATAAAGTTTTGTATTCTCTTTTAAAAACATCCATCACAATTAATATAATGCTTCTTGCATTTTAGAAAAATATATAGACATGTAATTTCACTCGTGAGTTAAATTTCACTCCGAGTAAGATTAAATTCCATGTCATTACACTCCCATAAATGCAACAGAAACCATGAGGAAATTCAAATTTTAAAAAATACCTGAAATTATTTGCAAACAAAAATTATGGAATATTAAGAATTTTGCTGTTCTCACTTTTCCCATTTCTACGTAAATACCATTCCAAAAAAAAAACTACCGCAACTACTGTGAAAATGCTAAATACTACCCCCAACTAACCTTAACAAAAAAAAAATCTTAAGGGAGACGCGAAGCAGGCCCTTCGGAGACCTCTTCAGAGCACAAGTGAGGACGAGTGCCCAAGTGACTGGCAATGCTTGGGTCCCCCCGTGAATCGAAGAAGCCGGACATAAAATGGGGACGATCCGAGGGGTGCCTAGCTCTGGAACTAGAGAAACCCAACGCCAAGTCGGATCGGTAATGGAGAGACAGGGCAGGTTTTCACGAACCGGTGTCGGGTCCAGAGATCCTTGCTATTTATAACCAACGCCAAGGTCCATAAAAAGTGACTGCCCTGTCCCATGTCCGCGCAAGACGTATACAGGAGGCTCTCATTCCTTCTCCTCTTCTCACAGGCTCAGCTCCCTTCTAAACAATTAGCCCTCAATAAAAAAAAAGTTTCTCTTATAATTCCAAATAAAATATCATACAGAAAACCCAATGCTACAAAAATATCATTAAATAAATTTACTACCATATTCCTAGAAATCAATTTCTACCTGAATCTTACACAAATTTAATAAAAATTAGGATCCAGAAAATCCAAAAGCTACTATTGGGCATTACCATAAAAATCTGAAAAAATATTGAAAACATTTGCCTGAATGAAAAATTATTCCCATTAAGAAAAAGGAAAAAACTGCAATCTAATTATCCGAATAATAAAAGGTTCGTACTGATTTTCCTTTTGGTTTCGCTACATTATATTGAAAATAATTATAACACAGGAATATTGTAAAATATAAAAATATCAACTATAATCTGCAGATTTATAAAAATAACTTAACACCTAACAATTTATTAGCAAATTAAATATATAACAAATAAAAAAATTAGTAGTAATAGTAGGTTTTTAGAAACGACATTTCTGATAAATATTGAAGTATTTTTAAGGGTTTTAAAAATGCATTTATAAAAACAACCATTTAACAAGAAAATAAAATTGGTTAACATGAATAAATTTCCTTTGCCAATAAATTTGTCTTTCATTATGGAAATTCGATTAATTAATTTTTCTTAAAACAAGTTATATAATATAATGCAAATTCTAAAAATAAAATAAAGTTTTGTATTCTCTTTTAAAAACATCCATCACAGTTATATAATGCTTCTTGCATTTTAGAAAAATATATAGACATGTAATTTCACTCGTAAGTTAAATTTCACTCCGAGTAAGATTAAACTCCATGTCATTACACTCCCATAAATGCAACAGAAACCATGAGGAAAATCAAATTTAACAAAATACCTGAAATTGTTTGCAAACAAAAATTATGGAATATTAAGAATTTTGCTGTTCTCACTTTTCCCATTTCTACGTAAATACCATTCCAAAAAAAAAAAAAAAACTACCGCAACTACTGTGAAAATGCTAAATACTACCCCCAACTAACCTTAACAAAAAAAAAATCTTAAGGGAGACGCGAAGCAGGCCCTTCGGAGACCTCTTCAGAGCACAAGTGAGGACGAGTGCCCAAGTGACTGGCAATGCTTGGGTCCCCCCGTGAATCGAAGAAGCCGGACATAAAATGGGGACGATCCGAGGGGTGCCTAGCTCTGGAACTAGAGAAACCCAACGCCAAGTCGGATCGGTAATGGAGAGACAGGGCAGGTTTTCACGAACCGGTGTCGGGTCCAGAGATCCTTGCTATTTATAACCAACGCCAAGGTCCATAAAAAGTGACTGCCCTGTCCCATGTCCGCGCAAGACGTATACAGGAGGCTCTCATTCCTTCTCCTCTTCTCACAGGCTCAGCTCCCTTCTAAACAATTAGCCCTCAATAAAAAAAGTTTCTCTTATAATTCCAAATAAAATATCATACAGAAAACCCTATGCTACAAAAATATCATTAAAAAAATTTACTACCATATTCCTAGAAATCAATTTCTACCTGAATCTTACACAAATTTAATAAAAATTAGGATCCAGAAAATCCAAAAGCTACTATTGGGCATTACCATAAAAATCTGAAAAAATATTGAAAACATTTGCCTGAATGAAAAATTATTCCCATTAAGAAAAAGGAAAAAACTGCAATCTAATTATCCGAATAATAAAAGGTTCGTACTGATTTTCCTTTTGGTTTCGCTACATTATATTGAAAATAATTATAACACAGGAATATTGTAAAATATAAAAATATCAACTATAATCTGCAGATTTATAAAAATAACTTAACACCTAACAATTTATTAGCAAATTAAATATATAACAAATAAAAAAATTAGTAGTAATAGTAGGTTTTTAGAAACGACATTTCTGATAAATATTGAAGTATTTTTAAGGGTTTTAAAAATGCATTTATAAAAACAACCATTTAACAAGAAAATAAAATTGGTTAACATGAATAAATTTCCTTTGCCAATAAATTTGTCTTTCATTATGGAAATTCGATTAATTAATTTTTCTTAAAACAAGTTATATAAGATAATGCAAATTCTAAAAATAAAATAAAGTTTTGTATTCTCTTTTAAAAACATCCATCACAGTTATATAATGCTTCTTGCATTTTAGAAAAATATATAGACATGTAATTTCACTCGTAAGTTAAATTTCACTCCGAGTAAGATTAAACTCCATGTCATTACACTCCCATAAATGCAACAGAAACCATGAGGAAAATCAAATTTAACAAAATACCTGAAATTGTTTGCAAACAAAAATTATGGAATATTAAGAATTTTGCTGTTCTCACTTTTCCCATTTCTACGTAAATACCATTCCAAAAAAAAAAAAAAAACTACCGCAACTACTGTGAAAATGCTAAATACTACCCCCAACTAACCTTAACAAAAAAAAAATCTTAAGGGAGACGCGAAGCAGGCCCTTCGGAGACCTCTTCAGAGCACAAGTGAGGACGAGTGCCCAAGTGACTGGCAATGCTTGGGTCCCCCCGTGAATCGAAGAAGCCGGACATAAAATGGGGACGATCCGAGGGGTGCCTAGCTCTGGAACTAGAGAAACCCAACGCCAAGTCGGATCGGTAATGGAGAGACAGGGCAGGTTTTCACGAACCGGTGTCGGGTCCAGAGATCCTTGCTATTTATAACCAACGCCAAGGTCCATAAAAAGTGACTGCCCTGTCCCATGTCCGCGCAAGACGTATACAGGAGGCTCTCATTCCTTCTCCTCTTCTCACAGGCTCAGCTCCCTTCTAAACAATTAGCCCTCAATAAAAAAAGTTTCTCTTATAATTCCAAATAAAATATCATACAGAAAACCCTATGCTACAAAAATATCATTAAAAAAATTTACTACCATATTCCTAGAAATCAATTTCTACCTGAATCTTACACAAATTTAATAAAAATTAGGATCCAGAAAATCCAAAAGCTACTATTGGGCATTACCATAAAAATCTGAAAAAATATTGAAAACATTTGCCTGAATGAAAAATTATTCCCATTAATAAAAAGGAAAAAACTGCAATCTAATTATCCGAATAATAAAAGGTTCGTACTGATTTTCCTTTTGGTTTCGCTACATTATATTGAAAATAATTATAACACAGGAATATTGTAAAATATAAAAATATCAACTATAATCTGCAGATTTATAAAAATAACTTAACACCTAACAATTTATTAGCAAATTAAATATATAACAAATAAAAAAATTAGTAGTAATAGTAGGTTTTTAGAAACGACATTTCTGATAAATATTGAAGTATTTTTAAGGGTTTTAAAAATGCATTTATAAAAACAACCATTTAACAAGAAAATAAAATTGGTTAACATGAATAAATTTCCTTTGCCAATAAATTTGTCTTTCATTATGGAAATTCGATTAATTAATTTTTCTTAAAACAAGTTATATAAGATAATGCAAATTCTAAAAATAAAATAAAGTTTTGTATTCTCTTTTAAAAACATCCATCACAGTTATATAATGCTTCTTGCATTTTAGAAAAATATATAGACATGTAATTTCACTCGTAAGTTAAATTTCACTCCGAGTAAGATTAAACTCCATGTCATTACACTCCCATAAATGCAACAGAAACCATGAGGAAAATCAAATTTAACAAAATACCTGAAATTGTTTGCAAACAAAAATTATGGAATATTAAGAATTTTGCTGTTCTCACTTTTCCCATTTCTACGTAAATACCATTCCAAAAAAAAAAAAAAAACTACCGCAACTACTGTGAAAATGCTAAATACTACCCCCAACTAACCTTAACAAAAAAAAATCTTAAGGGAGACGCGAAGCAGGCCCTTCGGAGACCTCTTCAGAGCACAAGTGAGGACGAGTGCCCAAGTGACTGGCAATGCTTGGGTCCCCCCGTGAATCGAAGAAGCCGGACATAAAATGGGGACGATCCGAGGGGTGCCTAGCTCTGGAACTAGAGAAACCCAACGCCAAGTCGGATCGGTAATGGAGAGACAGGGCAGGTTTTCACGAACCGGTGTCGGGTCCAGAGATCCTTGCTATTTATAACCAACGCCAAGGTCCATAAAAAGTGACTGCCCTGTCCCATGTCCGCGCAAGACGTATACAGGAGGCTCTCATTCCTTCTCCTCTTCTCACAGGCTCAGCTCCCTTCTAAACAATTAGCCCTCAATAAAAAAAGTTTCTCTTATAATTCCAAATAAAATATCATACAGAAAACCCTATGCTACAAAAATATCATTAAAAAAATTTACTACCATATTCCTAGAAATCAATTTCTACCTGAATCTTACACAAATTTAATAAAAATTAGGATCCAGAAAATCCAAAAGCTACTATTGGGCATTACCATAAAAATCTGAAAAAATATTGAAAACATTTGCCTGAATGAAAAATTATTCCCATTAAGAAAAAGGAAAAAACTGCAATCTAATTATCCGAATAATAAAAGGTTCGTACTGATTTTCCTTTTGGTTTCGCTACATTATATTGAAAATAATTATAACACAGGAATATTGTAAAATATAAAAATATCAACTATAATCTGCAGATTTATAAAAATAACTTAACACCTAACAATTTATTAGCAAATTAAATATATAACAAATAAAAAAATTAGTAGTAATAGTAGGTTTTTAGAAACGACATTTCTGATAAATATTGAAGTATTTTTAAGGGTTTTAAAAATGCATTTATAAAAACAACCATTTAACAAGAAAATAAAATTGGTTAACATGAATAAATTTCCTTTGCCAATAAATTTGTCTTTCATTATGGAAATTCGATTAATTAATTTTTCTTAAAACAAGTTATATAAGATAATGCAAATTCTAAAAATAAAATAAAGTTTTGTATTCTCTTTTAAAAACATCCATCACAGTTATATAATGCTTCTTGCATTTTAGAAAAATATATAGACATGTAATTTCACTCGTAAGTTAAATTTCACTCCGAGTAAGATTAAACTCCATGTCATTACACTCCCGTAAATGCAACAGAAACCATGAGGAAAATCAAATTTAACAAAATACCTGAAATTGTTTGCAAACAAAAATTATGGAATATTAAGAATTTTGCTGTTCTCACTTTTCCCATTTCTACGTAAATACCATTCCAAAAAAAAAAAAAAAACTACCGCAACTACTGTGAAAATGCTAAATACTACCCCCAACTAACCTTAACAAAAAAAAAATCTTAAGGGAGACGCGAAGCAGGCCCTTCGGAGACCTCTTCAGAGCACAAGTGAGGACGAGTGCCCAAGTGACTGGCAATGCTTGGGTCCCCCCGTGAATCGAAGAAGCCGGACATAAAATGGGGACGATCCGAGGGGTGCCTAGCTCTGGAACTAGAGAAACCCAACGCCAAGTCGGATCGGTAATGGAGAGACAGGGCAGGTTTTCACGAACCGGTGTCGGGTCCAGAGATCCTTGCTATTTATAACCAACGCCAAGGTCCATAAAAAGTGACTGCCCTGTCCCATGTCCGCGCAAGACGTATACAGGAGGCTCTCATTCCTTCTCCTCTTCTCACAGGCTCAGCTCCCTTCTAAACAATTAGCCCTCAATAAAAAAAGTTTCTCTTATAATTCCAAATAAAATATCATACAGAAAACCCTATGCTACAAAAATATCATTAAAAAAATTTACTACCATATTCCTAGAAATCAATTTCTACCTGAATCTTACACAAATTTAATAAAAATTAGGATCCAGAAAATCCAAAAGCTACTATTGGGCATTACCATAAAAATCTGAAAAAATATTGAAAACATTTGCCTGAATGAAAAATTATTCCCATTAATAAAAAGGAAAAAACTGCAATCTAATTATCCGAATAATAAAAGGTTCGTACTGATTTTCCTTTTGGTTTCGCTACATTATATTGAAAATAATTATAACACAGGAATATTGTAAAATATAAAAATATCAACTATAATCTGCAGATTTATAAAAATAACTTAACACCTAACAATTTATTAGCAAATTAAATATATAACAAATAAAAAAATTAGTAGTAATAGTAGGTTTTTAGAAACGACATTTCTGATAAATATTGAAGTATTTTTAAGGGTTTTAAAACTGCATTTATAAAAACAACCATTTAACAAGAAAATAAAATTGGTTAACATGAATAAATTTCCTTTGCCAATAAATTTGTCTTTCATTATGGAAATTCGATTAATTAATTTTTCTTAAAACAAGTTATATAAGATAATGCAAATTCTAAAAATAAAATAAAGTTTTGTATTCTCTTTTAAAAACATCCATCACAATTAATATAATGCTTCTTGCATTTTAGAAAAGTATATAGACATGTAATTTCACTCGTGAGTTAAATTTCACTCCGAGTAAGATTAAATTCCATGTCATTACACTCCCATAAATGCAACAGAAACCATGAGGAAATTCAAATTTTAAAAAATACCTGAAATTATTTGCAAACAAAAATTATGGAATATTAAGAATTTTGCTGTTCTCACTTTTCCCATTTCTACGTAAATACCATTCCAAAAAAAAAAAAAACTACCGCAACTACTGTGAAAATGCTAAATACTACCCCCAACTAACCTTAACAAAAAAAAATCTTAAGGGAGACGCGAAGCAGGCCCTTCGGAGACCTCTTCAGAGCACAAGTGAGGACGAGTGCCCAAGTGACTGGCAATGCTTGGGTCCCCCCGTGAATCGAAGAAGCCGGACATAAAATGGGGACGATCCGAGGGGTGCCTAGCTCTGGAACTAGAGAAACCCAACGCCAAGTCGGATCGGTAATGGAGAGACAGGGCAGGTTTTCACGAACCGGTGTCGGGTCCAGAGATCCTTGCTATTTATAACCAACGCCAAGGTCCATAAAAAGTGACTGCCCTGTCCCATGTCCGCGCAAGACGTATACAGGAGGCTCTCATTCCTTCTCCTCTTCTCACAGGCTCAGCTCCCTTCTAAACAATTAGCCCTCAATAAAAAAAAAGTTTCTCTTATAATTCCAAATAAAATATCATACAGAAAACCCAATGCTACAAAAATATCATTAAATAAATTTACTACCATATTCCTAGAAATCAATTTCTACCTGAATCTTACACAAATTTAATAAAAATTAGGATCCAGAAAATCCAAAAGCTACTATTGGGCATTACCATAAAAATCTGAAAAAATATTGAAAACATTTGCCTGAATGAAAAATTATTCCCATTAATAAAAAGGAAAAAACTGCAATATAATTATCCGAATAATAAAAGGTTCGTACTGATTTTCCTTTTGGTTTCGCTACATTATATTGAAAATAATTATAACACAGGAATATTGTAAAATATAAAAATATCAACTATAATCTGCAGATTTATAAAAATAACTTAACACCTAACAATTTATTAGCAAATTAAATATATAACAAATAAAAAAATTAGTAGTAATACTAGGTTTTTAGAAACGACATTTCTGATAAATATTGAAGTATTTTTAAGGGTTTTAAAAATGCATTTATAAAAACAACCATTTAACAAGAATATAAAATTGGTTAACATGAATAAATTTCCTTTGCCAATAAATTTGTCTTTCATTATGGAAATTCGATTAATTAATTTTTCTGAAAACAAGTTATATAAGATAATGCAAATTCTAAAAATAAAATAAAGTTTTGTATTCTCTTTTAAAAACATCCATCACAGTTAATATAATGCTTCTTGCATTTTAGAAAAATATATAGACATGTAATTTCACTCGTGAGTTAAATTTCACTCCGAGTAAGATTAAACTCCATGTCATTACACTCCCATAAATGCAACAGAAACCATGAGGAAATTCAAATTTAAAAAAATACCTGAAATTGTTTGCAAACAAAAAATATGGAATATTAAGAATTTTGCTGTTCTCACTTTTCCCATTTCTACGTAAATACCATTCCAAAAAAAAAAAAAAAAACTACCGCAACTACTGTGAAAATGCTAAATACTACCCCCAACTAACCTTAACAAAAAAAAATCTTAAGGGAGACGCGAAGCAGGCCCTTCGGAGACCTCTTCAGAGCACAAGTGAGGACGAGTGCCCAAGTGACTGGCAATGCTTGGGTCCCCCCGTGAATCGAAGAAGCCGGACATAAAATGGGGACGATCCGAGGGGTGCCTAGCTCTGGAACTAGAGAAACCCAACGCCAAGTCGGATCGGTAATGGAGAGACAGGGCAGGTTTTCACGAACCGGTGTCGGGTCCAGAGATCCTTGCTATTTATAACCAACGCCAAGGTCCATAAAAAGTGACTGCCCTGCCCCATGTCCGCGCGAGACGTATACAGGAGGCTCTCATTCCTTCTCCTCTTCTCACAGGCTCAGCTCCCTTCTAAACAATTAGCCCTCAATAAAAAAAGTTTCTCTTATAATTCCAAATAAAATATCATACAGAAAACCCTATGCTACAAAAATATCATTAAAAAAATTTACTACCATATTCCTAGAAATCAATTTCTACCTGAATCTTACACAAATTTAATAAAAATTAGGATCCAGAAAATCCAAAAGCTACTATTGGGCATTACCATAAAAATCTGAAAAAATATTGAAAACATTTGCCTGAATGAAAAATTATTCCCATTAATAAAAAGGAAAAAACTGCAATCTAATTATCCGAATAATAAAAGGTTCGTACTGATTTTCCTTTTGGTTTCGCTACATTATATTGAAAATAATTATAACACAGGAATATTGTAAAATATAAAAATATCAACTATAATCTGCAGATTTATAAAAATAACTTAACACCTAACAATTTATTAGCAAATTAAATATATAACAAATAAAAAAATTAGTAGTAATAGTAGGTTTTTAGAAACGACATTTCTGATAAATATTGAAGTATTTTTAAGGGTTTTAAAACTGCATTTATAAAAACAACCATTTAACAAGAAAATAAAATTGGTTAACATGAATAAATTTCCTTTGCCAATAAATTTGTCTTTCATTATGGAAATTCGATTAATTAATTTTTCTTAAAACAAGTTATATAAGATAATGCAAATTCTAAAAATAAAATAAAGTTTTGTATTCTCTTTTAAAAACATCCATCACAATTAATATAATGCTTCTTGCATTTTAGAAAAGTATATAGACATGTAATTTCACTCGTGAGTTAAATTTCACTCCGAGTAAGATTAAATTCCATGTCATTACACTCCCATAAATGCAACAGAAACCATGAGGAAATTCAAATTTTAAAAAATACCTGAAATTATTTGCAAACAAAAATTATGGAATATTAAGAATTTTGCTGTTCTCACTTTTCCCATTTCTACGTAAATACCATTCCAAAAAAAAAAAAAAAACTACCGCAACTACTGTGAAAATGCTAAATACTACCCCCAACTAACCTTAACAAAAAAAAATCTTAAAGGAGACGCGAAGCAGGCCCTTCGGAGACCTCTTCAGAGCACAAGTGAGGACGAGTGCCCAAGTGACTGGCAATGCTTGGGTCCCCCCGTGAATCGAAGAAGCCGGACATAAAATGGGGACGATCCGAGGGGTGCCTAGCTCTGGAACTAGAGAAACCCAACGCCAAGTCGGATCGGTAATGGAGAGACAGGGCAGGTTTTCACGAACCGGTGTCGGGTCCAGAGATCCTTGCTATTTATAACCAACGCCAAGGTCCATAAAAAGTGACTGCCCTGTCCCATGTCCGCGCAAGACGTATACAGGAGGCTCTCATTCCTTCTCCTCTTCTCACAGGCTCAGCTCCCTTCTAAACAATTAGCCCTCAATAAAAAAAAAGTTTCTCTTATAATTCCAAATAAAATATCATACAGAAAACCCAATGCTACAAAAATATCATTAAATAAATTTACTACCATATTCCTAGAAATCAATTTCTA